>CM032159.1:23092415-23139635 GCA_018901935.1 Pugionium cornutum
TTGACAAAATTTGATACAAAAATTGAGATGAAAAAGCGTCCAAGTAATCCAATCTATCCAAACTCCTTGATGTCATTTATAAGCCTCTTATTAATGAGCACCAATGATCTGTTTAGAATGATCACTTTAACTGGCCACTCAACTTGAGATGTTCGCATTAAATCGTACGTAACTTTTGATTTAGAGCTCAGAATGACAGAAATCCAATACCCACATTGCTTTTGATTTAGAGCTCAGAATGACAGAAATCCAATGCCCACGTTACGCTAGCTTAACTTTCTTTATTGTGACAAAACTTGAGACAAAAATAGATACGACAAAGCGTCCAAATAATCCAGTACACCCCAAAATGCGTGATACCATGCATTATTTTTCATATATAAGCCTTTACTCAATGAGCACCAATGATAAGTTTAGAATGAACACTTTAACTTGTCGATCAACTTGACATGTCCGTAATAAATCATCAGTAACTTTTGATTTAGAGCTCAAAATGACATGAATCCAATGCCCACGTTACGATAGCTCAACTTTCTGTATTGTGATAAAATTTGATGTAGAATTAGATACGCCAAAGCGTCCAAGTAATTCCAATCCATCCCGAACAGCGTAATGCCATGCAGTATTTTTCAATTATAAGCTTTTACTCAGTTAGCACCAATAAACAATTTAAAACGATCATTTTAACTTGTTGATCAAGTTTTCATGTCTGCACTAAATCGTTCATAATTTTGGATTTATTGCTTTGAATGACAGGAATCCATTGCCCACATTAAGCTAGTTTAATTTTCTATATTGTGACAAAACTTGTGACAAAAATAGATACAGCAAAGCCTCCAAGTAATCCATTCTATCCCAAACTGCGTGATGTCATGCATTATGCTTCCTTTATAAGCATTTACTTAATGAACACCAATGAGCAGTTTAGAATGATCACTTTAACTGGCCGATCAACTTGACATATTAGCACTAAATTATCCATAACGTTAAGGTAGCTCAATTTTCTATATTATGACAAAATTTGAGACATTAATAGATACGAAAAACCGTCAAAGTAATCAAGTCCATCTCAAAATGTGTGATGCCATGCATTATTCTTCATTTATAAGCCTTTACTCAATGAGCACCAATGATCAGTTTAGAATAATCATTTTAACTGGCCGATCAACTTGACATCTCTGTGCTAAATCATCCATAACTTTTGATTTATAGCTCAGAATGACACGAATCCAATGGCTCCATTAAGCTAGTTCAATTTTCTATACTGTGACAATCTTTGAAACACAACTAGATACGATATAGCGTCCAAGTAATCAAATCTATCAAAAACAATGTGATGCCATGCATTAAGGTTCATTTATAACCCTTTACTCAATGAGCACCAATGATCAGTTTAGAATGATCATTTTAACTCGCCAATCCACTTGATAGATCCGCACTAAATTGTCCGTAACTTTTTATTTGGAGCTCAGAAACACACGAATCCAATGCCCACGTTAAGCTTGATAATTTTGCTATAGTGTAAAAAATTTAGAGACACACATAGATACGACAAAGCGTCCAAGTAATCCAATCCATCCAAAACTGTGTGATGTCATGCATTATGCTTCATTTATAAGCCTTTACTCAATGAGCACCAATGATCAGTTTAGATTGATCACTTTAACAAGCTGATCAACTTGAAATGTCCGCATTAAATCATATGTAACTTTTGATTTAGAGCTCAACATGACACAAATCCAATGCCCACTTTAAGGTAGCTCAATTTTTTAGATTTTGACAAAAGTTGAGACAAAAATAGAGAAGACAAATCGTTCAAGTGATCCAATCAATCCAAACTCCTTGATATCATGCTTTAGGCTTCATTTATAAGTCTCTAATTAATGAGCACCAATGCTCTGTTTAGAATGATCACTTAAATTGGCCACTAAAGTTGACATGTCCGCACTAAATCGTCTGTAACTTTTGATTTAGAGCTCAGAATGATACGAATCCAATCCCACGATGATCTAGCTCAATTTTTTATATTGTAGAAAATTTTGAGACAGAAACAGATACGACAAAGTGTTTAAGTAATTCAATCCATCCCAAACTGTGTGATGCCATGTATTATTTTTCATTTATAAACTTTTACTAAATGAACACCAATCGTGAGTTTAGAATGATCATTTTAACTGGCCGATCAACATGTCATGTCTGCGCTAAATCTTCCATAACTTTTGATTTACAGCTTAGAATGGCACGAATCCAATGCCCACATTCAGCTAGTTAAGTTTTCTATTTTATGTCAAAATTTGAGAGAGAAATAGATACGACAAAGCGTCCAAGTAATCCAATCCATCCCAAAAATGGTGATGCCATGAAATATTTTTCATTTATAAGCTTTTACTCAGTGAGCACCAATGATTAATTTAAAATGATCATTTTAACTGGCTGATCAAGTTTTCATGTCTGCACTAAATCGTCCATAATTTTGGATTTATTGCTCTGAATGACACGAATCCATTGGCCACATTAAGCTAGTTTAATTTTCTATATTGTGATAAAACTTGAGAAAGAACTAGACACGACAAAGCGTCCAAGTAATCCAATCTATCCCAAACTGTGTGATAACATGCATTATGCTTCATTTATAAGCCTTACTTAATGAGCACCAATGATCATTTTAGAATGATCACTTTAACTCGCTGATCAACTTGACATGTCCGCATTATATCGTCCGTAACTTTTGATTTAGAGCTCAACATGACACGAATCCAACGCCCACTTTAAGCTAGCTTAATTTTCTCTATTGTGACAAAATTTGAGACAGAAATAGATTCTACAAAGTGTTCAAGAAATCCAGTCCATCAATAACTGCGTGATGCAATGAATTATTCTTCACTTATAAGCTTTTACTTAATGAGCACCAACGATCAGTTTAGAATGATATTTTTAACTGGCCGTTCAACTTGACATGTCTGCACTATATCGTCTGTAACTTTTGATTTAGAGCTCAGAATGACAGGAATCCAATGCCCACGTTACGCTAGCTCAATTTTCTATATTGTGACAGAACTTGAGACAAAAATAGATACGACATTGAGTCCAAGCAATCCAATCCATCCCAAAATGCGTGATGCCATGCATTATTTTTCATTTATAAGCTTTTACTCAGTGGGCACCAATGATCAATTTAAAATTATCATTTCGACTGGCCGATCAAGTTGTCAAGTCCCCACTAAATCGACGTAACTTTTGATTTAGTGCTCAAAATGACAAGAGTCCAATGCCCACGTTACGCTAGCTCATTTTTTTATATTGTGACAAAATTCGAGAAACAAATAGATACGACAAGCGTCCAAGTAATCCAATCCATCCCAAATTGCGTGATGCCATGCAATATTTTTCATTTATAAGCTTTTACTCAGTGAGCACCAATGATCAATTCAAAATGATCATTTTAACTGCCCGATCAACTTGACATATCCCCACTAAATCGTCGGTAAGTTTTGATTTAGAGTTCAGAATGACATTAATCCAATGTCCAGGTTAAGCTTGCCCAATTTTCTATATTTTGACAAAATTTGAGACAAAAATAGAGACGACTAAGCATCCAAGTAATCAAATCTATCCAAACTCCTTGATGTCATGCTTTATACTTCATTTATAAGCCTCTAATTAATGAGCACCAATGATCTCTTTAGAATGAAAACTTTAACTGGCCACTCAACTTCAAATGTCCACACAAAAACGTCCGTAACTTTTGATTTAGACCTCAGAATGACACGAATCCAATCAAACGTTAAGCTAGCTCAATTTTCTATATTGTGACAAAACTTGAGACAAAAATAGATACGACAAACAGTCCTAGTAATCCAATCCATCCCAAACTGCGTGATGTCATGCATTTTTTTATTTATCAGCTTTTACTCAATGAGCACCAATGATCAGTTTAGAATTATCATTTTAACTCGCCGATCAACTTGACATGTTCGCACTAAATCGTCCGTAACTTTTGATTTAGAGCTCAGAATGACAAGAATCCAATGCCCACATTAAGCTACCTCAATTTTCTATATTTTGAAAATTTTTGAAATAAATAGATACGACAAAGCATCCAAGTAATCCAGTGTTAGGTACGAGGACTGCTATTCTCCAATCCTTTACCAGTACCGAAGGCGAACTAGAGGAAAGGAGCTGAGGAGCATAGACAGGAAGTGGAGAGGAATTCCCAACAGTTGGGCCAACAGGGAGGAGAGTCCAGTAGAGATGAAGAGCAAGTAAGAATGGGCCAGCCAGAAGAGAAGCCCAAAGACAGGGAGCTATGGAGTGAATTAACCAAAGGGGAGGATCAGGTTCTGGTTAGTGTCAGAGACACGTAGGCAGACAGTTGGGGAGGACGAGCAAGGAACGGTAGAGGAGAATCAGCAGGGAGATTTGGTGACAGAGGATAAAAGGGAAGAGGAAGGTTCTTTTTTGGGTATCAGATTAAGTTTAGAGTAGAGAAAAGGTGAATCGTTGTTATTCACAGAACTTGTATTGAATTTCTTGATTCAATACAAGCTTAAGTTCTTACTTGTAATCATCACTCTTAACATTTGGTATCAGAGCAAGTGTTTTGCGACCATGGTGAAGAAAACAGATGGTGGAAAAGATGCTGACCTCACGTTGAAAGAGATGGTAGAGAGGATGCAGGTAGAACTGGATAAGATTGGGGACTTGGAACGAAACGTGGATAGTATTCAACAACAGCTGAGCCGGTTAGCATTCTAGATCGTTTGGAGGAGCTCTTGAATCTTGACGAGCTCAAATCGGCGATCTCCGGGAAGGCGGTGATGGCGGACACGCTAGAGAAGGGTAGTGCTGCTAACCATACCGCCCTTCATTCCGGAGCAACCGATTTCAGGGGAGAAGGCTCACGGGAAAATCAAGTTCGATCCACGGAAATCATCGAGCCACTGACGAGAAGAGTAGAGTTACCTCTGTTTGATGGAAGTAGCGTCGAGAGTTGGCTATTTCGCATCGAACAGTACTTTGAACTGGAGCATTTTTCCGAGGAGGAGAAGATCTGGGTTGCAGGAATAAGTTTTGACGGGGAGGCACTTGAATAGTTCCGGTGGGAAAGGGAGAGAAATCCCTTCTGGAACTGGAAGAATATGAAAATGCGTATGACAGAGACTTTCTCGGTGAGACGATCGGTATCTCCAGATGAACGTCTGCTCACGTTAAGGCAGGAGGGCATCGTGAAAGAGTTTTGCAGGGAGTTTTGAGTTTTAGCAGATCAGACGGAGGACATCCACGAACCAGTGCTGGAGAAACTCTTTATGGTCGGGTTGCTTCTGTCGATCCGAGCCGGCGTGCACCTGTTTGAACCAAGGGGGCTAGATTGAATGATGGCAGTGGCCCAAGGCGTGGATGACTCGAACAAGATCGACAACGGGCCTGAGATCCATGGGAGTTCGGCGCGAGCCGGGGCAAAAGGGAAGCTCGAGTGGGCCGAGAATCGAAATACCACGAGACCCACGTGGGTTAAATCAGTCAGCCCAAATGTGACCCAAACCCAAGCGACGTCATTTCAAGCAAAAGGAGAAGGAACTTTTGCAAAACCTTACGCGAACAGATTGGACGATTGGACGATTGGCAGCCACCATTACGCCGCTTCTCAGAAAGCGATGTCCGAGACCACAAGAAGCAAGGTTTATGCTTCAAATGTGATGAGAAATGGGGATTGGGCCACCGATGCCGCTTTCGCGAGTTGCAGATCATTGAAATCAGGCTCGATGGAACCGAAAGGGAGGTGATAGGGCAGGACGAAGAAATCGGGAAAGAAGATGAGCACAGAGAAGGAGGAATGTCGGAAATCGCAGAACTGTCCCTCAATACCCTCGTTAGGTCATTGTCACCTTGTACTATGAAATTGAGAGGAAAAATCCAAGGTAGGGAGGTCATCATCATGATTGATCGTGGGGCGTCACACAATTTTTTATCTTAGGAGTTGGTGAATGCGTTAAAGCTGAAGGCTGAGGCAACCAGTGGGTACGGAGTGCTCCTTGCCACGGGAATCTCCATACAGGGTACAGGAGTTCACAAAGGGGTGCAGCTCGAGCTTCCAGGTACGACAGTCATCGCCGATTTCCTTCCCATTCGGCTAGGAACCACTGGCGTTATTTTGGGCATGGAGTGGTTAGAGACATTGGGGCAAATGGAAATTAATTGGAAAATGCAAGTTATGAAGTTTGAGGTCGGTGGAGAGAAGGTGGTACTCAGAGGGGAACCAGGACTCTGCACTTCGGCTGCTTCACTGAAATCTCTATGGAAGATGGTGCAGAGGTCTGAGGTAGGAGTCCTAATTAAATTCGGGGTACAGTCGGAAAGGTCTCCAGAAATCCGGAAGGACTGACCCTAAGTTACAGGAGCTGTTAATGAGATATACAGGGGTGTTTGAGGAGCCGCGAGGATTACCCCCTTCTAGGGGACGAGAACACGCGATCATCCGGAAAGAGGGCGCCGGACAGGTGAAGGTTAGACCTTACCATTATCCGCAAATTCAGAAAGAAGAAATAGAGAAATAAGTGTCGGATATGATGGCTGCCAGAATCATTCAACCTAGTGGTAGTCCTTTTTCCAGCCCGGTCATCCTAGTCAAGAAGAAAGATGGGAGTTGGAGATTTTTCATCGATTATCGGGCTCTAAACAAGGTCACCACTCCGGACAACTACCCAATAACCATGATTGATCAGCTCTAAGATGAGTTGAGCGGAGCTCAGTTATTCTCCAAGATTGATCTACGATCGGGGTATCACCAAATCTGGGTGCGGTCAGAGGATATTCCGAAAACAGCATTCCGGACGCAAGACGGGCACTACGAATTCCGTGTGATGCCGTTCGGACTCACCAATGCCCCAGTGACGTTTCAATCCCTAATGATTGTTGTTTTTTGGCCCTATCTCAGAAGGTTTGTCCTCGTTTTCTTGACGACATTTTGGTATATAGCGCAGACGACCAGTAGCACCTCCAACACTTAGAGAAGGTAATGGAAGTCTTGAGCCAGCAACAACTATATGCTAATCACAAGAAGTGTCATTTAAGCAGTCGGAAGATTGAATATTTGGGGCACATAATCTCAGCACACGGATTAGAAGCCGATCCAGAGAAAATTTCAGCCATGGTAGAGTGGACGCAACCAACCATGGTCAAAGAATTGAGAGGGTTCTTGGGGTTAACCGGATACAATAGGCGGTTTGTGAGCGGTTATGGGAAAGTAGCGAAGCCATTGACCATGTTGCTAAAAAAGGACGGATTCCAGTGGGATTCTGAGGCGAGACAAGCTTTTGAGCAACTCAAGGGAGCAATGACCAGGGTACCTGTTCTCAAACTGCCCGATTTCACTGAATTAAATGTTGTAGAAGCTGACGCTTCAGGTTATGGACTTGGAGCCGTGCTTATGCAATCCCAAAGACCAATCGCGTTCTACAGCAGAGCCTCAATGGATCGAGAATGGTTAAAATCAGTTTATGAGAAAGAGTTGATGGCGATAGTGCTGGCTGTCCAGAAGTGGAGGCACTACCTGTTGGGAAGGCGATTCTTGGTAAAAACGGACAAGAAAAGCCTTAAGTTCCTACTGGAGAAGCGGGAGGTTAGTTTGGATTATCAGAAATGGTTGATTAAACTCTTGGGCTATGACTTTGATATCCAGTACAAACCGGGAACCAAAAATAGAGTGGCAGATGTGTTATCCAGGTATGGTACACTCGCATCTCTGTTCGCAATCACGATTCCAGCCGCTGTGCAGTTAGAGGATATCAGTCAGGGAGTGGAACAGCATCCAGAGTTGCAGAAATTGATAGCCGAAATCCAAGCAGACCCGACAACATACCTGGATTACTCTCGGGTACAGGGGAGGCTGTAACGAAGAGGAAAATTAGTGGTGGCACCAGGGTCCAGCTCAATCAGGCAAATCTTAGTGGAATTTCACAGTGGAAGATGTGGGGGTCACGCGGGAGTATTAAAGACTCAGAAATGGATAGCTGAGCTGTTTTATTGGCCGGGGATGATGACGGAGATTAGGAGGTTTGTATTGGAATGTCATGTGTGCCAACATCAAAAGTACTCTACATTGTCGCCAAACAGACTCCTTCAGCCTTTGCCAATTCCGGACAGAATTTGGAAAGACATAAGTATGGACTTTGTGGAGGGAGTGCCAAATTCTAAGGGAATGAACTCGATAATGGTTTTGGTAGACAGGCTGTCCAAATACAGTCACTTCATAAGCTTGAAGCATCCTTAATCTGCAGCTGAGATAGCTTTCACATTTTTGAAAGAGCTGGTCAGATTACATGGATTTCCAAGGACTATTATTTCAGACAGAGACAAGGTGTTTTTGAGCAGTTTCTGGAAGGAAATATTTCGTCTATCGGGGACGGGATTAAAGTACAGCACAGCTTACCATCCGCAAACTGACGGACAGACTGAGGTCGTCAACAGCACATTGGAGACTTATCTTTGGTGCTTTGAGGGGGAGAAGCCCAAAACGTGGGCAACGCAGTTACCCTGGGCGGAATTCTGGTATAACATATCGTTTCATTCAGCGATTAAAATGTCACCCTTCAAAGCCGTGTATGGTCGAGATCCCCCAATGTTATTTAAGTATGAACATGGCTCGACAAAGGTAGTAGAGTTGGAGGAACAAATGCTGCAAAGGGACTTAGTTCTGGATCAGTTGAAGAGCCATCTGTCTCGAGCTCAGCAGCTCATGAAAAAGCAAACAGATAGGCACCGTCGTGACGTCCAGTTTGCAGTTGGAGATTGGGTCTACTTAAAACTCAGGCCATATCGACCGAAAACATTAGCAAAACGACTCAATGAGAAGCTAGCGGCAAGGTATTATGGGCCCTTTATGATAGAAGCTCGGATAGGCGCAGTGGCATATCAATTGGGTTTACCTTCAACAGCTAAAATACACAAAGTCTTCCATGTTTCGCTTCTGAAAAAGCAGATAGGAGCAGCAGTGGAGAGCTCAGTATTACCTGAGCAGTTATTAGCTGATTTGAAGTTACAGGGTGTTCCCGAGCAGGTGTAGCAGTCGTGCTTCAACTTAGCAACAGGACAAGAAGAGCTTTTAATCAAATGGAGGCACACTCCAGCACAAGACAATTCGTGGGTAGCAAAAGAGTGGATAAGGGAGCAGTACCCGGAGCTCAATCTTGAGGACACGATTGTTTCTAAACACGAAGGTATTGTTAGGTACGAGGATTTCCATCCTCCGATCCTTTACCAACACCGAAGGCGAACTAAGAGGAAAGGAGCCGAGGAGCATAGACAGGAAGTGGAGAGGAATTACCAAAAATTGGGCCAACAGGGAGGAGAGTCCAGTAGAGATGAAGAGCATGTAAGAAGGTGCCAGCCAGAAGAGAAGCCCAAAGAGAGGGAGCTGTGGAGTGAATTAACCAAAGGGGAGGATCAGGATCCGGTTAGTGTCAGAGGCACATAGGCAGACAGTTGGGGAGGACGAGCAAGGAAGGTGATGAGGACATCAGGTCGTACATCTAGCCAGGAGACCAGACTGGCCGACCAGGAAGCTTGCCCGAGACAGCAGGACCATCTGGCGCGCCTGCCGGACCAGACAGTACCGCCGGACCCTCGACCTATAGGACCAGACCGGTCAACATCGCCGGCGGAGAGGCCCAAGCTTCCGGCACACTTGGTGGGGACGTGAATGACACCGCCGGTCCCCTGATGACACCGCCGACTCCGGGATCAACTTGGCCGGTCCTGAAGTCATTCCGGCCAGTACCACGCACAATCCAGTCGGTACAGGCCATCCAGCCGAGTACACGCACACTTCCACTTCTACACAAGAGGACTCGGACCAAATGAGCTACCAGCTCCAGGACATGCACTTAGAGGAAGTCTCAACACCAGTGGTACCTCAAGGAGCAATGACAAGAAGCAGATCAAGGGCGCTCTTCCAGAAATTCAGCCTATGGGTCAACAAGCTACTAGAGGAAGATCGACTAAGGACAATGGGCCAAAAATACAAGGAAGAGTCCAATAGCTTCTCAACAACACAAGGGACATCAGAGACTTGGGCTTTAGTGGCAAGAGAGGTCAAGGCCCAGAAATTTGTAACCCTACTCCAAGTCGAAGACTAGGAGCAAGGCGCGTGCATGCCACAAGGACGGCCACCTTCCATTTCTTGGCCGTGAGGTGAGTTAAGGTAAGTTTACATTCGAATATATGCCTCTTTCTGTTTTACAGGGTAGGATCTAGTTGCTTTACATTTTTGAGTCAAGAACATTTTAGGAATAGGTCCTTTTCGGTTATGCACTTTTGGATCTTTTCCTTTTGTGCACTTTTGTAAACTTTCCTTTTTCTTTATTTGTGTCGACCCTAGAAGGTCAAGCTGTCGAGCATATTAATAAGGCTCCTTCCAGCATTGTAGTTCGACAACCTTTTGATTATTAATAAAGTAGAACTTTTTCCTACAAGCTTTCTCTCAAAAGAGACTTGTGCGCTTAGAACCTAGTTGAGACCAGCCCTCCTAGCTCTAAGTTTGTGATTTATCACGTGGTTCATCACCCCTCGTGTGGTTCACTTCACCCTTCCATCGTTTACCAACCAGAAATCCCCAATCCAGAAGCCTAAGGTTGAGTTTCTCACCTAATCTTCTACAAACAGCCCACGCGCATCCAAGCCTTGAATCGAGGCTTGTATCATTTTGGTATCAGAGCTTAAAGCTCCTAAACCAGGTTGTTTCTGTCCTTTTGCTTGTCTTATTTCTAGTTCTTGCATTAGTTTAAGTCGTATTCAAGAAAAATCAAAAAAACAACATCAAACTCCAAACCGAGTGCATCTAGCCTCCTACGTGTATCATTAGGGTTTAGATTCACTTTTGTATTGTCTTTCACGTTTTCCTTTTTGTTTAATTCATATTTCCATTAATTTTAAGTTAAGTTAAAAAGAAAAAGAAAAGAAAATAAAAAGGAAAGAAAAGAGAATAGGAAAATACCCAAGATATTTCGAATTGGACAGCTAGCACAAGTTGTCTAGGAAGTTTACTTTTTCTTGTAGTCGAATTTCCTTTCCTTAAGATTTTTCCTTTTTGCATTTTTTTCAACCCCATATAAAAAGAAAACCGTCCTAATAATTTAGGAGCACCCTAATTGTCTTCTTTCTTTGTAGCACACCATGGGAGAAGAGAATAGAGACGCAGCTGAAGCCATGATGGCCATGTTCACCACACTCCAAACACAACTCGCATCCATAGGCGAGAGGTTGGAGCGCGTGGAGAGACCAGTAAGATTCCAGGCCATAAGGCACGTGAGAGCTGAGCAAGACCATCCTGAGGGTCCTGAGTACCTTAGGACACGGCACGAACAGGAGGAACCCCAGCCAGATGGAGATGAAGACACGCAACCTCATAACTATCACCATAGGCCGAGAGGACCTCCACGGCAACCAGAGGCAGAAGATGATGGCTTTGAGCCATATGGTCTTCACCAGAGACCAAGAATGCCTCCTAGACATCATGAGGATGGAGATGAACGCACCTACAACCGGGTAATTCATCCTGATGTTAAACTAACTCCTCCAAGTTTTGCAGGAAAAGTAGACCTCGAGGCTTACCTGGATTGGGAGAGGAGAATGGATCATATCTTTGATCACTACAACCAACCAGGACCTAGGAGAGTCTCAATGGCAGTAGCACAACTCACAGACAATGCCCTCATCTGGTGGGATCGTGATGAGGACATCAGGTCGTACATCCAGCCAGGAGACCAGACTGGCCGACCAGGAAGCTTGCCCGAGACAGCAGGACCATCTGGCGCGCCTACCGGACAATACAGTACCGCCGGACCCTCGACCTATAGGACCAGACCGGTCAACATCGCCGGCGGAGAGGCCCAAGCTTCCGGCACACTTGGTGGGGACGTGAATGACACCGCCGGTCCCTATGATGACACCGCCGACTCCGGGATCAACTTGGCCGGTCCTGAAGTCATTCCGGCCAGTACCGCGCACAGTCCAGCCGGTACAGGCGATCCAGCCGAGTACACACGCACTTCCACTTCTACACAAGAGGACTCAGACCAAATGAGCTACCAGCTCCAGGACATGCACTTAGAGGAAGTATCTACACCATTGGTACCTCCAGGAGCAATGACAAGAAGCAGATCAAGAGCACTCTTCCACAAATTCAGCTTATGGGTCGACAAGCTTCTAGAGGAAGAGCAGCTAAGGAAAATGGGCCAGAGGAGCAAGTTAGAGTCCAAAGGCTTCTCAACAACACAAGGAACATCAGATACTTGGGCTTTAGTGGCAAGAGAGGTCAGGGCCCAAAGATATTTAACCCTACTCCAAGTCGAAGACTAGGAGCAAGGCGCATGCATGCCACAAGGATGGCCACCTTCCATTTCTTGGCCGTGAGGTGAGTTAAGGTAAGTTTACATTCGAATATATGCCTCTTTCTGTTTTGCAGGGTAGGATCTAGTTGCTTTACATTTTTGAGTCAAGAACATTTTAGGAATAGGTCCTTTTTCGGTTATACACTTTTGTATTTTTTCCTTTTGTGCACTTTTGTAAACTTTCCTTTTTCTTTATTTGAGTCGACCCTAGAAAGTCAAGCTGTCGAGCATATTAATAAGGCTCCTTCCAGCATTGTAGTTCGACAACCTTTTGATTATTAATAAAGTAGAACTTTTCCCCTACGAGCTTTCTCTCAAGAGAGACTTGTGCGCTTAGAACCTAGTTGAGACCAGCCCTCCTAGCTCTAAGTTTGTGATTTATCACGAGGTTCATCACCCCTCGTGGTTCACTTCACCCTTCCATCGTTTACCAACCAGAAAACCCTTATCCAGAAGCCTAAGGTTGAGTTTCTCACCTAATCTTCTACAAACAGCCCACGTGCATACATCCTTGAATCAAGGCTTGTATCATTTTGGTATCAGAGCTTAAAGCTCCTTAACCAGGTTGTTTCTATCCTTTTGCTTGTCTTATTTCTAGTTCTTGCATTAGTTTAAGTCGTATTCAAGAAAAATCAAAAAAACAACATCAAACTCCAAACCGAGTGCATCTAGCCTCCTACGTGTATCATTAGGGTTTAGATTCACTTTTGTATTGTCTTTCACGTTTTCCTTTTTGTTTAATTCATATTTCCATTAATTTTAAGTTAAGTTAAAAAGAAAAAGAAAAGAAAATAAAAAGGAAAGAAAAGAGAATAGGAAAATACCCAAGATATTTCGAATTGGACAGCTAGCACAAGTTGTCTAGGAAGTTTACTTTTTCTTGTAGTCGAATTTCCTTTCCTTAAGATTTTTCCTTTTTGCATTTTTTTCAACCCCATATAAAAAGAAAACCGTCCTAATAATTTAGGAGCACCCTAATTGTCTTCTTTCTTTGTAGCACACCATGGGAGAAGAGAATAGAGACGCAGCTGAAGCCATGATGGCCATGTTCACCACACTCCAAACACAACTCGCATCCATAGGCGAGAGGTTGGAGCGCGTGGAGAGACCAGTAAGATTCCAGGCCATAAGGCACGTGAGAGCTGAGCAAGACC
Source organism: Pugionium cornutum (assembly GCA_018901935.1). NCBI lineage: Eukaryota > Viridiplantae > Streptophyta > Magnoliopsida > Brassicales > Brassicaceae > Pugionium > Pugionium cornutum. Next base: position 23,105,956 of record CM032159.1, read on the forward strand.
ATCCTGAGGGTCCTGAGTACCTTAGGACACGGCACGAACAGGAGGAACCCCAGCCAGATGGAGATGAAGACACGCAACCTCATAACTATCACCATAGGCCGAGAGGACCTCCACGGCAACCAGAGGCAGAAGATGATGGCTTTGAGCCATATGGTCTTCACCAGAGACCAATAATGCCTCCTAGACATCATGAGGATGGAGATGAACACACCTATAACTGGGTAATTCATCCTGATGTTAAACTAACTCCTCCAACTTTTGTAGGAAAAGTAGACCCCGAGGCTTACCTAGATTGGGAGAAGCGAATGGATCATATCTTTGATCACTACAACCAACCAGGACCTAGGAGAGTCTCAATGGCAGTAGCACAACTCACGGACAATGCCCTCATCTGGTGGGATCGTGAGGTATCTGACAGAAAGAGGAAGAGAATGAGACCCGTAGACTCATGGGTCGACATGAAAGACCTCATGCGACAAAGGTATGTTCCACCTTACTTTCATAGGGATTTGCAACGACGTTTTCGTACTCATAAGCAGGGTACCAGATCAGTAGAGGAGTACTATGAAGAGTTCGAGAGGTTAAGGAACAGATTGGAGCTCAATGATGATGAAGAAGCATTGATGGCACAATTCTTGGATGGACTCCAAGAAAGGATCAGCTGCAAGGTGGAAAGGCAAATCTACAACGACTTCAAGGACTTGTTCCACCTATCTGTGCAAGTTGAACAGCACATCAAACGTAAGAGCCAAGACATCCGCAGCAATCCTAAGACACCTTGGGCACCAAGCAACATGCCTAAGACCGTGGACAAAGGCAAAAGCGTAGAGATCGAGTCAAGGTTCAAGAGCAAGCCTCCTGAACCCACCCGTGACCAGAGAGAGCCTGGTAAGTCTTCTAACCCTCAAAGATCACGTGACATAACTTGTTTCAAGTGTAGGGGACGTGGACACATCTCAAGGGAGTGCCCAAACAACCGAGTCATGCTGATCACGGAGGCAGGAGAATATGAGTCCCAAGATGAAGAGGACAATGAACCAGAAGGAGAGTACGGTGACATTGAGTACCCTGATGTGGGGGAAGTGCTGGTCACTAGGCGTATCCTCAGTGCAATGGTGGATCCTTCAGAGACCATCCAAAGGGAGAACATCTTCCACAGCCGTTGCACCATCAAAGGAAAGGTATGTAACCTCATCATAGATGGTGGTTCTTGCACTAACGTTGCTAGTGCGTATATGGTTGATAAGCTAGGTCTAGAGAGGACACGGCATCCTCGACCATATAGACTGAGATGGCTCGATGACAAAGTGGAGCTCAAGATTCATGAGCAAGTCACTGTGCCATTCCGTGTGGGAAAGTACCAAGACCAGGTCGTGTGCGACGTGGTGCCCATGCAAGCTGGCCATCTTCTGCTAGGAAGACCATGGCAGTTTGACAAAGAGACCAGGCATGATGGCCGAACCAATCTATACACCTTCGTGCATGACAAGAGAAAGGTCAGCCTAGCTCCTCTTACACGTGCCCAAGTACATGAGCTACAACTCCAAATGAGTAAGGAAAAGAAACTTGTCAAGTCTAACTTTCTTATTCAACCTAGTCATGTCCGGAGAGCTTTAGCCTCGAAGGACTTAATGTTACTAATGGTTTTCAAGGAAGTGTTGAGTATAGAACAGGGACAGGTAGAGCTACCTCATGAAGTAGCAACACTCCTCAACAAATTCCAGGATGTATTTCCAGAGGAGATACCAGCAGGATTGCCTCCTTTACGTGGCATAGAACACCAGATTGATCTAGTGCCCGGAGCAGCCTTGCCCAACCGGCCAGCCTACCGGATGAGTCCAGAGGAGTCCAAAGAGCTTGAGAAGCAAGTCAAGGAGCTTCTGGAGAAAGGATATGTTCGAGAGAGCCTCAGTCCATGTGCTGTACCAGTGCTGCTAGTGCCCAAGAAGGATGGGACTTGGCGCATGTGCGTGGACTGCCGAGTATTGACATAGGAAAATCAAATAAGACCTATCTTGACCTACAAGGCAAGTGTGAGCACGAAAATTCAGTTTGAATAACAAGGGAAATGAAAAAGGATGGGTTATTATTAACCACATGGTTGAAATGGTTAAATAGCTACCTTGGAGGAAGAATCAAGGTGGAAAAGTCATGCCCATGCTGCAGACAGTCTTGGCAACCACACCAAACAGTCATGCCCATGCTGCACACAGTCTTGGCAACCACACCAAACAGTCATGCCCATGCTGTCTCCTCTCTTCTCATTGGTTGTTGACAGGCTCCTCCTCTATTCAAACTCATCCACAAGTTTGAATTCGTTTTCTTTTGTGTTCAGATTGTAAATCCTCTATAAAAGGGCTGTAAAGACTCAATGTATAACATACTCTTAGGAGATTCTTCTCCATAAGTCTAAGTCATTTCTCATACTTCTCTTTGAGTTTTCAGATTCAATTCTTCACATTTCTCCTCTATAATCTCAATATTCTTACATGGTATCAGAGCATAAGATCATTCTCTTATCTTTTCTACTCAAATCTCTCAGTTTCTAATCGAAAATTCTGTCAAAATCTCTCAGTCTTTAGACTAAAAACTCACGGTTTCATTCAACCATAAAAGCTGCTTCCTTTGAGCTCTTCAAAGCCTAACAATGGAGGATACAGTTCAAATTAGTTCCAGCCTGAAACCTACGGTGATAGCAGTATTTCTCAAAGGCTTGAACTACACATTATGGTCAAGAACCATCAAGACAGCCATTTGTGGCAAAGGACTTTGGAATCACATCTTGGAGGATAATACTCCATCTATAGATGATCCAAAAGAGAAAAAGGATGAGGCAACAAGAAAAGAAGAAGCTAGGTGGTTCCAAGAAGATCAATCAGTCCTTGGATTCCTCCAAAATTCATTGGACCCATCCATTCTTGAAGCTTATTCACATTGTGAAACTGCCAAGTCTCTTTGGGACACTCTCAAGAGGGTGTATGGGGATATTTCAAACCTCAGTCGTGTGTATGAGGTTAAGAAGGCTCTCAATGATCTACAACAAGAGGATATGGAGTTCACAAAATTCCTGGGCAAGTTCCAGTCAACATGGTCCGAGCTTGACATGTTGAGACCAAGTTCTATGGATCCAAAGGTGCTTAATGAATGGAAGGAACAAGACAAGATATTTGGGCTCCTTCTCAACCTAAATCCAGTCTTTAAGGATGTGATTAAGTCCATCCTGAGAGAGCCAAAACTCCCTGATTTCAAAGAGGTGTGCTCACGGATTCAAAAGGAGCAAGGCAACATTGGTTTGTTTGGTGGTAAAGGAGAACTAGTCATGGCCAACAAAAGCGTGTTTAAGCAAGAGGATAGGAAGAGTGTGATGTGTGAGCATTGTAAGAGGAATGGCCACATCAAGGACAAGTGCTGGATACTTCATCCTCATCTCAAGCCAAACCGGTTCAAGGATTCAAAGGCTAACATCTCTCAAATGGTTGCGACTGAACCGGCAAGTTCATCCAACCAAGGAGGGGAGGTAGCTATGAATGTATCCATGGAGTATGTTAAGAAGAGTGACTTGGAGGATCTCATCAAGGCCTATGCCTCAAAACTCTCCGGTATCACACTCTACTCCCATAAATCGCTTGATAAACCAGATCATAAGTTGGTAGTGGATTCAGGTGCTTCTCACCATGTGATTAGCAATGCTAGGTTGTTAAAGAACATTGAACCATGTCTAGGACAAGTAACTATAGCTGATGGTAAGGGTATTCCAATTGAAGGAACCGGAAAATTAAGACTATTTGACAAAGAAACTAATGCATTCTTTGTACCTAAATTTAAGTCTAATCTAGTTTCTGTCAAAAGGCTACTAAAGACCTCAATTGCAATGTTACATTTGGGCCTAACAATGTTTACTTTCAGGATATTAAGAGTGGTAAGATACTTGGAGGTGGTGTAACTCAAGATGAGCTCTATGTTCTTGAAGACCCTCCAAGCAATTTGGATTCCTTAGCTTTCAAATCCTGTGTTTTTGCTAATAAAGATGTCTTATGGCATGCTAGATTAGGACATCCTCATGCTCGTGCTTTAAGCTTAATAATTCCTAATGTCGCGTATGATCACTCAGTTTGTGAGGCTTGTATCCTTGGCAAACATTGTCGTGTTGTTTTCCCTAAATCGTCTACAATTTATGAGCATTGCTTTGATTTAGTACATTCCGATGTTTGGACCTCACCTTACATGTCTAGAGATAGGAATAAATACATTGTGACCTTTATAGATGAGAAATCGAAATATACATGGGTTACATTACTTCCATCTAAAGATAGGGTTTATGAGGCATTTATAAACTTTCATAATTATGTTACTAATCAATTCAATGCCAAGATCAAAGTGTTAAGATCAGATAATGGAGGGGAATACACAAGTCAAAGATTCAAAGCTCATCTAAACAAACATGGAATACTACATCAAACTAGCTGTCCACACATACCACAACAAAATGGAGTTGCTGAAAGGAAGAACCGACACTTAATGAAAGTAGCAAGATCCATGATGTTTCATACCAATGTTCCTAAAAGTTTTTGGGGAGATGCAGTCTTGGTTGCTTGCTACCTCATCAATCGGATTCCAACCAAAGTCTTGCAAGATATATCCCCATTTGAGGTACTCAATAAAACTAAACCTTCCATTGATCATTTACGTGTATTTGGGTGTGTGCTTTGTGTATGTTCCAGGTGATCTAAGAAACAAGTTGGAGGCAAAGAGCATCAAGTGTATGTTCCTTGGATATTCGACAACACAAAAGGGTTATAAGTGCTATGATCCGAGCAACAACAGGACATATGTGTCTAGAGATGTCAAGTTCATAGAAGAACAAAGCTATTATGATCAGAAAGATTGGGAAGGATTGAAAGATCTCTGAAGGTCACCTTCTGATTTGGCTACGAGTTTGAGGTTTCTCTTGAATCATTTGGGAAATGATCTGCCAAAGGATTCAAGACACGAAGAAACAAGAACCTTAAGTAGTTCACAAGATACCCAAGAGAATGAACAAGGGTGGTAACTCAAGAACCAACTCCAATCCAAGAAGAAGCTATGGCCCAAAATCAAGAACAAGACGACTTGGAAGTGGGTATAGAGGAACCTATTCACCAAATGGAAGAGGAAACGGTTGTAGAGGAGGCTGCACCACCTGTTCAGCATTTAAGGAGGAGTACTAGACTTAGGAAAACTAGGGTATTCTACAACAACCAGGCCGTGGCTCATCCCATACAGGCTGTTTGTTCCCTTGACCTCTTGCCATCTAGTCATCAAGCATTCCTTGGAAAGCTTGAACAAAGTCAGATTCCAAGGACTTATGAAGAAGCTGAGAGCAAGAAAGAATGGTTAGATGCAGTAAGAGATGAGAAGGGAGCTATGGAAAGGAATCATACATGGGATATACAAGACCTTCCCAAAGGCAAGAAGGCTGTGAGTTCCAAGTGGGTGTTCACCATCAAGTATAAGAGCAATGGGGACATAGAAAGGTACAAGGCACGTCTAGTTGCAAGAGGTTTCACTCAGACATATGGAGAGGACTATACTGATACATTTGCACCGGTGGCTAAGCTACACACTATAAGGGTTGTTCTTTCACTAGCTACGAATCTGGCTTGGGACTTATGGCAAATGGATGTCAAGAACGCATTCCTACAAGGAGAACTTGAAGAGGAAGTGTATATGACTCCACCACCAGGCCTTGAAGATTTTTGCAAAGAGGGACAGGTTCTAAGACTTAGGAAGGCAATATATGGGTTGAAGCAGTCACCAAGGGCCTGGTATCACAAATTAAGCTCCACACTTACTGATAATGGGTTTAGGAAATCCCATTCAGATCATACTTTGTTCACTCGTCAAAACTCCAAAGGAGTCGTGGCGGTCTTGGTTTATGTGGATGACATTATCATCACAGGAGATGATAAGGAAGGAATTCAGTCCACAAAGGCCTTCTTAAACATATCATTTGACATCAAGGATCTTGGAGAGTTGAAGTACTTCTTGGGTATTGAAGTGTGTCGGTCTCAAGAAGGGCTCTTTCTATCCCAAAGAAAGTATGCTCTTGATCTGTTGACAGACACGGGAAAGCTTGGGGCTAAACCGGCCAAAACTCCTCTTGAAGATGGCTACAAGGTCAACGGAAAGGGGAGAAAGCTGATGAGTTATTTAAGGATGTTTCTCAGTATAGGAGACTAGTTGGGAAGCTGATCTACCTCACCCTCACACGACCAGACTTGTGTTTTGCTGTGAATCAAGTAAGTCAACATATGCAAAAGCCTACTGTATATCATTGGAGCATGGTAGAGAGGATCCTTAGATACATCAAAGGATCTCCTGGTCAAGGTATATGGATGGGCAAGAATGGGAACACTGAGATTGTCGGGTATTGTGATGCGGATTGGGCTGGTGATAGGGTGGATAGGAAATCAACCACTGGGTATTGCACCTTCGTTGGTGGGAACTTAGTCACTTGGAAGACTAAGAAGCAGAAGGTGGTATCATGTTCTTGTGCTGAAGCAGAATATAGGGCTATGAGGAAGCTGACAAATGAAGTAACTTGGCTCAAAGCACTCTTGAAAGATTTCGGTATTGCACAACCAGGGCCAATTACCTTCCATTGTGATAATCAGGCAGCCATTCACATAGCTTCAAACTCAGTGTTTCCCGAGAGGACCAAGCACATAGAGATCGACTGCCATAAGGTTAGGGAGAAAGTTCAAGATGGAACCATTCTGCCATGTTATACAAGGAGTGAAGACCAACTAGCTGACATCTTCACAAAGGCAGTAAGTCTCAAAGTTTGCAAGAACATCTTTAGCAAACTTGGGCTTGTTGATTTATCACACCCATGATCAAAGGTCTCCTAATCCAAGAGCAGCACACTCTTTTTCCCTTATTAACGTTTTGTCCCAAGTGGTTTTCCTTAATAAGGTTTTTAATGAGGTGTTGCCTTGGGTTCCCAAGCTTAAGACTTTAGGGTGATTCCAAAGTCTTTAGCTTGAGGGGAGTATTGACATAGGAAAATCAAATAAGACCTATCTTGACCTACAAGGCAAGTGTGAGCACGAAAATTCAGTTTGAATAACAAGGAAAATGAAAAAGGATGGGTTATTATTAACCACATGGTTGAAATGGTTAAATAGCTACCTTGGGAGAAGAATCAAGGTGGAAAAGTCATGCCCATGCTGCACACAGTCTTGGCAACCACACCAAACAGTCATGCCCATGCTGCACACAGTTTTGGCAACCACACCAAACAGTCATGCCCATGCTGTCTCCTCTCTTCTCATTGGTTGTTGACAGGCTCCTCCTCTATTCAAACTCATCCACAAGTTTGAATTCGTTTTCTTTTGTGTTCACATTGTAAATCCTCTATAAAAGGGCTGTAAAGACTCATCGTATAACATACTCTTAGGAGATTCTTCTCCATAAGTCTAAGTCATTTCTCATTTTCTCATACTTCTCTTTGAGTTTTCAGATTCAATTCTTCACATTTCTCTTCTATAATCTCAATATTCTTACACCGAGCAATCAACAACATCACAGTCAAGTATAGGCATCCAATACCATGACTGGATGACATGCTAGATGAGCTGACTGGAGCCACGGTCTTCTCCAAGATAGACCTCAAAAGTGGATACCACCAGGTAAGAATGAAGGAAGGTGATGAGTGGAAGACTGCTTTCAAGACAAAGCAAGGGCTCTACGAGTGGACAGTCATGCCATTTGGTTTGACTAATGCCCCAAGCACCTTCATGCGCCTAATGAACCAAGTTCTTAGGGCGTACATCAGTAAGTTCGTAGTACTTTACTTTGATGACATTTTGGTTTATAGTAAGTGCCTATGGGAACACCTCACACATCTTGAGATGGTACTTAAAACCCTTCGACAAGAAGAGCTTTATGCCAATCTCAAGAAGTGCACCTTTTGTACTGATAAGCTTGTCTTTGTAGGTTTTGTTGTGAGTTCACAGGGCCTACAGGTTGATGAAGAGAAGATTCGAGCCATACAAGAATTGCCAACACCAGGAAACATCAGCCAAGTAAGGAGCTTCCACGGACTGGCCAGCTTCTATAGGAGATTCGTGCCCAACTTCAGTAGTATTGCCTCACCACTGACGGCAGTAGTGAAGAAGAACGTGGGATTCAGCTGGGGAGAAGCTCAGGAGAAGACATTCCAGGCCATGAAGGACAGCCTTACACATGCACCAGTGCTAGTCCTTCCCGACTTCAACAAGACGTTTGAAGTGGAGTGTGATGCCTCTGGAATAGGCATAGGAGCAGTGCTACACCTACGGCAGGAGAGGTTCCCAAACCTAAGGAGTTCCAAGCTAGCACCAAGAGGAGATGGACCATTCAGAGTGCTCGAGAGGATCAACAACAACGCCTACCGGATCGAGCTGCCAGGTGAGTTTAATGTGTCCAATACGCTCAATGTTACTGACTTGGCCCCTTTCCATGCAGATGATCCAGTTTTGAGGACAAAACCTACTGAAGAGGGAGGGAATGATGAGGACATCAGGTCGTACATCCAGCCAGGAGACCAGACTGGCCGACCAGGAAGCTTGCCCGAGACAACAGGACCATCTGGCGCGCCTGCCGGACCATACAGTACCGCCGGACCCTCGACCTATAGGACCAGACCGGTCAACATCGCCGGCGGAGAGGCCCAAGCTTCCGGCACACTTGGTGGGGACGTGAATGACACCGCCGGTCCCCCTGATGACACCGCCGATTCCGGGATCAACTTGGCCGGTCCTGAAGTCATTCCGGCCAGTACCGCGCACAATCCAGCCGGTACAGGCGATCCAGCCGAGTACACGCGCACTTCCACTTCTACACAAGAGGACTCGGACCAAATGAGCTACCAGCTCCAGGACATGCACTTAGAGGAAGTATCTACACCAGTGGTACCTCCAGGAGCAATGACAAGAAGCAGATCAAGAGCACTCTTCCACAAATTCAGCTTATGGGTCGACAAGCTTCTAGAGGAAGAGCAGCTAAGTACAATGGGCCAGAAGAGCAAATTAGAGTCCAAAGGCTTCTCAACAACACAAGGAACATCAGAGACTTGTGCTTTAGTGGCAAGAGAGGTCAGGGCCCAAAGATATTTAACCCTACTCCGAGTCGAAAACTAGGAGCAAGGCGCGTGCATGCCACAAGGACGGCCACCTTCCATTTCTTGGCCATGAGGTGAGTTAAGGTAAGTTTACATTCGAATATATGCCTCTTTCTGTTTTGCAGGGTAGGATCTAGTTGCTTTACATTTTTGAGTCAAGAACATTTTAGGAATAGGTCCTTTTCGGTTATACACTTTTGTATTTTTCCTTTTGTGCACTTTTGTAAACTTTCCTTTTTCTTATTTGAGTCGACCCTAGTAGGTCAAGCTGTCGAGCATATTAATAAGGCTCCTTCCAGCATTGTAGTTCGACAACCTTTTTGATTATTAATAAAGTAGAACTTTTTCCCTACGAGCTTTCTCTCAAGAGAGACTTGTGCGCTTAGAACCTAGTTGAGACCAGCCCTCCTAGCTCTAAGTTTGTGATTTATCACGAGGTTCATCACCCCTCGTGTGGTTCACTTCACCCTTCCATCGTTTACCAACCAGAAAACCCCTATCCAGAAGCCTAAGGTTGAGTTTCTCACCTATTCTTCTACAAACAGCCCACGCGCATACATCCTTGAATCAAGGCTTGTATCAGATCGTGAGGTATCTGACAGAAGGAGGAAGAGAATGAGACCCGTAGACTCATGGGTCGACATGAAAGACCTCATGCGACAAAGGTTTGTTCCACCTTACTTTCATAGGGATTTGCAACGATGTTTTCGTACTCTTAAGCAGGGTACCAGATCAGTAGAGTAATACTATGAAGAGTTCGAGAAGTTAAGGAACAGATTGGAGCTCAATGATGATGAAGAAGCATTGATGGCGCAATTCTTGGATGGACTCCAAGAAAGGATCAGCTGCAAGGTGGAAAGGCAAATCTACAACGACTTCAAAGACTTGTTCCACCTATCTGTGCAAGCTGAACAGCACATCAAACGTAAGAGCCAAGACATCCGCAGCAAGCCTAAGACACCTTGGGCACCAAGCAACATGCCCAAGACCGTGGACAAAGGCAAAGGCGTAGAGATCAAGTAAAGGTTCAAGAGCAAGCCTCCTGAACCCACCCGTGACCAGAGAGAGCCTGGTAAGCCTTCTAACCCTCAAAGATCACGTGACATAACTTGTTTCAAGTGCAGGGGACGTGGACACATCTCAAGGGAGTGCCCAAACAACCGAGTCATGCTGATCACGGAGGCAGGAGAATATGAGTCCCAAGATGAACAGGACTATGAACCAGAAGGAGAATATGGTGACATTGAGTACCCTGATGTGGGGGAAGTGCTGGTCACTAGACGTATCCTCAGTGCAATGGTGGATCCTTCAGAGACCATCCAAAGGGAGAACATCTTCCACAGCCGTTGCACCATCAAAGGAAAGGTATGTAACCTCATCATAGATGGTGGTTCTTGCACTAACGTTGCTAATGCGTATATGGTTGATAAGCTAGGTCTAGAGAGGACACGGCATCCTCGACCATATAGACTGAGATGGCTTGATGACAAAGTGGAGCTCAAGATTCATGAGCAAGTCACTGTGCCATTCAGTGTGGGCAAGTACCAAGACCAGGTCGTGTGCGACGTGGTGCCCATGCAAGCTGGCCATCTTCTACTAGGAAGACCATGGCAGTTTGACAAAGAGACCAGGCATGATGGCCGAACCAATCTATACACCTTCGTGCATGACAAGAGAAAGGTCAGCCTAGCTCCTCTTACACCTGCCCAAGTACATGAGCTACAACTCCAAATGAGTAAGGAAAAGAAACTTGTCAAGTCTAACTTTCTTATTCAACCTAGTCATGTCCGGAGAGCTTTAGCCTCAAAGGACTTAATGTTACTAATGGTTTTCAAGGAAGTGTTGAGTATAGAACAGGGACAGGTAGAGATACCTCATGAAGTAGCAACACTCCTCAACAAATTCCAGGATGTATTTCCAGAGGAGATACCAGCAGGCTTGCCTCCTTTACGTGGCATAGAACACCAGATTGATCTAGTGCCCGGAGCAGCCCTGCCCAACCGGCCAGCCTACCGGATGAGTCCAGAGGAGTCCAAACAGCTTGAGAAGCAAGTCAAAGAGGTCCTGGAGAAAGGATATGTTCGAGAGAGCCTCAGTCCATGTGTTGTACCAGTGCTGCTAGTGCCCAAGAAGGATGGGACTTGGCGCATGTGTGTGGACTGCCAAGCCATAAACAACATCACAGTCAAGTATAGGCATCCAATACCACGACTGGATGACATGTTAGATGAGCTGAGTGGAGCCACGGTCTTCTCCAAGATAGACCTCAAAAGTGGATACCACCAGGTAAGAATGAAGGAAGGTGATGAGTGGAAAACCGCTTTCAAGACAAAGCAAGGACTTTACGAGTGGACAGTCATGCCATTTGGCTTGACTAATGCCCCAAGCACCTTCATGCGCCTTATGAACCAAGTTCTTAGGGCGTACATCAGTAAGTTCGTAGTAGTTTACTTTGATGACATTTTGGTTTATAGTAAGTGCCTACGGGAACACCTCACACATCTTGAGATGGTACTTAAAACCCTTCGACAAGAAGAGCTTTATGCCAATCTCAAGAAGTGCACCTTTTGTACTGATAAGCTTGTCTTTTTAGGTTTTGTTGTGAGTTCACAGGGCCTACAGGTTGATGAAGAGAAGATTCGAGCCATACAAGAATGGCCAACACCAGGAAACATCAGCCAAGTAAGGAGCTTCCACGGACTGGCCAGCTTCTATAGGAGATTCGTGCCCAACTTCAGCAGTATTGCCTCACCACTGACGGCAGTAGTGAAGAAGAACGTGGGATTCAGCTGGGGAGAAGCTCAGGAGAAGGCATTCAAGGCCTTGAAGGACAGCCTTACACACGCACCAGTGTTAGTCCTTCCCGACTTCAACAAGATGTTTGAAGTGGAGTGTGATGCCTCTGGAATAGGCATAGGAGCAGTGCTAACCCAAGGAGGGAGGCCAGTGGCATACTTCAGTGAGAAACTAGGTGGTGCCTCACTGAACTACCCCACTTATGACAAGGAGCTCTATGCCCTTGTCCGAGCACTGGAAACTTGGCAGCATTACTTGCTGTCCAAGGAGTTTGTGATCCACACTGATCACGAGACTCTCAAACACCTCAGAGGGCAAACCAATCTCAAGAGGAGACATGCCAGGTGGATGGAGTTCATAGAAACCTTCCCGTACATCATCAAGTACAAGAAGGGCAAAGACAATGTGGTAGCCGATGCACTATCAAGGAGGTTTGCCTTGATATCAACCATGGAGGCAAAGGTCCTAGGATTCGAGCACATCAAGGATCTATACCAGGATGATCCTGACCTTGCTGAGAGCTACAAGGAGTGTAGCACAAGGAGTCATGGCAAATTCTACATCCATGAGGGATTCTTGTTCCGAGAAAGGAGGCTGTGCATACCACAAGGATCACTAAGGGAGCTTATCATCCGAGAAGCTCATGGAGGAGGACTCATGGGCCACTTTGGTGTCGACAAGACTCTAGAAGTGGTCAAGGAGCACTTCTACTGGCCACACATCAAGAGGACAGCAGAAGCACATTGTGCAAGATGCACCACTTGCAAGAAGGCAAAGTCCCGAGTGCAACCTCACGGGTTGTATCTCCCACTGCCCATACCAACACATCCATGGGTGGACATCTCGATGGATTTTGTTCTAGATCTGCCCAAGATCAACCACAAAGATGCAATCTTTGTAGTGGTGGACAGATTCTCCAAGATGGCACACTTCATCCCATGTGCCAATGTCAATGATGCCACGCAAACAGCTGAGCTGTTCTTCAGGGAGATAGTATGGCTTCATGGAGTGCCAAGGACCATCGTATCAGACAGGGACACCAAGTTCCTCAGCCATTTCTGGAGGACCCTTTGGAGAAAGCTAGGCACGAAGCTACTCTTCTCAACCACTTGCCATCCTCAAACCGATGGCCAAACTGAAGTTGTCAACAGGACACTATCAACTCTTCTCAGAACTACACTAGGGAAGAACCTAAAAACTTGGGTGGAGTGCCTGCCATTCATTGAGTTCGCCTACAACCGAGCCGTGCACTCAGCAACCAAGAAGACACCATTTGAAGTGGTATACGGTTTCAACCCTCTCACCCCATTGGAGCAAACACCACTGCCACCAGCTGAGATGACCAACCTCAACGGAGCATCCAAAGCAGAGTTCATAAGGAGGTTACACCAGAAGGTAGCAGAAAACTCGGAGAAGAGGACCGGACAGTACGTGACTCATGCCAACAAAGGAAGAAAGGAGGTGATCTTTCAACCAGGCGATTGGGTGTGGCTACCTACGGCAGGAGAGGTTCCCAAACCTAAGGAGTTCCAAGCTAGCACCAAGAGGAGATGGACCATTCAGAGTGCTCGAGAGGATCAACAACAACGCCTACCGGATCGAGCTACCAGGTGAGTTTAATATGTCCAATACGTTTAATGTTACTGACTTGGTCCCTTTCCATGCAGATGAACCAGTTTTGAGGACAAAACCTACTGAAGAGGGAGGGAATGGTGAGGACATCAGGTCGTACATCCAGCCAGGAGACCAGACTGGCCGACCAGGAAGCTTGCCTGAGACAGCAGGACCATCTGGCGCGCCTGCCGGACCAGACAGTACCGCCGGACCCTCGACCTATAGGACCAGACCGGTCAACATCGCCGGCGGAGAGGCCCAAGCTTCCGGCACACTTGGTGGGGACGTGAATGACACCGCCGGTCCCCCTGATGACACCGCCGATTCCGGGATCAACTTGGCCGGTCCTGAAGTCATTCCGGCCAGTACCGCGCACAATCCAGCCGGTACAGCCGATCCAGCCGAGTACACGCGCACTTCCACTTCTACACAAGAGGACTCGGACCAAATGAGCTACCAGCTCCAGGACATGCACTTAGAGGAAGTCTCAACACTAGTGGTACCTCAAGGAGCAATGACAAGAAGCAGATCAAGGGCGCTCTTCCAGAAATTCAGCCTATGGGTCAACAAGCTACTAGAGGAAGATCGACTAAGGACAATGGGCCAAAAATACAAGGAAGAGTCCAATAGCTTCTCAACAACACAAGGGACATCAGAGACTTGGGCTTTAGTGGCAAGAGAGGTCAAGGCCCAGAGATTTGTAACCCTACTCCAAGTCGAAGACTAGGAGCAAGGCGCGTGCATGCCACAAGGACGGCCACCTTCCATTTCTTGGCCGTGAGGTGAGTTAAGGTAAGTTTACATTCGAATATATGCCTCTTTCTGTTTTGCAGGGTAGGATCTAGTTGCTTTACATTTTTGAGTCAAGAACATTTTAGGAATAGGTCCTTTTTCGGTTATACACTTTTGTATTTTTTCCTTTTGTGCACTTTTGTAAACTTTCCTTTTCTTTATTTGTGTCGACCCTAGAAGGTCAAGCTGTCGAGCATATTAATAAGGCTCCTTCCAGCATTGTAGTTCGACAACCTTTTTGATTATTAATAAAGTAGAACTTTTTCCCTACAAGTTTTCTCTCTAAGAATCTTGTGCGCTTAGAACCTAGTCGAGACCAGCCCTCCTAGCTCTAAGTTTGTGATTTATCACGAGGTTCATCACCCCTCGTGTGGTTCACTTCACCCTTCCATCGTTTACCAACCAGAAATCCCCAATCCAGAAGCCTAAGGTTGAGTTTCTCACCTAATCTTCTACAAACAGCCCACGCGCATCCAAGCCTTGAATCGAGGCTTGTATCAGAAGGGTAGAGGAGAATCAGCAGGGAGATTTGGTGACAGAGGACAAAAGGGAGGAGGAAGGTTCTGTTTTGGGTATCGGATTAAGTTTAGAGTAGAGAAAATGTGAATCGTTGTTATTTACAGAACTTGTATTGAATTTCTGGATTGAATAAAAGCTTAAGTTCTTATTTCTAATCATCCAGTCCATCGTAAACTGCGTGATGCCATGCAATATTCTTCATTTATAAGGGTTTACTCAATGAGTATCAATGATCAATTTAAAATGATCATCTTAACTGGCCGATAAACTTGACATGTCTGCACTAAATCGTCCATAACTTTTGATTTGTAGCTCAGAATGACATGGAATCCAATGCTCACATTAATCTAGTTTAATTTTCTATATTATGTCAAAATTTGAGACAGAACTAAATATGAAAAACCGTCCAGGTAATCCAATCTATCCAAACTGTTTGATGCCATCCATTATGTTTCATTTATAAGCCTTTACTCAATCAGCACCAATGATCAGTTTAGAATGATCACTTGAACTAGCCTATCAACTTGATATGTCCGCACTAAATCATCTGTAAATTTTAATTTAGAACTCTGAATGACATGAATCAAATGCCGACGTTAAGCTAGATCATTTTCTATATTGTGACAAAATTTGAGACAGAAATAGATACGACAAATTGTACAAGTAATATAACCCTTCCCAAATTGTGTGATGCCATGCATTATTTTTCATTTATAAGCTTTTACTTAGTGATCACGTGATAAGTTTAGAATGATCATTTTAAGTGGCCGATCAACTTGTCATGTCCGCACTAAATCACCAATAATTTTAATTTATAGATTAGAATGACATGAATCAATTGCCCACGTTAAGCTAGTTCAATTTTCTATATTGTGACAAAATTTGAAACAGAACTAGATATAACAAAGCGTCGAAGTAATCCAATCTATCCCAAACTGTGTGATGCCATGCTTTTTGCCTCATTTCTAAGCTTCACTTAATGAGCACCAATTATTAGTTTAGAATGATCATTTTAACTCGCCGATCAACTTGACATGTCCGCAAAAATCATCTGTAACTTTTGATTTAGAACTCAGAAACACATGAATTCAATGCACACATTAAGTTAGCTCAATTTTCTATAGTGTAACAAATTTTGAGACAAAAATAGATACGACAAAGCGTCCAAGTAATCCAATCTATCTAAAACTGTGTGATGCTTTGCATTATGATTCATTTATAAGCGTTTACTCAATCAGCACCAATGGTTAGTTTAGAATGATCACTTTCACTGGTCGATCAACTTAACATGTCTGCACTAAATCGTGCACAACTTTTGATTTATAGTTCAGAATGACACAAATCAATTGCCCACATAAAGCTAGTTCAATATTTTATATTGTGACAAAATTTGAGATAGTACTAGATACCACAAAGCGTCCGCACAGCGTGATGCCATGTATTATGCTTCATTTATAAGCGTTTACTCAATCAGCACCAATGATCAGTTTAGGATGATCACTTTAACTGGCCTATCAACTTGACATGTCCGCACTAAATCGTCCATAACTTTTGATTTTGGAACTCAGAGTGACACGAATCAAATGACCATGTTAAGCTAGCTCAGTTTTCTATATTGTGACAAAATTTGAGACATAAGTTGATACAACAAAGCATCCAAGTAAACCAATCCTTCCCAAACTGTGTGATGCCATGCATTATTTTTCATTTATAAGATTTTACTCAGTGAGCACCAATGTTCAGTTTAGGGTGATCATATTAACTGGCCGATAACCTTGTCATGTCCGCATTAAATCGTTCATAACTTTTGATTTATAGCTTAGAATGACACAATTCAATTGCCCACATTAACCTAGTTCTATTTTCTATATTGTGACAAAATTTGAAACAGCACTAGATATGACAAAGCGTCCAAGTAATTCAATCTATCCCAAACAGCGTTATGCCATGCTTTATGCCTCATTTCTAAGCCTCACTTAATGAGCACCAATGATTAGTTTAGAATGATCATTTTAACTCGCTGATCAACTTGACATGTCCCCACTAGTAACTTTTAATTTAGAGCACAGAAACACACGAATCTAATGCCCACGTTAAGCTAGCTCAATTTTCTATAGTGTAAAAAATTTGAGACAAAAATAGATACCACAAAGCGTCAAAGTAATCCAATCTATCCACAACTTTGTGATGCTATGCATTATGCTTCATTTATAAGCGTTTACTGAATCAACACCAATGATCAGTTTAGAATGATCACTTTCACTGGCCGATCGACATTTCCACAGTAAATCGTCTATAACTTTTGATTAATAGGTCAGAATGGCACGAATCAATGGCCCACATTAAGCTAGTTCAATTTTCTATAGTGTGACAAAATTTGAGACATTACTAGATACGACAAAGCATTCATGTAATACAATCTATCCCAAACTGCATGATGCCATGCATTATGACTAATAATTGTGACTGATTTGCCATCACATCTCAATGTAGTGGTAAAGTGGTGGCAAATCAGTACAAATAATACCCTAAACCCTAAATTATTTGATTTTGGTAAATAAATTGAATTATATAAGATTGATTAACTTGATTATAAGTTGTACAAACTTCAATTACTAAGAAAACAATAGCATTTACCAAATTTACCAAATTTACAAATCATTTACCTAAATCACTTAACACATTTCCTTAACCTTATACCTCTTATATACATTTCAATTGTTCTGTAAAATTTAAACGAATACAAATATGATTTTGTATATATGTGGTCACTTATAATTGTTATTACTTACGTAAAAATGCAAATAGAAGTTGTAAATGTGGAAAATACTTAGGGAGAAATGTGAATTTACCCTATGTGGTCGCAAATCAGTCGCTATTTTGCGACTCATTTGTGACTGCAGTTCAAATTTTGATCCTGTGGTCGCATATCAGTGGCAAATTTGCCACTGACTTGCGACTACTAACTTTTGATTTATAGCTCAGAATAACACAAATCAATTGCCCACGTTAAGCTAGTTCAATTTTCTATATTGTTAGAAAATTTGAAACAAAACTAGATACGACAAAACATCCAAGTAATCCAATTTATCCAAACTGCGTGATGCCATGATTTATACCTAATTTAAAAGCCTTAATTAATAAGCACCATTGATCAGTTTAGAATGATCATTTTAACTCACCGATCAACTTGACATGTTCGCACTAAATTGTGCGTAACTTTTTATTTAGAGCTCAGAATGACACGAATCCAATACCCACATTAAGCTACCTCAATTTTCTATATTGTGACAAAATTTGAGAAATAAATAGATACGAAAAAGTGTCCAAATAAACCAGTCCATCAAAAACTGCGTGATGCCATGCATTATTCTTCATTTATAAGCGTTTACTCAATGAGCACCAATGATCAGTTTATAATGACCATTTTAACTGGCCGATCAACTTGTCATGTACGCAGTAAATCATCCATAACTTTTAATTTATGGCTTATAATGACACGAATCAATTGCCCACATTAATCTAGTTCAATTTTCTATATTGTGACAAAATTTGAAACAGAACTAGATACAACAAAGCATCCAACTAATCCAATCTTTCCCAAACTACGTGATGTCATGCTTTATGCCTCATTTTTAAGCCTAACTTAATGTGCACCAATGATTAGTTTAGAATGATCATTTTCGATCAACTTGACATGACCGCACTAAATCGTCCGTAACTTTTGATATAGAGCTCAGAAACACACGAATCCAATGTCCACGTTAAGCTAGCTCAATTTTCTATAGCGTAACAAAATTTGAGACAAAAATAGATACGTCAGCGCTCAGTTAATCCAATCTATCCAAAACTTCGTGATGTTATGCATTATGCTTCATTTATAAGCGTTTACTCAATCAGCACCAATGATCAGTTTAGAATGATCACTTTCACTGGCCGATAAGCTTGACATGTCCGCACTAAATCCTGCATAACTTTTGATTTATAGGTCAGAATGACGCGAATCAATTTCCCACATTAAGCTAGTTCAATTTTCTAAATTGTGACAAAATTTGAGACAAAATTAGATACGACAAAGCGTCCATGTAATCCAATCTATCCTGAACAGCGTGATGCCATGCATTATGCTTCATTTATAAGCCTTTATTCAATCAGCACACATGATAAGTTTAGAATCATCACTTTATCTGGCCTATGAACTTGACATGTCCGCACTAAATTGTCTGTAACTTTTGATTTAGAACTTAGAATGACACGAATCAAATGCCGACGTTAAGCTAGCTCAATTTTCTATATTGTGACAAAATTTGAGTCAGAAATAGATATGAAAAGGCATCCAAGTAATCTACTCCTTTCCAGACTATGTGATGCCATGAATTATTTTCATTTATAAGCTTTTACTTAGTGACCACCAATGATGAGTTTAGAATGATCATTTTAACTAGCCCATCAACTTGTCATGTCCGCATTAAATCGTCCACAACTTTTGATTCATATCTTAGAATGACGAGAATCAATTTCCCACATTGACCTAGTTCAATTTTCTATATCGTAACAAAATTTGAAACAGAAATTGATACGACAAAGTGTCCAATTTATCCAATCTATCCTAAACTGCGTGATGCCATGCTTTATGCCTCACTTGTAAGCTTCGCTTGATGTGTACCAATGATCAGTTTAGAATGGTCATTTTAACTTCCCGATCAACTTGACATGTATGCACTAAATCGTTCTTAACTTCTGATTTAGAGCTCAGAAACACACGAATCCAATGCCCACGTTAAGCGAGCTCAATTTTCTATAGTGTAACAAATTTGAGACAGATATAGATATGACAAAGCGTCAAAGTAATCCATTCTATCCAAAACTGTGTGAATGCATTATGCTTCATTTATAAGCGTTTACTCAATCAGCACCAATGATCAGTTTAGAATGATCACTATCACTGGCCGATCAACTTGACATTTCCCCACTAAATCGTCCATTACTTTTGATTTATATGTCAGATGTTACGAATCAATTGCCCACATTAAGCGTGTTTAATTTTCTATATTGTGACAAAATTTGAGACAGAACTAGATACGACAAAGCGTCCTTGTAATACAATCTATCCCAATCTGCGTGATGCCATGCATTATGCTTCATTTATAAGCCTTTACTCAATGAGCACCAATGATCAGTTTAAAATGATCACTTTAACTGACATGTCCGCACGAAATTGTCCGTAAATTTTGATTTAGAGTTCAGAATGACACGAATCCAATTCCCACGTTAAGCTAGCTCAATTTTCTATATTGTGGCAAAATTTGAGAAATAAATAGATACGAAAAAGTGTCCAAGTAATACAGTCCATCACAAACTGCGTGATGCCATGCATAATTTTTCATTTATAAGCATTTACTCAATGAACACAAATGATCAGTTTAGAATGATTATTTTAACTTTCTCATCAACTTGACATTTCTGCTCTAAATCATTCATAACTTTTGATTTCTAGCTCTGAATGACACAAATCCAATGTCCACATTAAGCTAGTTCAATTTTCTATATTGTGACAAAATTAGAGACAGGAATATATACGACAAAGTGTTCAAGTAATCCAATCCATCCCAAACTGCGTGATGCCATGCATTATTTTGCATGTATAAGCTTTTACTCAATGAGCACCAATGATCAATTCAAAATAATCATATTAATTGGCCGATCAACTTGACATGTGCACACTTAATCGTCTGTAACTTTTGATTTATACCTCAAAATGACACAAATTCAATGCCCACGTTAAGCAAGCTCAATTTTCTATATTTTGGAAAACTTTAAGATAGAAATAGAGACGACAAAGCATAAAAGTAATCCAATCTATATGAACTACTTAATGCCATGCTCTATGCTTCATTTATAAGCATTTACTTAATGAACACCAATGATCTGTTTAGAATGATCACTTTAACTTGCCACTCAACTTGACATGTCCGCATTGTGACAAAATTTGACAGAGAACTAGATAAGATAAAGCGTCCAAATAATCCAATCTATCCCAAACTGCATTATTCCATGCATTATGCTTCATTTATAAGCCTTTACTCAAGCACCATCAATGATAAGTTTAGAATAATCACTTTAATTGGCCGATCAACTTGACATGACCGCACTAAATCGTCCGTAACTTTTTATTTAGAACTCAGAATGTTCTGAATCAAATGCCGACGTTAAGCTAGCTCAATTTTATATATTGTGACAAAATTTGAGATATATATAAATACAGCAAAACGTCCAAGTAACCCAATCCTTCCCAAACTGTGTGATGCCATGCAATATTTTTCATTTATAAGCTTTTCCCAATGATCAGTTTACAATGATCATTTTAACTAAATCGTCCATAACTTTTGATTTATAGCTCAGAATGACACGAATAAATTGCCCACATTAAGCTAGTTCAATTTTCTATATTGTGAAAAAATTTAAAACAAAACTAGATACGAAAAAGCATTCAAGTAATCCAATATATCCGAACTACTTGATGCCATGCTTTATTCTTCATTTATAAGCCTTTACTTAACGAGCACCAATGATCTGTTTAGAATGATCACTTTAACTTGTCACTCAACTTGACAAGTCTGCATTAAATTGTCCATAACTTTTGATTTAGAGCTCAGAATGACACGAATCCAATACCCACATTAAGCTAGCTTAATTTTCAATATGGTGACAAAATTTGAGACAGAAGTAGATACGAAAGTTCACTACTCCATGCATTATTTTTCATTTATAAGCTTTTATTCAATGAGCACCAATGATCAGTTTAGAATTATCATTTTTACTGGCCGATCAATTTGTTATGTCTGCACTAAATCATCCATAATTTTGATTTATAGCTCAGAATGACACAAATACAATACCCACGTTAAGCTAGCTCAATTTTCTATAGTGTACCAAAATTTGAGACAGAAATAGATACAACAGAGCGCCCAAGTAATCCAATCTATCTAAAACTGTGTGATGCTATCCGTTATGTTTCATTTATAAGCGTTTACTCAATCAGCACCAATGATTAGTTTAGAATGATCACTTTAACAGGCCGATCAATTTGACATGTACACACTAAATCGTCCGTAACTTTTTATTTAGAACTAAGAATGAAACGAATCCAATGCCCACGTTGAGCTATTAAAAAAATTTGAGACTGAAATAAAAACGGCAAACCGTCCAAGTAATCTAATCCATCCGAAAGTGTGTGACATCATGCATTATTTTTCAATTATAAGCTTTTACTCAATGAGCACCATTGATCAGTTTAAAATAATCATATTAACTGGCCGATCAGCTTGACATGTCCACACTAAATCGTCCGTAACTTTTGATTTATATCTCAAAATGATACAAATCCAATGTCTACGTTAAGCAATCTCAATTTTCTATATTTTGAGAAAATTTTATGATAGAAATAGAGACGACAAAGCATACAAGTAATCCAATCTATTCAAACTACTTGATGCCATGCTTTATGTTTCATTTATAAGGCTTTACTTAATGAGCACCAATGATTTGTTTAGAATGATCACTTTAGCTTGCCATTTAACTTGACATGTCCGCATTAAATTGTCTGTAACTTTTGATTTAGAGCTTAGAATGACCCGAATCCAATGCCCACGTTAATTATCAATATTGTGACAAAATTTGAGACAGAAGTAGATACGACAAAGCGTCCAAGTAATCCAATCCATCCTAAACTGTGTGATGCCATTTATTATTTTTCATTAATAAGCTTTTACTCAATGAGCACCAATGATCAGTCTAGAATAATCATTTTAGCTGACCGATCAACTTGTCATTTCTGCACTAAATCATCCATAACTTTTGATTTATAGCTCAGAATGACACGAATCCAATCCCCACATTAAGCTAGTTCTATTTTCTATATTGTGATAAAATTTAAAACATAACTAGATACGACAAAGCGTCCAAGTAATCCAATCTATCCCAAAATTGTGTGATGCCATTCTTTATGCCTCATTTATAAGCCTTACTTAATGAGCACCAATGTTCAGTTTAGAATGATCATTTCAACTCGCCGATCAACTTGACATGTCCGCACTAAATCGTCCGTAAATTTTGATTTAGAGCTCAGAAACACACGAATCAAATGCCCACGTTAAGCTAGCTCATTTTTCTATATTGTATCAAAATTTGAGAGAGAAATAGATACGATAAAGCATCCAAGTAATCCATGCTATCTGAAACTGTGTGATGTCATGCATTATGCTTAATTTTTAAGCCTTTACTCAATCAGCACCAATGATCAGTTGAGAATTATCACTTTAATTGGCCAATCAACTTGACATCTCCGCACTAAATCGTCAATAACTTTCGATTTAGAACTCAGAATGAATAGAATCCAATGCCCATGTTAATCCAGCTCAATTTTGTATATTATGACAAAATTTAATATAGAAATAGAGACAACAAAGCGTCCAAGTAATCCAATCTATCCAAACTACTTGATGCCATATTTTACGCTTCATTTATAAGCCTTTACTTAATGAGAACCAATGATATGTTTAGAATGATCACTTCAACTTGCCACTCAACTTGACATGTCCATAACTTTTGATTTAGAGCTCCGAATAACACGAATCCAATGCCCACGATAAGCTAGCTCAATTTTCTATATTGTGACAGAATTTGAGACAAAAATAGATACGACAAAGCGTCCAGGTAATCCAATCCATCCCAAACTATGTGATGCCATGCATTATTTTCATTTAAAAGGTTTTTCCAATGATCAGTTTAGTATGATCATTTTAACTAAATCGTCCATAAATTTTGATTTATAGCTCAAAAAGACACGAATCTAATGCCAACGTTAAGCAATCTCGACTTTCTATATTTTCACAAAATTTAAGATAGAAATAGAGATGACCAAGCGTCCAGGTAATCCAATCTATCTAAACTACTTGATGCTATTCTTTATTCTTCATTTATAAGCCTTTACTTAATGAGCACCAATGTTATGTTTAGAATGATCACTTTAACTTGCCACTCAACTCGATATGTCCACACTAAATTTTCCGTAACTTTTGATTTAGAGCTCAAAATGGCACGAATCCAATGCCCACGTTAAGCTAGCTCAATATTCTATACTGTGACAAAATTTGAGAGAGAAATAGATACAACAAAGCGTCCAATGCACCCCAAACTGCATAACGCCATGCATTATTTTTAATTTATTAACTTTTACTCAATGAGCACCAATGATCAGTTTGGAATGATCATTTTAACTGACCGATAAACTTGTCATGTCTGCACTTAACCTTCCATAACTTTTAATTTATTGCTCCGAATGACACGAATCCAATGCCCACATTAAGCTAGTTCAATTTTCTATATTGTACACAAAATTTGAAACAGAACTAGATACGACAATGCGTCGAAGTAATCCAATCTATCTCAAACTCCGTGATGCCAATCATTATTCTTCATTTATAAGCGTTTACTCAATGAGAAACAATGATCAATTTAGAATGATCATTTTAACTGGCTGATCAACTTGACATGTGTGCTCTAAATCGTCGATAACTTTTGATTTGTAGCTTAGAATGACACGAATCCAATACCCACACTAAGCTAGTTCAATTTTCTATATTGTGAGAAAATTTGAGACAGAAATCAGTACGATAAAGCATCCAAGTAATCCAATCCATCCCAAACTGTGTGATGCCATGCATTATTTTTCATTTATAAGCTTTTACTCAATGAGCACCAATGATCAGTTTAGAATAATCATATTAATTGGCCGATAACCTTGACATGTGCACACTAAATCATCTGTAACTTTTGATTTATAGCTCAGAATGACACAAATCCAATGTCCACGTTATGCAAGCTCAATTTTCTATATTTTGGCAAACTTTAAGATAGAAATAAAGAAGACAAAGTGTCCAAGTAATCCAATCTATATGAACTACTTAATGCCATGCTTCATGCTTCATTTATAAGCCTTTACTTAATGAGCACCAATGATCCGTTTAGAATGATCACGTTAACTGGCCAATCCACTTGACATGTCCGCACAAAATCATCCGTCACTTTTGATTAAGAGCTCGGAATGACACAAATACAATGTCCACGTTATGCTAGCTCAATATTCAATAGTGTAATAAAGGCTTATAAATGAGCATACTGCATAGCATCACGCAGGTCAAGATAGATTGGATTACTTGAACACTTTGTCGAATCTATTTCTGCCTCAAATTTTGTCACAATACTGAAAATTGAGCTTGCTCAACGTGGGCATAGGATTCGTGTCATTCTGAGGTCTAAATGAAAATTTACGGACGATTTAGTGCGGACATGTACAGTGGATCGGTCAGTTAATGTGATTAATCAAAACTGATCATTGGTACTCATTTAGTAAAGGCCTATAAATGAAGGATAATGCATGGCATCACACGGTTTGAGATAGGTTGGATTACTTGGACGCTTTGCCGTAACTAGTTTTGTCTCAAACTTTGTCAAAATATAGAAATTTGAGATAGATTAATGTGGGCATTGGATTCGTGTGTTTCTGAACTCTAAATAAAAATTTACGGATGCTTAAGTGCGGACATGTCAAATGGATCGGCTAGTTATATGATTATTCTAAACTGATCCTTGGTGCTCAATGAGTAAAGGCTTATAAAGGAAGCATAAAGCATGGCATCACACACTTTGGGATAGATTGGATTTTTTGGATGCCTTTTAGTCTTTATTTCTGTCTCAAATTTTGCAAATGTATAGAAAATTGAGCTAGCTTAACATGGGCATTGGATTCGTGTGTTTCCGAGCTCAAAATAAAAAGTTACAGATGATTTATTGCGAACATGTCAGGTTGATCGACGAGTTAAAATTATCATTTTAAACTGATAATTGCTTCTCATAAAGTAATGGCTTATAAATGAAGCATAATGCATGGCCTCACGCAGTTTGGGATAGATTGGATTACTTGGACGCTTTGTCGTCTCTATTTCCGTATCAAATTTTGTAAAGGTAGAGAAAATTGAGCTAGCTTAACGTGGGCACTGGATTCATGTGTTTCCCAGCTCTAAATAAAAAGTTACGAACGATTTAGTGCGGATATGTCAGGTTGATCGGCCTGTTAATATGATCATTCTAAACTGATCATTGGTGCGCATTAAGTAAAGGCTTATAAATGAAGTATAATGCATGGCACAACGTCTTGCCATCTCTATTTCTATCTCAAAATTTATAAAAATAGAAAATTGAGCTAGCTTAACGAGGGCATTGGATTCGTAACATTCGAAGCTCTAAATCAAAAGATACAGACGATTTAGTGCGGACATGTCATGTTGGTGCTCATTGAGTAAAGCCTTATAAATGAAGCATAATGCAAGGCATCACGCAATTTGGGTTATATTCATTAATTGGACGCTTTGTCATATCTAGTTTTGTTTCAAATTTTAACAAAATATTGAAAATTGAAGTAGATTAATATGGGCATTGGATTTGGGTCATTCTGAGGTATAAATCAAAACTTATGGACGATTTAGTGCAGACATTTCAAGTTTATCGGTCAGTTAAAATGATCATTCTAAGCTGATCATTGGTGCTCATTAATTAAAAGCTTATAAATGAAAAATAATGTACGGCATCACGCCATTTTAGATGGACTAGATTACTTGGACGCTTTGTCGTATTTACTTTGGTCTCAAATTTTGTCACAATATAGAAAATTGATCTAGCTTAGCATGGGCATTGGATTCGTGTCATTCTGAGCTCAAAAGTTACGTACGATTTAGTTCGGATATGTCAAGTTGATCGGCCTGTTAATATGATCATTCTAAACTGATCATTGGTGCTCATTAAGTAAAGGCTTATAAATGAAGCATAATGCATGGCACAATGTTTTGCCATCTCTATTTCTATCTCAAAATTTATAAAAATAGAAAAGTGAGCTAGCTTAACGAGGGCAATTGATTCGTAACATTCGGAGCTCTAAATCAAAAGATACGGACGATTTAGTGCGGACATGTCATGTTGAGTGGCCAGCTAAAATGATCATTCTAAACAGATCATTGGTGCTCATTAAATAAGGACTTATAAATGAAGCATAAAGCATGACATCAAGTAGTTTGGATATATTGGATTACTTGGACACTTTCTCGTCTCTATTTTTGTCACAATTTTTTGTCGAAATATAGAAAATTGAGCTAGTTCAACGTGGGCATTGGATTTGTGTCATTCTGATCTCTAAGTCAAAAGTTATGAACGATTTAGTGTGGACATGTGAAGTTGAGTGCCCAGTTAAAATGATCATTCTAAGCAGATCATTGGTACTCATTAAGTAAAGCCTTATAAATAAAGCATAATGCAAGGCATCAGGCAGTTTGGGTTATATTGGATTAATTGGACACTTTGTAATATCTAGTTTTGTTTCAAATTTTAACAAAATATTGAAAATTGAAGTAGATTAATATGGGCATTGGATTCGGGTCATTCTGAGATATAAATAAAAAATTATGGACGATTTAGTGCAGACATATCAAGTTTATCGGTCAGTTAAAATGATCATTCTAAGCTGATCATTGGTGCTCATTAAGTAAAAGCTTATAAATGAAAAATAATGTATGGCATCACGCCATTTTAGATGGACTGGATTACTTGGACGCTTTGCCGTATTTACTTCGGCCTCAAATTTTTTCACAGTATAGAAAATTGATCTAGCTTAGCATGGGCATTGGATTCGTGTCATTCTGAGCTATATATCAAAAGTTACGTAAAATTTAGTGCGGACATGTCAAGTTGATCGGCCAGTTAAAGTAATCATTCTAAACTGATCATTGGTGCTCATTGAGTAAAGGCTTATAAATGAAGCATAATGAATGGAATCACACAGTTTTGGATAGACTGGATTACCTGGACGCATTGTCGTATCTAGTTCTATTTGAAATTTTGTCACAATATAGAAAATTGAACTACCTTAATGTGGGCATGGGATTCGTGTCATTCTAGAGCTATAAGTAAAGCATAATGCATGAAATCTCTTAGTTTGGGATAGAATTGATTACTTGGACGTTAGAAAATTGATCTAGCTTAGCATCATTCTGATCTTGGTGCTCATTAAGTAAAGGCTTATAAACGCAGCATAATGAATGGCATCACATAGTTTTGGATAGATTGGATTACTCGAACGCTTTCTCGTATCTATATATGTCTCAAATTTTGTTGGACTATACAAAATTGAGTTAGCTTAACATTGGATTCATGTGTTTCCGAGCTCTAAATCAATAGTTAGGGATGATTTAGTTCGGACATGTCAAGTTGATTGGACAGTTAAAGTGATCATTGTAAACTTATCATTGGTACTCATTAAGTAAAGGCTATAAATGAAGCATAAAGCTTGGCATCATGCAGTATGGGTAGATTGGATTTCTTGGACGCTTTGTCATCTCTATTGCTTTCTCAATTTTTGCCAAAACATAGAAAATTGGGCTAGCTTAACGCGGCCATTGGATTCGTGTCAAACGGAGTTCTAAATCAAAAGTTATGGATGATTTAGTGTAGACATGTCAAGTTGATCAGCCAGTTAAAATGATCACTCTAAAATGATCATTGGTGCTCATTAAGTAAAGGATTAGAAATGAAGCATAAGGCATGGTATCACGCAATTTGGGATAGATTGGGTTACTCGGACACTTTTTCGTCTCTACTTCTATCTCATATTTTGTCAAAATATAGAAAACTGAAATAGCTAAATGTGGGCATTGGATTCCTGTCATTCTGAGCAATAAAAAAAATTTATGGACGATTTAGTGCAGACATGACAAGTTGATCGGACTGTTAAAATGACCATTTTAAACTAATCATTGGTGCTCATTGAGTAAAAGCTTATAAATGAAAAATAATGTGTGGCATTACGCAGTTTGGAATGGATCAGATTACTTAGACGCTTTATCGTATCTATTTCTGTATCAAGTTTTGTCACAATATAGAAAACTGAGCTAGTTTTACATGGGCATTGGATTCGTGTCATTCAAAGCTCTAAATCAAAAGTTACGGACGATTTAGTGCGGACATATCAAGTTGATCGGCCAGTTAAAGTGATCTTTCTAAACTGATCATTGTAAACTGATCATTGGTGCTCATTGAGTAAAGTCTTATAAATGTAGCATAATGCATGACATCACACAGTTTTAGTTAAATTGGATTACTTGGACGCTTTGTCGTATCATTTATGTCTCAAATTTTGTTACAATATAGAAAATTGAGCTAGCTTAATGTGGAGATTGGATTTGTTTGTTTCTGAGCTCTAAATCAAAAGTTACGCACGATTTAGTGCGGACATGTCAAGTTGATTGGCCATTTAAAGTGATCATTCTAAACTGATCACTAGTGCTCATTAAGTAAAAGTTTATAAATGAAGTATAAACCATGGCATCAAACAATTGGACGCTTTGTCATCTTTATATATATCTCAAATTTTCTCAAAACATAAAAAATTGAACTAGCTTAACGTGGGCATTGGATTCGTGTAATTCTGAGCACTAAATCAAAATTTACAAACAATTTAGTGCGGACATGTCAAGTGGAACGCTCAGTTAATGTGATTATTCAAAACTGATCATTGTTATTCCTTGAGTAAAGGCTTTTAAATGAAGGATAATGCATGGCATCACGCGGTTTGGGATAGGTTGATTACTCTGACACTTTGCCGTATCTAATTCTGTTTTAAAAGTTTTTTTGAAATACAAATATTTGAGCTAGATTAACGTGGCCATTGGATTCGTGTCATTGTGAGCTCTAAATCAAAATTTACCAATGATTTAGGGCGGACATGTCAATTGGATCGGCAAGTTAATATGATTATTCTAAACTGATCGTTGATACGCATTGCGTACAGACTTATAAATAAAGCATAATGCACGGCATCACGCGGTTTGGGATAGATTCGATTACTTGGAGGCTTTGTCGTATCTAATTCTGTCTCAAATTTTGTCAAAATATAGAAAATTGAACTAGATTAATGTGGGCATTGGATTTGCGTCATTCTGACCTATAAAATATAGTTACAAACAATTTAGTGCAACCATGTCAAGTGGATCGGCCAGTTAAAATGATCATTCTAAACTGATCATTGGTGCTCATTGAATAAAAGCTTATAAATAAAGCATAATGCATAGCATCACGCAGTTCAGGATAGATTGGATTACTTGGACGCTTTGTCGTATTTTTTTTTTGCCTCAAATTATGTCACAATATTGAAAACTGAGGTAGCTTAACATGGGCATTGGATTCGTGTCATTCTGAGGTCTAAATCAAAATTTACGGACGATTTAGTGCGGACATGTAAAGTGGATCAGCCAGTTAATATGATTAATCATAACTGATCATTGGTACTCATCGAGTAAAGGATTATAAATCAAGCATAATGCATGGCATCACGCGGTTTGAGATAGGTTGGATTACTTGGATGCTTTGATGTTTCTAGTTCTGCCTCAAATTTTGTCAAAATATTGAAATTTGAGCTAGATTAACGTGGGCATTGGATTCATGTCATTTTGAGCTCTAAATCAAAATTTACGGATGATTTAGTGTGGACATGTCAAGTGGATCGGCTAGTTAATATGATTATTCGAAACTCATCATTGGTATGCATTGTGGAAAGGCTTGTAAATGAAGCATAATGCATGGCATCATGCGGTTTTGGATAATTTGGCTTACTTGGACGCTTTGTCGTATCCAGTTGTGTCTTTAATTTTGTTACAATATAGAAAACTGAGCTAGCTTAACATACACATTGGATTCGTGTGTTTCTGAGCTCTACATCAAAGGTTATGGACGATTTAGTGCGGACATGTCAAGTCGATCGGTTAGTTAAGTGATCATTCTTAACTGATCATTGGTGCTCATTATGTATACGCTTATAAATGAAAC
Organism: Pugionium cornutum; assembly: GCA_018901935.1. Taxonomy (NCBI): domain Eukaryota; kingdom Viridiplantae; phylum Streptophyta; class Magnoliopsida; order Brassicales; family Brassicaceae; genus Pugionium; species Pugionium cornutum. The sequence goes on from CM032159.1 coordinate 23,136,749, forward strand.
ATAAAGCATTGTATCAAGCAGTTTGGATAGATTCGATTACTTCGATGTTTTGTCCTCTCTATTTCTGTCTCAAATTTTGTCAAAATATAGAAAATTGAGCTACATTAACGTGGGCATTGGATTCGTGTCATTCAGAGTTCTAAATCAAAATTTATGGACAATTTAGTGTGGACATGTCAAGCGCATCGGCGAGTTAGTATGATTATTCAAAACTGATCATTGGTACTCATTGAGTAAAGGCTTATAAATGTAGCATAATGCATGGCATCACGCCATTTCGGATAGATTGGATTACTTGGACGTTTTGTCGTATCTAGTTCTGTCTCAAATTTTGTCAAAATATAGAAAATTGAGCTAGCTTAACATGGGTATTGGATTTGTGTCATTCTGAGCTCTAAATAAAAATTTAAGGACGATTTACTGCGGACATATCAAGTGGATTGGCCAGTTAATATGATTATACTAAACTGATCGCAGGACCTCATTGAGTAAATGCTTATAAGTGAAGCATAATGCATGGCATCACGCGGTATGGGATAGATTGGATTACTTGAATGATTTGTCATATCCAGTTCTGTCTCATATTTTTTTACAATATAGAAACAATAACTAGCTTAACATGGGTATTGGATTCGTGTCATTCTGAGCTATAAGTCAAAAGTTACGGATGATTTAGTGCAGCCATGAAAAGTTGATTGCCTAGTTAAAATGATCATTCTAAACTGATAAATGGTGGTCATTGAGTAAAAGCTTATAAATGAAGTATAATGCAAGGCATCACGCAGTTCGGGATATATTGGTTTACTTGGACGCTTTGTCGTATATATTTGTGTCTCAAATTTTAGCTAGCTTAACGTGGGCATTGGATTAGTGTCATTCTGAGCTCTAAATCAAAAGTTATAGAGGATTTAGTGCAAACATGTCAAGTTGAACGTCCAGTTAATATGATCATTCTAAACTGATCATTGCTGCTCATTGAGTATATGCTTAGAAATGAAGCATAATAATGACATCATGCATTTTTGGATAGCTTGGATAACTTGGATGCTTTGTGGTATCTATATTTGTCTCAAATTTTGTCTCAATATAGAGAATTGAACTAGCTTAATATGGGCATTGGATTCGTGTCATTTTGAGATATAAATCAAAAGTTACGAACAATTTAGTGCAGAAATATCATAGATAACTAATCATTGGTGCTCATTGAGTAAAGGCTTATAAATGAAGCATAATGCATGGCATCACGCAGTTTGAGATAGATTGGATTACCTGGACGCTTTGTCGTATCTATTTCTGTCTCAATTTTGTCTCAATATAAAAAATTTAGTTCGCTTAACATGGGCATTGGATTCATTTCATTTTTAGTTATAAATCAAAATTTATGGACGATTTCGTGCGGAAATGTCAAGTTGATCGGCCAGTTAATATGATTATCCTAAATTGATCATTGGTGCTCATTGAGTGAAGGCTTATAAATGAAGCATATTGCATGGCATCACACAGTTTGAGATATATTGGAAAACTTCAGCGCTTTGTCATATCTAGTTTTGTCTCAAATTTTGTCATAAAATAGAAAATTGAACTAGTTTAACATTGGCATTGGATTCGTGTCATTCAAAGCTATAAATCAAAAGTTACAGCCGATTTCGTGCGGAAATGTCAAGTTGATCGGCCAGTTAAAATAATCACTCTAAATTGATCATTGGTGCTCATTGTGTAAAGGTTTATAAATGAAACATAATGCATGGCATCTCGCAGTTTTTGATAGATTGGATTACTTGGATGCTTTGTTATATCTAGTTCTATGTCAAATTTTGTCAAAGTATTGAAAATTGAGCTAAAACGTGGGCGTTGGATTCATGTCATTTTGAGCTCTAAATCAAATTTTACGGATGATTTAGTGCGTACATGTCAAGTCGATCAACCAGTTAATATTACTATTCTAAATTGATCATTGGTACTCATTTAGTAAACGCTTATAAATGAAGCATAATCTATGGCATCACGCGGTTTGGGATAGATTGGATTACCACTACAAGAAAACATTAATATTTCCAAAGGCATTTCCGATGGAAGTAAAAGCATCGAAATTTTCTAATCCCTGTGCGATGGTTTTCCAACGGTTCTGTCGGTAAATCCTGATGTTTGCACTACCTTTGGAAAATCGATGGTAAAACCCGACGGCTTTTAGTCCGGTTTCCGATGAAAACGTAGGCGTCTGGATATCCTCACAAAACCATCGCACATTACTGACGAAATATAAGCCGTCGGTTTTTTCTGACAATTTCCCAATGGAATGTGGTTTTTACTATCCGTCTGGAATCCGCCCGGAATATATCCGTGGGCTGACGTCGAGTATCATTGGTTCGTCGTCGGAAATATCCAGCAAACATCGGAAATCCATCGGAAAGAGGAATATTCTTAAGAATAATCTATTTAAATTTGTGATTATCTGTTAAAAATTCATAATAATCAATTAAAAATTATAATAATCTATTAAAAATTCGTGATAATCTTCTAATTTTCAATATAAATACGCTTTGGTCCTTCACAATTTCACTATAACAAAAAATCTTAACAAAATGTCTTCTTTAGGTTCTTATGATTATTTTCGATCTTGGATGGATAAACCTCGGTATGATTCAACAACGGGGGAATTGATGGATGAATCTGCGCAAGATGTTGAAGAGTTCATGACATTTGCATCAAAAAATAGCATGACATCGGAATACGGTAAAATGTATTGTCCGTGTATTAAATGTCAAAATCATAGATTAATCTTTGTTAGAGAAGTACGTAATCATTTGTATAGGACTGGATTTATGCCGCGTTACAAAATTTGGTATTCACATGGAGAAACGGATGCAACGATGCAATATTATGGTAG
>CM032159.1:23144571-23192349 GCA_018901935.1 Pugionium cornutum
GCAAGGGCTATACGAGTGGACAGTCATGCCATTCGGCTTGGCTAATGCCCCAAGCACCTTCATGCGCCTTATGAACCAAGTTCTTGGGGCGTACATCAGTAAATTTGTAGTGGTTTACTTTGATGATATATTGGTTTATAGTAAGTGCCTACGAGAACACCTCACACATCTTGAGATGGTACTTAAAACCCTTCGACAAGAAGAGGTTTATGCCAATCTCAAGAAGTGCATCTTTTGTACTGATAAACTTGTCTTTTTAGATTTTTTTGTAAGTTCACAGGACCTACAGGTTGATGAGAGAAGATTCGAGCCATACAAGAATGGCCAACACCAGGCAACATTAGCCAAGTAAGGAGCTTCCACGGACTGGCCAGCTTCTATAGGAGATTCGTGCCCAACTTCAGCAGTATTGCCTCACCATTGACGGCAGTAGTGAAGAAGAACGTGGGATTCAGCTGGGGAGAAGCTCAGGAGAAGGCATTCCAGGCCTTGAAGGACAGCCTTACGCACCAGTGCTAGTCCTTCCGACTTCAACAAGAGGCGTTTGAAGTGGAGTGTGATGCCTCTGGAATAGGCATAGGAGCAGTGCTAACCAGGAGGGAGACCAGTGGCATACTTCAGTGAGAAGCTAGGTGGTGCCTCACTGAACTACCCCACTTATGACAAGGAGCTTTGTGCCCTTGTCCGAGCATTGGAGACTTGGCAGCATTACTTGCTGTCCAAGGAGTTTGTGATCCACACTGATCACGAGACTCTCAAACACCTCAGAGGGCAAACCAATCTCAAGAGGAGACATGCCAGGTGGATGGAGTTCATAGAGACCTTCCGTACATCATCAAGTACAAGAAGGGCAAAGATAATGTGGTAGCCGATGCACTATCAAGGAGGTTTGCCTTGATATTAACCATGGAGGCAAAGGTCCTAGGATTCGAGCACATCAAGGATCTATACAAGGATGATCCTGACCTTGCTGAGAGCTACAAGGAGTGTAGCACAGGAGTCATGGCAAATTCTACATCCATGAGGGATTCTTGTTCCGAGAAAGAAGGCTGTGCATACCACAGGGATCACTAAGGGAGCTTATCTTCCCAGAAGCTCATGGAGGAGGACTCATGGGCCACTTTGGTGTCGACAAGACTCTAGCAGTGGTCAAGGAGCACTTCTACTGGCCACACATCAAGAGGACAGTAGAAGCACATTGTGCAAGATGCATTACTTGCAAGAAGGCAAAGTCCGAGTGCAACCTCACGGGTTGTATCTCCCACTGCCCATACCAACACATCCATGGGTGGACATCTCGATGGATTTTGTTCTAGGTCTGCCGATCAACCACAAAGATGCAATCTTTGTAGTGGTGAACAGATTCTCCAAGATGGCACATTTCATCCCATGTGCCAATGTCAATGATGCCAAACAGCTGAGCTGTTCTTCAGAGATAATGCGGCATGGAGTGCCAAGGACCATCGTATCAGATAGGGACACCAAGTTCCTCAGCCATTTCTGGAGGACCCTTTGGAGAAAGCTAGGCACGGCTACTCTTCTCAACCACTTGCCATCCTCAAACCGATGGCCAAACTGAAGTTGTCAACAGGACCCTATCAACTCTTCTCACAACACTAGGGAAGAACCTAAAGACTTGGGTGGAGTGCCTTCATTCATTGAGTTTCACAACCGAGTGCACTCAGCAACCAGAAGACCCCATTTGAAGTGGTATACGGTTTCAACCCTCTCACCCCATTGAGCAAACACCACTGCCACCAGCTGAGATGACCAACCTCAAGCATCCAAGGCAGAGTTCATAAGGAGATTACACCAGAGGGTAGCACAAAACTTGGAGAAGAGGACCGGACAGTACGTGACTCATGCCAACAAGGGAAGAAAGGAGGTGATCTTTCAACCAGGCGATTGGGTGTGGCTACACCTCGGCAGGAGAGGTTCCCAAACCTAAGGAGTTCCAAGCTAGCACCAAGAGGAGATGGACCATTCAGAGTGCTCGAGAGGATCAACAACAACGCCTACCGGATCGAGCTGCCAGGTGAGTTTAATGTGTCCAATACGTTCAATGTTGTTGACTTGGCCCCTTTCCATGCAGATGATGCAGTTTTGAGGACAAAACCTACTGAAGAGGGAGGGAATGATGAGGACATCAGGTCGTACATCCAGCCAGGTGACCAGACTGGCCGACCAGGAAGCTTGCCCGAGACAGCAGGACCATCTGGCGCGCCTGGCGGACCAGACAGTACCGCCGGACCTTCGACCTATAGGACCAGACCGGTCAACGTCGCCGGCGGAGAGGCCCAAGCTTCCGGCACACTTGGTGGGGACGTGAATGACACCGCCGGTCCCCCTGATGACACCGCCGACTCCGGGATCAACTTGGCCGGTCCTGAAGTCATTCCGGCCAGTACCGCGCACAATCCAGCCGGTACAGGCCATCCAGCCGAGTACACGCACACTTCCACTTCTACACAAGAGGACTCGGAACAAATGAGCTACCAGCTCCAGGACATGCACTTAGAGGAAGTATCTACACCAGTGGTACCTCCAGGAGCAATGACAAGAAGCAGATCAAGAGCACTCTTCCATAGATTCAGCTTATGGGTCGACAAGCTTCTAGAGGAAGAGCAGCTAAGGACAATGGGCCAGAAGAGCAAATTAGAGTCCAAAGGCTTCTCAACACAAGGAACATCAGAGACTTGGGCTTTAGTGGCAAGAGAGGTCAGGGCCCAAAGATATTTAACCCTACTCCAAGTCGAAGACTAGGAGCAAGGCGCGTGCATGCCACAAGGCCACCTTCCATTTCTTGGCCGTGAGGTGAGTTAAGGTAAGTTTCAATTCGAATATATGCCTCTTTCTGTTTTGCAGGGTAGGGTCTAGTTGCTTTTTTTTGAGTCAAGAACATTTTAGGAATAGGTCCTTTTTCGGTTATACACTTTTGTATCTTTTCCTTTTGTGCACTTTTGTAAACTTTCCTTTTCTTATTTTGACCCTAGAAGGTCAAGCTGTCGAGCATATTAATAAGGCTCCTTTGTAGTTCGACAACCTTTTGATTATTAATAAAGTAGAACTTTTTCCTACAAGCTTTCTCTCAAGAGACTTGTCTTAGAACCTAGTTGAGACCAGCCCTCCTAGCTCTAAGTTTGTGATTTATCACGAGGTTCATCACCCCTCGTGTGGTTCACTTCACCCTTCCATCGTTTACCAACCAGAAAACCCCTATCCAGAAGCCTAAGGTTGAGTTTCTCACCTAATCTTCTACAAACAGCCCACACGCATACATCCTTGAATCAAGGCTTGTATCACGGCCACCTTCCATTTCTTGGCCGTGAGGTAAGTAAGGTAAGTTTTCAATTCGAATATTTGCCTCTTTCTGTTTTGCAGGGTAGGATCTAGAATATTTATATTTCTTGAGTCAAAGACATTTTAGGAATAGGTCCTTCCGCTTGATTAATGCCCCAAGCACCTTCATGCGCCTTATGAATTAAGTTCTTAGGGCGTACATCAGTAAGTTCAGTGTGGTTTATTTCGATGACATACTAGTTTATAGTAAGTGCCTACGGGAACACCTTACACATCTTGAGATGGTACTTAAAACCCTTCAGCAAGAAGAGTTTTATGCCAATCTCAAGAAGTGCACCTTTTGTACTGACAAACTAGTTTTCCTAGGGTTTGTAGTAAGTTCACAGGACTTTGTTGATGATTGCCATACATACGGCAAGCCAAGTGACTTCCACTCTGAGATTCATCTTCAGCAGCATTGCCTCACCCTTGATGGCAGTAGCGAAGAAGAATGTGGGATTCAGCTGGAGAGATGCTCAAGAGAAGGCATTCCAGGCCATGAAGGACAGCCTTACGCATGCACCAATGCTAGTCCTGCCGGACTTCAACAAGACGTTTGAAGTAGAGTGTGATGCCTCTAGAACAGGCATAGGAGCAGTGCTAACCGAAGGAGGGAGGCCAGTGGCATACTTCAGTGAGAAGTTAGGTGGTGCCTCACTGAACTACCCCACCTACGACAAGGAGCTTTATGCCCTAGTCCGAGCTTTGGAAACTTGGCGACATTATTTGTTGTCCAAGGAGTTTGTGATCCACACTGATCACGAGACTCTCATACACCTCAAAGGGCAAACCAATCTCAAGAGGAGACATGCCAGGTGGATGGAGTTCATAGAAACTTTCCCTTACATCATCTAGTACAAGAAGGGCAAGGATAATGTGGTAGCCGATGCACTATCAAGGAGGTTTGCCTTGATATCTACAATGGAAGCAAATGTCTTAGGATTCGAGCACATCAAGGACCTGTACAAGGATGATCCTGACTTTTCTGAGAACTACAAGGAGTGTGGCACAGGGAGTCATGGAAAGTTCTACATCCATGATGGGTTCTTGTTCCGAGAAAGAAGTCTGTGCATACCACAAGGATTTCTACGGGAGCTTATCACACGAGAAGCTCATGGAGGAGGTCTCATGGGCTACTTTGGTGTTGATAAGACACTAGCAGTGGTCAAGGAGCACTTCTACTGGCCACACATCAAGAGGTCAGTAGAAGCCCATTGTTCAAGGTGCATCACTTGCAAGAAGGCGAAGTCCCGAGTGCACCCTCATGGGTTGTATCTCCCTCTACCCATACCTACACATCCATGGGTGGACATTTCAATGGACTTCGTTCTAGGTCTGCCCAAGATCAACCCCAAAGATGCTATCTGTGTAGTGGTAGACCGATTCTCCAAGATGGCACATTTCATTCCATGTGCCAACGTTAATGATGCCACACAAACAGCCAAGTTGTTATTCAGGGAAATAGTACGGCTTCATGGAGTGCAAAGGACCATCGTGTCAGACAGTGACACCAAATTTCTCAGCCACTTCTGGAGGACCCTCTGGAGGAAGCTAGGCACGAAACTTCTCTTCTCTACCACCTGCCATCCTCAAACCGATGGCCAAACTGAAGTAGTCAACCGGACATTATCGACTCTTCTCAGGACTACACTAGGGAAGAACCTCAAGACATGGTGCTGGTGACATCAGGTCGTATGGCCGGCCAGGAGACCAGACTGGCCGACCAGGGAGCTTGCCCGAGACAGCTGGGCATTTTGGCACGTCTGCCGGTCCAAGCGGTACTGCCGGACCCTCGACCAACAGGACCGGACCTATCACCATTGCCGGCGGAGAGGCCCAAACCTCTGGCCCAACTGGTGGCGACGTGGATGACACAGCCGGTCCCATTGGTGACGCTGCCAGCTCCGGGATCAACTTGGCCGGTCCAAAAGACATTCCGGCTAGTACCTCGCACAGTCCAGCCGGTACAGTCGATCCAGCCGAGTACACGGGCATTTCAACATCTACACAAGGAGACTCGGACCAGATAAGCTACCAGCTTCAGGACATGCATCTAGAGGAAGTCTCTACACCATTGGTGCCACCAGGAGCAATGACAAGGAGCAGATCAAGAGCACTCTTCCACAAATTCAGCTTATGGGTCGACAAGCTCCTAGAGGATGATCGACAAAGGACAGTGAGCCAGAAGTGCAAAGATGAGTCCAAAGGCTCCAAAACAATGCAAGGGACTTCAGAGACTTCGGCTTTAGTGGCAAGAGAGGTCAGGGCCCAAAGATTCCTAACCCTACTCCAAGTCGAAGACAATGAGCAAGGCGCGTGCATGCCACAAGGACGGCCACCTTCCATTTCTTGGCTGTGAGGTAAGAAAGGTAAGTTTTCAATTCGAATATTTGCCTCTTTCTGTTTTGCATGGTAGGATTTAGATTGTTTACATTTTTGAGTCAAAGACATTTTAGGAATAGATCCTTTTTCGGTTATGCACTTTTGTATGTTTTCCATTTGTGCACTTTTGTAAATTTTTCTTTTCTTTCTTTGAGTCGACCCTAGAAGGTCAAGCTGTCGAGCATATTAATAAGGCTCCTTCCAGCATTGTAGTTCGACAACCCTTTTTGCTAATTAATAAAGATCGAATTTTCTTTCAACAAGTTATTCTCTCAAGAGACTTGTGCGCTTAGAACCTTGTTGAGACCAGCCCTCTTAGCTCTAAGTTTGTGATTTATCACGAGGTTCATCACCCCTCGTGTGGTTCACTTCACTCCTCCATCCAATACCAATCAGAAAACCCCTATCCAGAAGCTTAAGGTCAAGTTTCTCACCTAAACTTCTCCAAACAGCCCACACGAGGAATAGGTCCAGACCCCTCGTGTGGTACCGCTTGTGCCGGCAGACGTGCCAAATGGCCCGGCTGTCTCGGGCAAGCATCCTGGTCGGCAACTCTGGTCTCCTGGCCGGACATACGACCTGATGTCCTCATCAGGGCAGTACGTGACTCACGACAACAAGGGGAGAAGAGACATGATTTTTCAACCAGGCGATTGGGTGTGGCTACACCTACGGCAAGAGAGGTTCCCCAACCTAAGGAGTTCCAAGCTGGCCCCAAGATGAGATGGATCATTCAGAGTACTGGAGAGGATCAACAACAACGACTACCTGATCGAGCTTCCAGGTGAGTTCAATGTGCCTAACACATTCAACGTAACTGATTTAGCTCCTTTCCTTGCAGATGAGCCAGTTTTGAGGTCAAAACCTACTGAAGTGAGAGGGGATGATGAGGGCATCAGATCATCTGGCCGGCCAGGAGACCAGATTGGCCGACCAGAGTGCTTGCCCGAGACAGCCGGGCCATTTGGCGCGTCTGCCGGCCCATTTTTCTGCCGCCCAAAGCATAGGTTAACAAGGGCGGAGATCCTTTTCCGGTGAGGCCCAAGCTGACTGGCGGTGACGTGGATGACACCGCCGGCCCAATTGGTAACGCCACCAGCTCTGGAATCAAACTGGCCGGCTCCGATGACAATTTGGCCAGCTCCTCGCACAGTCCAGCCGATCCAGCCGATTGCACCACCATTTCCACATCAATACAAGGGGACTCGGATCAGCTAAGCTACCAGCTTCAAGGCATGAACCAGAATGAAATATCTACACCAGTGGTGCCACAAGGAGCAATGAAAAGGAGCAGAACAAGGGCACTCTTCCACAAGTTCAGTTTGTGGGTAGACAATCTCCTACAAGATGATCGACAAGGAGCATTGGGCCAAGAGTACAAGAAAGAGTCCAAAGGCTTCTCAACATCACAAAGGACTCCAGAGACTTGGTGATACAAGCCTCAATTCAAGGTTGTATGCACGTGGGCTGTGTGGGAGAAGATTAGGTGAGAAACTCAACCTTAGGCTTCTGGATGGGGGTTTTCTGATTGGTAATGGATGGAGGGGTGAAGTGAACCACACGAGGGGTGATGAACCTCGTGATAAATCACTAACATAGAGCTTGGAGGGCTGGTCTCAACTAGGTTCTAATCGTACAAGTCTCTTGAGCGAATAACTTGTAGAAAGAAAATTCGATCTTTATTAATTATCAAAAAGGTTGTCGAACTACATGACAGCCTTCTAATTGACTCAAAAAATGGAAAACTTACAAGTGCAAATGAAAAACACAAAGTGCACAAATGGAAAACTTACAAAAGTGCATAACCGAAAAAGGACTTTCTAAAATGTCTTGACTCAAAAATGTAAATAAATCCTACCCTAAAAAAAAAGAGCAAGTATATAATTTGAAAACTTACCTTTCTTACCTCATGGCCAAGAAATGGAAGGTCGACCTTGTGGCATGCAGCGCCTTGCTGACTTGGGTAGTTAGAATCTGAGCACTAAAACAAGTCTGAAGTCCTTGCATGTTGAAGCCTTTGGACTCTTCTACACTCTTGGCCCAATTTCTTATCACATCTAGGAGCTTGTCATGTGGAAGGTGCCCATGAGCTCCTGTATAGAGTGGTGCATTTGGCTGGATCACTCCTGAGTGTGTGATGTACTGGCCGGCCATACGACCTGATGTCCCCATCATCCCCTCCCTATTGAGTAGGTTTTGACCTCAAAACTGGTTCACCTGCATGGAAAGGGGCTAAGTCAGTTACGTTGGACGTGTTAGACACATTATACTCACTTGGGAGCTCGATCCGATAGGCGTTGTTGTTGACCCTCTCCACCACTCTGAATGGTCCATCTCCTCTTGGTGCTAGATTGGAACTCCTTAGGTTGGGGAACCTCTCTTGCCGTAGTTATAGCCACACCCAATCGCCTGTGATACAAGCCTCGATTAAAGGCTTATATGCGCATGGGCTGTTTGGAGAAGGTTAGGTGAGAAACTCGACCTAAGACTTCTTGGATAGGGGTTTTTGGGTTGGTATTTGCTGGAAGGTTTAAGTGAACCACACGAGGGGTGATGAACCTCGTGATAAATTACAAACTTAGAGCTAGGAGGGCTGGTCTCAACTAGGTTCTAAGCACACAAGTCTCTTTTGAAAAAAAAGCTTGTAGGAAGAAAGTTCTATTTTATTAATATCAAAAAGGTTGTCGAACTACAATGCTGGAAGGAGCCTTATTAATATGCTCGACAGCTTGACCTTCTAGGGTCGACTCAAAGAAGAAAAGGAAAGATTACAAAAGTGCACAAATGGAAAATGTACAAAAGTGGATAACCAAAAAAGGACATATTCCGAAAATGTCTTTGACTCAAAAATGTAAACAATCTAGATCCTATCCTGCAAAACAGAAAGAGGCATATATTCGAATTGAAAACTTACCTTTCTTACCTCATGGCCAAGAAATGGAAGGTGGCCGTCCTTGTGGCATGCACGCACCTTGCTCCTAGTCTTTGACTTGAAGTAGGGTTAGGAATCTTTAAAGATTCTTCGTTCTCGTCATCATCTGAAGATGAAATATTATATTGAAATTCATCTTCTAGTTCCGCATCTCTGACATCGAAATCAATTTCTTCTGTATGGTTAACTCTATCGACCAACCGATCTACTTCTATCTCTTGAACAAGCATAACGTCTTCATCATTTTCTTGTTGCAAAAGGCCAATCTCGTCTTTGTTTTTGTATTTCCCCAAAATTTTAGATCTTTGATTAACTTTCAAAACATTGAGCCATGTTTGTTTTGATGATGATTTAGTGTGCGGATAGGGAATATAACAAACTTGATCTGCTTGAGATGCTGATACATCATAAGTATTGAAATATAAATTAGTTATAAATTTGTAAGAAACAAATCTTATATATAGTAAATTATTAACAAATACGTACGTACCGAGAATAAATGGTTCGTATTTGTAGTATTTCCCCGATGATAAGACATCAACAATGCCATTTTCCGACTTCCGAGTACCTTTCCAGGACGTAGGATTGTACCATTCACATTTAAAAAGCGTGATCTTCAAATTTAGGAGTCCAACATACTCAAGTTGAATGATATCTGTTAAAATACCGTAGAAATCAACTTCATCAGATGCATCTGAGTAATTGTCCCCCTTCACACAAATACCGTAGTTACATGTCTTTCTCCTATGTCCATGTTTCTTCGTGTGGAACATATAACCTCTAGTAAAATACATCGGCCAAGTGGACGCTTTATTCATCGGACCTTGAACTAATTCTTGAGCCCATATAGGAAAGACACGTGAATATGTGGAAATGCATGAATTGACCTATGATCATATATCAAAAATTAAACTTAATTAGTATTTCCAAATTAATAAATAAAATATAATATATATGTCAAATAATTAATTAAACATACATAATCCCTAACCCATATATGGAACTCTTCCTCTCTTTTCGATGAAATGTCATCTTCCGAAAGATATGGATACGTACATCGAATATGATCTTCAAACATGCTACAACAATAAATATTAAAAATTATTATATATTTCTTAATACAATGAACTGAAATGTAATAAATACAATTAATTGTTTTCATATACCTCTCTAGTGGCCGAAAATATTTACAATTCCGTAATACATATGCATGTGCATATTTATATTCTTTTTCGGAGAGCCATATTTCTTTATATTTACCACTTGGACGACCTATGTGCGTAAATATATCCGGTACTCCGGGATCTGGATATACAGACACGTCACCTTCATCGAATCTTGTAGACCTGTTTATATATATTATATTACTTACATTCATATATATATAATAAAATAATTAATTCATACACATAACAATTAATTTAGGTTACCTGTTTTTCGTGCGTATGTGCGCAGCAAAGTAATGTTCCGAGAAGTAAGATATCTCATCAGTCACATATGATTCAACAATCAACCCTGCAGCATATCATTTGTTCTTCGCCTTGCTTTTAAGTTTTTTAAAAAACCTTTCAAATGGATACATCCACCTATATTGCACAGGTCCACCAAGTTCAGCTTTGTATGGTAGATGTATAGGAAGATGCTCCATGACGTCGAAAAATGAAGGCGGAAAGATCTTTTCCAAATTGCACAAAATTATGACTATGTTTTCCTTCAGAATTTGGACACGGTTTTGTTGTAATGATCTGGAGCATAAATCACGGAAAAATCCTCCAATCCCTATATATATATATTAATTACCATCGACAATTAATTAGTTCAGACAATTATTATTAATTTACGTATTTCCAATTAAAATTATAGTTATTACTATATTTACCTGATAATGCTAGATGAACGTTCCGTGGTAAAAGTTCTGCAAATATAAAAGGGAGAAGTCTTTCCATAAAAACATGAGAGTCATGGCTTTCCATGCCCAAGAACATTAGTCCATCTATATCCACACAATTTGCTAAATATGCCGCATAGCCATCCAGAAATTTGACATCATTTTTTATACATTCCAATAACCGTTCTTTCGCTTTTTGGGTCAATCGAAATATAAGGAATGGAGCATTACCCCGACCATCCACGTGCAACTCTTTTCGAGAGAAAAACTTCACAATATCCAACCTTGACTTAACTGTATCTTTTGATTTCTCTTTCACATTCATAACAGTATTAATGATGTTATCGAAGAAATTCTTCTCTATATGCATCACATCAAGATTATGTCAAAGATTACGATCCGTCTAGTACGGCAACTCCCAAAATATACTTTCTTTGTGCCAATTATGCCCGCTGTCGTAACCTTCTTCTTTACTTTCATGACCGTTTCCGCCGCACTCAGATGTTCTTAAAGGATTGACAGTTTTTATTCGCTCGTATAAAACTTGTTCTCCTGTAAATGATTGTGGAGGACAGTCATCCAAAGCGTGCTTCCCTTTTAAAAAATTTGTTTTATTTTTCCATAACGGGTGACAATTAGGAAGAAACCTTCTATGACAATCAAACCAACATGTCTTTCTCCCATTCGGTAATCGAAATGCCTTCGTATCATCCATACAAATTGGACAGGCCAGCCTTCCATGCGTTGTCCATCCTGACAACATTCCATAAGCGGGAAAATTGCTTATCGTCCAAAGTAACACAACTTTTAGATTAAAATTTTGGTTCAATGATACATCGTATGCATCAACTCCCGTAGACCATAATTCTTTCAACTAATCAATCAAAGGTCGGAGGAATATGTCCAGACTAGCACGCGGATGATTTGGCCCCGAATTCAAAATAGTTAGAAACAAATACTCTTTCTTCATACTCATCTCCGGTGGCACATTATATGGAGTGATAATCACCGGCCATAATGAATGATTATGAGACATCCTAACTGGGTTGAACCCATCAATTCATAAGCCAAGATAAACGTTTCGAGATTCAGCAGCAAATCTAGGATGTAGATATTGAAATTTTTTCCACTCTGGAGCATCAGATGGATGACTCATTTCTCCGTCTTCTGCTTCATGCTCTGCGTGCCATCTCATTGCCTCTGTGGTTTTCTCGCTTTGATACAATCTTTTAAGTCTATCACCTATAGATAAATACCACATACAACTGAAAGGTATTCTCGTCCTGCCCTCGATTTGCTTATACCGGGGAGAATCGCAAAATTTGCATTTTTCCCATTTCTCATCTTCTTTCCAGAATATCATACAATTTTGAACACACACGTCAATTGTATAAAACGGCAGGCCTAAATTTCGCATCAATTTTTTGGTTTCATAATATGAACCCGTTGCCTGATTCTCCTCGGGTAAATATTCTGTAAACAGCTCCGCCCAAGAATCCATACATTTTTCTGGTAAATTAAAATCAGACTTGATGTTCATAAACCGAGCAGCTAAAGATAACTGTGAGTGCCCTTCATGACAACCATCATACAATGGATTTTTCGCAGCTTCTAACATGTTGTAAAATTTTTGTGCTTCTTCATTAGGCCGTTCTTCTTCATAATTATAATTATAATTTTCTTCGTTCTGATTATAGTACTGATGATCATCAGTCGTTATCTCACGAAATGCATCTGTCACCATTTCAACATATCTATTACCGGATATACCAACTGTTTCATCACTACTACAATCACGTCCCTGATTTCTTTGTACATCACCCCGACTAGTACTCGTCCCTAACTGAACATTTAGCTCTTCTCCATGTTTATACCAAATATAATAATTTGGCATAAACCCTCGACTATATAGATGACTCCATATTTTTCTTCCCAGAATAAATTTATCATTTTTGCAATTAATACAAGGACAGAAAAACTTACCTCCGCTACTTTGAGCTATAGGTTGACTACTTGCAAAATTCATGAACTGCTCCATGCCTTGTTCAAATTCCGTCGATATATTTCTTCTTTCATTATCAATTCTTCTGTACATCCAATCTGTCGAATTGTTATAATTTCCCCACATGTTTTACATAAATTTTTACCTTTGATTTCACAAATGAGAGAATGGGACGGTGCATACATATACAACATTTTGCGACTACTTTCCAACTACTTTTCCACTGATTTGCCACTATTTTGTGACTACAGCAATGTAGTCCCTTAAATGTCATTATACCTAACACGCACATGTTTTTTATGTTGGCATTTTGCCACCACTTTGTGACTACAGAGCCACTACATAACGTAGTCACAAATTGGTTGCATTTTTAGCAACCAATAAGTGACTACCACCTGATTTTCCATCTGTAGTCGCTAATCAGTTGCTATTTTGTGACTGATTAGCGACTACCTGGGTCAGTCTCAAGGCAGTCGCATTTCAGTCGCTAATTGGTTGCATATTGCGACTGATTTGCGACCACACTTATTAGTCATATTTTTGCGACAAATTTGCGACTACTTCGCCGTAGTCGCAAATAAGTCGCTAAACCGTGGCAAATGTGGTCGCAAAAATTGCGACCACGTATGTAGTCACAAATTGTTGTCCCAAATTGGCAGTTTTCTTGTAGTGTTTGGGCCCTAACCTCTCTTGCCACTAAAGCCCAAGTCTCTGAAGTCCATTGCATTGTTGAGAAGCTTTTGGACTCTTCTTTGCACTTCTGGCCCATTGTCCTTAGTCGATCTTCCTCTAGGAGCTTGTTGACCCATAAGCTGAACTTGTGGAGCAGTGTTGATCTGCTCCTTGGCATTCCACCTGGTGGCACTACTGGTGTTGAGACTTCCTCTAGATGCATGTCTTGAAGCTGGTAGCTTATCTGGTCTGAGTCTCCTTGTGTAGAAGTTGAAATGCTTGTGTACTCGGCTGGATTTGCTGTACCGGCTAGATTGTGCGAGGTACTGGCCGGAATGCCTTCTGGTCCGGCCAAGTTGATCCCGGAGTCGGCGGCATCACCAATGGGACCGGCGGTGTCATCCACATCGCCACCAATTGTGCGGGAGGTTTGGGCCTCTCGGCCAGCAATGCTGATCGGTCCGGTCCTGTTGGTCGAGGTTCCGGCGGTACCGCTTGTGCCAGCAAACGTGCCAAATGGCCCGGCTGTCTCGGGCAAGCATCCTGGTCGGCCAGTCTGGTCTCCTGGCCGGACATACGACCTGATGTCCTCATCATCCCCTCCCTCTTCAGTAGGTTTTGACCTCAAAACTGGTTCATCTGCATGGAAAGGGGCTAAGTCAGTTACGTTGAACTTGTTGGACACATTAAACTTACCTGGGAGCTCGATCCAGTAGGCGTTGTTGTTGATCCTCTCCAACACTCTGAATGGCCCATCTCTTCTTGGTGCTAGCTTGGAACTCCTTAGGTTGGGGAACCTCTCCTGCCGTAGGTGTAGCCATACACAATCGCCTGGTTGAAAGATCACCCTCTTTCTTCCCTTGTTAGCATGCGTCACGTACTGCCCGGTCCTCTTCTCCAAGTTCTCTGCTACCTTCTGGTGTAACTTCCTTATGAACTCAGCCTTGGATGCTCCGTTGAGGTTGGTCATCTCCACTGGTGGCAGTGGCGTTTGCTCCAATGGGGTGAGAGGGTTGAAGCCGTATACTACTTCAAAGGGTGTCTTCTTGGTTGCTGAGTGCACGGCTTGGTTGTAAGCGAACTCTATGAATGGCAGGTACTCCACCCAAGTCTTGAGGTTCTTCCCTAGTGTAGTCCTGAGAAGAGTTGATAGTGTCCGGTTGACAACTTCAGTTTGGCCATCGGTTTGAGGATGGCAGGTGGTAGAGAAGACTAGCTTCGTGCCTAGCTTCCTCCAAAGGGTCCTCCATAAATGGCTGAGGAACTTGGTGTCCCTGTCTGATACGATAGTCTTTGGCACTCCATGAAGCTGTACTATCTCCCTGAAGAACAGCTCGGCTGTTTGCGTGGCATCATTGACATTGGCACACGGAATAAAGTGTGCCATCTTGGAGAATCTGTCCACCACTACAAAGATTGCATCTTTGTGGTTGATCTTGGGCAGACCTAGAACGAAGTCCATCGAGATGTCCACCCATGGATGCGTCGGTATGGGCAGTGGGAGATACAACCCGTGAGGGTGCACTCGTGACTTCGCCTTCTTGCAGGTGATGCACCTTGCCCAATGAGCTTCTACTGTCCTCTTGATGTGTGGCCAGTAGAAGTGCTCTTTGACCCCTGCTAGTGTCTTGTCGACACCAAAGTGGCCCATGAGTCCTCCTCCATGAGCTTCTTGGATGATAAGCTCCCGTAATGATCCCTGTGGTGTGCACAACCTTCTCTCTCGGAACAAGAACCCCTCATGGACGTAGAACTTCCCATGACTCCCTGTGCCACACTCCTTGTAGCTCTCGGCGAGGTCAGGATCATCCTTATATAGGTCCTTGATGTGCTCAAATCCTAACACCTTGGCTTCCATTGTGGATATCAAGGCAAACCTCCTTGATAGTGCATCAGCTACCACATTGTCCTTGCCCTTCTTGTATTTGATGATGTACGGGAAGGTCTCCATGAACTCCTTCCACCTGGCATGTCTCCTCTTGAGATTGGTTTGTCCAGACTAGCACGCGGATGATTTGGCCCCGAATTCAAAATAGTTAGAAACAAATACTCTTTCTTCATACTCATCTCCGGTGACAAATTATATGGAGTGATAATCACCGGCCATAATGAATGATTACAAGACATCCCAAATGGGTTGAACCCATCAGTACATAAACCAAGATAAACGTTTCGAGATTCTGCAGCAAATCTAGGATGTAGATATTGAAAAATTTTCCACTCTGCAGCATCAGATGGATGACTCATTTCTCCGTCTTCTGCTTCATGCACTGCGTGCCACCTCATTGCCTCTGTGGTTTTCTCGCTTTGATACATTCTTTTAAGTTTATCACCTATAGATAAATACCACATACAACTGAAAGGTATTCTCGTCCAGCCCTCGCTTGGCTTATACCGGGGGGAATCGCAAAATTTACATTTTTACCATTTCTCATCTTCTTTCCAGAATATCATACAATTTTGAACATACACGTCAATTGTATAAAACGGCAAGCCTAAATTTCGCATCAATTTTTCGGTTTCATAATATGAACCCGTTGCCTTATTCTCCTCGGGTAAATATTCTGTAAACAGTTCCGCCAAAGAATCCATACATTTTTCTGGTAAATTAAAATCAGACTTGATGTTCATAAACCGAGCAGCTAAAGATAACAATGAGTGCCCTTCATGACAACCATCATACAATGGATTTTTCGTAGCTTTTAACATGTTGTAAAAATTTTGTGCTTCTTCATTAGGCCATTCTTCTTCATTATAATTATAATTTTCTTCGTTCCGATTAGAGTACTGATGATCATCAGTCGTTGTCTCACGAAATGTATCTGTCACCATTTCAACATATCTATTACCGGATATACCAACTGTTTCATCACTACTACAATCACGTCCCTGATTTCTTTGTACATCACCCCGACTAGTACTCGTCCCTAACTGAACATTCAGCTCTTCTCCATGTTTATACCAAATATAATAATTTGGCATAAACCCTCGACTATATAGATGACTCCATATTTTTCTTCCCAGAATAAATTTATCATTTTTGCAATTAATACAAGGACAGAAAAACTTACCTCCGCTACTTTGAGCTATAGGTTGACTACTTGCAAAATTCATGAACTGCTCCATGCCTTGTGCAAATTCCGCCAATATATTTCTTGTTTCATTATCAATTCTTCTGTACATCCAATCTGTCGAATTGTTATAATTTTCCCACATGTTTTACATAACTTTTTACCTTTGATTTCACAAATGAGAGAATGGGATGGTGCATATATATACAACATTTTGTGACTACTTTGCCACTACTTTGCCACTGATTTGCCACTATTTTGTGACTACAGCAATGTAGTCGCTTAAATGTCGTTATACCTAACACACACATGTTTTTTACGTTGGCACTTTGCCACCACTTTGTGACTACAAAGCCACTACATAACGTAGTCGCAAATTGGTCGCATTTTTAGCAACCAATAAGCGAGTACCACCTGATTTTCCATATGTAGTCGCTAATCAGTCGCTATTTTGCGACTGATTAGCGACTACCTTGGTCAGTCTCAAGGCAGTCGCATTTCAGTCACTAATTGGTTGCATATTGCGACTGATTTGTGACCACACTTATTGGTCACAATTTTGCGACCAATTTGCGACTACTTCGCCGTAGTCGCTAAACCGTGGCAAATGTGGTCGCAAAAATTGTGACCACGCATGTAGTCACAAATTGCTGTCGCAAATTGGCAGTTTTCTTGTAGTGTTTGGGCCCTGACCTCTCTTGCCACTAAAGCCCAAGTCTCTGAAGTCCCTTACATTGTTGAGAAGCTTTTGGACTCTTCATTACACTTCTGGCCCATTGTCCTTAGTCGATCTTCCTCTAGGAGCTTGTTGACCCATAAGCTGAACGTGTGGAACAGTGCTCTTGATCTACTCCTTGTCATTGCTCCTGGTGGCACTACTGGTGTAGAGACTTCCTCTAGATGAATGTCCTGAAGCTGGTAGCCTATCTGGTCGGAGTCTCCTTGTGTAGAAGTTGAAATGCTCGCGTACTCGGCTGGATCGGCTATACCGGCTGGACTGTGCGAGGTACTGGCCAGAGTACCAGCCCAAGAAGTCTAAGGTCGAGTTTCTCACCTAACATTCTCCAAACTGCCCACGCGCATATAAGCCTTGAATCGAGGCTTGTATCATTTTGGTATCAGAGCTTAAAGCTCCTAAACCAGGTTGTTTCTATCCTTTAGCTTGTTTTGTTTTTAGTTCTTGCATTAGTTTAAGTCGCATTAAAAAAAAATTAAAAAAATAACATCGAACTCCAAACCTAGTGCATCTAGCCTTCTACGTGTATCACTAGGGTTTAGATTCACTTTTGCATTACCATTCACGTTTTCCTTTTTGTTTAAATCATATTTCCTTTATTTTTAAGTTAAATTAAAAAAAAAAGAAAAAGAAAAAGAAAGAATAGTAAAAGAATTCGAATAGGACAGCTAGCACAAGTTGTCAAGAAAGTTTCCTTTTTCTCAAATCTTCATATCTTTGAATTTCCAATTCTCAGATTTGTTTCCTTTTTGCAAAGTTTTCGAATCCTTATAAAAAGAAAACCCTCCTAATAATTTAGGAGCATTCTAACTTGTCTTCTTCCTTTGTAGCACACAATGGCAGAAGAAAATAGAGAAGCAACCGAAGTCATGATGGCCATGTTCACCACACTCCAAACACAACTCGCATCCATAGGCGAGAGGTTGGAGCGCGTGGAAAGACCGGTGAGATTCCAGGCCATAAGGCACGTGAGAGCTGAGCAAGACCGTCCTGAGGGTCCTGAGCACCTTAGGACACGGCACGAACAGGAGGAACCCCAGCCAGATGGAGATGAGGACACGCAACCTCATAACTATCACCATAGGCCGAGAGGACCTCCACGGCAACCAGAGGCAGAAGATGATGGCTTCGAGCCATATGGTCTTCACCAGAGACCAAGGATGCTTCCTAGACATCATGAGGATGGAGATGAACACGCCTACAACTGGGTAACTCATCATGATGTTAAGCTAACTCCTCCAAGTTTTGCAGGAAAAGTAGACCCCGAGGCTTACCTAGATAGGGAGAGAAGAATGGATCATATCTTTGATCATTACAATCAACCAGGACCTAGGAGAGTCTCAATGGCACTAGCACAACTCACGGAAAATGCCCTCATCTGGTGGGATCGTGAGGTATCTGACAGAAGGAGGAAAAGAATGAGGCCCATAGACTCATGGGTCGACATGAAGGATGTCATGCGACAAAGGTTTGTTCCACCTTACTTTCATAGAGACTTGCAACGTCGTTTTCGTACTCTTAAGTAGGGTACCAGATCAGTAGAGGAGTACTATGAAGTGTTCGAGAAGTTAAGGAACAGATTGGAGCTCAATGATGATGAAGAAGCATTGATGGCACAATTCTTGGATGGACTCCAAGAAAGAATCAGCCGCAAGGTGGAAAGGCAAATCTACAATGACTTCAAAGACTTGTTCCACCTATCTGTCCAGGCTGAGCAGCAAATCAAATGTAAGAGCCAAGAAATCCGCAGCAAGCCTAAGACACCTTGGGCACCAAGCAACATGCCCAAGCCTGTAGACAAAGGCAAGATCATAGAGATCGAGTCAAGGTTCAAGAGCAAGCCTCCTGAACCCACCCGTGACCAGAGAGAGCCTGGTAAGTCTTCTAACCCTCAAAGATCGCGTGGCATCACTTGTTTCAAGTGTAGGGGTCGTGGACACATCTCAAGGGAGTGCCCAAACAACCGGGTATTGTTGATTACGGAGGCTGGAGAATATGAGTCCCAAGATGAAGAGGACTATGAACCAGAAGAGGAGTATGGTGACATTGAGTACCCTGATGTGGGGGAAGTGCTGGTCACTAGACGCATCCTCAGTGCAATGGTGGATCCTTCAGAGACCATCCAAAGGGCGAACATCTTCCACAGCCGTCGCACCATCAAGGGCAAGGTATGTAACCTCATCATAGATGGTGGTTCTTGCACTAACGTTGCTAGTGCGTATATGGTTGATAAGCTAGGTCTAGAGAAGACAAGGCATCCTCGATCATATAGACTGAGATGGCTAGATGACAAAGTGGAGCTCAAGATCCATGAGCAAGTCACTGTGCCATTCAGTGTGGGCAAGTACCAAGACAAAGTCGTGTGCGACGTGGTGCCCATGCAAGCTGGCCATCTTCTGCTAGGAAGACCATGGCAGTTTGACAAAGAGACCAGGCATGATGGCCAAACCAATCTGATACAAGCCTTGATTTAAGGATGTATGCGCGTGGGCTGTTTGGAGAAGTTTAGGTGAGAAACTCGACCTTAGACTTCTTGGATATGGGTTTTTGGGTTGGTATTCGATGGAAAGGTGAAGTGAACCACACGAGGGGTGATGAACCTCGTGATAAATCACAAACTTAGAGCTAGGAGGGCTGGTCTCAAGTAGATTCTAAGCGCACAAGATTCTTGAGAGAAAACTTGTTGGGGAAAAAAGTTCTATCTTTATTAATATCAAATAGGTTGTCGAACTACAATGCTGGAAGGAGCCTTATTAATATGCTCGACAGCTTGACCTTCTAGGGTCGACTCAAATAAGAAAAAGGAAAGTTTACAAAAGTGCACAAAAGGAAAAAATACAAAAGTGTATAACCGAAAAAGGACCTATTCCTAAAATGTTCTTGACTCAAAAATGTAAAGCAACTAGATCCTACCCTGCAAAACAGAAAGAGGCATATATTCGAATGTAAACTTACCTTAACTCACCTCACGGCCAAGAAATGGAAGGTGGCCGTCCTTGTGGCATGCACGCGCCTTGCTCATTGTCTTCGACTTGGAGTAGGGTTAGGAATCTTTGGGCCCTGACCTCTCTTGCCACTAAAGCCGAAGTCTCTGAAGTCCCTTGCATTGTTTTGGAGCCTTTGGACTCATCTTTGCACTTCTGGCTCACTGTCCTTTGTCGATCATCCTCTAGGAGCTTGTCGACCCATAAGCTGAATTTGTGGAAGAGTGCCCTTGATCTGCTTCTTGTCATTGCTCCTTGAGGTACCACTGGAGCAGAGACTTCCTCTAGATGCATGTCCTGGAGCTGGTAGCTCATTTGGTCCGAGTCCTCTTGTGTGGAAGTGGAAATGTGCGTGTACTCGGCTGGATCGGCTGTACCGGCTGGATTGTGTGCGGTACTGGCCGGAATGCCTTCAGGACCGGCCAAGTTGATCCCGGAGTTGGCGGCATCACCAGAGGGACCGGCGGTGTCATCCACGTCCCCACCAAGTGTGCCGGAAGCTTGGCCCTCTCCGCCAGCAATGCTGACCGGTCTGGTCCTATAAGTCGAGGGTCCGGCGGTACTGCCTGGTCCGGCAGACGTGCCAGATGGTCCTGCTGTCTTGGGCAAGCTTCCTGGTCGGCCAGTCTGGTCTCCTGGCTGGATGTAGGACCTGATGTCCTCATCACAATCTCTACACTTTTGTGCATGACAAAAGAAAGGTCAGCTTGGCTCCTCTTACACCTGCGCAGGTACATGAGCTACAACTCCAAATGAGTAAGGAAAAGAAACTTATCAAGTCTAATTTTCTTATTCAACCAAGCCATGTCCAGAGAGCTTTAGCCTTGAAGGATTTAATGTTACTAATGGTTTTCAAGGAAGTGTTGAATGTAGAAAAAGAACAAGTAGAGCTACCTCCTGAAGTAGCAACTCTCCTCAACAAGTTCCAGGATGTATTTCCAGAGGAGATACCAGCAGGCTTGCCTCCTTTACGTGGCATAGAACACCAGATTGATCTAGTGCCCGGAGCAGCCCTGCCCAACCGGCCAGCCTACAGGATGAGTCCAGAGGAGTCCAAGGAGCTTGAGAAGCAAGTCAAGGAGCTCCTGGAGAAAGGATATGTTCGAGAGAGCCTCAGTCCATGTGCAGTACCAGTGCTACTAGTACCCAAGAAGGATGGAACTTGGCGAATGTGCGTGGACTGCCGAGCAATCAACAACATCACTGTCAAGTACCGGCATCCAATCCAACGGCTGGATGACATGCTAGATGAGCTGAGTGGAGCCACGGTCTTCTCCAAGATAGACATCAAGAGTGGATACCACCAGGTCAGGATGAAAGAAGGTGATGAATGGAAGACTGCTTTCAAGACAAAGAAAGGGCTCTACGAGTGGACGGTCATGCCATTTGGCTTGACTAATGCCCCAAGCACCTTCATGCGCGTTATGAACCAAGTTCTTAGTGCGTACATCAGTAAGTTTGTAGTGGTTTACTTTGATGACATACTAGTTTATAGTAAGTGCCTACGGGAACACCTCACACATCTTGAGATGGTACTTAAAACCCTTCGACATGAAGAGCTTTATGCCAATCTCAAGAAGTGCATCTTTTGTACTGATAAACTTGTCTTTTTAGGTTTTGGTGTAAGTTCACAGGGCCTACAAGTTGATGAAGAGAAGATTCGAGCCATACAAGAATGGCCAACACCAGGCAACATCAGCCAAGTAAGGA
Organism: Pugionium cornutum; assembly: GCA_018901935.1. NCBI lineage: Eukaryota > Viridiplantae > Streptophyta > Magnoliopsida > Brassicales > Brassicaceae > Pugionium > Pugionium cornutum. Next base: position 23,166,288 of record CM032159.1, read on the forward strand.
GCTTCCATGGACTGGCCAGCTTCTATAGGAGATCCGTGCCCAACTTCAGCAGTATTGCCTCACCATTGACGGTAGTAGTGAAGAAGAACGTGGGATTTAGCTGGGGAGAAGCTCAGAAGAAGGCATTCCAGGCCTTGAAGGACAACCTTACACATGCAGCAGTGCTAGTCCTGCCCGACTTCAACAAGACATTTGAAGTGGAGTGTGATGCCTCTGGAATAGGCATAGGAGCAGTGCTAACCCAAGGAGGGAGACCAGTGGCATACTTCAGTGAGAAGCTAGGTGGTGCCTCACTGAACTACCCCACTTATGACAAGGAGCTTTATGCCCTTGTCCAAGGAGTTTGTGATCCACACTGATCATGAGACTCTCAAACACCTCAGAGGGCAAACCAATCTCAAGAGGAGACATGCCAGGTGGATGGAGTTCATAGAGACCTTCCCATACGTCATCAAGTACAAGAAGGGCAAAGATAATGTGGTAGCCGATGCACTATCAAGGAGGTTTGCCTTGATATCGACCATGGAGGCAAAGGTCCTAGGGTTCGAGCATATCAAGGACTTATAGAAGGATGATCCTGACTTTTCTGAGAGCTACAAGGAGTGTGGCACAGGGAGTCTTGGCAAGTTCTACATCCATGAGGGGTTCTTGTTCCGAGAAAAAAGGCTGTGCATACCACAAGGATCGTTAAGGGAGCTTATCATCCGAGAAGCTCATGGAGGAGGACTCATGGGCCACTTTGGTGTCGACAAGACTCTAGCAGTGGTCAAGGAGCATTTCTACTGGCCATACATCAAGAGCACAGTAGAAGCTCATTGTGCAAGAAGCATCACTTGCAAGAAGGCAAAGTCCCGAGTGCAACCTCACGGGTTGTATCTCCCACTGCCCATACATACACATCCATGGGTGGACATCTCAATGGACTTTGTTCTAGGTCTGCCCAAGATCAACCACAAAGATGCAATCTTTGTAGTGGTGGACAGATTCTCCAAGATGCCACACTTCATTCCATGTGCCAATGTCAATGATGCCACTCAAACAGCTGAGCTGTTCTTCAGGGAGATAGTACGGCTTCATGGAGTGCCAAGGACCATCGTATCAGACAGGGACACCAAGTTCCTCAGCCACTTCTGGAGGACCCTTTGGAGAAAGCTAGGCACGAAGCTACTCTTCTCTACCACCTGCCATCCTCAAACCGATGGCCAAACTGAAGTTGTCAACAGGACACTATCAACCCTTCTAAGGACTACACTAGGGAAGAACCTAAAGACTTGGGTGGAGTGCCTGCCATTCATAGAGTTTTCTTACAATCGAGCCGTGAACTCAACAACCAAGAAGACTCCATTTGAAGTAGTATACGGCTTCAACCCTCTCACTCCATTGGAGCAAAAACCACTACTACCAGCTGAGATGACCAACCTCAACGGAGCATCCAAGGCAGAGTTCATAAAGAGATTACACCAGAAGGTAGCAGAAAACTTGGAGAAGAGGACCAGACAGTACGTGACTCATGCCAACAAGGGAAGAAAGGAGGTGATCTTTCAACCAGGCAATTGGGTGTGGCTACACCTACGGCAGGAGAGGTTCCCAAACCTAAGGACTTCCAAACTAGCACCAAGAGGAGATGGACCATTCAGAGTGCTTGAAAGGATCAACAACAACGCCTACCGGATCGAGCTCCCAGGTCAGTTTAATGTGTCCAATACGTTCAATGTTACTGACTTAGCCCCTTTCCATGTAGATGAATCAGTTTTGAGGACAAAACCTACTGAAGAGGGAGGGGATGATGAGGACATCAGGTCGTACACCCAGCCAGGAGACAAGACTGGCCGACCAGGAAGCTTGCGCGATACAGCCGGACCATCTGGCACGCCTGCCGGCCTAAGCAGTACCGCCGGACCCTCGACCACAAGGACCAGAGCAACCAGCATTGCCGGCAATGAGGCCCAAGCTTTCGGCACACTTGGTGGCGAAGTGGATGACACCGCCGGTCCCTCTGGTGATGCCGCCGACTCCGGGATCAACTTGGCCGGTCTTAAAGGCATTCTGACCAGTACCTCGCACGATCCAGCCGGTACAGCCGATCCAGCCGAGTACACGTGCATTTCCACTTCTACACAAGAGGACTCGGACCAAATGAGCTACCAGCTCCAGGACATGCATCTAGAGGAAGTCTCTGCTCCAGTGGTACCTCAAGGAGCAATGACAAGAAGCAGATCAAGGGCACTCTTCCACAAATTCAGCTTATGGGTCGACAAGCTCCTAGAGGAAGATCGACTAAGGACAACGGGCCAAAAGTGCAAGGAAGAGTCCAATGGCTTCTCAACAACACAAAGGACATCAGAGACTTGGGCTTTAGTGGCAAGAGAGGTTAGGGCCCAAAGATTTTTAACCCTACTCCAAGTCAAAGACTAGGAGCAAGGCGCGTGCATGCCACAAGGACGGCCACCTTCCATTTCTTGGCCATGAGGTAAGTTAAGGTAAGTTTCAATTCGAATATATGCCTCTTTCTATTTTGCAGGGTAGGATCTAGAATATTTACTTTATTGAGTCAAAGACATTTTAGGAATAGGTCCTTTTTCGATTATGCACTTTTGTATCTTTTCCTTTTGTGCATTTTTGTAAGTTTTCCTTTTCTTATTTGGGTCGACCCTAGAAGGTCAAGCTGTCGAGCATATTAATAAGGCTCCTTCCAGCATTGTAGTTCGACAACCTTTTTGATATTAATAAAGTAGAACTTTTCTTCCAACAAGTTTTCTCTCAAGAATCTTGTGCGCTTAGAATCTAGTTGAGACCAGCCCTCCTAGCTCTAAGTTTGTGATTTATCACGAGGTTCATCACCCCTCGTGTGGTTCACTTCACCCTTCCATCGAATACCAACCCAAAACCCCTATCCAAGAAGTCTAAGGTCGAGTTTCTCACCTAACCTTCTCCAAACAGCCCACGCGCATATAAGCCTTGAATCGAGGCTTGTATCACATCCCCTCCCTCTTCAGTAGGTTTTGGCCTCAAAACTGGTTCATCTGCATGGAAAGGGGCTAAGTCAGTTACGTTGAACGTGTTGGACACATTAAACTCACCGGGGAGCTCGATCCAGTAGGAGTTGTTGTTGATCCTCTCCAGCACTCTGAATGGCCCATCTCTTTTTGGTGCTAGCTTGGAACTCCTTAGGTTGGGGAACCTCTCCTGCCGTAGGTGTAGCCATACTGATGAGGACATCAGGTCGTACATCCAGCCAGGAGACCAGACTGGCCGACCAGGAAGCTTGCCCGAGACAGCAGGACCATCTGGCGCGCCTGCCGGACCAGACAGTACCGCCGGACCCTCGACCTATAGGACCAGACCGGTCAACGTCGCCGGCGGAGAGGCCCAAGCTTCCGGCACACTTGGTGGGGACGTGAATGACACCGCCGGTCCCCCTGATGACACCGCCGACTCCGGGATCAACTTGGCCGGTCCTGAAGTCATTCCGGCCAGTACCGCGCACAATCCAGCCGGTACAGGCCATCCAGCCGAGTACACGCACACTTCCACTTCTACACAAGAGGACTCGGACCAAATGAGCTACCAGCTCCAGGACATGCACTTAGAGGAAGTATCTACACCAGTGGTACCTCCAGGAGCAATGACAAGAAGCAGATCAAGAGCACTCTTCCACAAATTCAGCTTATGGGTCGACAAGCTTCTAGAGGAAGAGCAGCTAAGGACAATGGGCCAGAAGAGCAAATTAGAGTCCAAAGGCTTCTCAACAACACAAGGAACATCAGAGACGTGGGCTTTAGTGGCAAGAGAGGTCAAGGCCCAAAGATATTTAACCCTACTCCAAGTCGAAGACTAGGAGCAAGGCGCGTGCATGCCACAAGGACGGCCACCTTCCATTTCTTGGCCGTGAGGTGAGTTAAGGTAAGTTTACATTCGAATATATGCCTCTTTCTGTTTTGCAGGGTAGGATCTAGTTGCTTTACATTTTTGAGTCAAGAACATTTTAGGAATAGGTCCTTTTTCGGTTATACACTTTTGTATTTTTTCCTTTTGTGCACTTTTGTAAACTTTCCTTTTTCTTATTTGAGTCGACCCTAGAAGGTCAAGCTGTCGAGCATATTAATAAGGCTCCTTCCAGCATTGTAGTTCGACAACCTTTTTGATTATTAATAAAGTAGAACTTTTTCCCTACGAGCTTTCTCTCAAGAGAGACTTGTGCGCTTAGAACCTAGTTGAGACCAGCCCTCCTAGCTCTAAGTTTGTGATTTATCACGAGGTTCATCACCCCTCGTGTGGTTATCTTCACCCTTCCATCGTTTACCAACCAGAAAACCTCTATCCAGAAGCCTAAGGTCGAGTTTCTCACCTAATCTTCTACAAACAGCCCACACGCATACATCCTTGAATCAAGGCTTGTATCATTTGGTATCAGAGCTTAAACCTCCTAAACCAGGTTGTTTCTATCCTTTTGCTTGTCTTATTTCTAGTTCTTGCATTAGTTTAAGTCGTATTCAAGAAAAATAAAAAAAAAACAACATCAAACTCCAAACCGAGTGCATCTAGCCTCCTACGTGTATCACTAGGGTTTAGATTCACTTTTTGCATTGCATTCACGTTTTCCTTTTTGTTTAAGTCATATTTCCTTTATTTTTAAGTTTAATTAAAAGAAAAGAAAAAGAAAATAGAAAAGATACTAAAAGAATTCGAATTGGACAGCTAGCACAAGTTGTCTAGGAAGTTTCCTTTTTTCGAATTTCCTTTCCTTAGGATTTTCCTTTTTGCATTTTTTTCAAATCCCATATAAAAAGAAACTCTCCTAATAATTTAGGAGCACCCTAATTATCTTCTTTCTTTGTAGCACACATGGAAGAAGAGAATAGAGACGCAGCTGAAGCCATGATGGCCATGTTCACCACACTCCAAACACAACTCGCATCCATAGGCGAGAGGTTGGAGCGCGTGGAGAGACCAGTCAGATTCCAGGCCATAAGGCACGTGAGAGCTGAGCCAGATCGTCCTGAGGGTCCTGAGTACCTTAGGACACGGCACGAACAGGAGGAACCCCAGCCAGATGGAGATGAGGACACGCAACCTCATAACTATCACCATAGGCCGAGAGGACCTCCACGGCAACCAGAGGCAGAAGATGATGGCTTTGAGCCATATGGTCTTCACCAGAGACCAAGAATGCCTCCTAGACGACATGAGGATGGAGATGAACACACCCATAACCGGGTAATTCATCCTGATGTTAAACTAACTCCTCCAACTTTTGCAGGAAAAGTAGACCCCGAGGCTTACCTAGATTGGGAGAAGCGAATGGATCATATCTTTGATCACTACAACCAACCAGGACCTAGGAGAGTCTCAATGGCAGTAGCACAACTCACGGACAATGCCCTCATCTGGTGGGATCGTGAGGTATCTGACAGAAGGAGGAAGAGAATGAGGCCCGTAGACTCATGGGTCGACATGAAAGACCTCATGCGACAAAGGTATGTTCCACCTTACTTTCATAGGGATTTGCAACGACGTTTTCGTACTCTTAAGCAGGGTACCAGATCAGTAGAGGAGTACTATGAAGAGTTCGAGAGGTTAAGGAACAGATTGGAGCTCAATGATGATGAAGAAGCATTGATGGGGCAATTCTTGGATGGACTCCAAGAAAGGATCAGCTGCAAGGTGGAAAGGCAAATCTACAACGACTTCAAGGACTTGTTCCACCTATCTGTGCAAGCTGAACAGCACATCAAACGTAAGAGCCAAGACATCCGCAGCAAGCCTAAGACACCTTGGGCACCAAGCAACATGCCTAAGACAGTGGACAAAGGCAAAAGCGAGAGATCGAGTCAAGGTTCAAGAGCAAGCCTCCTGAACCCACCCGTGACCAGAGAGAGCCTGGTAAGTCTTCTAACCCTCAAAGATCACGTGACATAACTTGTTTCAAGTGTAGGGGACGTGGACACATCTCAAGGAGTGCCCAAACAACCGAGTCATGCTGATTACGGAGGCAGGAGAATATGAGTCCCAAGATGAAGAGGACAATGAACCAGAAGGAGAGTACGGTGACATTGAGTACCCTGATGGGGGGGAAGTGCTGGTCACTAGACGTATCCTCAGTGCAATGGTGGATCCTTCAGAGACCATCCAAAGGGAGAACATCTTCCACAGCCGTTGCACCATCAAGGAAAGGTATGTAACCTCATCATAGATGGTGGTTCTTGCACTAACGTTGCTAGTGCGTATATGGTTGATAAGCTAGGTCTAGAGAGGACACGGCATCCTCGACCATATAGACTGAGATGGCTCGATGACAAAGTGGAGCTCAAGATTCATGAGCAAGTCACTGTGCCATTCAGTGTGGGCAAGTACCAAGACCAGGTCGTGTGCGACGTGGTGCCCATGCAAGCTGGCCATCTTCTACTAGGAAGACCATGGCAGTTTGACAAAGAGACCAGGCATGATGGCAGAACCAATCTCTACACCTTCGTGCATGACAAGAGAAAGGTCAGCCTAGCTCCTCTTACACCTGCCCAAGTACATGAGCTACAACTCCAAATGAGTAAGGAAAAGAAACTTGTCAAGTCTAACTTTCTTATTCAACCTAGTCATGTCCGGAGAGCTTTAGCCTCGAAGGACTTAATGTTACTAATGGTTTTCAAGGAAGTGTTGAGTATAGAACAGGGACAGGTAGAGCTACCTCATGAAGTAGCAACACTCCTCAACAAATTCCAGGATGTATTTCCAGAGGAGATACCAGCAGGCTTGCCTCCTTTACGTGGCATAGAACACCAGATTGATCTAGTGCCCGGAGCAGCCCTGCCCAACCGGCCAGCCTACAGGATGAGTCCAGAGGAGTCCAAGGAGCTTGAGAAGCAAGTCAAGGAGCTCATGGAGAAAGGATATGTTCGAGAGAGCCTCAGTCCATGTGCAGTACCAGTGCTACTAGTACCCAAGAAGGATGTAACTTGGCGAATGTGCGTGGACTGCCGAGCAATCAACAACATAACTGTCAAGTACCGGCATCCAATCCAACGGCTGGATGACATGCTAGATGAGCTGAGTGGAGCCACGGTCTTCTCCAAGATAGACATCAAGAGTGGATACCACCAGGTCAGGATGAAAGAAGGTGATGAATGGAAGACTGCTTTCAAGACAAAGCAAGGGCTCTACGAGTGGACGGTCATGCCATTTGGCTTGACTAATGCCCCAAGCACCTTCATGCGCGTTATGAACCAAGTTCTTAGTGCGTACATCAGTAAGTTTGTAGTGGTTTACTTTGATGACATACTAGTTTATAGTAAGTGCCTACGGGAACACCTCACACATCTTGAGATGGTACTTAAAACCCTTCGACATGAAGAGCTTTATGCCAATCTCAAGAAGTGCATCTTTTGTACTGATAAACTTGTCTTTTTAGGTTTTGGTGTAAGTTCACAGGGCCTACAAGTTGATGAAGAGAAGATTCGAGCCATACAAGAATGGCCAACACCAGGCAACATCAGCCAAGTAAGGAGCTTCCATGGACTGGACAGCTTCTATAGGAGATCCGTGCCCAACTTCAGCAGTATTGCCTCACCATTGACGGTAGTAGTGAAGAAGAACGTGGGATTTAGCTGGGGAGAAGCTCAGAAGAAGGCATTCCAGGCCTTGAAGGACAACCTTACACATGCAGCAGTGCTAGTCCTGCCCGACTTCAACAAGACATTTGAAGTGGAGTGTGATGCCTCTGGAATAGGCATAGGAGCAGTGCTAACCCAAGGAGGGAGACCAGTGGCATACTTCAGTGAGAAGCTAGGTGGTGCCTCACTGAACTACCCCACTTATGACAAGGAGCTCTATGCCCTTGTCCGAGCACTGGAAACTTGGCAGCATTACTTGCTGTCCAAGGAGTTTGTGATCCACACTGATCATGAGACTCTCAAACACCTCAGAGGGCAAACCAATCTCAAGAGGAGACATGCCAGGTGGATGGAGTTCATAGAGACCTTCCCGTACATCATCAAGTACAAGAAGGGCAAAGATAATGTGGTAGCCGATGCACTATCAAGGAGGTTTGCCTTGATATCAACCATGGAGGCAAAGGTCCTAGGATTCGAGCACATCAAGGATCTATACAAGGATGATCCTGACTTGCTGAGAGCTACAAGGAGTGTAGCACAGGGAGTCATGGCAAATTCTACATCCATGAGGGATTCTTGTTCCGAGAAAGAAGGCTGTGCATACCACAAGGATCACTAAGGGAGCTTATCATCCGAGAAGCTCATGGAGGAGGACTCATGGGCCACTTTGGTGTCGACAAGACTCTAGCAGTGGTCAAGGAGCACTTCTACTGGCCACACATCAAGAGGACAGTAGAAGCACATTGTGCAAGATGCATCACTTGCAAGAAGGCAAAGTCCCGAGTGCAACCTCACGGGTTGTATCTCCCACTGCCCATACCAACACATCCATGGGTGGACATCTCGATGGATTTTGTTCTAGGTCTGCCTAAGATCAACCACAAAGATGCAATCTTTGTAGTGGTGGACAGATTCTCCAAGATGGCACACTTCATCCCATGTGCCAATGTCAATGATGCCACACAAACAGCTGAGCTGTTCTTCAGGGAGATAGTACGGCTTCATGGAGTGCCAAGGACCATCGTATCAGATAGGGACACCAAGTTCCTCAGCCATTTCTGGAGGACCCTTTGGAGAAAGCTAGGCACGAAGCTACTCTTCTCAACCACTTGCCATCCTCAAACCGATGGCCAAACTGAAGTTGTCAACAGGACACTATCAACTCTTCTCAGAACAACACTAGGGAAGAACCTAAAGACTTGGGTGGAGTGCCTGCCATTCATTGAGTTCGCCACAACCGAGCCGCAGCACTCAGCAACCAAGAAGACCCATTTGAAGTGGTATACGGTTTCAACCCTCTCACCCCATTGAGCAAACACCACTGCCACCAGCTGAGATGACCAACCTCAACGGAGCATCCAAAGCAGAGTTCATAAGGAGGTTACACCAGAAGGTAGCAGAGAACTTGGAGAAGAGGACCGGACAGTACGTGACTCATGCTAACAAGGGAAGAAAGGAGGTGATCTTTCAACCAGGCGATTGGTGTGGCTACACCTACGGCAGGAGAGGTTCCCCAACCTAAGGAGTTCCAAGCTAGCACCAAGAGGAGATGAACCATTCAGAGTGCTGGAGAGGATCAACAACAACGCCTACCGGATCGAGCTCCCAGGTGAGTTTAATGTGTCCAATACGTTCAATGTTACTGACTTAGCCCCTTTCCATGCAGATGAACCAGTTTTGAGGACAAAACCTACTGAAGAGGGAGGGGATGATGAGGACATCAGGTCGCACATCCAGCCAGGAGACCAGACTGGCCGACCAGGAAGCTTGCCCGAGACAGCAGGACCATCCGGCGCGCCTGCCGGACCAGACAGTACCGCCGGACCCTCCACCTATAGGACCAGACCGGTCAACATTGCCGGCGGAGAGGCCCAAGCTTCCGGCACACTTGGTGGGGACGTGAATGACACCGCCGGTCCTCCTGATGACACCGCCGACTCCGGGATCAACTTGGCTGGTCCTGAAGTCATTCCGGCCAGTACCGCGCACAATCCAGCCGGTACAGCCATCCAGCCGAGTACACGCACACTTCCACTTCTACACAAGAGGACTCGGACCAAATGAGCTACCAGCTCCAGGACATGCACTTAGAGGAAGTATCTACACCAGTGGTACCTCCAGGAGCAATGACAAGAAGTAGATCAAGAGCACTCTTCCACAAATTCAGCTTATGGGTCGACAAGCTTCTAGAGGAAGAGCAGCTAAGGACAATGGGCCAGAAGAGCAAATTAGAGTCCAAAGGCTTCTCAACAACACAAGGAACATCAGAGACTTGGGCTTTAGTGGCAAGAGAGGTCAGGCCCAAAGATATTTAACCCTACTCCAAGTCAAGACTAGGAGCAAGGCGCAGCATGCCACAAGGACGCCACCTTCCATTTCTTGGCCATGAGGTGAGTTAAGGTAAGTTTACATTCAATATATGCCTCTTTCTGTTTTGCAGGGTAGGATCTAGTTGCTTTACAATTTTGAGTCAAGAACATTTTAGGAATAGGTCCTTTTTCGGTTATGCACTTTTGTATCTTTTCCTTTTGTGCACTTTTGTAAACTTTCCTTTTCTTTATTTGTGTCGACCTTAGAAGGTCAAGCTGTCGAGCATATTAATAAGGCTCCTTCCAGCATTGTAGTTCGACAACCTTTTTGATTATTAATAAAGTAGAACTTTTTCCCTACAAGTTTTCTCTAAGAATCTTGTGCGCTTAGAACCTAGTTGAGACCAGCCCTCCTAGCTCTAAGTTTGTGATTTATCACGAGGTTCATCACCCCTCGTGTGGTTCACTTCACCCTTCCATCGTTTACCAACCAGAAAACCCCTATCATATGGTGGTTCACACTACCTAGCAATATCTGAATCAAGTTGTATCTACTTGGAAGCTTGCTAATTCACAGGATCTAGGATCAAACTCTTTAGAGTTCAAGATCCAGGAGCTTTATTGACATAGGAAAATCAAATAAGACCTATCTTGACCTACAAGGCAAGTGTGAGCACGAAAATTCAGTTTGAATAACAAGGGAAATGAAAATGATGGGTTATTATTAACCACATGGTTGAAATGGTTAAATAGCTACCTTGGGAGAAGAATCAAGGTGGAAAAGTCATGCCCATGCTGCACACAGTCTTGGCAACCACACCAAACAGTCATGCCCATGCTGCACACAGCCTTGGCAACCACACCAAACAGTCATGCCCATGCTGTCTCCTCTCTTCTCATTGGTTGTTGACAGGCTCCTCTATTCAAACTCATCCACAAGTTTGAATTCGTTTTCTTTTGTGTTCACATTGTAAATCCTCTATAAAAGGGCTGTAAAGACTCAATGTATAATATATTCTTAGGAGATTCTTCTCCATAAGTCTAAGTCATTTCTCATACTTCTCTTTGAGTTTTCAGATTCAATTCTTCACATTTCTCCTCTATAATCTCAATATTCTTACATGGTATCAGAGCATAAGATCATTCTCTTATCTTTTCTACTCAAATCTCTCAGTTTCTAATCTAAAATTCTGTCAAAATCTCTCAGTCTTTAGACTAAAAACTCACGGTTTCATTCAACCATAAAAGCTGCTTCCTTTGAGCTCTTCAAAGCCTAACAATGGAGGATACAGTTCAAATTAGTTCCAGCTTGAAACCTACGGTGATAGCAGTAGTTCTCAAAGGCTTGAACTACACATTATGGTCAAGAACCATCAAGACAGCCATTTGTGGCAAAGGACTTTGGAATCACATCTTGGAGGATAATACTCCATCTATAGATGATCCAAAGGAGAAGAAGGATGAGGCAACAAGAAAAGAAGAAGCTAGGTGGTTCCAAGAAGATCAATCGGTCCTTGGATTCCTCCAAAACTCATTGGACCCATCCATTCTTGAAGCTTATTCACATTGTGAAACTGCCAAGTCTCTTTGGGACACTCTCAAGAGGGTGTATGGGGATGTTTCAAACCTCAGCTGTGTGTATGAGGTTAAGAAGGCTCTCAATGATCTACACCAAGAGGATATGGAGTTCACAAAATTCCTGGGCAAGTTCCACTCAACATGGTCCGAGCTTGACATGTTGAGACCAAGTTCTATGGATCCAAAGGTGCTTAATGAAAGGAAGGAACAAGACAAGATATTTGGGCTCCTTCTCAACCTAAATCCAGCCTTTAAGGATGTGATTAAGTCCATCCTGAGAGAGCCAAAACACCCTGATTTCGAAGAGGTGTGCTCACGGATTCAAAAGGAGCAAGGCAACATTGGTTTGTTTGGTGGTAAAGGAGAACTAGTCATGGCCAACAAAAGCGTGTTTAAGCAAGAGGATAGGAAGAGTGTGATGTGTGAGCATTGTAAGAGGAATGGCCACATCAAGGACAAGTGCTGGATACTTCATCCTCATCTCAAGCCAAACTGGTTCAAGGATTCAAAGGCTAACATCTCTCAAAAGGTTGTGACTGAACCGGCAAGTTCATCCAACCAAGGAGGAGAGCTAGCTATGAATGTATCCATGGAGTATGTTAAGAAGAGTGACTTGGAGGATCTCATCAAGGCCTATGCCTCAAAACTCTCCGGTATCACACTCTACTCCCATAAATCGCTTGATAAACCAGATCATAAGTTGGTAGTGGATTCAGGTGCTTTTCACCATATGATTAGCAATGCTAGGTTGTTAAAGAACATTGAACCATGTCTAGGACAAGTAACTATAGCTGATGGTAAGGGTATTCCAATTGAAGGAACCGAAAAATTAAGACTATTTGACAAAGAAACTAATGCATTCTTTGTACCTAAATTTAAGTCTAATCTAGTTTCTGTCAAAAAGGCTACTAAAGACCTCAATTGCAATGTTACATTTGGGCCTAACAATGTTTACTTTCAGGATATTAAGAGTGGTAAGATACTTGGAGGTGGTGTAACTCAAGATGAGCTCTATGTTCTTGAAGACCCTCCAAGCAATTTGGATTCCTTAGCTTTCAAATCCTGTGTTTTGCTAATAAAGATGTCTTATGGCATGCTAGATTAGGACATCCTCATGCTCGTGCTTTAAGCTTAATAATTCCTAATGTCGCTTATGATCACTCAGTTTGTGAGGCTTGTATCCTTGGCAAACATTGTCGTGTTGTTTTCCCTAAATCGGCTACAATTTATGAGCATTGCTTTGATTTAGTACATTCCGATGTTTGGACCTCACCTTACATGTCTAGAGATAGGAATAAATACTTTGTGACCTTTATAGATGAGAAATCGAAATATACATGGGTTACATTACTTCCATCTAAAGATAGGGTTTATGAGGCATTTATAAACTTTCATAATTATGTTACTAATCAATTCAATGCCAAGATCAAAGTGTTAAGATCAGATAATGGAGGGGAATACACAAGTCAAAGATTCAAAGCTCATCTAAACAAACATGGAATACTACATCAAACTAGCTGTCCACACACCACAACAAAATGGAGTTGCTGAAAGGAAGAACCGACACTTAATGGAAGTAGCAAGATCCATGATGTTTCATACCAATGTTCCTAAAAGTTTTTGGGGAGATGCAGTCTTGCTTGCTTGCTACCTCATCAATCGGATTCCAACCAAAGTCTTGCAAGATATATCCCCATTTGAGGTACTCAATAAAACTAAACCTTCCATTGATCATTTACGTGTATTTGTGTGTGTGTGCTTTGTGTATGTTCCAGGTGATCTAAGAAACAAGTTGGAGGCAAAGAGCATCAAGTGTATGTTCCTTGGATATTCGACAACACAAAAGGGTTATAAGTGCTATGATCCGAGCAACAACAGGACATATGTGTCTAGAGATGTCAAGTTCATAGAAGAACAAAGCTATTATGATCAGAAAGATTGGAAAGGATTGAAAGATCTCTCAAGGTCACCTTCTGATTTGGCTACGAGTTTGAGGTTTCTCTTGAATCATTTGGGAAATGATCTGCCAAAGGATTCAAGACACAAAGAAACAAGAACCTTAAGTAGTTCACAAGATACCCAAGAGAATGAACAAGGGGTGGTAACTCAAGAACCAACTCCAATCCAAGAAGAAGCTATGGCCCAAAATCAAGAACAAGACGACTTGGAAGTGGGTATAGAGGAACCTATTCACCAAATGGAAGTGGAAACGGTTGTAGAGGAGGCTGCACCACCTGTTCAGCATTTAAGGAGGAGTACTAGACTTAGGAACACTAGGGTATTCTACAACAACCAGGCCGTGGCTCATCCCATACAAGCTGTTTGTTTCCTTGACCTCTTGCCATCTAGTCATCAAGCATTCCTTGGAAAGATTGAACAAAGTCAGATTCCAAGGACTTATGAAGAAGCTGAGAGCAAGAAAGAATGGTTAGATGCAGTAAGAGATGAGAAGGGAGCTATGGAAAGGAATCATACATTGGATATACAAGAACTTCCCAAAGGCAAGAAGGCTATAAGTTCCAAGTGGGTGTTCACCATCAAGTATAAGAGCAATGGGGACATAGAAAGGTACAAGGCACGCCTAGTTGCAAGAGGTTTCACTCAGACATATGGAGAGGACTATACTGATACATTTGCACCGGTGGCTAAGCTACACACTGTAAGGGTTGTTCTTTCACTAGCTACGAATCTGACTTGGGACTTATGGCAAATGGATGTCAAGAACGCATTCCAACAAGGAGAACTTGAAGAGGAAGTGTATATGACTCCACCACCAGGCCTTGAAGATTTTTGCAAAGAGGGACAGGTTCTAAGACTTAGGAAGGCAATATATGGGTTGAAGCAGTCACCAAGGGCCTGGTATCACAAATTAAGCTCCACACTTACTGATAATGGGTTTAGGAAATCCCATTCAGATCATACTTTGTTCACTCGTCAAAACTCCAAAGGAATCGTGGCGGTCTTGGTTTATGGATGACCTTATCATCACAGGAGATGATAAGGAAGGAATTCAGTCCACAAAGGCCTTCTTAAACAGATCATTTGACATCAAGGATCTTGGAGAGTTGAAGTACTTCATGGGTATTGAAGTGTGTCGGTCTCAAGAAGGGCTCTTTCTATCCCAAAGAAAGTATGCTCTTGATCTGTTGACAGACACGGGAAAGCTTGGGGCTAAACCGGCCAAAACTCCTCTTGAAGATGGCTACAAGGTCAACGGAAAGGGGAGAAAGCTGATGAGTTATTTAAGGATGTTTCTCAGTATAGGAGACTAGTTGGGAAGCTGATCTACCTCACCCTCACACGACCAGACTTGTGTTTTGCTGTGAATCAAGTAAGTCAACATATGCAAAAGCCTACTGTATATCATTGAAGCATGGTAGAAAGGATCCTTAGATACATCAAAGGATCTCCTGGTCAAGGTATATGGATGGGCAAGAATGGGAACACTGAGATTGTCGGGTATTGTGATGCGGATTGGGCTGGTGATAGGGTGGATAGGAAATCAACCACGGGGTATTGCACCTTCGTTGGTGGGAACTTAGTCACTTGGAAGACTAAGAAGCAGAAGGTGGTATCATGTTCTAGTGCTGAAGCAGAATATAGGGCTATGAGGAAGCTGACAAATGAAGTAACTTGGCTCAAAGCACTCTTGAAAGATTTCGGTATTGCACAACCAGGGCCACTTACCTTCCATTGTGATAATCAGGCAGCCATTCTCATAGCTTCAAACTCAGTGTTTCACGAGAGGACCAAGCACATAGAGATCGACTGCCATAAGGTTAGGGAGAAAGTTCAAGATGGAACCATTCTGCCATGTTATACAAGGAGTGAAGACCAACTAGTTGACATCTTCACAAAGGCAGCAAGTCTCAAAGTTTGCAAGAACATCTTTAGCAAACTTGGGCTTGTTGATTTATCACACCCATGATCAAAGGTCTCCTAATCCAAGAGCAACACACTCTTTTCCCTTATTAAGGTTTTGTCCCAAGTGGTTTTCCTTAATAAGGTTTTTAATGAGGTGTTGCCTTGGGTTCCCAAGCTTAAGACTTTAGGGTGATTCCAAAGTCTTTAGCTTGAGGGGGAATATTGACATAGGAAAATCAAATAAGACCTATCTTGACCTACAAGGCAAGTGTGAGCACGAAAATTCAGTTTGAATAACAAGGAAAATGAAAAAGGATGGGTTATTATTAACCACATGGTTGAAATGGTTAAATAGCTACCTTGGGAGAAGAATCAAGGTGGAAAAGTCATGCCCATGCTGCACACAGTCTTGGCAACCACACCAAACAGTCATGCCCATGCTGCACACAGTCTTGGCAACCACACCAAACAGTCATGCCCATGCTGTCTCCTCTCTTCTCATTGGTTGTTGACAGGCTCCTCCTCTATTCAAACTCATCCACAAGTTTGAATTCGTTTTCTTTTGTGTTCACATTGTAAATCCTCTATAAAAGGGCTGTAAAGACTCAATGTATAATACACTGTTAGGAGATTCTTCTCCATAAGTCTAAGTCATTTCTCATTTTCTCATACTTCTCTTTGAGTTTTCAGATTCAATTCTTCACATTTCTCCTCTATAATCTCAATATTCTTACATCGTGTTCATACACCTTGAAAGAAAATAGATAACAGTCATGATCAGTAAACTAAAAGCAGAAACAAATCCTAGTCTAAAGGAATCAAAATCCTAATGGCTATTGATAGCTTCCCCGGAACGGCGCAAAAAACTTGATGGGATTTTAAGTTTTAATCCCCAGTACAACTCCAAGTGCAGAGCAAATCGATTAGTAGTTGGGTATCGAATCCTCAGGGAAGTAAGAATAGCACACTAGGAATGTATGAAACACTTAAATCTAGGTGGATACTAAGTGGTTTTTTTATTGGTTATCTAATTACTTAATTGCAATGAAAGTAAAGACGAGTTAATTCAATAAACAAGAAATATGGACAGTGGACAAAGCATCGATTCAGGGAAAATTTTCCTTTGGCTAACGATTCTACAGGTTGGATTAGATGAATCT
The DNA here is from genome assembly GCA_018901935.1 of Pugionium cornutum. NCBI lineage: Eukaryota > Viridiplantae > Streptophyta > Magnoliopsida > Brassicales > Brassicaceae > Pugionium > Pugionium cornutum. The sequence goes on from CM032159.1 coordinate 23,182,803, forward strand.
CTAAAACTTAGAACACTATCTAGTAGACTGATCTAGTCTCGTAGTAACAGACCATGCAGCAGCCTATAGACTACAAGTCTTTTGCACATAGTCTATCATCTAGTTACCATTGAATTCGGGTCTAATCTTGTCTACCTATCGCCTTGGACATCAACTCTTGTTGGCTAAGATGCAATAAGGATGTTTAGGCCTACTTACACATTCTTTCTACACTTATCAGAAGTAGAACATCTTTGGTCTAAACTTTTATTAGCTACTTTAGTCCCTAGCATTTAGCACACACTAAACATCTGAGATTTGTCATCTAATCTACCTACCCTAAGTCAACATCGGATTCCCCTAATCAACTTTATCCACAATCCATACATAAAACTACTCAAAATATTCAAGAAAACAGTAAGCATGAAGAAGTAGAAACAAAGAAACATAAGATAAGAGATAGGGTAGAGAAATCCTTCACTTTAAACCAAGAGTGCAAAAACAAGGGGTGCAACCAGTTTTCCCCTCTATAAAAACGTCCAGAGCAAAAAACTAAAAGAAACTTGAATAATACTTTGGTTATAAGTGTTTAAGAAGGGTTTATATAGCATCCCTAACAATTAGGTTTAATCTCGGGACAAACCAGATCAGTAAAAATAGGTTTAAAGTGATTTGGGCTCGGGTCAGCCCGAATCGGCAATGTGAGATCGGCCATATGGCCTATCTCTTTATGGGCTGTGGATTCCTGGACGTTGGCCAAAGATCGGCCATTGTGAGATCGGCCATTTTGAGATCGGCCATGGTGAGATCGGCCTGGTGGCCGATCTAGTGATGGGCATTAGATTTATGGAGTTTGCCCTGAGTGGGCCTAACATCGGCAATGTGAGATCGGCCTCATTGTCGATCTGGTGATGGAAAAGGGTGTTGGCTTGAGATCGGCTGGGGCAGTTCATTTTAGAGATCGGCCAGGGCTGAGCATAGAGTTGGCAGCTCTCAGCAGGTGCTGGCTAGGTGGTACGTGACCGGTCTGGTGCGATCGGCCGGATGGCCCATCACATGGGTTGGTGCTTTATTGGGCTCGGCACGCACTTGGCAGGTCTCAGCATGTCTCAGCAAGTGCTGGCCAGGTGATATGCGTTCGAGCATGTGCTGGCCGATCGGGTTGGTGGGCTGGCTCAGTTGGTGCGCGATCGGTCTGGTGTGAACGGCTAGATGGCCGATCGCGTAGGGAGAAATCCTGGTCTGCTTAGATTCACCTACCAAGATCGGCCCCGATCTTGTGCTTTCTAGAAGACTCCTTGGCCATTTTTTTCCGCTCTTTGTCCCGTCTAACTTCTCGCTGTACCTGAAATGAGCGAAAAGGTATTCAAGATGCAGAAATGTATGCACTAACCTATAGAATTAAATGTTAAATGCTAATGAAAGTAAGTGGGTGGATAAAATGCCTAAAATGCTACTGAAGACACGAAAAAGGGTGGTGAAATGCATGATGAAACAATGCAAAAACCAGGGTTATCAATACATCCCTCCACTTTATCATTGAGATCTCCAAAGACAGTTTAGGAAGTTATACCAAGGCCAAGGGATGGTAAAAGAATACTATGATAAATTTGAGATCCTAAGGAGCTGGCTTGAATTAGAACAGACCAAAGAGACCATCCTGTCCCACTTAATAGAAGGTCTTGTAATCATTGAATTCGAGTCTAATCTTGTCTACCTATGGCCATAGACATCAACTCTTGTTGGCTAAGATTTGATAAGGATGTTTAGGCCTACTTACACATTCTGTCTACACCTATCAGGAGCAAAACATCTTCGATCTAAACATTGGTTAGCCACGTTAGTCCCTGGCGTTAAGCACACCTTAAAGATTTGAGATTTGTCATCTAATCTACCTAAAAACCTTAAGTTAACATCGGATTCTCCTAATCAACTTTACCAATGATCCATACAGAAAACTACTCAAAAATATTCAAGAAAGCAGTAAGCATGAAGAAGTCAAAGCAAAGAAACATAAGATAAGAGATAGGATAGAGAAATCCTTCACTTTAAACCAAGAGTGCAAGAACAAGGGGTGAAACCAGTTTTCCTCTCTCTAAAAAGCCAGAGCAATAAACTAAAAGAAACTTTAATAAAACTTAGGTTAAAAGTGTTTAAAAAGGGTTTATATAGTATCAATAACAATTTGGTTTAATCTCAGGACAAACCGGATCAATAAAAAAGGTTTAAAGTGATTTGGGCTAGGGTTAGCCCGAGATCGGCCATATGGCTTATCTCCTGATGGGCTGTGCATTCCTGGACGTTGGCCTGAGATCGGCCATTGTGAGATCGGCCATTGTGAGATCGGCCATGGTGAGATCGGCCATGGTGAGATCGGACGTGGTGAGATCAGCCTGATGGCCGATCTAATGATGGGCATTAGATTTATGGAGTTTGGCTTGAGTGGGCCTGAGATCGGCCATGTGAGATCGGTCGAATTGTCGATATGGTGATAGAAAAGGATGTTGCCCTGAGGTCGGACAGGGCAGTTCATTTTTTTTTCGATCGGCCAGGCTGGGCAGAGATTTGGCAGGTCTCGGTAGGTGCTGGCTGGGTGGTACATGACCGGTTTGGTACGATCGTCCGGATGGCCCATCGCATGGGTTTGTGCTCGATCGGGCTTGGCACGCTCTTGGCAGGTCTCGGCAAGTGCTGGCCCGGTGATATGAGATCGAGCATGTGCTGGCCGATTGGGCTGGTGGGCTGGCTCAGTTGGTGTGCGATCCGGATGGTGGGCTGGCTCAGTTGGTGCGCAATCGGTCTGGTGTGAATGGCCAGATGGCCGATCGTGTGGGGAGAAATCCTGGGTGGCTAAGATTAGCCTACCAAGATCCGCCTGACGGCCGATCTCGTGCCTTCTTGAAGCCTCCTTTGCCATTTTTCTGCTCTTTGTCCCGTCTAACTTCTCGTCGTACCTTAAATGAACGAAAAGGTATGTAAGATGCACAAATATATGCACTAACCTATAGAATGCAATGCTAAATACCAATGAACATAAATGGGTGGTTAAAATGACTAAAATGCTACTGAAGACATGAAAAAGGGTGGTGAAATGCATGATGAAACAATGCAAAAACCAGGGTTATCAATACGTCCCTCCACATTATCACTGAGATCCCCGAAGACAGTTTCGGAAGTTATACAAAGACCAAGTGATGAGGATTCCAGATCATCTGCCCGGCCAGATGGTGAAAATGGCTGACCAGAAGGCCTGCCCGACACAGCCGGGCCATTGGGCGAGTCTTCCGAGCCAAGCGGTACCACCGGCCTGATGATCAGCCGGGCTGGGCTGACCAATTTCGCCGGTGAGGAGGCCCAAACCTCCGGCCCAACTGGCGGCGACATGGCCAACACCGCCGGCCCAGATTGTGATGCCGCCAGACCACCAAGCATTCTGGCCAGCTCCGATTGCAACTCGGCCAGCTCTACACGCGGCACAGCTGGCTCATGCGATCACACCGCCAGCCCAAGCTCCACACAAGGAGACTAGGACTGGATCATCAACCAGGTTCAGGGCATGAGCCTAGGGGACTTTCTACACCAATGTTTCCACCATAAGCCATGACAAGAAGCAGAACAAGGGCACTCTTCCACAAGTTCAGCTTGGGGGTAGACAAGCTCCTAGAAGACCAATGATAAGGAGCAATGGGCCAAGAGTGCAAAGATCAAGTCCAGGGCTTCTCAACCTCTCAAAGTACTCCAGAAACTTGGGCTCTCGTGGAAAGGAGGTCAAGTGATACAAGCCTTGATTCAAGGATGTATGCGCGTGGGCTGTTTGGGGAAGTTTAGGTGAGAAACTCGACCTTAGACTTCTTGGATAGGGGTTTTTGGGTTGGTATTCGATGGAAAGGTGAAGTGAACCACACGAGTGGTGATGAACCTCGTGATAAATCACAAACTTAGAGCTAGGAGGGCTGGTCTAAACTAGGTTCTAAGCGCACAAGATTCTTAGAGAGAAAACTTGTTGGAAAAAGTTCTACTTTATTAATATCAAAAGGGTTGTCGAACTACAATGCTGGAAGGAGCCTTATTAATATGCTCGACAGCTTGACCTTCTAGGGTCGACCCAAATAAGAAAAGGAAAACTTACAAAAGTGCACCAAGGAAAACATACAAAAGTGTATAATCGAAAAGGACCTATTCCTAAAATGTCTTTGACTCAATAAAGTAAATATTCTAGATCCTACCCTGCAAAACAGAAAGAGGCATATATTCGAATTGAAAGTTACCTTAACTTACCTCATGGCCAAGAAATGGAAGGTGGCCGTCCTTGTGGCATGCACGCGCCTTGCTCCTAGTCTTCGACTTGGAGTAGGGTTAAAAATCTTTGGGCCCTGACCTCTCTTGTCACTAAAGCCCAAGTCTCTGATGTCCCTTGTGTTGTTGAGAAGCCATTGGACTCTTCCTTGCACTTTTGGCCCATTTTCCTTAGTCGATCTTCCTCTAGGAGCTTGTCGACCCATATGCTGAATTTGTGGAAGAGTGCCTTTGATCTGCTTCTTGTCATTGCTCCTTGAGGTACCACTGGTGTAGATACTTCTTCTAGGTGCATGTCCTGGAGCTGGTAGCTCATTTGGTCCGAGTCCTCTTGTGTGGAAGTGGAAATGCGTGTGTACTCGGCTGGATCGGCTGTACCGGCTGGATTGTGTGCGGTACTGGCCGGAATGCCTTCAGGACCGGCCAAGTTGATCCCGGAGTTGGTGGCACCACCAGAGGGACCGGTGTCATCCACGTAGCCACCAAGTGTGCCGGAAGCTTGGGCCTCTCCGCCAGTAATGCTGGTTGCTCTGGTCCTTGTGGTCGAGGGTCGGCGGTACTGCTGGGCAGCAGGCGTGCCAGATGGTCCGCTGTCTCGGGCAAGCTTCCTGGTCGGCCAGTCTGGTCTCCTGGCTGGATATGCGACCTGATGTCCTCATCACTTGAAGGTGTTGTCTCAAAAGGACCTTTGCCTGCATGGTGGATATCAAGGCAAACCTCCTTGATAGTGCATCGGCTACCACATTATCTTTGCCCTTCTTGTACTTGATGACGTACGGGAAGGTCTCTATGAACTCCATCCATCTGGCATGTCTCCTCTTGAGATTGGTTTGCCCTCTGAGGTGTTTGAGAGTCTCATGATCAGTGTGGATCACAAACTCCTTGGACAGCAAGTAATGCTGCCAAGTCTCCAATGCTGGGACAAGGGCATAAAGCTCCTTGTCATAAGTGGGGTAGTTCAGTGAGGCACCACCTAGCTTCTCACTGAAGTATGCCACTGGTCTCCCTCCTTGGGTTAGCACTGCTCCTATGCCTATTCCAGAGGCATCACACTCCACTTCAAACATCTTGTTGAAGTCGGGCAGGACTAGAACTGGTGCATGTGTAAGGCTGTCCTTCAAGGCCTTGAATGCCTTCTCCTGAGCTTCTCCCCAGCTGAATCCCACGTTCTTCTTCACTACTGCGGTCAATGGTGAGGCAATACTGCTGAAGTTGGACACGAATCTCCTATACAAGCTGGCCAGTCCGTGGAAGCTCCTTACTTGGCTGATGTTGCTTGGTGTTGGCCATTCTTGTAAGGCTTGAATCTTCTCTTCATCAACCTGTAGGCCCTGTGAACTTACAACAAAACCTAAAAAGACAAGTTTATCAGTACAAAAGATGCACTTCTTGAGATTGGCATAAAGCTCTTCTTGTTGAAGGGTTTTAAGTACCATCTCAAGATGTGTGAGGTGTTCCCGTAGGCACTTACTATAAACTAATATATCATCAAAGTAAACAACTACAAACTTACTGATGTACGCCCTAAGAACTTGGTTCATAAGGCATGAAGGTGCTTGGGGCATTAGTCAAGCCGAATGGCATGACTGTCCACTCGTAGAGCCCTTGCTTTGTCTTGAAAGCAGTCTTCCACTCATCACCTTCCTTCATCCTGACCTGGTGGTATCCACTCTTGAGGTCTATCTTGGAGAAGACCGTGGCTCCCCTCAGCTCATCTAGCATGTCATCCAGCCGTGGTATTGGATGCCGGTACTTGACTGTGATGTTGTTGATTGCTCGGCAGTCCACGCACATTCGCCAAGTCCCATCCTTCTTGGGCACTAGTAGCACTGGTACGACACATTGACTGAGGCTCTCTCAAACATAACCTTTCTCCAGGAGCTCCTTGACTTGCTTCTCAAGCTCCTTAGACTCCTCTGGGCTCATCCGGTAGGCTGGCGGTTGGGCAGGGCTGCTCTGGGCACGAGGTCGATCTGGTGCTCTATGCCTCGTAGGGGAGGTAAGCCTGCTGGTATCTCTTCCGGGAACACATTCTGGAACTTGTTGAGGAGAGTTGCTACTTCAGGAGGTAGCTCTACCTGTCCCTGTTCTACACTCAAAACTTCTTTGAAAACCATTAGTAACATTATCCTTCAAAGCTCTCCGGACATGGCTTGGTTGAATAAGAAAATTAGACTTGATAAGTTTCTTTTCCTTACTCATTTAGTTGTAGCTCATGTACGGGCAGGTGTAAGAGGAGCTAGGCTGACCTTTCTCTTGTCATGCACGAAGTGTAGAGATTGGTTGCCATCATGCCTGGTCTCTTTGTCAAACTGCCATGGTCTTCCTAGTAGAAGATGGCCAGCTTGCATGGGCACCCTCACTTGATCTGGTACTTGCCCACACTGAATGGTGACTTGCTCATGGATCTTGAGCTCCACTTTGTCATCGAGCCATCTCAGTCTATGGTCGAGGATGCCTTGTCTTCTCTAGACCTAGCTTATCAACCATATATGCACTAGCAACGTTAGTGCAAGAACCACCATCTATGATGAGGTTACATACCTTTCCCTTGATGGTGCACGGCTGTGGAAGATGTTCTCCCTTTGGATGGTCTCTGAAGGATCCACCATTGCACTGAGGATACGTCTAGTGACCAGCACTTCCCCCACATCAGGGTACTCAATGTCACCGTAATCTCCTTCTGGTTCATAGTCCTCTTCATCTTGGGACTCATACTCTCCTGCCTCCGTAATCAGCATGACTCGGTTGTTTGGGCACTCCTTTGAGATGTGTCCACGTCCCCTGCACTTGAAACAAGTTATATCACGTGATCTTTGAGGGTTAGAAGACTTACCAGGCTCTCTCTGGTCACGGGTGGGTTCAGGAGGCTTGCTCTTGAACCTTGACTCGATCTCTACGCTTTTGCCTTTGTCCACTGTCTTGGGCATGTTGCTTGGTGCCCAAGGTGTCTTAGGCTTGCTGCGGATGTCTTGGCTCTTACGTTTGATGTGCTGCTCAGCTTGCACAGATAGGTGGAACAAGTCTTTGAAGTCGTGTTAGATTTGCCTTTCCACCTTGCGGCTGATTCTTTCTTGGAGTCCATCCAAAAATTGTGTCATCAATGCTTCTTCATCATCATTGAGCTCTAATCTGTTCCTTAGCTTCTCGAACTCTTCATAGTACTCCTCTACTGATCTGGTACCCTGCTTAAGAAATGCAACGGCGTTGCAAATCCCTATAAGTAAAATGGAACAACCTTTATGAGGTCTTTCATGTCGACCCATGAGTCTCCTGGTCTCATTCTCTTCCTCCTTCTGTCAGATACCTCACGATCCCACCAGATGAGGGCATTGTCCGTGAGTTGTGCTACTGCCATTGAGACTCTCCTAGGTCCTGGTTGGTTGTAGTGATCAAAGATATGATCCATTCTCCTCTCCCAATCTAGGTAAGCCTGGGGGTCTACTTTTCCTGCAAAAGTTGGAGGAGTTAGTTTAACATCAGGATGAATTACCCGGTTATAGGTGTGTTCATCTCCATCCTCATGACGTCTAGGAGGCATTCTTGGTCTCTGGTGAAGACCATATGGCTCAAAGCCATCATCTTCTCCCTCTGGGTGCCGTGGAGGTCCTCTCGGCCTATGGTGATAGTTATGAGGTGTGTCCTCATCTCCATCTGGCTGGGGTTCCTCCTGTTAGGCCGTGTCCTAAGGTACTCAGGACCCTCAGGACATCTTGCTCAGCTCTCACGTGCCTTATGGCCTGGAATCTTACTGGTCTTTCCACGCGCTCCAACCTCTCGCCTATGGATGCGAGTTGTGTTTGGAGTGTGGTGACCATGGCCATCATGGCTTCGGCTGCGTCTCTATTCTCTTCTCCCATGGTGTGCTACAAAGAAAGAAGACAATTAGGGTGCTCCTAAATTATTAGGAGGGTTTTCTTTTTATAAGGGTTTGAAAAAAATGCAAAAAGGAAAAATCCTAAGGAAAGGAAATTCGACTACAAGAGAAAAAGGAAACTTCCTAGACAACTTGTGCTAGCTGTCCAATTCGAAATATCTTAGGTATTTTCCTATTCTCTTTTCTTTCCTTTTTCTTTTCTTTTCTTTTCTTTTTAATTTAACTTAAAATTAGTGGAAATATGAATTAAACAAAAAGGAAAAACGTGAATGACAATGCAAAGTGAATCTAAACCCTAGTGATACACGTAGGAGGCTAGATGCACTCGGTTTGGAGTTTGAGGTTTTTTTTTTTTTTTTTCTTGAATGCGACTTAAACTAATGCAAGAACACAAAACAAAACAAGCAAAATGATAGAAACAACCTGGTTTAGGAGCTTTAAGCTCTGATACCAAAATGATACAAGCCTTGATTCAAGGATGTATGCGCGTGGGCTGTTTGTAGAAGATTAGGTGAGAAACTCAACCTTAGGCTTCTGGATAGGGGTTTTCTGGTTGGTAAACGATGGAAGGGTGAAGTGAACCACGAGGGGTGATGAACCTCGTGATAAATCACAAACTTAGAGCTAGGAGGGCTGGTCTCAACTAGGTTCTAAGCGCACAAGTCTCTCTTGAGAGAAAGCTCGTAGGGGAAAAGTTCTACTTTATTAATAATCAAAAGGTTGTCGAACTACAATGCTGGAAGGAGCCTTATTAATATGCTCGACAGCTTGACCTACTAGGGTCGACTCAAATAAGAAAAAGGAAAGTTTACAAAAGTGCACAAAGGAAAAAAATACAAAAGTGTATAACCGAAAAAGGACCTATTCCTAAAATGTTCTTGACTCAAAAATGTAAAGCAACTAGATCCTACCCTGCAAAATAGAAAGAGGCATATATTCGAATGTAAACTTACCTTAACTCACCTCACGGCCAAGAAATGGAAGGTGGCCGTCCTTGGGGCATGCACGTGCCTTGCTCCTAGTCTTCGACTTGGAGTAGTTAAATATCTTTGGGCCTGACCTCTCTTGCCACTAAAGCCCAAGTCTCTGATGTTCCTTGTGTTGTTGAGAAGCCTTTGGACTCTAATTTGCTCTTCTGGCCCATTGTCCTTAGCTGCTCTTCCTCTAGAAGCTTGTCGACCCATAAGCTGAATTGTGGAAGAGTGCTCTTGATCTGCTTCTTGTCATTGCTCCTGGAGGTACCACTGGTGTAGATACTTCCTCTAAGTGCATATCCTGGAGCTGGTAGCTCATTTGGTCCGAGTCCTCTTGTGTAGAAGTGGAAGTGTGCGTGTACTCGGCTGGATGGGCTGTACCGGCTGGGTTGTGCGCGGTACTGGGCGGAATGACTTCAGG
>CM032159.1:23192849-23200349 GCA_018901935.1 Pugionium cornutum
ATGCCTCTTTCTGTTTTGCAGGGTAGGATCTAGTTGCTTTACATTTTGAGTCAAGAACATTTTAGGAATAGGTCCTTTTTCGGTTATACTTTTGTATCTTTTCCTTTGTGCACTTTTGTAAACTTTCCTTTTTCTTATTTGGTCGACCCTAGAAGGTCAAGCTGTCCATATTAATAAGGCTCCTTCCAGCATTGTAGTTCGACAACCTTTTGATTATTAATAAAGTAGAAACAAGTTTTCTCTCACTTCTTAGAACCTAGTTGAGACCAGCCCTCCTAGCTCTAAGTTTGTGATTTATCACGAGGTTCATCACTCGTGTGGTCGGGAAGCCTAAGGTTGAGGCCAGCTTGAATCAAGGGAGCAGAAAGAGCCCTTCCCAGAGGTCTTTTGCTGGAGAGACAGGGCCAGAAGAGAAGTTGAATCCGGTATCAGAGCGCTCATTGGGCTTAGCACACTTGGGGTCGAGGCTAACCGTCATATGAGACCCTGATGAAGGGGGTAATAGCTTTACTTGACGCCAGAAAGGTAAGTTTGCAAGAATCTGCCTCTTTCATGCCAAGTGGAAGAGTCGACTGAAATTCTGACATGGGATAAGTTTTGAGGCTTTGAGCAAAGCAATGTTTCTTCCTTAAAATCAACGGGTGACCTTCTAGTAATAAGGAGCCCGCCCAGAGAAGAACGTTGTAAAGGTTCAAGGACCTCCTGCCATCACTTCTAACTTCTTCCTGAGTCAGGGCCAAAGAATTCTCAAAACTGATTCAATCTCGGAGAAGGCAGGCCTTCCAACCTTTCCAATTGTGGGTATTTCTGGTTAACACAGCTTAGTTCGGGTGACCATCTGTTTTGGCACAATAGGATCTAAGGTTTCAACCAAGAAGATTTTAGGAGGAATGCTTCTTAAAATACTTCCTTGGTGCACCAGAAGCAATTGGGCCAATCGACCACAAGTAACCAATGATGAGGACATCAGGTCGTACATCCAGCCAGGAGACCAGACTGGCCGACCAGGAAGCTTGCCGAGACAGCAGGACCATCTGCCTAGTTCGACCTATAGGACCAGACCGTCAACACGGAGAGGCCCAAGCTTCCGCACACTTGGTGGGGACGTGAATGACACCGCCGGTCCCCTGATGACACCGCCGAGATCAACTTGGCGGTCCTGAAGTCATTCCGCCAGTACCACAATCCAGCCGGTACAGCCATCCAGCCGAGTTTCCACTTCTACACAAGAGGACTCGGACCAAATGAGCTACCAGCTCCAGGACATGCACTTAGAGGAAGTATCTACACCAGTGGTACCTCCAGGAGCAATGACAAGAAGCAGATCAAGAGCACTCTTCCACAAATTCAGCTTATGGGTGACAAGCTTCTAGAGGAAGAGCAGCTAAGGACAATGGGCCAGAAGAGCAAATTAGAGTCCAAAGGCTTCAACAACACAAGGAACATCAGAGACTTGGGCTTTAGTGGCAAGAGAGGTCAGGGCCCAAAGATTTTAACCCTACTCCAAGTCGAAGACTAGGAGCAAGGCGTGCATGCCACAAGGAGCCACCTTCCATTTCTTGGCCGTGAGGTGAGTTAAGGTAAGTTTACATTCGAATATATGCCTCTTTCTGTTTTGCAGGGTAGGATCTAGTTGCTTTACATTTTTGAGTCAAGAACATTTTAGGAATAGGTCCTTTTTGGTTATACACTTTTGTATCTTTTCCTTTGTGCACTTTTGTAAACTTTCCTTTTCTTATTTGAGTCGACCCTAGAAGGTCAAGCTGTCGAGCATATTAATAAGGCTCCTTCCAGCATTGTAGTTCGACAACCTTTTGATTATTAATAAAGTAGAACTTTTCCCAAGTTTTCTCTCAAGAGACTTGTGCGCTTAGAACCTAGTTGAGACCAGCCCTCCTAGCTCTAAGTTTGTGATTTATCACGAGGTTCATCACCCCTCGTGTGGTTCACTTCACCCTTCCATCGTTTACCAACCAGAAAACCCCTATCCAGAAGCCTAAGGTTGAGTTTCTCACCTAATCTTCTACAAACAGCCCACGCGCATACATCCTTGAATCAAGGCTTGTATCATTTTGGTATCAGAGCTTAAAGCTCCTAAACCAGGTTGTTTCTATCCTTTTGCTTGTCTTATTTCTAGTTCTTGCATTAGTTTAAGTCGCATTCAAGAAAAATCAAAAAAATAACCTCAAACTCCAAACCGAGTGCATCTAGCCTCCTACGTGTATCACTAGGGTTTAGATTCACTTTTGCATTGCATACACGTTTTCCTTTTTGTTTAAGTCATATTTCCTTTATTTTTAAGTCTAATTAAAAAGAAAAGAAAAAGAAAATAGAAAAGATACTAAAGAAATTCGAATTGGACAGCTAGCACAAGTTGTCTAGGAAGTTTCCTTTTTCGAATTTCCCTTCTTTAGAATTTTTCCTTTTGCATTTTTTTCAAACCACATATAAAAGAAAACTCTCCTAATAATTTAGGAGCACCCTAATTGTCTTCTTTCTTTGTAGTACACATGGGAGAAGAGAATAGAGACGCAGCTGAAGCCATGATGGCCATGTTCACCACACTCCAAACACAACTCGCATCCATAGGCGAGAGGTTGGAGTGCGTGGAAAGACCGGTGAGATTCCAGGCCATAAGGAACGTGAGAGCTGAGCAAGACCGTCCTAAGGGTCCTGAGCACCTTAGGACACGGCACGAACAGGAGGAACCCCAGCCAGATGGAGATGAGGACACACAACCTCATAACTATCACCATACGCCGAGAGGACCTCCACGGCAACCAGAGGCAGAAGATGATGGCTTTGAGCCATATGGTCTTCACCAGAGACCAAGAATTTCTCCTAGACATCATGAGGATGGAGATGAACACACCTAAAACCGGATAAATCATCCTGATGTTAAGCTAACTCCTCCTAGTTTTACAGGAAAAGTAGACCCCGAGGCTTACCTAGATTGGGAAAGAAGAATGGATCATATCTTTGATCATTACAACCAACCAGGACCTAGGAGAGTCTCAATGGCAGTAGCACAACTCACGGACAATGCCCTCATCTGGTGGGATCGTGAGGTATCTGACAGAAGGAGGAAGAGAATGAGGCCCATAGACTCATGGGTCGACATGAAAGACCTCATGCGACAAAGGTTTGTTCCACCTTACTTTCATAGAGACTTGCCACGTCGTTTTCGTACTCTTAAGCAGGGTACTAGATCAGTAGAGGAGTACTATGAAGAGTTCGAGAAGCTAAGGAACAGATTGGAGCTCAATGATGATGAAGAAGCATTGATGGCACAATTCTTGGATGGACTCCAAGAAAGAATCAGCCGCAAGGTGGAAAGGCAAATCTACAATGACTTCAAAGACTTGTTCCACGTATCTGTCCAGGCTGAGCAGCACATCAAACGTAAGAGCCAAGACATCCGCAGCAAGCCTAAGACACCTTGGGCACCAAGCAACATGCCTAAGACAGTGGACAAAGGCAAAAGCGTAGAGATCGAGTCAAGGTTCAAGAGCAAGCCTCCTGAACCCACCCGTGACCAGAGAGAGCCTGGTAAGTCTTCTAACCCTCAAAGATCACGTGACATAACTTGTTTCAAGTGCAGGGGACGTGGACACATCTCAAGGGAGTGCCCAAACAACCGAGTCATGCTGATTACGGAGGCAGGAGAATATGAGTCCCAAGATGAAGAGGACTATGAACCAGAAGGAGAATATGGTGACATTGAGTACCCTGATGTGGGGAAGTGCTGGTCACTAGACGTATCCTCAGTGCAATGGTGGATCCTTCAGAGACCATCCAAAGGGAGAACATCTTCCACAGCCGTTGCACCATCAAGGAAAGGTATGTAACCTCATCATAGATGGTGGTTCTTGCACTAACGTTGCTAGTGCGTATATGGTTGATAAGCTAGGTCTAGAGAGGACACGGCATCCTCGACCATATAGACTGAGATGGCTTGATGACAAAGTGGAGCTCAAGATTCATGAGCAAGTCACTGTGCCATTCAGTGTGGGCAAGTACCAAGACCAGGTCGTGTGCGACGTGGTGCCCATGCAAGCTGGCCATCTTCTACTAGGAAGACCATGGCAGTTTGACAAAGAGACCAGGCATGATGGCAGAACCAATCTCTACACCTTCGTGCATGACAAGAGAAAGGTCAGCCTAGCTCCTCTTACACCTGCCCAAGTACATGAGCTACAACTCCAAATGAGTAAGGAAAAGAAACTTGTCAAGTCTAACTTTCTTATTCAACCTAGTCATGTCCGGAGAGCTTTAGCCTCGAAGGACTTAATGTTACTAATGGTTTTCAAGGAAGTGTTGAGTATAGAACAGGGACAGGTAGAGCTACCTCATGAAGTAGCAACACTCCTCAACAAATTCCAGGATGTATTTCCAGAGGAGATACCAGCAGGCTTGCCTCCTTTACGTGGCATAGAACACCAGATTGATCTAGTGCCCGAAGCAGCCCTGCCCAACCGGCCAGCCTACGGATGAGTCCAGAGGAGTCAAGGAGCTTGAGAAGCAAGTCAAGGAGCTCCTGGAGAAAGGATATGTTCGAGAGAGCCTCAGTCCATGTGCTGTACCAGTGCTACTAGTGCCCAAGAAGGATGGGACTTGGCGCATGTGCGTGGACTGCCGAGCAATCAACAACATCACAGTCAAGTACCGGCATCCAATACCACGGCTGGATGACATGCTAGATGAGCTGAGTGGAGCCACGGTCTTCCAAGATAGACCTCAAGAGTGGATACCACCAGGTAAGGATGAAGGAAGGTGATGAGTGGAAGACTGCTTTCAAGACAAAGCAAGGGCTCTACGAGTGGACAGTCATGCCATTCGGCTTGACTAATGCCCCAAGCACCTTCATGCCTTATGAACCAAGTTCTTAGGGCGTACATCAGTAAGTTTGTAGTAGTTTACTTTGATGACATACTTGTTTATAGTAAGTGCCTACGGAACACCTCACACATCTTGAGATGGTCCTTAAAACCCTTCGACAAGAAGAGCTTTATGCCAATCTCAAGAAGTGCACCTTTATACTGATAAAGCTTGTCTTTTTAGGTTTTGTTGTGAGTTCACAGGGCCTACAGGTTGATGAAGAGAAGATTCGAGCCATACAAGAATGGCCAACACCAGGAAACATCAGCCAAGTAAGGAGCTTCCACGGACTGGCCAGCTTCTATAGGAGATTCGTGCCCAACTTCAGCAGTATTGCCTCACCACTGACGGCAGTAGTGAAGAAGAACGTGGGATTCAGCTGGGGAGAAGCTCAGGAGAAGGCATTCAGGGCCTTGAAGGACAGCCTTACACACGCACCAGTGCTAGTCCTTCCCGACTTCAACAAGACGTTTGAAGTGGAGTGTGATGCCTCTGGAATAGGCATAGGAGCAGTGCTAACCCAAGGAAGGAGACCAGTGGCATACTTCAGTGAGAAGCTAGGTGGTGCCTCACTGAACTACCCCACTTATGACAAGGAGCTTTATGCCCTTGTCCGAGCATTGGAGACTTGGCAGCATTACTTGCTGTCCAAGGAGTTTGTGATCCACACTGATCACGAGACTCTCAAACACCTCAGAGGGCAAACCAATCTCAAGAGGAGACATGCCAGGTGGATGGAGTTCATAGAGACCTTCCGTACATCATCAAGTACAAGAAGGGCAAAGACAATGTGGTAGCCGATGCACTATCAAGGAGGTTTGCCTTGATATCAACCATGGAGGCAAAGGTCCTAGGATTCGAGCACATCAAGGATCTATACAAGGATGATCCTGACCTTGCTGAGAGCTACAAGGAGTGTAGCACAGGGAGTCATGGCAAATCCTACATCCATGAGGATTCTTGTTCCGAGAAAGAAGGCTGTGCATACCACAAGGATCACTAAGGAAGCTTATCATCCGAGAAGCTCATGGAGGAGGACTCATGGGCCACTTTGGTGTCGACAAGACTCTAGCAGTGGTCAAGGAGCACTTCTACTGGCCACACATCAAGAGGACAGTAGAAGCACATTGTGCAAGATGCATCACTTGCAAGAAGGCAAAGTCCGAGTGCAACCTCACGGGTTGTATCTCCCACTGCCCATACCAACACATCCATGGGTGGACATCTCGATGGATTTTGTTCTAGGTCTGCCCAAGATCAACCACAAAGATGCAATCTTTGTAGTGGTGGACAGATTCTCCAAGATGGCACACTTCATCCCATGTGCCAATGTCAATGATGCCACACAAACAGCTGAGCTGTTCTTCAGGGAGATAGTACGGCTTCATGGAGTGCCAAGGACCATCGTATCAGATAGGGACACCAAGTTCCTCAGCCATTTCTGGAGGACCCTTTGGAGAAAGCTAGGCACGAAGCTACTCTTCTCAACCACTTGCCATCCTCAAACCGATGGCCAAACTGAAGTTGTCAACAGGACACTATCAACTCTTCTCAGAACTACACTAGGGAAGAACCTAAAGACTTGGGTGGAGTGCCTGCCATTCATTGAGTTCGCCTACAACCGAGCCGTGCACTCAGCAACCAAGAAGACACCATTTGAAGTGGTATACGGCTTCAACCCTCTCACCCCATTGGAGCAAACACCACTGCCACCAGCTGAGATGACCAACCTCAACAGAGCATCCAAAGCAGAGTTCATAAGGAGGTTACACCAGAAGGTAGCAGAGAACTTGGAGAAGAGGACCGGGCAGTACGTGACTCATGCCAACAAAGGAAGAAGAGAGGTGATCTTTCAACCAGGCGATTGGGTGTGGCTACACCTACGGCAGGAGAGGTTCCCAAACCTAAGGAGTTTCAAGCTAGCACCAAGAGGATATGGACCATTCAGAGTGCTCGAGAGGATCAACAACAACGCCTACCGGATCGAGCTACCAGGTGAGTTTAATGTGTCCAATACGTTTAATGTTACGGACTTGGCCCCTTTCCATGCAGATGAACCAGTTTTGAGGACAAAACCTACTGAAGAGGGAGGGGATGATGAGGACATCAGGTCGTACATCCAGCCAGGAGACCAGACTGGCCGGCCAGGAAGCTTGCCCGAGACAGCCGGACCATCTGGCACGCCTGCCGGCCCAAGCAGTACCGCCGGACCCTCAACCACAAGGACCAGAGCAACCAGCATTGCCGGCGGAGAGGCCCAAGCTTCCGGCACACTTGGTGGCGATGTGGATGACACCGCCGGTCCCTCTGGTGATGCCGCCAACTCCGGGATCAACTTGGCCGGTCCTGAAGGCATTCCAGCCAGTACCTCGCATAATCCAGCCGGTACAGCCGATTACACGCGCATTTCCACTTCTACACAAGAGGACTCGGACAAAATGAGCTACCAGCTCCAGGACATGCACCTAGAGGATGTATCTACACCAGTGGTACCTCAAGGAGTAATGACAAGAAGCAGATCAAAGGCACTCTTCCACAAATTTAGCTTATGGGTCGACAAGCTCCTAGAGGAAGATCGACTAAGGACAATGGGCCAAAAGTGCACGGAAGAGTCCAATGGCT
>CM032159.1:23207849-23294113 GCA_018901935.1 Pugionium cornutum
TGCTGCTAACTGAGAAAAGGTTTACAAATGAAGCATAATGCATGGCATCATGCAGTTTATGAAACATTGGATTACTTAATGGCTTTGTCATATCTCTTTCAGTCTCAAATCTTGTCAAAATATTGAAAATTGAGCTAGATTAACGTGGGCGTTGGATTCATGTAATTCTGAAATCTAAATCAAAAGTTATGGACTATTTAGTGCTCACATGTCAAGTTGATCAGCTAGTTATATTGATCATTCTAAACTGATCAATGGTGTTCTTTAGCAAAGGCTAAAAATGAAGCATAATGCATGGCATCACGCAGTTTAAGATACATTGGATTACTTGGAGGCTTTATCGTTGATATTTCGGTCTTAAATTTTGTCACAATATAGAATATTGAGCTAGCTTACTGTTTTCATTGGATTCATATCATTCCGAACTCTAAATCAAAAGTTACAGATGATTTGGGTAGGACATGTCAAGTTTATCGGCTAGTTAAATTGATCATTTTAAACTGATCATTGGTACTCATTGAGGAAATGTTTTCAAATGAAACATAATGAATAGCATCCCGCAGTTTGGGATACATAGGATTACTTGGAGGCTTTGTCGTACCTCTTTCGGTGTAAACTTTTGTCACAATATAGAATATTGAGATAGCTTGACGTGGGCGTTTGATTCTTGTCATTTTGAACTCAAAATCGAAAGTTACGGATGATTTAGTGCACACATGTAAGTTGATTAGCTAGTTAAAATGGTCATTAAACTGATCATTGGTGCTCGTTGATCAAAGGTTTACAAATGAAACATAATGCATGGCATCCAGCACTTTGGGATACATTGGATTACTCCTTCACAATTTTACCAGAACAAAAAATCTTAAGAAAATGTCTTCTTCGGGTTCTTATGATTATTTTCGATCGTGGATGGATAAACCTCGGTATGATTCAACAACGGGGGAATTGAGTGATGAATTTGCGCAATGTGTTGAAGAGTTCATGACATTTGCATCAAACAATAGCATGACATCGGAATACCGTAAAATTTATTGTCCGTGTATTAAATGTCAAAATCGTAGATTAATCTCTATTAGAGAAGTACATAATCATTTGTATAGGACTGGATTTATGCCGGGTTACAAAATTTGGTATTCACATGGAGAAACTGATGCAACGATGCAATATTATGGTAGTACTTCAAAAAGGTTAGATAGTACTAATGTTAGGGTAGAGGAACCGGCATCACAAGTTGATATAAACTGAGGTACTGTTCAGATGGTGAATGATGCATTTCGTGAACAAAGAGTCATCGTACATTTAAGATAGTAGTACAATAGTGGAACCTACTTTGGAAGCCCGTATATTTTTTTAATATGTTAGATGCATCCAAACAACATTTGTATAAAGGATGTAGAGATGGATTATCGCCTTTATCTGCTGCAAGAAGGTTGATGACGATAAAGACGGATTTTAACTTGGCTGAAGACTGTGTGAATGCGATAGCTAATTTTGTTAGAGATATATTACCTGAAGATAATATTGTATCTGCTTCATATTACGAGGTTCAAAAACTTATAGCTGGTGTTGGATTGCCATATCAAATGATAGATGTATGTATTGAAAACTGCATGATCTATTGGAGAAATTATGAAAACCGCATGAAGTGCCGATTTTGTCACAAACCTCGATTTCAAGAGACAAGCGGCATAGTACATATTCCTCATAAACGGATGTGGTATTTGCCATTAACAGAGAGGTTAAAGAGGTTTATCAATCTGAACACACGGCAAAACCTATGAGATGGCGTGTAGAACATACTTCGAATGGAGAAATTGTGCATCCCTTGGATGCAGAAGCATGGAAACATTTTCAACAGGGTTATCATAGTTTTGCATATGAGCCTAGGAACATATACCTCGGGTTATCTACATATGGATTCAACCCTTTTGGGAAGCATGGGAGGCCATACTCGTTATGGCCAGTTATCGTGACACCTTATAATTTGCCTCCTTCGTTGTGCATGAAATGAGAGTTTTTGTTTTTAACAGTTCTCGTCCCCGGTCCAGAGCATCCTAAGCGATCGCTTGATATTTTCTTGCAGCCACTAATTCATGAGTTAAAAATATTGTGGGAAAATGGTGTTTCGAACCAACAGAACTTCTTGATGCGAGCAGTACTTATGTGGACCATAAGTGATTTTCCAGCATATGGTATGTTACTAGGATGGTCGAAGCATGGAAGATTAGCATGCCCATATTTTCAAGATAATACTGATGCGTTCCAACTGAAACACGGACGAAAGACTAGTTGGTTTGATTGTCATCGTCGATTTCTACCACAAGATCATCCATATCGCCGGAGCACGACATTGTTTAGAAAAAACAAAAAAAATTTTGATAGTCCACCTCCTATTCTTGACGGGAATTATATTATGAATCAACTTAGAGATTTTGGTGCTGCGAGAACGGCTTCATGCGGAGGTAACGTACATTACACTGTTGATGATTGTGGCGAATACCAAATTGGCACAAAAACAACATTTTTTTGAGATTTACCATATTGGAAGGACCATTTGTTGCGCCATAATCTAGATGTTATGCACATTGAGAAGAATTTTTTCAACAACATAATGAATACCATTCTATATATGCAACGAAAAACAAAAGATAATTTGAAAGCTAGATTGGATTTGCCAGATATTTTTTCCCAGAAAGAACTACATGTAATGTCAAATGGAAAATCATTGTCTCATGCATTCCTCTTGGATGCGCATGCAAAAGATGAATTCTTTGACTGGTTTAAGCATAGTGTCAAATTTCCAAATGGATACACATCTAATCTTCATA
This sequence comes from Pugionium cornutum, assembly GCA_018901935.1. Lineage (NCBI taxonomy): Eukaryota > Viridiplantae > Streptophyta > Magnoliopsida > Brassicales > Brassicaceae > Pugionium > Pugionium cornutum. Next base: position 23,210,681 of record CM032159.1, read on the forward strand.
ATTGTGTTGATACTATTGAAGGCAAATTTTCAAGGATGAAAAGTCATGATTGTGTAGTTGTCATGCAAAGACTATTCCCATTTGCCTTTAGCGATCCTCTGACTAAAAACGTCCACGGAGCAATTTCAGGTACGTTTACATTATGTTATATATAAATAATCATAATTTAATATATTATATGATATTAACTTTTTTATGTAGGGATTGGTGCTTTTTTCCGAGATTTATGTACAAGATCACTTACTTTAGACGATATCCAAAATTTGGAGGAAAAATACCGGTTCTCATTTGTAACCTGGTGCAAATATTTCCACCAGCGTTTTTTATGTTATGGAGCATCTTCCTATTCACCTCCCTAGAGAAGCAGCGCTTGGAGGACTTGTTCAGTACCGATGGATGTATCCTTTTGAGAGATATATGTTCCAACTAAAGAAAAAACTTAAAAATCTTGCTAGGGTAGAAGGTTCAATCATCACACAAAGTACTAATGAAGAAACATCTAACTTCGCCAGCTACTATTTTCCATCGCAAGTCCAAACAAAAAAATAGACGACATGCACGACATAATGATGATAATAGCTCTTTCAGTCTCAAATGTTGTCATAATATGGAAAATTAAGCTAGCTTAACGTGGACATTGGATTCATGTCATATTGAGCTCTAAATAAAAATCAAAAGACAATTTAGTGTGGACATGTCAAGTTGATCAGTTAGGTATAGTGATCATTCCAAAATGATCATTGGTGTAAAGGCTTATAAATTAAATATAATGCAAGACATCACACAGTTTGGGATAGAGTGCATTACTTCGAGGCTTTCTCATTGCTATTTTGATCTTAAATTTTGTCAAAATGTATAAAATTGAGCTAGCTTAACGTGGGTGTTTGATACAAGCCTTGATTCAAGGATGTATGCGCGTGGGCTGTTTGGAGAAGTTTAGGTGAGAAACTCGACCTTAGACTTCTTGGATAGGGGTTTTTGGGTTGGTATTTGATAGAAAGGTGAAGTGAACCACACGAGGGGTGATGAACCTCGTGATAAATCACAAACTTAGAGCTAGGAGGGCTGGTCTCAACTAGATTCTAAGCGCACAAGATTCTTGAGAGAAAACTTGTTGGGGATAAAGTTCTATCTTTATTAATATCAAAAAGGTTGTAGAACTACAATGCTGGAAGGAGCCTTATTAATATGCTCGACAGCTTGACCTTCTAGGGTCGACTCAAATAAAGAAAAGGAAAGTTTACAAAAGTGCACAAATGGAAAAGATACAAAAGTGTATAACCAAAAAATGACCTATTCCTAAAATGTTCTTGACTCAAAAATGTAAAGAATCTAGATCCGACCCTGCAAAACAGAAAGAGGCATATATTCAAATTGAAACTTACCTTAACTTACCTCATGGCCAAGAAATGGAAGGTGGCCATCCTTGTGGCTTGCACACGCCTTGCTCCTAGTCTTCGACTTGGAGTAGGGTTAAGAATCTTTGGGCCCTGACCTCTCTTGCCACTAAAGCCCAAGTCTCTGATGTCCCTTGTGTTGTTGAGAAGCCATTGGACTCTTCCTTGCACTTTTGGCCCATTGTCCTTAGTCGATCTTCCTCTAGGAGCTTGTCGACCCATAAGCTAAATTTGTGGAAGAGTGCCTTTGATCTGCTTCTTGTCATTACTCCTTGAGGTACCACTGGTGTAGATACATCCTCTAGGTGCATGTCCTGGAGCTGGTAGCTCATTTTGTCCGAGTCCTCTTGTGTAGAAGTGGAAATGCGCGTGTAATCGGCTGTACCGGCTGGATTATGCGAGGTACTGGCTGGAATGCCTTCAGGACCGGCCAAGTTGATCCCGGAGTTGGCGGCATCACCAGAGGGACCGGCGGTGTCATCCACATCGCCACCAAGTGTGCCGGAAGCTTGGGCCTCTCCGCCGGCAATGCTGGTTGCTCTGGTCCTTGTGGTTGAGGGTCCGGCGGTACTGCTTGGGCCGGCAGGCGTGCCAGATGGTCCGGCTGTCTCGGGCAAGCTTCCTGGTCGGCCAGTCTGGTCTCCTGGCTGGATGTACGACCTGATGTCCTCATCATCCCCTCCCTCTTCAGTAGGTTTTGTCCTCAAAACTGGTTCATCTGCATGGAAAGGGGCTAAGTCAGTAACATTGAACGTATTGGACACATTAAACTCACCTGGGAGCTCGATCCGGTAGGCGTTGTTGTTGATCCTCTCGAGCAATCTGAATGGTCCATCTCCTCTTGGTGCTATCTTGGAACTCCTTAGGTTTGGGAACCTCTCCTGCCGTAGGTGTAGCCACACCCAATCGCCTGGTTGAAAGATCACCTCGTTTCTTCCCTTGTTGGCATTAGTCACGTACTGCCCGGTCCTCTTCTCCAAGTTTTCTGCTACCTTCTGGTGTAACCTCCTTATGAACTCTGCCTTGGATGCTCCGTTGAGGTTGGTCATCTCAGCTGGTGGTAGTGGCGTTTGCTCCAATGGGGTGAGACGGTTGAAGCCGTATACTACTTCAAATGGTGTCTTCTTGGTTGCTGAGTGCACGGCTCGGTTGTAAGCGAACTCTATGAATGGCAGGCACTCCACCCAAGTCTTTAGGTTCTTCCCTAGTGTAGTCCTGAGAAGGGTTGATAGTGTCCTGTTGACAACTTCAGTTTGGCCATCGGTTTGAGGATGGCAAGTGGTAGAGAAGAGTAGTTTCGTGTCTAGCTTTCTCCAAAGGGTCCTCCAGAAATGGCTAAGGAACTTGGTGTCCCTGTCTGATACGATGGTCCTTGGCACTCCATGAAGCCGTACTATCTCCCTGAAGAACAGCTTGGCTGTTTGCGTGGCATCATTGACATTGGCACACGGAATGAAGTGTGCCATCTTGGAGAATCTGTTCACCACTACAAAGATTGCATCTTTGTGGTTGATCTTGGGCAGACCTAGAACAAAGTCCATTGAGATGTCCACCCATGGATGTGTAGGTATGGGCAGTGGGAGATACAACCCGTGAGGTTGCACTCGGGACTTTGCCTTCTTGCAAGTGATGCATCTTGCACAATGAGCATCTACTGTCCTCTTGATGTGTGGCCAGTAGAAGTGCTCCTTGACCACTGCTAGAGTCTTGTCGACACCAAAGTGGCCCATGAGTCCTCCCCCATGAGCTTCTCGGATGATAAGCTCCATTAATGATCCTTGTGGTATGCACAACCTTCTTTCTCGGAACAAGAATCCCTCATGGATGTAGAACTTGCCATGACTCCCTATGCCACACTCTTTGTAGCTCTCAGCAAAGTCAGGGTCATCCTTGTATAGGTCCTTGATGTGCTTGAACCCTAGGACCTTTGCCTCCATGGTGGATATCAAGGCAAACCTCCTTGATAGTGCATCGGCTACCACATTATCTTTGCCCTTCTTGTACTTGATGACGTACGGGAAGGTCTCTATGAACACCATCCACCTGGCATGTCTCCTCTTGAGATTGATTTGCCCTCTGAGGTGTTTGAGAGTCTCATGATCAGTGTGGATCACAAACTCCTTGGACAGCAAGTAATGCTGCCAAGTCTCCAATGCACGGACAAGGGCATAAAGCTCCTTGTCATAAGTGGGGTAGTTCAGTGAGGCACCACCTAGCTTCTCACTGAACTATGCCACTGGTCTCCCTCCTTGGGTTAGCACTGCTCCTATGCCTATTCCAGAGGCATCACACTCCACTTCAAACGTCTTGTTGAAGTCGGGCAGGACTAGCACTGGTGCATGTGTAAGGCTGTCCTTCAACGCCTGGAATGCCTTCTCCTGAGCTTCTCCCCAGATGAATCCCACGTTCTTCTTTACTACTGCCGTCAATGGTGAGGCAATACTGCTGAAGTTGGGCACGAATCTCCTATAGAAGCTGGCCAGTCCGTGGAAGCTCCTTACTTGGCTGATGTTGCCTGGTGTTGGCCATTCTTGTATGGCTCGAATCTTCTCTTCATCAACCTTTAGGCCCTGTGAACTTACAACAAAACCTAAAAATACAAGCTTATCAGTACAAAAGGTGCACTTCTTGAGATTGGCATAAAGCTCTTCTTGTCGAAGGGTTTTAAGTACCATCTCAAGATGTGTGAGGTGTTCCCGTAGGCACTTACTATAAACCAAGATGTCATCAAAGTAAACTACTACAAACTTACTGATGTACGCCCTAAGAACTTGGTTCATAAGGCGCATGAAGGTGCTTGGGGCATTAGTCAAGCCAAATGGCATGACTGTCCACTCGTAGAGCCCTTGCTTTGTCTTGAAAGCAGTCTTCCATTCATCACCTTCTTTCATCCTGACCTGGTGGTATCCACTCTTGAGGTCTATCTTGGAGAACACCGTGGCTCCACTCAGCTCATCTAGCATGTCATCCAGCCGTGGTATTGGATGTCGATACTTGACAGTGATGTTGTTGATTGCTCGGCAATCCACGCACATTCGCCAAGTCCCATCCTTCTCGGCAGTCCAAGCACCTTCAAGGGTTTTAAGTACCATCTCAAGATGTGTGAGGTGTTCCCATAGGCACTTACTATAAACCAAGATGTCATCAAAGTAAACTACTACAAACTTACTGATGTACGCCCTAAGAACTTGGTTCATAAGGCGCATGAAGGTTCTTGGGGCATTAGTCAAGCCAAATGGCATGACTGTCCACTCGTACAGCCCTTGCTTTGTCTTGAAAGCAGTCTTCCATTCATCACCTTCTTTCATCCTGACCTGGTGGTATCCACTCTTGAGGTCTATCTTGGAGAACACCGTGGCTCCACTCAGCTTATCTAGCATGTCATCCAGCCGTGGTATTGGATGTCGGTACTTGACAGTGATGTTGTTGATTGCTCGGCAGTCCACGCACATTCGCCAAGTCCCATCCTTCTTGGGCACTAGTAGCACTGGTACGGCACAACTGAGGCTGTCTCGGACATATCCTTTCTCCAGGAGCTCCTTGACTTGCTTCTCAAGCTCCTTGGACTCCTTTGGACTCATCCTGTAGGCTGGCCGGTTGGGCAGGGCTGCTCCGGGCACTAGATCAATCTGGTGTTCTATGCCACGTAAAGGAGGCAAGCCTGCTGGTATCTCCTCTGAAAATACATCCTGGAACTTGTTGAGGAGAGTTGCTACTTCAGGAGGTAGCTCTACCTGTTCTTTTTCTACATTCAACACTTCCTTGAAAACCATTAGTAACATTAAATCCTTCGAGGCTAAAGCTCTCCGGACATGGCTTGGTTGAATAAGAATATTAGACTTGATAAGTTTCTTTTCCTTACTCATTTGGAGTTGTAGCTCATGTACCTGGGCAGGTGTAAGAGGAGCCAAGCTGACCTTTCTTTTGTCATGCACAAAAGTGTAGAGATTGGTTCGGCCATCATGCCTGGTCTCTTTGTCAAACTGTCATGGTCTTCCTAGCAGAAGATGGCCAGCTTGCATGGGCACCACATCGCACATGACTTGGTCTTGGTACTTGCCCACACTGAATGGCACAGTGACTTGTTCATGGATCTTGAGCTCCACTTTGTCATCCAGCCATCTCAATCTATATGGTCGAGGATGCCTTGTCTTCTCTAGACCTAGCTTATCAACCATATATGCACTAGCAACGTTAGTGCAAGAACCACCATCTATGATGAGGTTACATACCTTGCCCTTGATAGTGCAACGGCTGTGGAAGATGTTCTCCCTTTGGATGTTCTCCCTTTGGATGGTCTCTAAAGGATCCACCATTGCACTGAGGATGCGTCTAGTGACCAGCACTTCCCCCACATCAGGGTACTCAATGTCACCATACTCCTCTTCTGGTTCATAGTCCTCTTCATCTTGGGACTCATATTCTCCAGCCTCCGTAATCAACATGACCCGGTTGTTTGGGCACTCCCTTGAGATGTGTCCACGACCCCTACACTTGAAACAAGTGATGTCACGTTATCTTTGAGGGTTAGAAGACTTACCAGGCTCTCTCTGGTCACGGGTGGGTTCAGGAGGCTTGCTCTTGAACCTTGACTCGATCTCTATGCTCTTGCCTTTGTCTATGGGCTTGGGCATGTTGTTTGGTGCCCAAGGTGTCTTAGGCTTGCTGCGGATGTCTTGGCTCTTACGTTTGATGTGCTGCTCAGCCTGGACAGATACGTGGAACAAGTCTTTGAAGTCATTGTAGATTTGCCTTTCCACCTTGCGGCTGATTCTTTCTTGGAGTCCATCCAAGAATTGTGCCATCAATGCTTCTTCATCATCATTGAGCTCCAATCTGTTCCTTAGCTTCTCGAACTCTTCATAGTACTCCTCTACTGATCTAGTACCCTGCTTAAGAGTACGAAAACGACGTGGCAAGTCTCTATGAAAGTAAGGTGGAACAAACCTTTGTCGCATGAGGTCTTTCATGTCGACCCATGAGTCTATGGGCCTCATTCTCTTCCTCCTTCTGTCAGATACCTCACGATCCCACCAGATGAGGGCATTGTCCGTGAGTTGTGCTACTGCCATTGAGACTCTCCTAGGTCCTGGTTGGTTGTAATGATCAAAGATATGATCCATTCTTCTTTCCCAATCTAGGTAAGCCTCGGGGTCTACTTTTCCTGTAAAACTAGGAGGAGTTAGCTTAACATCAGGATGATTTATCCGGTTTTAGGTGTGTTCATCTCCATCCTCATGATGTCTAGGAGAAATTCTTGGTCTCTGGTGAAGACCATATGGCTCAAAGCCATCATCTTCTGCCTCTGGTTGCCGTGGAGGTCCTCTCGGCGTATGGTGATAGTTATGAGGTTGTGTGTCCTCATCTCCATCTGGCTGGGGTTCCTCCTGTTCGTGCCGTGTCCTAAGGTGCTCAGGACCCTTAGGACGGTCTTGCTCAGCTCTCACGTTCCTTATGGCCTGGAATCTCACCGGTCTTTCCACGCACTCCAACCTCTCGCCTATGGATGCGAGTTGTGTTTGGAGTGTGGTGAACATGGCCATCATGGCTTCGGTTGCTTCTCTATTTTCTTCTGCCATTGTGTGCTACAGAGAACGAAGACAAGTTAGGATGCTCCTAAATTATTAGGAGGGTTTTCTTTTTATAAGGATTCGAAAATTTCGCAAAAGGAAAAAATCTGAGAATTGGAAATTCAAAGATAGAAGATTTGAGAAAAAGGAAACTTTCTTGACAACTTGTGCTAGCTGTCAAATTCAAATTCTTTTAGTATTCTTTCTATTTTCTTTTTCTTTGCTTTTTATTTTAACTTAAAAATAAAGGAAATATGATTTAAACAAAAAGGAAAACGTGAATGGTAATGCAAAAGTGAATCTAAACCCTAGTGATACACGAAGAAGGCTAGATGCACTCGGTTTGGAGTGTGATGTTATTTTTTTTTATTTTTCTTGAATGCGACTTAAACTAATGCAAGAACTAAAAACAAAACAAGCAAAAGGATAGAAACAACCTGGTTTAGGAGCTTTAAGCTCTGATACCAAAATGATACAAGCCTTGATTCAAGGATGTATGCGCGTGGCTAGCTCTTTTAGTCTCAAATATTGTCACATTATGGAAAATTTACCAAGCCTAACGTAGGCATTGGATTCATGTCATTTTGATCTCTAATTCAAAAGTTAAATACAATTTAGTGCAGACATGTCAAGTTGAGCAGCGAGTTAAAATGATCATTCTAAACTGATCATTGGTGCCCTTTGAGTAAAGGCTTATAAATGAAGCATAATGCATGGCATCACGCAGTTTGGGATAGATTGGATTACTTGGAGGCTTTTTGTAGCTATTTTTGTCTTACCTTTTGTAACAATATAGAAATTGAGTTAGCTTAACGCAGATGTTGGATTCGTGTCATTCGGAACTCTAAATCAAAAGTTACCGACAATTTAATGCGGACATGTCAAGTTGATCGGCCAATTAAAATGTTCATTCTAAACTTATCATTGGTTCTCCTTCAGTAAAGGGTTATAAATGAACCATAATGCATGGCATCACGCAGTTTGGGATATACTGCATTACTTTGATGCTTTGTCTAGCTTTTTCAGTCTCAAAGCATCAAAGTAATGCAATATATCCCAAGCTAGCTTAACGTGGGCATTTGATTCATGTCAAGTTGGTGCTCCTCGAGTAAAGGCTTATAAATAAAGCAAAATTAAAAGACGATTTAGTGTGGACATGTCAAGTTGATCAGCTAGGTAAAGTGATCATTCTAAACTCATCATTGGTGCTCATTGAATAAAGGATTATAAATTAAACATAATTCATGGCATCACACGGTTTGGGACAGACTGGATAACTTGGAGGCTTTGTGATACCTATTTTGATCTTAAATTTTGTCACAGTATAGAGAATTGAGCTATCCTAACGTAGGTGTTGGATTCATTTCATTTTGAATTCGAAAGCACCGGTTGCAGACAAATTAGTGCGGACATGTCAAGTTGATCGGCCAATTAAAATGATCATTCTAAAGTGGTCATTGGTGCTCCTCGAGTAAAGGCTTATAAATAAAGCATAATGCATGGCATCACGTGGGTTGGGATCGATTGCATTACTTTAATGCTTTGTCTAGCTCTTTCAGTATCAAATGTTTTCACAATATGGAAATTGAGCTAACATAACGTGGGCGTTGGATTCATGTCATCTTGAGCTCTAATTAAAAAAGTTAAAGAAGATTTAGTGCGGATATGTCAAGTTGATTAGCTAGTTAAAATTATCTTTCTAAACTGATCACTGGTGCTCCTTGAGTAAAGGCTTATAAATGGAGCATAATGCATGGCATCACGCAGTTTGGGATAGATAGTATTACTTTGAGGATTTTTCTAGCTCTTTTAGACTCAAATGTTGTCACAGTTTGGAAAATTGAGCTAGATTAACGTGGGAATTGGTTTCATGTCATTTTGAGCTCTAAATAAAAAGTAAAAGACGATTTAGTGCGTACATGTCAAGTTGATCGGCCAGTTAAAATGATCATTCTGAACTTGTCATTGGTGCTCCTTTAGTAGAGGCCTATAAATGAAGCATAATGCATGGCATCACACAATTTAAGATATATCACAATATGGAAAATTTATTTAGCTAAACGTGGGCGTAAGATTCATGTCATATTGAGCTATAAATAAAAATGTCATGTTGATTAGGTAGGTAAAGTGATCATTCTAAACTGCTCATTGGTGCTCATTGAGTAGAGGCTTATCAATTAAGCATAATGCATTGCATCGAGCAGTTCGAGATATATAACATTAATTTGAGGCTTTGACTAGCTCTTTTAGTCTCAAATTTTGTCACAATATGGAAAATTGACCAAGCTTAATGTGGGCGTTGGATTCATGTCATTTTGAGCTCTAAATCAAAAGTTAAATACGATTTAATGTGGACATGTTAAGTTGAGCTGTGAGTTAAAATGATCATTCTAAATTGATCATTGGTGCTCCTTGAGTAAAAGCTTGTAAATGAAGCATAATGCACGACATCAACAGTTTGGGATAGATTGGATTACTTGCAGGCTTAACGTGGGCCTTGGATTCGTGTCATTCTGAACTCTAAATAGAAAGTTAGAGATGATTTAGTGCAGACATATCAAGTTCATCGGTAATTTAAAATGATAATTCTTAACTGATCATTGGTTCTCTTGAGTAAAGTCTTATAAGTAAAGCATAATGCATGGCATCATACAGTTTGAGATACATTGGATTACTTGGAGGTTTCGTCGTAGCTCTTTCAGTCTCAAATGTTGTCACAATATTGAAAATTGAGCTAACGTGGGTGTTGAGTTCTTGTCACTCCGAACTCTAAATCAAAACTTAGATAAGATTTAGTGCATACATGTCAATTTGATCGGGAAATTAAAATGATCAGCTAGGTAAAGTGATCATTCTAAACTTATCATTGGTGCTCATTGAGTAAACGGTTATAAATTAAACATAATGCATGGCATCACGCGGTTCTGGACAGACTGGATAACTTGTAGGCTCTGTCATAGCTCTTTTGATCTAAAATTTGGTCACAATATAGAGAATTGAGCTAGCTTAACATAGGTGTTGGATTCGTTTCATTTTGTACACTAAACCACAAGTTGCACACGATTTAGTGCGGACATGTCAAGTTGATCGGCCAGTTGAAATGATCATTCTAAACTGGTCATTGGTGCTCCTTGAGTAAAGGCTTATAAATGAATCATAATGCATGGCATCACGCAGTTTGGGATCGATTGCATTACTTTGATGCGTTGTATAGCTCTTTCAGTCTCAAATGTTTTCACCATTTGGAATTTGAGCTAGCTTAACGTGGGCGTTGGATTCATGTCATCTTGAGCTCTAATTATAAAAGTGAAAGACGATTTAGTGCGGATATGTCAAGTTGATTAGCTAGTTAAAATGTTCATTTTAAACTGAATATTGGTGCTCCTTGAGTAAAAGCTTATAATTGAAGCATAATGCACGACATCAGAAGTTTGGGACAGATTGGACTACTTGGAGGCTTTTGTTTAGCTATTTCGGTCTTAAATTTTGTCACAATATAAACAATTGAGTTAGCTTAACGTGTGTGTTGGATTTGTGTCATTCTGAACTCTAAATAGAAAGTTATGGACGATTTAGTGCAGAAATGTCAAGTGCATCGGTTATTTAAAATGATCATTCTAAACTGATCATTGGTGCTCCTTGAGTAAATGCTTATAAATGAAGCATAATGCATAGCATCACATAGTTTGAGATACACTGGATTACTTGGAGGGTTCGTCGTAGCTCTTTCAGTCTCAAATGTTTTCACAATATGGAAGATTGAGCTAGCTTAACATGTCATTTTGAGCTCTGAATCAATAGTTAAAGACAATTTAGTGGGGACATGTTTAGTTGATCAGCTAGTTAAAATGATCAACTAGTTAAAATGATCAGCTAGTTAAAATGATCATTAGAAACTGATCATTTTTGCTCATTGAAAAAATGCTTAGATCAGATTACTTGGAGGCTTTGCCATAGCTATTTCAATCTTAAAATGTTGTCACAATATAGAATATTGAGCTAGCTTAATGTGGGTGTTGGATTCGTGTCATTTTGAACTCTAAATAAAAAGGTATGGATGATATAGTGCGGACATGTCAAGTTGATTGGCCAGTTAAAATGATCATTCTAAATTGATCATTATTGTTCTTTGAGTAAAGGCTTATAAATGAAGCATAATGCATTGTATCACGCAGTTTGGGATAGATTGCATTACTTTGAGGATTTGTCTAGCTCTTTCGGACTCAAATGTTGTCACACTATGGAAGATTAAGCTACCTTAAGTGGGAGTTGGATTCATATAATATTGAGCTCTAAAGAAAAATTAAAACAAAATTTAGTGCGGACATGTCAAGTTGATCAGCTAGGTAAAAAGATCAATCTAAACTCATCAGTGGTGCTCATTGAGTATAGGCTTATAAATTAAGCATAATGCATGCCATCACGCAGTTTGGGATAAATTTCATTATTTTGAGGCATTATCTAGCTCTTTGAGTCTCAAATATTGTCTTAATATGGAAAATTCAGCTAGCTTAATGTGGGCATTACATTTATGTCATTTTGATCTCTAAATCAAAAGTTCAAGACAATTTAGTGCGGACATATCATGTTGAGCAGCGAGTTAAAATGATAATTCTAAAATTTTCATCGGTGCTCTTTGAGTAAAGGCTTATAAGTGAAGAATGATGTATGGCATCACACAGTTCATGATAAATTGGATTACTTGTAAGCTTTTTTGTAGCTATTTCGCTCTTAAATTTTGTCACAATATAGAAAATTGAGTTAGCTTAATGTGGACGTTGGATTCGTGTCATTCTCAACTCTAAATCAAAAGTTATGGATGATTTAGTGCAGACATGTTGAGTTGATTTGCCAGTTAAAATGATAATTCTAAACTAATTATTGGTGCTACGTGAATAAAGGCTTATAAATGAAGCATAATGCACTACATCACGCATTATAGGATAGATTTGATTTCTTTGAGGATTTGTCTAGCTCTTTCAGACTCAAATATTGTCACAATATGGAAAATTGAACTAGCTTAACGTGGGAGTTGGATTCATGTCATTTTGAGCTCTAAATAAAAAGTAAAAGACGATTTAGTGTGGACATGTCAAGTTGATCGGCCAATTAAAATGATCATTCTAAATCAGTCAATGGTGGTCCTTGAGTAAAGGCTTATAAATGAAGCATAATGCATGGCATCACGCCGTTTGGGATAGATTGCATTACTTTGATGCTTTTCTAGCTCTTTCATTCTAAAATGTTGTCACAATATGGAAAATTAAGCTAGCATAACGTGGGTGATTATGTCATATTGAGCTCTAAATAAAAATTAAAAGACGATTTAGTACGAACATGTCAAGTTCATCAGCTAGGTAAAGTGATTATTCTAAACTGATCATTGTTGCTCATTGAATGAAGGCTTAGAAATTAAACATAATGCACCGCTTCACACAGTTTGGGGTAGATTGGATTGCTTTGAGGCTTTGTCATAGCTATTTTGATCTTAAATTTTGTTAAAATATAGAAAACTGAGCTAGCTTAACGTGGATGTTGGTTTTGTTTCATTTTGAACTCTACATCACAAGTTACGGAAGATTTAGGGCGGACATGTCAAGTTGATTGGCCAGTTAAAATGATCATTGTAAACTGGTCATTGGTGCTCCTTGAGTAAAGGCTTATAAAGCATAATGCATGGTATCACACAGTTTGGGATAGATTGCATTGCTTTGATGGTTTGTCTAGCTCTTTCAGTCTCAAATGTTTTCACAATATGGAAATTGAGCTGGCATAGGTAGGCGTTGGATTCATATCATCTTGAGCTCTAAATAAAAAGTTAAGGACCTTTTAGTGCGGACATGACAAGTTGATTAGCTAGTTAAAATGATCATTCTAAATAGATCATTGGTGTTCCTTGAGTAAACGCTTATAAATGAAGCATAATGCACAACATCACGCATTTTGGGATAGATTACAATACTTTGAGGATTTGCCTAGCTCTTTTAGACTCAAATGTTGTCACAATATGGAAAATTGAGCTAGTTTAACGTGAAAGTTGGATTCATTTCATTTTGAGCTCTAAATAAAAGTAAAAGACGCTTTAGTATGGATATGTCAAGTTGATCAGCCAGTGAAAATGACCATTCTAAACTAATCATTGGTGCTACTTGAGTAAGGGCTTATAAATGAATCATAATGCATGGCATCATGCAGTTTGGGATAAATTGCATTACTTTGATGCTTTGTCTAGTTTTTTCAGTCTCAAATGTTGTCACAATATGAAAACTTGAGCTAGCTTAATGTGGGCGTTGGATTCATGCCATAATGAGCCCTAAATAAAAATTAAAAGAAGATTTAGTGTGGACAAGTCAAGTTGACCAGCTAGGTAAAGTGATCATTCTAAACTGATCATTGGTGCTTCTTGTGTAAACACTTATAAATGAAGCATAATGCATGACATCAAGCAGTTTGGGATAGATTGCATTACTTTGTTGCTTTGTCTAGCTCTTTCAGCCTCAAATGTTTTCACTGTATGGAAATTGTTCTAGCTTAACGTGGGCATTGGATTCATGTCATCTTGAGCTCTAAATAAAACTTAAAAGAATATTTAATGTGGACAAGTCAAGTTGGTCAGCTAGGTAAAGTGATCATTCTAAACTGATCATTGGTGCTCCTTGTGTAAAGGCTTATAAAAGAAGCATAATGCATGACATCACGCAGTTTGGGATAAATTGCATTACTTTGATGCTTTGTCTAGCTCGTTCAGCCTCAAATGTTTTCACTGTATGGAAATTGTTCTAGCTTAACGTGGGCATTGGATTCATGTCATCTTGAGCTCTAAATAAAAAGTTAAAGATGATTTAGTGCGGACATGTCAAGTTGATTAGCTAGTTAAAATGATCATTCTAAATAGATCATTAGTACGCCTTGAGTAAGGCTTACAAATGAAGCATAATGCACGGCATCACGCAAGTTAGGATAGGTTGCATGACTTTGAGGATTTGGCTACCTCTTTCAGACTCATATGTTGTCACAATATGGAAAATTAAGCTAGCTTAGGGTGGGAGTTAGATTCATGTCATTTTGAGCTCTACATAAAAAGTTAAAGACGATTTAGTGCGGACATGTCAAGTTGATCGGCCATTTAAAATGATCACTTTAAATAGTTAATTGGTGCTCCTTGAGTAAAGGCTTATAAATGAGGCATCATGCACGGCATCACGCAGTTTGGGATAGATTGCATTACTTTGAGGATTTGTCTAGCTCTTTTAGACTTAAATATTGTCACAATATGGGACATTGAGCTAGATTAATGTGGGAGTTGGATTCATGTCATATTGAGCTCTAAATAAAAAGTAAAAGACGATTTAGTGCGGAAATGTCAAGTTGATCGGCCAATTAAAATGATCATTCTAAACTGACCATTGGTGCTCCTTGAGAAAAAAAGTTTATGAATGAAGCATAATGCATCACATCACGTAGTTCGGGATACATTGGATTATTTGGAGGCTTTGTCGTAGCTCTCTCAGTCTCAAATGTTGTCACAGTATGGAAAATTGAGCTTGCTAAACTTGGCAATGGATTCATGCCATATTACGCTCTAAATAAAAATTAAAAGAAGATTTAGTGCGGACATGTAAATTTCATATACTAAGTAAAGTGATCATTCTAAACTTATCATTGGTGCTCATTAAGTAAAGGCTTATAAATTAAGCAGAATGCATGACATCATGCAGTTTGGGCTAAATTGCAGTAGTTTGAGGCTTTGTCTACCTCTTTCAATGTCAAATATTGTAATTATATGGAAAATTGACCAAACTTAATGTGGGCGTTGGATTCATGTCATTTTAAGCTTTAAATCAAAAGCTAAAGACGATTTAGTGTGAACATCTCAAGTTGAGCAGTGAGTTAAAATTATCATTCTAAATTGGTCACTAGTGCTCCTTGAGTAATGGTAAATGAAGCATGATGCATGGCATCACGCAGATTGGGATAGATTGCAGTGCTTTGATGCTTTGTCTTGCTCTTTCAGTCTCAAATGTTTTCACAATATGAAATTGTGAAATCTTAACGTGGGTGTTGGATTCATGTCATATTGAGCTCTAAATAAAAATTTAAAGACGATTTAGTGCGGACATGTCAAGTTGATTACCTAGTTAAAATGATCATTCTAAATTAATCATTGGTGCTCCTTGAATAAAGCTTATAAACAAAGCATAATGCATGGTGTCACGCAGTTTCACATAGATTGCATTACTTTGAGGATTTCTGTAGTTCTTTCGGACTCAAATGTTGTCACAATATGGAAAATTGACCTAGGTTAACGTAGGCGTTGGAGTCATGTCATTTTGAGTTCTAAATAAATAGTTAAGGACGATTTAGTTCGGACATGTAAAGTTGAGCAGCGAGTTAGAATGAACATTCTAAACTGGTCATTGGTGCTTCTGTAGTAAAGGCTTATAAATGAAGCATAATGCATGGCATCATGCAGTTTGGGATAGATTGCAGTACTTTGATGATTTGTCTAGCTCTTTCAGTCTCAAATGTTTTCACAATATGGAAATTATGCTAGCTTAACATGGGCATTGGATTCATTTCATCTTTAGATCTAAATAAAAAAAATTAAAGAAGATTTAGTGCAGACATGACAAATTGATTAGCTAGTTAAGATAATTATTTTAAATTGATCATTGGTGCTCTTTCAGTAAAAGCTTATAAATGAAGCATAACGCACGGTATCACGCAGTTTTGGATAGATTACATTATTTTGAGGCTTTGTCTAGCTCTTTCAGACTCAAATGTTGTCACAATATGGAAAATTGATCTAGCTTAACGTGGGTGTTGGACTCATGTCATTTTGAGCTATAAATCTAATTTTAAAGACAATTTAGTGCGGACATTTCAAGTTTGATCAGCTAGTTTAAATGGTCATTCTAAACTTCTTGAGAAAATGCTTATAAATGAAGCATAATGCATGCCATCACGCAGTTTGGGATATGTTGGATTACTTGGAGGCGTTGTCGTAACTATTTTGGTCTTAAATTTTTTCACAATATAGAAAATTTAGCTACCTTAATGTGGGTGTTTGACTTAGGTCCTTTTGAACTTTAAATCAAAAGTTACATATGATATAGTGTGGAAATGTCAAGTTAATTGGCCAGTTAAAATGATCATTCTAAACTGATCATTGGTGCTCATTGAGTAAAGACGTATAAATGAAGCATAATGCATAGCATCACGCAATTTGGGATAGATTGGATAACTTGGAGGCTTTCTCTAGCTATTTTTCGATCTTAAAATATTTAATAATATAGAAAATTGAGCTACTTTAACGTGGGTGTTGGATTCCTGTCATTTTGAACTCTAAATTAAAAGTTGCGGTCGATTTAGTGCGAACTTGTCAAGTTGATCAGCCTGTTAAAATTATCATTCTAAATTGGTCAACGGTGCTCCTTGAGTAAAGGCTTGTAAATGAATCATAATGCATGGTATCACGCAGTCCGGGATAGATTGGATTACTTGGAGGCTTTTTCATAACTATTTTGGTCTTAAATTTGGTCACAATATAGAAAATTGAGTTAGCTTAACGTGGGCGTTGGATTCATGTCATCTTGAGCTCTAAATAAAAATTTATACATGATTTAGTGTGGATATGTAAAGATGATCAGCTATTTAAAATGATCATTTTAAACTGATCATTTGTGCTACTTGAGTAAAGGGTTATAAATGAAGCATAATGCATGGCATCAAACGGTTTGGGATCGATTGGATTATTTGGTGGCTTTGTCATATCTATTTTGATCTTTAGCTTTGTCACAACATAGAAAATTGAGCTAGCTTATATTCCTCAGTTTAGAATGATCATTTCAACCAGATGATCAACTTGACATGTCGACACTAAATCGTCCTTAACTTTTGATTTATTGTTCAAAATGACACGAATCAAACACCCTTGTTAAGCTAGCTTGATTTTCTATTTTCTGACAACATTTGAGACTGAAAGACCTACCACAAAGCCTTCAAGTAATCCAATATATCATAAACTGCATCATGCCATGCATTATAAATGAAGCATAATGCATGGCATCATGCAGTTTGGGACAGATTGGATTACTTGGTGTCTTTATCATACCTATATTGGTTTTAAATTTCGTCACAAAATATATAAAATTGAGTTAGATTAACGTGGGCGTTGGATTCATGTCATTTTGAACTCTAAAACAAAAGTTACATACGATTTAGTGCGGACATGTCAAGTTGATCGGCCAGTTAAAATGATCATTCTAAATTGGTCATTGGTGCTCATTGAGTAAAGGCTTCTAAATGAAGCATAATAAATGGCATCACGCAATTTATGATAGAGTGCATTACTTTGATACTTTTTCTAGCTCTTTCAGTCTGAAATGTTTTCACAATATTGAAAATTGAGTTAGATTAACGTGGGTGTTGGACTCATGTCATTTTGAGCTTTAAATAAAAAATTAAACACGATTTAGTGTGGACATGTCGAGCTGATCATCTAGTTAAAATGATCATTCTAAGCTGATCATTGGTGCTCCTTGAGTAAAGGCTTATAAATGAAGCATAACACATGACATCACGCTGTTTGGAATACATTGAATTACTTGGAGGTGTTTTCGTAGCTATTTGAGTCATAAATTTTGTTTCAATATAGAAAACCGAGTTTGCTTAATGTGGGCGTTGGATTTGTTTCATTCTGTCATTCTGAACTCTAAATCAAGAGATACGGACGATTTAGTGTGGACATGTCAAGTTGATCAGCTAGTTAAAATGATCATTCTAAACTAATCATTGGTGGTCCTTGAGTAAAGGCTTAAAAATAAAGCATAATGCATGGTATCACGCAGTTTGGGATACATTATATTGGAGGCTTTTTCGTAGCTATTTCGGTATTAAATTTTGTCACAATATAGAAAATTAAGCTATCTTAATGTGGGTGTTTGAGCTTTAAATCAAAAGTTAAAGACAATTTAGTGCGGACATATCAAGTGGATAAGCTAGTTAAAATGATCATTTTAACCTGATCATTGGTGCTCATTGAGTAAAGGCTTATAAATGAAGGATAACGCATAGCATCATAAAGTTTGGGATAGATTGGATCACTTGGGGGCTTTTTCATAGCTATTTTTAATCTTAAAGTTTGTCATAGAGAATTGAGCTAGCTTAACGTGGGTGTTGGATTCGTGTCATTTTGAAATATAAATCAAAAGTTACGTATGATATAGTGCGAAAATGTTAGGTTGATAGGCCAATTAAAATGATCATTCTAAAATGATCATTGGTGCTATTTGATTAAAGGCGTATAAATGAAGCATAATGCATAGCATCACGTAGTTTCAGATAGATTGGATAACTTGGAGGCTTTGTATAGCTATTTTGATCTTAATTTTTTTCACAATATAGAAAATTGTGGTACTTTAACGTGGGTGTTGGATTCGCGTCATTTTGAACTCTAATTTAAAAGATACGGACGATTTAGTGCGGATTTGTCAAGTTGATCGGCCAGTTAAAATGATCATTCTAAACTGGTCATTGGTGCTCCTTAAGTAAAGGCTTATAAAAGAAGCACAATGCATGGTATCACACAGTTTTCGATAGATTGCATTACTTTGATGCTTTGTCTAGCTCTTTCGGTCTCAAATGTTTTCACAATATAGAAAGTTGACCTAGCTTAACGTGGGCGTTGGATACATGTCATCTTGAGCTCAAAATAAAAGTTAAAGATAATTTATTGTGGACATGTCAAGTGATCAGCTGGTTAAAAGGATCATTCTAAACTAGTCATTGTTGCTCCTTAAGTAGAGGCTTATAAAAGAAGCATAATGCATGGTATCACGCAATTTGAGATAGATTGGATTACTTGGAGGCTTTTTTGTAGGTATTTTGGTCTTAAATTTTGTCACAATACAAAAAATTGAGCTAGCGTAGCTTAGATGTTGGATTCGTGGCATTCTAAACTCTAAATCAAAAAGTTACGGACGATTTAGTGCAGACATGTCATGTTGATCAGCTAGTTAAAATGATCATTCTAAACTGATCATTGGTGCTCCTTGAGTAAAGGCTTATAAATGAAGCATAATGTATAGTATCACGTAGTTTGGGATAGATTGGATTACTTTGAGGCTTTTTAGTAGATATTTCAGTATTAAATTTTGACACGATATAGAAAATTGAGATATCTTAATGTGGGTGTTGGATTCGTGTCATTCTGAACTCTAAATAAAAAATTAGGGACAATTTAGTGACGACATATCAAGTTCATCGACCAGTTAAAATGATCGTTCTAAACTGATCATTGGTGCTCCTTGAGTAAAACTTATAAATGAAGTATAATGCATGGCATCATGTACTTTCGGATACATTGGATTACTTGGACGCTTTTTATCGCTCTTTCTGTGTCAAATGTTGCACTATATGGAAAATTGAGCTAGTTTAACGTTGCCGCTGGATTTGTATCATTTTGAACTCTCAATCAAAAGTGACGGACGATTTAGTGTCAACATGTCAAGTTGATCAGCCAGTTAAAATGATCATTCTAAGCTGATAATTGGTGTTCCTTGAGTAAAGGTTTATAAATGAAGCATAATATATGGTATAAATGAACCATCTTTGAGAACCTGTCTACAACTACGAAGATAGACTCCTTGTAGTTGATCTTCGGCAGACCTAAGACAAATTCCATAGAGTTATCTACCCAAGGTAGGTTAGGAATGGCAAAGGCATATAACACCATAGGGTGTGATCTGGATTATGCTTTCATGCAAGTGATACACTTAGCACAGAATCTTTCAACATCTCGTTTTAGATGTGGCCAGTAGAATGTTCCATAAGTACACTCAATGTCTTATCTCGGCCAAAATGTCCCATGATTCCTCCTCCATGAGCTTCTCCAATCAATAGTTCTCTTATTGATCCCTGAGGAATACAAAGACACTTTTCCTTAAATAAAAATCCATCACGTTGATAAAACATACAAGATGCAGCCTTGTTGCTCTCTTTAAACATTTCTTGAAAACTTGAATAAAACTCAAGCTTAGTTTGTCCTCGTAAGTGCTTGAGCGTCTCATGACATGTATGAATAACAAACTCCCTTTACAGTAGGTAATAATTGCTAAGTTTCAAGAGACCTTACCAAAACATGGAGCTCTTTATCATATGTGGGATAGTTAAGTGAAGCTCCACTATGTTTCTCACTTAAGTAAGCCACTAGTTTTCCTCCTTACATTAGGACAGCTCCTATACCTGTTCCAGAAGCATCCCATTCAATTTCAAAGGTTTCATCAAAGTTAGGAAGTACCAAAACAGCCGCATGTGTGAGGCTATCTTTCAGCTTCATGAATGCCTTCTCTTGTGCTGGTCCCCATTTTGAATTCCACATTTTCTTAATTACTGAAGTGTGGGGTGCAGCAACAGTACTAAAGTCCTTGACAAATCTCCTATAGAAACTAGCCAATCCATGGAAACTCCTCATTTGTCCGATTGTTGTTGGGGTTGGCCAATCTTGAATTGCTTTGATCTTTTCTTCATCGACCTTTAAGTCCTGAGAACTTACAACAAATCCTAGGAACTACAACTTGATCAGTGCAGAAAGTATATTTCTTAAGGTTAGCATAAAGGTTTTTTACCTTAAGTGTTTCAAGTACTTGCTCAAGATGTCGTAAGTCCTCTTCGAGATTAGAGCTATAGATTACAATGTCATCAAAATAAACCACTACGAACTTAGAGATAAATGCTCTTAAGACGTGGTTCATGAGTCTCATGAATGTACTTGGAGCATTTGTGAGTTCAAATGGCATGACTAGCCATTCATACACTCCTTATTTGGTTTTAAACGCTGCCTTCCATTCATCACCTTCTTTTATTCTCACCTGATGATATCCCCTTCTTAGATCAATTTTTGAGAAGATAGTTGCTCCATTGAGTTCATCTAGCATGTCATCAAGTCTTGGAATGGGATGACGGTATTTGACAATGATATTGTTGATTGCTCTACAATCAACACACATTCTCCAAGTTCCATCTTTCTTAGAAACTAGAAGAACAGGAACAGAAGATGAGCTTAGATTTTCTCGGATATAGCCCTTAGACATTAAGTCTTGTTCTTGTCTTTCCAGCTCCTTTGCTTCTTATGGATTTACTCTATAGGCAGCTCGGTTTTGCAAAGGTGCTCCACGAACAAGATCAATCTGATGCTCGATTCCTCTTATAGGTGGCAATCCTGGTGGTATCTCTTCTGGGAAAACATCAGTGAATTTGTCAAGAAACTCTAGAACAACAGCAGGGAGTTCCTCCTTTTCTTGTCCTGAAAACAACACTTCTATAAAGATCATTAGTAGCACTTGTTCTTTAGAATAAAAAGATTCCAAAACAGTGGCAGCTGTTACATAAATGTTAGTTTTATTTAGCTTCTGTCCTTTAGACAAAGTTCGTTGCATCTCATGCACTTCCCGTGGAGTTAAATGTGCTAAGCTATGTTTCTTGTTATTGTGCATGAAGGTATATTGATTGGTGAGTCCATTGTGTAATACTTCTTTGTCAAATTGCCATGGACGACCTAGAAGTAGATGTTCAGCTTGCATAGGCACACATCACACACAACTTAATCTGCATACTTGCTTATGCTGAATAGTATGGTGACTTGTTCTGCGGTTTGGGCATTCTCTTGCATAGTGGCCTTTTCCTTGACATTTGAAACAGGTTATGTCACAAGATCTTTGAGTTGAAGTTTTACCTTGCTCTGGTTCGTTGTTTTTACACGTTTTAGAAATGGATTTCTTGAATCTGGATTCTATTTCGATGGCCTTTCCTTTTTCCAAAGCCTTTAGTGGTTGTTGATTCCAGGTAGAC
Source organism: Pugionium cornutum (assembly GCA_018901935.1). Taxonomy (NCBI): domain Eukaryota; kingdom Viridiplantae; phylum Streptophyta; class Magnoliopsida; order Brassicales; family Brassicaceae; genus Pugionium; species Pugionium cornutum. The sequence goes on from CM032159.1 coordinate 23,232,498, forward strand.
TTGTTACGATTTGCTGAGATAGTCTTCCTTTTTATGTTCTGCTTGGCCTGAACCGCAAGATGGAGCAACTCATCCAGATCATGATAGGTTTGTCTCTCCAGTTTTCTAGCAATTCTATCTTGCAGAACATCTAGGAATTGAGCCATCAAAGTTTCTTCTGAATCTTCTGTCTCCAACCTGTTTCTTAAGCATTTCAAACTCATCAAAGTATTCTTCAACAGATTTAGAACCTTGAGTTAGTTTTCTAAATTTCTTCTACAACTCTCTGTAGTAGTATGTAGGAACATATCTGCTCCTTACTTGGAACCTCATGTCTTCCCATGTAGTGATCTTACCATGTCTATGACTTCTTCTTTCAGACACATCTCTGTCCCACCAAGCTAGAGCGCTTTAAGTGAGTTGAGCAGTTGCTAGAGACACTTTTCTCTGATCTGAGTAGTCACTACTCAAATATGTATTCCATATGCCTTTGCGAATCAAGGTAGCCATCTAGATTAACCTTTCCAGCAAAGGTTGGTACCGTGAGCTTTACGTCTCTGTTTCCATGCCAAGATTCTTCTACTCTATCTCTGTCACGTTGATATTGTCTTCTTGGTCTATGATTATGATCAGGTTATGGTGGAAGATCATCTTCTAAGTCAGCTATTTCATCCTCTTTATGATTCACACGTTGGGCATTCACATTTCTGATAGGATTTCTGTGAACTTGTGGTGGTTGTTCTATTCTTGTCATGCAATCTCTTAGGTTCTGAAGTTAAATTTGTATAGCAACAAGCATCTGAGAAACATTCACATCTACTGGTCCTCCCATAGTCATACAATTTGTCTCACACTAAACAAACAGATCAAGTGCAAAAGAAGTCAAATACACACAATAAAAAACAATTTAAAATGGACATAACTAGTTGCAGCAGCAAAGGTAGTCGAATAGACACAATCAAAACAACTGAAAATCGACAAATCTAGTTGTAGCAGCAAAGGAAGTCAAATAGACACAATCAAAAACAACTAATAATTGACAGATCTAGTTGAAGCAGCAAGGAAGTCGAATAGGCACAATCAACACAACTGATAATTGACAGATCTATTTGCAGCAACACAAGCTATCAACAACTAATGATGTTACTGGCTTTTAACACACAAAACAACAGATTGGGGTTCGATTTTTATCGATTTTATTAAGAGATGCAGTTTGAAAGCAAGTTAACAAGGAAATGATAGAATAAAAACGAAAATGAGGGTAGCTACACCTGAATAGGAGCGATTAAGCTCTGATACTAGATGATGCCGTTTGACAGCAAGTTAACAAGGAAATGACAGAGTAAAAACTAAAATGGGGGTAGCTAAACCTGAATAAGAGAGATTAAGCTCTGATACCAGATGATGTAGGAACAAGAGGGCTTGTTTGAGCAAGGGGAACTGCTGGAGAGGCTCTAGCTGGCTGTACCACACTTTCTAGAGACTCAGAAGTGATGGGTTGATGACCAAATTGATGGTGACCCTTCAGCTGGCTGTAGAGCACTTTCTGGAGGATCTAAGTGAGGATTGAGTAGAGAGGGTGATCGAGAGACGCCACACAGATTATGGAAGGTCTGTGACAAGTCTAGAGCACTCAAGCTTCAAGGATTCTCACACAAGAAGGCTGGAGGTGTCAGCTCCTTTCAAAGGAACAAAAACTAGGTTTTTATTTCATAAAACTTAAGTGATTACATGTTGAGAAGGGACATTTTATACTAGTCCAGCAGCAGGTCCCTTCTAGGGCTGCAAATACATTATAATGGAAGGAATAAAGCGAAAATAATAACAAGACATTAGGACCTAATGACAAATAAAAGACTCTTAAATTTAACAGTCACATTCCTCAAAAAACAAGCAAATAAACTTGCTAATTCAAACATAGTAATTTTAAATACGCACCACAGTCACTTGGCTTCTTAAGTTTGTTTAGCAATGACGAACAAGGTTGTATCTCTAATGCCTTGTAAAACTGGAAGGAGTGAAATTGTTGTAGTCTTTAGTTGTTCATAGTCTCCTTCTTGTAATTATTTAGTAAGTTCAGCTTCATGGAATCCTCCCTCTTCTATGATTATTATGAGTCTCTCCACAAATTTGTTGAACATCTTACTAAGGTTTCTTGTGCCTGATCTTGTTCTTGGAAATTTTCTTATAATAGGTATATTAATGGGCTCTTCCTCAGCTTCTAGTGAGCTGTTATTGATGTTCTCATCATGTCCTCCCTCTTGAAAAGGTTCTGTCCTCAGAACATATACATCTACATGAAATGGATCAAGATCAGTAATATAAAAAGTAGGAGATATGGTCATCTCACCTAGCAGCTCAAGCTTATAGGCATTCTTGTTGATCTTCTCTAAAACAAGAAAACGACCATCTCCTCTTGGGGAAAGCTTGGATTTCCTTTGGTTTTGGAATCTTTCATGTCTCATGTGCAACCAGACCCAATCTCCAGGCTCAAATGATATGTCTTTTCGGTGTTTATCTGTATTTCTTTTGTACTGCTCGGTTCTCTTTTCCAAGTTGTCCTTGACCTTTTGATGAATCTTCTTAACATAATCTGCCATGGTTTCTCCTTCACTAGACATAACATCTTGAGGTAACGGTACAAGATCCTGTGGGGTAGTAGGAGTAAATCCATAAACCACTTCAAAAGGAGAAAGTTTAGTTGTTGAATGTTTAGCATGATTATAAGCAAACTCAATGTAAGGTAAGTAAGACAATCAGTTTCTTAGATTCTTACCGACTGTGGCTCTCAACAATGTTGAAAGAGTTCGGTTTACTACCTCTGTTTGACCATCGGTATATGGGTGGCAAGTAGTTGAGAAGAGCACCTTACTTCCCAACATTTTCCGTAAGGTCTTCCAGAAATGGCTTAGAAATTTTGTGTCACGATCTGAAACGATTGTTTTGGTAACTCCATGTAGGCACACTACTTCTTTAAAAAAAGATCAGATATTTGCATAGCATCATTAGTCTTGTTACATGGTATAAAATGAGCCATCTTTGAGAACTGTCTACAACTACAAAGATAGAATCCTTGTGGTCGATCTTCGGCAGACCTAAGATAAAGTCCATAGAGATATCTACCCAAGGTAGGTTAGGAATGGGCAAAGGCATATAACAACCATAGGGTGTGACCTGTATTTTGCTTTCAAGCAAGTGATGCATTTAGCACAGAATCTTTCAACATCTCGTTTTAGATGTGGCCAGTAGAAATGTTCCATAAGTACACTCAATGTCTTATATCGGCCAAAATGTCCCATGAGTCCTCCTCCATAAACTTCTCCAGTCAATAGTTCTCTCATTGATCCATGAGGAATGCAAATACGCTTTCCTTAAACAAAAATCCATCATGTTGATAAACACATAGCAGATGCAGCCTTTTTAGTCTCCTTAAACATTTCTTGAAAATTTGGATCAGTCTCATACATTGCCTTGATATGTTCAAATCCCATAATCTTAGCTTCCAATGTGCTGATGAGAGCATTTCTCCTTGATAAAGCATCAGCCTCAATGTTATCTTTACCTTTCTTATATTTGATCACATAGGGAAAAGTCTCCACAAACTCAAGCCACTTTGCATGCCTGTTCTTAAGCTTAGTTTGTCCTCTTAACTGCTTAACCGTCTCATGATCTGTATGAATAAAAAACTCCTTTGACAGTAGGTAATGTTGCCAAGTTTCAAGAGACCTTACCAAAGCATAGAGCTCTTTATCATAGGTGGGATAGTTAAGTGAAGCTCCACTATGTTTCTCACTGAAGTAAACTACTGGTTTTCCTCCTTGCATTAGGACAGCTACTATACGTGTTCCAGAAGCATCACATTCAATTTCAAAGATTTTATCAAAGTTAGGAAGTACCAAAACAGGCGCATGTGTGAGGCTATATTTCAGCTTGTTGAATGCCTTCTCTTGTGCTGGTCCCCATTTGAATTCCACGTTCTTCTTAATTACTGAAGTGAGGGGTGCAGCAATCCATGGAAACTCCTCATATATCCGATTGTTGTTGGGGTTGGCCAATCTTGAATTGCTTTGATCTTTTCTTCATTGACCTTTAAGCCCTGAGAACTTTCAACAAATCCTAGGAATTACAACTTGATCAGTGCAGAAAGTACATTTCTTAAGGTTAGCATAAAGGTTTTCAGCCTTAAGCGTTTCAAGTACCTGCTCAAGATGTCGTAAGTGATCTTCAAGATTAGAGCTATAGATTAGAACTTCATCAAAATAAACCACTACAAACTTACAAATAAATGCTCTTAGGACATGGTTCATGAGCCTCATGAATGTACTTGAAGCGTTTATGAGTCCAAATGGACTTACTAGCCATTCATACACTCTTTGTTTGGTTTTAAATGCTATCTTCCATTCATCACCTTCTTTCATTCTCACCTTATGATATCCACTTTTTAGATCAATTTTTGAGAAGATAGTTTCTCCATTGAATTCATCTAGCATGTCATCAAGTCTTAGAATTGGATGTCGGTATTTGACAGGGATATTGTTGACTGCTCTACAATCAACAAACATTCTCCAAGTTCCATCTTTCTTAGGCACTAGAAGTACAGGAAAAGAGCATGGGCTTAGAGTTTCTCGGATATAGCCCTTAGACATTAAGTCTTGTACTTGTCTTTCCAGCTCCTTTGCTTCTTCTAGATTTACTCTATAGTCAGCTCGGTTTGGCAAAGGTGCTCCAGGATCAAGATCAATCTGATGCTCGATTCCTCTTATAGGTGGCACTCCTGGTGGTATCTCTTTTGGGAAAACATCAATGAATTTGTCAAGAGGCTCTAGAACAGCAGCAGGGAGTTCCTCATTTTCTTGTCCTGAAAACAACACTTCTTTAAAGATCATTAGTAGCACATGTTCTTTAGAATCAAGAGATTTCAAAACTGTGGCAGCTGTTAAATAAAGGTTAGTTTTATTTAGCTTTTCTCCTTTAGACATAATTTGTTGCATCTCATGCACTTCCTGTGGAGTTAAAGGTGCTAAGCTATGTTTCTTGTTATTGTGCATGAAGGTATAGTGATTGGTACGTCCATTGTGTAATGGTTCTTTGTCAAATTGCCATGGACGACCTAGAACTAGATGTCCAGATTGCATAGGCACCACATTACACACAACTTTATCAGCATACTTGCCTATGCTGAATGGTATGATGCCTTCTTCTAAACTGAACATTGGTGCTCCTTGAGTAAAGGCTTAGAAATGAAGCATAGCGCATGACATCGCGAAGTATGGGATACATTGGATTACTTGGAAGCTTTGTCATACCTCTTTCAGTCTCAAATGTTGTCACAATAATGAAACTTGTGCTACATTAACGTGGGCGTTAGATTCATATCATTTTGAGCTCTAAATCAAATGTTAAAGAACATTTAGTGCAGACATGTCAAGTTGATGAGCTAGTTAAAATCATCATTCTAAACTGATCATTGGTACTAATTGAGCAAAGGTTTACAAATGAAGCATAATGCATGGCATATGCAGTTTGCGATAGATTGGATTTTTTGGATGCTTTGTCGTAGCTATTTTGGTTTTAAATTTTATTACAATATAGAAAATTGAGTTAGCTTAACGTGGGTGTTGGATTCGTGTCATTCTGAACTCTAAATCAGAAGTTATGGACGATTTTATGCGGACATGTCAAGTTTATCGGCTAGTTAAATTGCTCATTCTAAACCGATCATTGGTGCTCATTAAGTAACACATAAATGAAGCATAATGCATGGCAGCACGCAGATTGGGATAGATTGGATTATTTGGAGGCTTTGTCGTGGATTTCGGTCTTAAGTTTTGTCATAATATAGAATATTGAGCAACCTTAATATGGGTATTGGATTCGTGTCATTCTAAATTCTAAATCAAAAGTTACGGATGACTTAGTGCGGTCATGTCATGTTTATCGGCTAGTTAAATTGATCATCTAAAATTATCATTGGTGCTCACTTAGCAAAGGTTTACAAATGAATCATATTGCATGGCATCACACAGTTTGGGATAGTTTGGATTACATGGATACTTTATCGTAGATATTTCTGTCTTAAATTTAATCACAATATAGAAAATTGAGGTAGCTTAACATGGGCGTTTGATTTGTCTCATTCTGAACTCCAAATAAAAAAATACGGACGATTTTGTGCAGACATGTCAAGTTGATCGACTAGTAAAAATGATAATTCTAAACTGATCTTTGGTGCTCCTTGAGTAAAGGCTAATAAATGAAGCATAACTAATGGCATTAAGAAATTTGTTATAGATTGGGTTACTTGGATGCTTTGTCGTTGCTATTTATGTCTTAAATTTTTTCACAATATTGCAAATTGAACTAGAATAACGTAGGCGTTAGATTCTTGTCATTGTGAACTCTAAATCAAACATTACGGACAATTTACTTCGGACATGTCAAGTTGATCGGCCAGTTAAAGTGATCATTCTAAACTGATCATTAGTCCTCCTTGAGTAAGGGCTTATAAATGAAGCATAATGTATGGCATCACGCAGTTCAGGATAGATTAAATTACTTGAAGGCCTTGTGGTAGCTCTTTCAGTCTCAAATGTTCTCACAATATAGAAAATTTAGCGAGCTTAATGCGGGGGGTTTGAATCGTGTCATTCTAAACTCTAAATCAAAAATTACGGACGATTTATTGTGTACATGTCAAGTTGATCAGCTTGTTAAAATGATCATTCTAAATTAATCATTGGGGCTCGTTTAGTAAAGGCTTATAAATTAAACATAATGCATGGCAACATGCAGTTAGGGATAGATTGAATTATATTAAGGCATTGTCGTAGCTATTTCGGTCTTAAATTTTGTCACAATATTGAAAATTGAGCTAGATTAACAAGGGCGTTGGATTCATGTTATTTTGAGCTCTAAATCAATTGTTAAAGACGATTTAGTGCAGACATGTCAAGTTGATAAGCCAGTTAAAGTGATCATTTTAAACTGATCATTAGTGCTCCATGAGTAAAGGCTTTTAAATGAAGCATAATGCATGGCATCACCCAGTTCAGGGATGATTGGATTACTTGGAGGCTTTGTCGTAGCTATTTCGGGCGTTAGATTTGTGTCATTCTGAACTCTAAATTAAAATTACGGACAATTTAGTGTGGACATGTCAAGTTGATCGGCCAGTTAAAGTGATCATTCTAAACTGATGATTAGTGCTCTTTGAGTAAAAACTTATAAATAAAGCATATTGCATGGCATCACACAGTTTAGGATATATTGGCTTACTCAAAGCCTTCGTGGTAGCTCTTTGAGTCTCAATTGTTGTCACGAAGTAGAAAATTGAGCTAGCTTAACATGGGCATTGGATTCATGTCATTCTGATATCTAAATCAAAGTTACGGATGATTTAGTGCGTACATGTCAAGTTTATCGGTCAGTTAAAATGATCATTCTCCTTGAGTAAAGACTAATAAATGAAGCATAATGCATGGCATCACGTATTTGGGATACATTGGATTACTTGCAGGAATTGTCGTAGCTATTTCTGTCTTAAATTTTATTAGAATATAGAAAATTGAGGTAGCTTAACGTGAACGTTTGATTCATATCATTCTGAACTCTAAATGAAAAGTTATAGACGATTTAGTGCGGACCTGTCAAGTTGATCAGTTAGTTAAATTGATCATTCTAAACTGATCATTGGTGCTGTTTGAGAAAAGGTTTATAAATAAAGCATAATGCATGACATCACGCAGTTTGGGATATATTGAATTACTTGAAATCTTTGTCGTAGCTACTTTGGTCTTAAATTTTGTCACAATATAGAATATTGAACTAGCTTAATGTGGGCCTTGGACTTGTGTCATTCTGAACTCTAAATTAAAAGTTACAGATGATTTATTGCGGACATGTCAAGTTTATTGGCTAGTTAAAATAATCATTCTAAACTGATCATTGGTGCTCTTTGCGCAAAGGTTTAGAAATGATGCATAATGGCATTACATCATGCAGTTTGGGATATATTCGATTACTTGGAGGCTTTGTCATAGTTCTTTCAGTCTTAAATGTTGATAATTGAGCTAGATTAACGTGGGCGTTGGATTCATGTCATTTTCAGTTCTAAATCAAATGTGAAAGATGATTTAGTGCGGACATATCAAGTTGATCAGCTTGTTACAATGATCATTGGTGCTCATTGAGAAAAGGTTTACAAATCAAGCATAATGCATGGCATCACGCAATTTGGGATAGATTGGATTACTTGGAGGCTTTCTCGTGCTAGCTCGGTCTTAATTTTTATCATAATATAGAATATTGACCTACACTAACTTGGGCGTTACATTCGTGTCAGTCTGAACTCTAGATCAAATGTTACAGATGATTTAGTGTGTACATATCAAGTTCACCGACCAGTTAAGATGATCATTGGTGCTCCTTTAGTAAAGGTTTATAAATAAATCATAATGCATGGTATCATGCAATTTGGGATTCATTGGATTATTTGGAGGCTTTGTTGTAGCTATTTCAGTCTAAAATATCTTTCACAATATATAAAATTGTGCTAGGTTAACGTTGGTATTGTTGGATTCAAGTCACTATGAACTCTAAATCAAAAGTTAGGGACGATTTAGTGTGGACATGTCAAGTTTATCCGCTAGTTAAATTGATCATTGGTGCTTATTGAGTAACGCCATCTCACAGACTTTGCCGTGTGTTCAGATTGATATAACCTCTTTAACCTCTATGTTAATGGCAAATACCACATCCGTTTATACGGAATAGGTAATCTGCCACATCTCTTGAAATCGAGGTTTGTGACAAAATTGGCACTTCATGCGGTTTTCATAAATTCTCTAATAGATCATGCAATTGTCAATACATACATCGATCATCTGATACGGAAATCCAAGACCAGCTACAAGTTTTTGAACCTCGTAATATGAAGAAAGTGCAATATTATCTTCCTTCAATATATCTTTGACAAAATCAGCTCTCGCATTCACACAATCTTCAACCAAGTTGAAATCCATCTTTATCGTCATCACCCTGCTTGCAGCAGATAAAGGTGATAATCCATCTTTACAACCTTTATACAAAGGCTGTTTCGATGCATCTAACATATCAAAAAATTTTGGGCTTCCAAATTAGGTTCCTCTATATATTATACTCCTATCTTCAATGTACGATGCTCTTTGTTCACGAAACGCATCATTCGCCATCTGAACAATACTTCCATTTATTTCAACTTCTGTTGTCGGTGCCTCTACTCTAACATTAGTACTATCTAACCTTTTTGAAGTACTACCATAATATTGCATCGTTTCATCAGTCTCCATGTGAATACCAAATTTTGTAACCCGTCATAAATCCAGTTCTATACAAATGATTATTTACTTCTCTAACAAAGGTTAATATATGATTTCAACATTTAATACATGGACAATACATTTTACCATATTCCAATGTCATGTTATTGTTTCATGGAAATTTCATGAACTCCTCAACATCTTGTACAAATTCATTCATCCGTCAATTCCCGTGTAGTTGAATCATACAGAGGTTTGTCCATCCACGATCAAAAATAATCATAAAAACACAAATAAGACATTTGTTTTTAAGATTTTTTGTTCTGCTGAAATTGTGAAGGAGCACATCGTATTTATAATTGAAATTCAAGATTATCACGAATTTTTAGCAGATTATCACGAATTTTTAAACAATTTTTTAAGATCATTCTTAATAATATCCGGATGAAGTTTGCTACATTTGTTCTGTTGAATTTTCGACGGTTGCCGTCCATTTTCGGATTGTTTACGATGAATTACCAACGACCCTCTAGATTTACGTATCAGTCAAGCACACAACTGCGAAAAATAGGAAGTCATTGGAAAGTCATCGGAAATACCGATGGATTTCCGACGACCTAAAGATTTAGTCAACTAAAAAATAATTACGTGGAATTGGTCAACCAGTATTCTTGAAAAAATATTTTGTAACCTTTCACCTTCTTTTTGCGATTTCTTTTAAAATATATCTTGGTTTGTTTCTTGTTTAAACTTGATCTTAGATCTTTGAATAACCTGGAAGTTAACTTGAAAATAGTTTAGAACCGATTTCTAAAGGACAAAACTTGTTAAACACCCAATCGGCACCATTGAGGTTCTTAGAAACTGTTTTTGTTAATCCAAGTTTATCACCTTTTGTTTGAATATTTTAGAGATTAAAACCTGAATGAAACTTGTTCTTAAGACTTAGTAGAACCAGGAATACAAATTAAAAATGTTTCAAAACAAATCTAAAGTTGTTAGACCCACCCATTTCAAAACTAGAGTTCAAAGGGTCTAGAACATGCTTTGCTAGGGTTTGTCTTTGTTCTTGTGTATTTCTTTCAGCGAATTGTTGTGTCAGTTTCTTTGTTTAACTTTGAACCTTTTACTTTTTTTTAGTTGTCTGAATTTGTCAGGTACCATGGTGAAGAATCCTCAACCTCCAACAAACAACTACTTGATTTCTTTAAAGCCATGATGGATGAAAGTATGGCAACCATGAGAGCTGATATAGAAAAATCCATCAATGACTAACTTAGGATAAACTAGCCACCTTCTGATTTTAAGAAATACTACAGTCACTCATCTAGGTCACAACAAACCTAGGAAAAGGCGGCCAAGAGATGACCAACCACATTGGAATAACCAACCCAATCTTCACGACCCTTTGGCTAGCCTTAAAATCAAGATTCCCTCTTTCCATAAAACCAATGACCCTGAGGAGTATCTAGATTGCGAAAAGAAGATAGAAATAGTCTTTGATTATAGGTAATACACTCAGAATAGTAAGTTTAGAGTAGCACTAACCGCTTTTAAAGATTATGCCTTAAGTTGGTGGGATCAATTAGTTACTTCTAGGAGAAGGATTTGGGATTTGCGTATAGATTCGTGGAACCAGATGAAAGTAATCATGAGGAAAATATTTATACCTAGCCACTACCATTGGGAACTTCCCTTTAAGCTTAGTAATCTATCTCAGGGATCTAGAACCGTAGAGGAGTACTTTAAGGAGGTGAAAACCTTATTGCTTAGGGCTTATGTTCAAGAGGATAGTGAAGCCACTATGGCTAGGTTTATGGGTGGCCTTAATAGAGAAATATTAGAAAGGCTAGAGGTTCACCATTATGTCGAAAGAGAAGAACTTCTCCATAAGGCTATCATGTTCGAAAAACAATTTAAGAGGAAAAACCCTAAACCCGGATTTAGTTCTACTAAGTTTAGTCAATCTAAGGAGGATAAGTCTAGCAAAGATTACAAGCCTTTCGCTAAACCTAAGGTAGAAGATTCGAAACTTAAGGGAATGGATATGGGTTCTATCACCAAAACTAGGGAAGTTCCGTGTTTTAAATGTAAGGGCTTTGGTCACGTCTCTAGGGAACGTAACAATAAGAGAACCATAGTTATTATGGCTAATGGTGAGGTAGAATCAGAGGATGACCATTCGGATGCTGTGTCCTTGGAAGAAAATGTAGACATGCCCCATGTTGGACAACTCTTAGTCACTAGGAGAACTCTAAACTTACAAACTAGGACAGAAAAGAATGAGCAAAGAGAGAACCTATTCCACACTCGCTGTCTTGTTAAGAGTAAGGTCTGTAGCTTAGTGATATATGGAGGTAGATGTACCAATGTAGCTAGTGCGATTATGGTAGAGAACTTAGGACTTGAGATTATTAAGAGGTCTAAATCCTATAAGTTGCAATGGCTTAATGATAAGGGTGAGCTCGAAGTAGAGAACCAGGTCCTGGTTCATTTGTCCATACAGAAATATGAAGATGAGGTTTTGTGTGATGTTTTATCCATGGATGCTGGTCACATCATATTAGGTAGACCTTGGCAATCGGATATAAAGGTTATTCATGATGGGTTTACTAATAGGTACTCATTTGTGTTCCAGGGAAAGAAACATATTTAGTACCTTTATCCCCACAAGAGGTTCGTTTATATCAGATAGGTTTAAAGAAAAACAAAACCCAATCCGAACCCAAAAGCAAACCCCATGCCGACGGCACCGCCAAAACGCAAACCAAGCCACCAGCCAAACAACCGACTAATCATATGATTAAATTCAACCCAGGGAGTAACTTACCACACCTACTCTTTGTGCTTAAAGAATGCTTTCATACTAACCAATCTATGCAGGACATTCATAGAAAAATTCAATTTCTTTTGCAGGAATTTCACTACAAGAAAACATTAATATTTATGACGGCATTTCTGATGGAAATAAAGCCGTCAGAATTTTCCAACGCCTATGTGATTGTTTTCCGAATGACTACCAAGGGAATTTATTTCGTTGGTGTTCCATTGGTAATTCCCGACGCTCGCACTACCATCGGGAAATCGATGGTAAAACCTGATGGCTTTCCATCCGTTTTCCGAGGAAAACGTAGGCATCGGGATATCCTCCAACAACCATCTCACATAAATACAAACCGTCGGGTTTTTTCTGACTATTTCCCGATGGAATGTTGTTTTTTCTATCCGTCTGGAATCCGTCGGGAACATATCGATGGGCTGACGTCGAATATCATCGGTTATTCGTCGGAAATATCTGGCAGTGGTCAAAAACCATCGGAAATGGGAATATTCTTAAGAATAATCTATTAAAAATTTGTGATTATCTGTTAAAAATTCATAATAATCTTTTAAAAATTCGTAATAATCTGTTAAAAATTCGTGATAATATTCTAATTTTCAATATAAATATGTTATGCCCCTTCACAATTTCACCAGAACAAAAAATCTTAAGAAAATGTCTTCTTCAGGTTTGTATGATTATTTTCGATCGTGGATAGATAAGCCTCGGTATGATTCAACCACAGAGGAATTGACTGATGAATTTTCACAAGGTGTTGAAGAGTTCATAACATTTGCATCAAACAATAGCATGACATCGGAATATGGTAAAATGTATTGTCCGTGTATTAAATGTCAAAATCATAGATTAATCTCTATTAGAGAAATACATAATCATTTGTATAGAACTGGATTTATGTCTGGAAATACGTAATAAAGAAAGCCAGACTTGATAACGCTGGTGAATTCACTTCACAAGCTTTTGATGATTATTGTATATCAATGGGAATTGATGTTGAACATCCAGTGCCCCATGTGTATACACAAAATGGGATGGCTGAAAGTTTGATTAAATGGTTGCAATTGATTGCAAGACCATTAATATGGAAAACAAATCGCCCAATTTTGCATGGGGTCACGCTATACTACATGCAGCTGTATTGGTCCGGATTAGACCAAGTGCGTATAATAAATATTCTCCATTGCAGTTGACATCTGGTCAACAACCAAATATATCCCATCTTCGAGTTTTTGGGTGCGTGGTTTATGTCCCAATAGCCCCACCACAAAGAACAAAAATGGGACCACAAAGGAGAATGGGAATATATATCGGGTATACATCATCAAGTATAATTCTATATCTTGAACCTCGAACTGGTGATATGTTTACGGCACGTTTTGTCAATTGTCATTTTAATGAATATGAATTTCCAGCATTAGGGGGAGGAATTAAAGAATCATCAAAATATGTTACATGGTGTACAAGAAATTTGATACACCTTGACCCCCCTACAATCAACTTGAACTGGAAGTTCAGAAAATTATACATTTACAGAATATGGCAAATGAATTACCAGATGTGTTCACATATACGAAAAAGGTGACAAAATCGTATATACCCGCTGCAAATGCTCCATCAAGAAATTAAATTCCAAAGGAACAATTTGATGGAAATAAAATAAATGACCCAAAACTTTAATTGAAAAGGGGGAGGCAGATGGGCTCTAAAGATAAAAATCCCTGAAAGAAAAAGAAATTGAGAAAAATAAGTAAAGATCTCCCAAAAGTATTACATCATGCAGATATTCAAGAAAATATATATGAGAAGGTTCTTAAAAAATCTGATGATAAAAGTCTTCTAGAGGAAGAACATGATACAAAAAATTGTGAAACATTCATTAATTACGCCCAAGATGGAAAAATCTGGGTTAGAAATGAAATGGAAGATATGGATGAAATATTTTCATTTTCTATATCCAAAGAAATTGATGATGAATATAATGATCCTGATCCGAGATCATTATTAGAATATCTTGTGAGACCCAATTGAGAGAAATGGCAAAATGCTGTGAAAGATGCATTACTCTCTCTCAATAAAAGAAATGTATTCGGATATGTTATCATTACACTTGAAGATGTAATGTCTGTCGGATGTAAATAAGTTTTCGTGAGAAAACAAAATGAAGAAAATGAGATCATAAGATATAAAGCACGACTTGTGGCACAAGGTTTCTCTCAAAGACCGGGAATTGATTATGATGAAACATATTTCCCGGTTATGGATGTAATTACGTTTAGATACTTAATGAGTATAACAACATCCAAAAATTTAGAGATGTACCTTATGGATGTCGTGGCTACATATCTATATAGATCACTTGATAGTGACATATATATGAAAATTCCCAATGGATTTAAGATCCCGAAAGGATCCAAGATATTGGAAAAATCAAAAGATATTTGTTCGGTCAAATTGCAGTGACCACTTTACAGATTAAAGTAATCCGGACGCATGTGGTATCGATTAAACGAATATTTGTTGAAAAAGGGATCTATCAACAATGCGATATGCCCTTGCGTGTTTATCAAGAAATCCTCATTAGAATTTGTTATTATTGTTGTATATGTTGATGATCTAAACATAATTGGAACTCAAAAGAAAGTTCATGATACAAGAACCCATATGAAAGAAGTGTTTGAGATGAAAGATCTTGGTAAGACAAAATTTTGTTTCGGGCTTCAAATAGAGCATCTCAAAGGTGAAATATTTAAGCATCAATCAAATTATACCGAAAAGGTATTAAAATGCTTTAATAAGGACAAAGCAAATCCTTTGAGTACTCCAATGGTCAATAGATCACTTACTATTGATAAGGATCCATTTCGACTTTGTGAATATAACAGAGAAATTCTAGGTTCTAAAATACCTTATATGAGCGCTATTGGTGTGCTAATGTATTTTACTAATTGTACTAGACCAGATATTGCTTTTGCTACTAACTTACTTGAAAGGTATAATTCAGCCTTTATGCGAAGACATTGGACTGGGATAAAACAAAAATTCTGTTATCATCAATGTACAATTGACTTGGGATTGTATTATCCCAGAAATTCCTTGTTTGGTCTAGTTGGTTTTACAGATGCACTATATTTATCAGATCCACATATCGATTGCAAACTGGATACGTTTTTACATGATAAAGTTTTTAGCAAGGCAATACGTAATGATTCGATAATAATAGATGATCAAAGGGGAGTATTAAAAAAGTCAGCAAAGAAGTCTGTGACGCTTGTTTTATTTCTTCTTTGATTATCTTTACCGACTTACTTCTCCTATAAATATGATGGTATGCATCATTTGTAAACAACAACAATAAGTGATTTCTCTTTTCTCTCTGTTCTCTTTTTTAAGTAAAATTACCAGATTAATTTATATTTCTAGATATTTTTATAATAGATATATATATAAACTTTGTAATTGTTTGTACATTAAGAAACATTTGTATTCACACGAGTTTAATTCTCCTAGCTAATAATGGCTGTTCTTTGAATAAATAACCTTCCAACCAATATATTAAATGAAATTATATAACTTTCAATTTCATGTAGGTATATGTCATGTCAATTTCAATGCAAATCTGGATTAGTGTTTTTTTTAACACCGGATTTATGTTTCATATCAGTATTATAGCGAGTATTAATTTTTTTTAACATAGTAAAATCGAGATTCCAGTTATTATTTTCCAGATTCCTGTTGTTGCTGTGTTCACATTCAATCACATATGAATATTACGATAATATATAAGTAATCAAAATGCCATAGAATTGGTTGTTTAGTCGAAAATTCGAATGGCCAAAGATACAAAAAAAACACTTCAGTTACATTACATGCAATATATATATATATATATATATATATATATATATATATGCAGACATATATATATTTTTTCGAAATATTGATTTCTTCACCCGATGGAATTCCGACGGCGTTGGTAATTACATCGGAAATCCATCGGCAAACCGTCGAAAACGTTTTTGCAGCGTGTGCAAACTATTTTGCGAACATGCACAGGTTTTAAGCAGTCCATTGAAAATCCGTCGGATTTCCGATGGTCTTAAATTATACCGGGAAACATAATTACCAACGCGGGATTTCGTAAAAATATTTATTATAATATTGACAGATTCCCGATGGAAATTTTCGTCGAAAATATCTAATATAACCTACGACCGTTTCTTCTGCTATTTCTCTCTCGCCTTTCTCCTTCTCTGCCTATTCGCCGCTGTCATCGCCGGAAACCGCCTTTACTCTTCACCTCCTGCGATGTGGTCGCTATTCATGTAAGTTTAATTTGCTTTCCTTTATAGTATAATTTACTAGTTGTTTTGATCTAATTTATGGTATAATTTACTAGTTGTTCAGATCTTATTTCAATAAACTTAAAAACGAGACAACATAGTATCAAAAACAGAACCGTAAAACAAAAGAAGTGCAAATTGTCAATTGGTTTTTGAATTTGATAAATAGATTAATTTGAAATTTTTTTTTTGATATTTTAAAATTGGGTTTTAAAGTTGTATCAAGAGTACCAAAGACGTGGTGAGTCGTCTATTCCGAGTTGTATACCAACTCAAGTTGTAGAATCTGCAAATGATTCTTTTCGACCAATGATAATTGAATAATTGGTTCAGCAGTCTGATCGGGAACTTCTTATTTTTCTCGATCCGAGACGTCAAGAAAATTCGATATGGTAAATTAAATTTTTTATAATTATATTTAAAATAATTATTTTTACGCTATTTAAATAAAAATTCGTAGGTTTGTTATTTCAAAAAAATGGAATAAGCAAATCTATATTAAAGATGTTTCATTCTCTTTTGAACAAACCATATGCAAAATTTAGAGATATTACGTACGAAGAACGTCAGATTTCGTTCAGGATATTTGCGGTACGTGAAATTATTTTTAAATATATAATTATTTTTAAATAGTTTTTAATAATATTTTTTAGTAATATATAAGTAAATTACGCAGCAAGAATTTACATGAGATCCCATGAACACAAAATTGGTGGAAGAAGCTTTTCAAAAAGAGGTTGTAGTACCATTTTCCTGCCACATGAACGAGTGGAAACAAAAATGGTAAAAGGAAAACTATAAAACAAGAGGGTTGAATGAGTCGGTTTTGAACGACTTTATTCGTTATTGGGAATCTTTCAATGCTGAGATTATCTCTGGGACTAATTTGGGAAACCGGAAGAGCGAACGAGGAGGCAAAGGCATTTACATTCACAATGTCACTAATTTTTTGAGACGAGCCGATCAATTGGTAAATTAATTATTATATTAATTTTATTTATTATTATTTCAAAAATTTTAAATTATTAATTTAGCATATTTTTACTTTTAGGCACAAGAATTTGGAGCGCCATCTACGGCTAGAAACGAGAAGAATGAATAGCTAAAAGAAAAAATGGTGGCTATAGAGATACAGATAAAAAACTCTAGAAATGAGAGATCCTAATGTAATTTGTAGATTTAAAACAATTAAACAATTATTATATTTATAATTAGTAATGAATAATTTTGATTTGAGAACCAAGTTTTCCGATAACTTTTTTTATCATCTACTTCTCTCCCTGCTCCTCTGATGTAATTTGTAGATTTAAAACAATTAAACAATTATTATATTTATAATTAGAAATATTATTTTTATTAATTTTATAAATATTTTATAAATATTTAAAAATATTAATTAAATTTAATATAAATATTAATTTTTACATATTTTTAATAAATATATTTTTATAATATTTAATGAATAATTTTGTAAAAAATAAACATTTTAATTTTTTTCAATTATTTGGTTATTTCCGACGGATGCAGTCATCAGAAATTACCGACGAACGATTCCGTCGGAAATATATCGATTAACTCTCGACGGGTAAAAACCGTTGGGATACACCATCGGTTCCCATTCCCGATGGTAAGGGTCATCGGAAAACGTCGATGGCCCGATTGACTAAAGCAATCGCAAATACGTCGCGAATTTCCGACGGAATGAACTCATCGAATATCCGTCGGTATTTGCTGACGGCCTGAACCCATCGTCTATCCATCGGAAGTTTCCGATGGTGACATTTATCGCCAAACCATTGGGAATTCCAGATCCGTTCCAAATGGAAATTGATTTTCGATGAAATAGTCCCGACGTATAGCTGTTGTCGGAAAGTAGACAAAAATTGCTATTCTCGACAGATTACCAACGGAATTCTCCATCGGGAATTGGATTTTTTCTTGTAGTGTTTAAAGATGTGTTTATGGAGGAGCAACCGCAAGGCTTACCGCCAATCCGAGGAATTGAGCACCAAATTGACTTTCTACCAGGAGCATCTCTTCCCAACAAGACAGCCTGTAGAACCAACCCCATGGAGACCAAGGAGCTTCAACAGCAAATGACTGAACTAATGGAGAAAGGACATATCCACGAAAGTATGAGCCTGTGTGTTGTACCTATTTTGCTTGTCCCAAAAAAGGATGGAAGCTGGAGAATGTATGTTTATTGCAGAGCCATCAACAATATCATTGTAAAGTATCGCCATCCTATACCTAGATTAGATAATATGTTAGATGAATCGCATGGTTCTAGCATCTTTTCTAATGTAGATCTTAAAAGTGGTTATCACCAAATTAGGATGAAAGAAGGTGATGAGTGGATAACTGCATTTAAAACTAAACAAGGTTTATATAAGTCGTTAGTAATGCCTTTTGTCTTGACAAATGCACCTAGTACCTTCATGAGATTGATGAACCATGTCCTTAGGGAATTCATAGGTTATTTTGTGGTAGTATACTTCGATGAAATTCTAGTTTTAGTCGAACCTTAGATGATCATGTATAACACCTCAGAAAGGTTTTTGAAGTGCTTAGAAAAGAAACCTTGTATGCCAATCTTAAAAAATGTACTTTTGGAACAGATAACCTTGTCTTCTTAGGTTTTGTTGTGAGTTTAGATGGTATTAAGGTTGATGAGGAAAACATAAAAGCGATTAAGGAGTGGCCGAGTCCAAAGAATATTGGGGAAGTAAGAAGCTTCTATGACCAAGCTGGGTTTTACCGGAGATTTTTCATGGACTTTAGCACTATAGCAGCTCCAATGAGGTTATCAAAAAGAATGTGGGATTTAAGTGGGAGCAGGCGCAAGAGGAGGCATTCCAAACCTTGGAAGACAGGCTCATACACTCCCCGGTGCTATCTCTTCCTTACTTTGATAAAACTTTTGAAATTGAATGTGATGTCTCAATAGTTGGTATTGGTGCTATTCTTATGCAGGAAAGGAAGCCCATAGCCTACTTTAGTGAGAAGCTTGGAGGGGCCACACTCAATTACCCAACCTATGACAAAGAACTATATGCGCTTGTGAGGGCCTTGCAAACATGGCAACATTATCTTTGGTCCAAGGAGTTTGTCCTCCATACCGACCATGAGTCACTCAAACATCTCAAAGGTCAACAAAAGCTGAACAAAAGACATGCTAGGTGGGTCGAATTCATTGAGACCTTCCCTTATGTGATCAAATACAAGAAAGATAAAGAGAATGTAGTAGCCAATGTTCTTTCTCAGAGGTATGTGCTCTTGAAGTCTTTAGAAGTTAAACTGCTAGGGTTTGAGCAAATCAAAGAGTTATATGCTATTGATGCTGATTTTAAGGATATATATATGCTTCTTGTGAGAAGTTTGGTAGTGGAATATACTTTAAGAGTGAAGGCTTCTTGTTTTATGATAATCGGTTATGTGTATCTAACTCCTCTTTGTGAGACTTGTTTGTTAAGGAAGCACATTCAGGTGGTTTTATGGGTCAATTTGGCGTTGCAAAGACATTTAATGTATTGCAGGACACTTCTTTCATGGGTCATAAGGAGTGATGTTGAGAAAGTTTGCCAAAGATGTGTAACTTGCAAACAAGCCAAATCCACAATCCAAAAGCACGTTTTGTATACCCCTCTTCCTATACCTTTGCACCCTTGGCATGATATTTCTATGGATTTTGTTGTTGGATTTCCTAGAACTAAGACTGGAAAGGATTCTGTGTTTTTTGTAGTTGATAGGTTTTCCAAAATGGCTCACTTTATCCCTTGTCATAAGACGGATGATACCGTTAACATTGCCGGATTTCCTTGTCATAAGACGGATGATGCCGTTAACATTGCCGGATTTCCTTGTCATAAGATGGATGATGCCGTTAACATTGCCAGATTATTCTTTAAGGAGATAGTCAGACTTCATGGCATGTTAGGACCATAGTATCATATAGAGACACTAAGTTCCTTAGTTACTCTTGGAAAACACTTTGGTCTAAGCTAGGAACTAAGCTTTGTTTCTCCACAACTTTTCATCCGCAATCGAATGGTCAAACTGAAGTAGTTAATAGAACCTTGTCTACTTTGTTAAAAAGAATCTTGGGACTTGGGAAGAATGCTTGCCTCATGTTGAATTCACATATAATCATGCTAGGCATACTGCTTCGAAATTTTTTATGGGTTCAATCCCATCACACCTTTGGATCTAATGCCTTTACCGTTGACTGAAAAGACAAGCCTTGATGGAAAGAAAAAGGCTGAGTTGGTTAAAAAAATCATGAGAAGGCTTGGCTCAATATTGAAAATAAGACTAAGATGTACGCTCAATAAGCCAATAAAGGCCGAAAGGAGTTAGCATTTGAGGAAGGAGACTTGGTGTAGATCAATTTGCACAAAGATAGATTTCCGAGTGAAAGGAAATCCAATCTAATGCCTAGGATTGATGGCCCATTCAAAGTCATCAAGCAGATCAATGACAATGCCTACCAGCTAGATCTTCAAGGTAAGTACCAAGTGAGTTCAAGCTTCAATATTACTGATTTGGTTCCATATTTTTCAGATGAAACAGATTTGAGGTAAAATCCTTCTAAACTGGGGGAGGATGATGTGAGCATGGCCAGCAAAGAACTACAACCTAAGGAGCAGCTTGAACCAGAGGAGGAAGAAGCTACTAAAGATGCTAAGGAGCAGCTAGAACCCACAGATATTGGAGATGAAAGCCTACAAATCTTCAATGGTCACATACCCGATCCTACCAAGCCATACTTAAGACAACACTACAGCACCTTCTCAACACCATTCAGGCAAGTTTAGTCTGTGCTAATCCAACCACATTGGTTGTGATTCAAGCCACCTAAACCTCACGAAGAGAGGTGCCTTGGGTTATACTCTTTTTCCCTATTCTTAGTTTTGTCCTAATGGGTTTTCTAAGATAGGTTTTTAATTAGGCAAGCCCAAGGTATTTACCACAGCCTTTTGGTGAATCAAGGCCCATTCTATCTATCACCCACGATATAAGATTGGAAGAATCAAGTCTAAACATTATTTACTTTTTAGTCTTTGTCTTAGTTGTCTTTGTAATTCCCTAAGTATTTCCTTTAATGTTTTGGTAGAATTTTAGGAGTCATTTTCAATTTCCTAGACTAATATAAGTACTCTATTGTATCCTTCTTTCTGAATCATCAAACATTTTAATAGCAAATCTCCTTCTTAAACTCGTTTAATCATCTTCTTGAATAAGGAATTTTAAAACATTTTCTCATTCCTCTCAAGAGCCGAAAGTCTAAGGGATCTTCATCACCCTTTGAAGTTTCAATTTGATTCACCCTTTGAAGTTTCAATTCAATTCACCCTTTTCCGAACGTGCCTGGCCTTTGTCACTCACACGGAGCAAGCAGATAGTCCAAGGATTTTCCACCATCCTTGAAAAGTATCATCCATTTCCCCTTGTTCACGGATCCATCCACTTAAGAGCTCACACATTCACAAGTTACACCATCGTTTCACCCATTTTGCAAGTTCAATCCATTCATCCACTCTTCCACAACCATTTGGAGTTGATCAGGGGCATGATCCTTATCAGGATCATATCAAAAGGCTTTGTCGTAGCTCTTTCAGTCTCAAATATTGTCACAATATGGAAAATTGAGCTCTAAATCAAAATTTAAAGACGATCTAGTGCCGGCATATAATGTTGATTAGCTAGTTGAAATACTCATTCTAAACTGATCATTGGTGCTCATTGAGTAAAGGCATATAAATGAGGCATTATGCATAGCATCACGCAGTTTGGGATAGATTGGATTACTTTGAGGTTTTTTCGAAGCTCTTTTGGTTTTAAATTTTATTACAATATAGAAAATTGAGCTAGCTTAACGTGGGCGTTGGATTCGTATCATTCTGAACTCTAAGTCAAAAGTTATAGGCGATTTAGTGCGGACATGTAAAGTTGATCAGCTAGTTAAAATTATCATTCTAAATTGATCATTGGTGCTCCTTGAGTAAAGGCTTATAAATGAAGCATAATGCATGACATCACGTAGTTTGGGATTGATTGGATTATTTAGAAAAATTTTCGTAGCTATTTCAGTCTGAAATTTTGTCACAATATAGAAGATTGAGCTAGCTTAACGTGAGTGTTTGATTATTGTCATTTTGAACTCTAAATCAAAATTTATTGACGACTTAGTGCGGACCTGTCAAGTTGATCGGCCTGTTAAAATGATAATTCTAAACTGATCATTGGTGCTTCTTGAGTAAAGGCTTATAAAGGAAGCATAATGCATGATATCACGTAGTTTGGGATAAATTTGATAAGTTGGAGGCTTTGTCGTTGCTCTTTCAATCTCAAATGTTCCACAATATGGAAAATTGAGTTAGCTTAATGTGGGTTTTAGACTCATGTCATTTTACTGCGGACATGTCAAAATGATCGGATAGTTAAAATGATCATTCTAAACTGATCATTGGTGTTCATTGAGTAAAGGCGTATAAATGAAGCATAATGCATAGAATCACACAGTTTGAGATAGATTGGATTACTTGGAGGCTTTGTCGTAGCTGTCAAAATATAGATAATTGAGCTAGCGTAACGTGGGTGTTGGATTTGTGTCATTTTGAACTATGAATCAAAAGTTATTGATGATTTAGTGTGCACATGTCAAGTTGATCTGCTAATTAAATGATCATTCTAAACTGATCATTGGTGCTCCTTGATTAATGCCTTATGAACGAAGCATAATGCATGGCATCGCGCAGTTTGGGATGCATTGGATTACTTGGAGGCATTGCCATAACTCTTTCAGTACTAAATATTGTCATAATATGGAAATTGAGCTAGTCTAACGTGGGCGTTGAAGTAATGTTATTTTGAGCACTAATTAAAAGTTAATAAGGATTTACTGCAGACATGTCAAGTTGATCAGCTAGTTAAAATTATCATTCTAAACTGATCATTGGTGTTGCTTGAGTAAAGACTTATTAATGAAGCATAATGCATGGCATCATGAAATCTTGGATTGATTGGATTACTGGGAGGCTTTGTCGTAGCTATTTTTATCTCAAATTTTGTCACAATATAGAAAATTGATCTAGCTTAACGGGGATGTTGGATTCGTGTCATTTTGAGCTCCATATCAAAAGTTAAATACGATTTGGTGCGGAGATGTCAAGTTGTTCAGCTAGTTAGAATGATCATTCTAAACTGATTATTGGTGCTCCTTGAGTAAAGGCTTATAAATGAAGCATATTGCATGGCATCACGCAGTTTGGGATTAATTGGATTACTTCGAGGCTTTTTCGTATCTAATTCATTCTTAAATTTTGTCACAATATAGAAAATTGAGCTAGTTTAACGTTGGTGTTGGATTAGTGTCATTTTCAACTATAAATCAAAATTGCTGATGATTTAGTGCGCACATGTCAAGTTGATCTTCCAGTTACAATAATCATTCTCAACTGATCATTGGTGCTCCTTGAGTAAAGGCTTGTAAATGAAGCATAATGCATGACATCACACAGTCTGGCATTGACTGGGTTACTTGGTGGCTTTGTCGTAACTATATCGGTCTTAAATGTCATCACAATATAGAACATTAAGCTAGCTTAATGTGGGCGTTGGATTCGTGTAAATTTGAACTCAAGATCGAATATGACGGACGATTAAGTGCGGACATGTCAAGTTCATTGGCTAGTTAAAATAATCATTCTAAACTGATCATTGGTGCTTATAGCGTAAAGGCTTATTAATGAAGCATAATGCATGGCATTACGCAGTTCGGGATTGATTGAATTACTTGGAGGTTTTGTCGTAGCTCTTTGAGTCTTAAATTGTATCACAATATAGAAAATTGAACTAAAGTAACGTGGGGGGGTTGGATTCGTGTCATTTTGAACTCTAAATCAAAAGTTATGGACGATTTAGTGCGGACATGTCAAGGTTATCGGCCAGTTAAAATGATCATTCTAAACAGATCATTGGTGTTCCTCGATTAGAGGCTTATAAATGAAGCATAATGCATGGCATCACACATTTTGAGATATATTGGATTACTTAGAGGCTTTTTCGTAGCTCTTTCTGACTCAAAATGTTCCACAATCTGGAAAATTGAGCTAGCTTAACGTGGACGTTGGACTCATGTCATTTTGGCTCTAAATCAAAGGTTAAAGACGATTTATTTCAAACATGTCATGTTGATCAGTGTTAAAATGATCATTTTAAACTTATCATTGGTGCTCCTTTTGTAAAGTATATAAATGAAGCATAATCCATTGCAGCACGCAGTTCGGGATTGATTGGATCATTTAAAGCCTTTATCGTATCTATTTCGGGGTTAAATTTTATCACAATATAGAAAATTGAGCTAGATTAACGTGGGTGTTGGATTATTCTAATTTTGAACTCTAAATAAAAATTTACTGCGATATAGTGCAGACATGTCAAGTTGATCGGCCAGTTAAAATGTTCATTATAAGCTGATCATCGGTCCTCCTTGAGTAAAGGCTTCTAAATGAAGCATAATGCATGGCACTGCATAGTTTGGGATACATTGGATTACTTGAAGGCTTTGTTGTAGCTCTTTCTATCTTAAAGGTTGTCACAGTATATAAAATTGAGCTAGCTTAACGTGGGCATTGGAGTCATGTCATTTTGAGTTCTAAATTAAAAGTGAAAGACGATTTAGTGTGGATGTCAAGTTGAACAGCTAGTTAAAATGATCATTCTAAACTGATCATTGGTGCTCATTGAGTAAAGGCGTATAAATAAACCATATCATCGCATCACACAGTTTGGGATATATTGGATTACTTGGATGCTTTGTCGTAGCTGTCACAATATAGATAATTGAGCTAGCGTACCGTGGGTGTAGGATTCATGTCATTTTGAACTCTAAATCAAAAGTTACTGACAATTTAGTGTGGAAATGTCAAGTTGATATACTAGTTAAATGATCATTCTAAACGGATCATTGGTGCTCCTTTATTAATGCCTTATAAATGAAACATAATGCATGGCATCACGCAGTTTGGGATTAATTGGATTACTTGGAGGCTTTGTCGTAGCTATTTTGGTCCTAAATTTTGTCACAATATAGAAAACTGAGCTAGTTTAACGTGGGTGTTAGATTAGTGTCATTTTGAACTATAAATCAAAATTACTAAAGATTTAGCGTGCACATGTCAAGTTGATATGCCTGTTACAATGATCATTCTCAACTTATCATTGGTGCTCCTTGAGTAAAAGCTTATAAATGAAGCATAATGCATGGCATTATGCACTTTGGTATACATTGGATTACTTGGAGTCTTTTTCATAGCTCTTTCAGTGTCAAATGTTCCACAATATGGAAAATTGAGCTAGCTTAACGTGTACGTTGGACTCATGTCATTTTGGCTCTAAATCAAAAGTTAAAGACGATTTAGTTCGGACATTTCAAGTTGATCAGCGTTAAAATGATCATCCTAAACTTATCATTGGTGCTCCTTTAGTAAAGACTTATAAATGAAGCATAATGCATTGCATCACGGAGTTCGGGATAGATTGGATTACTTAAAGGCTTTGTCGTAGCCATTTCGCTGTTAAATTTTGTCACAATATAGAAAATTGAGCTAGATTAAAGTGGGTGTTGGATTATTGTAATTTTGAACTCTAAACCAAAATTTACTGCGATTTAGTGCGGACATGTCAAGTTGATCGGCCAGTTAAAATGTTTATTCTAAACTGATCATTGGTCCTCCTTGAGTAAAGGCTTATAAATGAAGCGTAATGCATGACATCACGCAGTTTGGGATATATTGGATTACTTGGAGGCTTTGTCGTAGCTCTTTCAGAATTAAATGTTGTCACAATATATAATATTGAGCTAGCTTAACGTGGGCGTTGGAGTCATGTCATTTTGAGCTCTAATTAAAAGTTTAAGACACTTTAGTGCGGACATGTCAAGTTGATCGGCAAGTTAAAATGATCATTCTAAACATATCATTGGTTCTCCCGTTGAAGTGTAATCCACTCTCGTATAATATGAAGTCACATTCGTATAAATTAGTTACTAATTAAGATTTACGAATTATCAATTCGTATAGTTGTGTCTTTTCAATTATACATTCATGTTGGTTTGATACAATGAGTTGTGTTCTTTCAAGTAAAGAGTCGTGTTGTTTCAAATTGTGTCTTTCCGCTATGTATAAATATAAATCGAGTCTTTTCTTCATAACATCAAGTGTTTGAGTGTAATACAATCAAGTTAATAAAAGGTTGATTACTTTCAATCTATATTCTTTCTCTTTTTTTCATAACCGTAAAAACTCTCCAAACACCAACATGGTATCAGAGTTTTATGATTGAAGAGGAAAAAAGAGAAAGCACTAGTTTACAACTCAACGCAAGAACAAAAGCAAGAAGAAGATATCACATAAGTTAATTGAAAAATAAGCCGATACTATGCAAGGCTCTTCACATCAAGTGATCCCTATATTCGATGGGGAGAAGTACGACTTCTAGAACATAAAGATGAAAACCATTCTAAGGACTAGAAAATTGTGGTCCATGGTTGAAGAAGGCGTGCCGGTCGAACCGGTACAAGAACAAGGAACCCCTGAAACATCAAGGGCAAAATCGCTTAGAGAAGAAGCAATGTCAAATGATACGATGGCATTGCAAATTTTGCAAACGGCCGTGACTGATCAAAACTTCTCACGCATTGCGGCATCATCAACATAAAAGAGGCATGGGACATATTGAAGGCTGAGTATCAAGGTTCTCCTCAAGTCCGATTGGTTAAACTTCAATCGTTGCGTAGGGAGTACGAAAATCTGAATATGTATTATAACGAAGATATTAATACATTCACCGATAAGTTAATTGTTTTAGAGAATCAATTAACTTATCATAGTGAAAAGAAAACCAACTATCAACTCATATAAAAGATACTCATTTCTCTCCCAGCCAAGTTCGATAGCATTGTTAGCGTTTTGGAGCAAACTCGCGATTCAACTTCACTAACAATGACATAGCTAATCAGTAATTTAAAAGCACATGAAGCAAGAGTGGCTGCAAGAGAAGAAAACACTAATGAAGGAGCATTTAATGCTCGCTAAAAAGGAACCAAATCTGGTTTCAAATGAGACAACACCAAGAGCTGTGTCAATCAAGGGAAGAAGTGGTGTGAGTTTTGGCAGAAAAGCAATCACACAGAAAACAAGTGTTCGAAGAAACCGAAAGAAAACAATCATGAAAATAATAAAAGAAGTAACATGGAGTGTTACAATTGTGGTAAAATTGGCCACTACTCAAATGTGTGTCGCTCAAAGAAAAAAGAAAGAGTGCATGTAAGTCTCGAAGAGGAAGACTTAGGTGAAGACCACATGTTGTTTAATGCAAGTGAAGAAGCAATAACAACATTAACAGAAGATATTTGGTTAGTAGACAGTGGGTGCACTAATCATATGACGAAAGAAGAGGGATACTTTTCTAAGATCGATAGAAGTATCAAGGTTCCAATCAAAGTCGGGAACAGAGAAATAGTAATGACAGCCGGTAAAGGAGATATTACCGTCATGACAAGTTATGGCAAGAAAGTCATCAAAAACGTTTTCTTGGTGCCTGGTTTGGAGAAAAATTTGTTAAGCGTTCCTCAAATTATTTCAAATGGCTATCGAGTATGTTTTAAAGACAAGAGATGCATCATTCTAGATGCAAATGGCAAGAAGATTATGGATAATCCAATGACTCACAAGAACATCAGAATCAAGTTAAGTTCAGTACAAGAAGAAGCCATGAATACAAGTGAGCAAGAGGAAATGGAAACATGGCACAAGAGACTTGGTCATGTAGGCAACACACGATTGCAACAAATGCAAGACAAAGATTTGGTAAATGGGTTACCAAAGGTTAAAGTCAACAAGGAAGTATGTGAGGCGTGTAATCTTGGAAAGCAATCACACAAAAGTTTTCCCAAAAAATCTCAAACTAAGACAACAGAGAAGCTTCAGATTGTGCATATGGATGTATGTGGACTGATGCAACACAAATCACTTGATGGAAGACGTTACTTTTTTGGTTTTTTTGGATGACTATACTCACATGTGTTGGGTATACTTCCTAAAATAAAAATCTGAGACCTTCTTAATGTTCAAGAAGTTCAAAGTGATGATCGAAAAGCAATCAGATTATACCATCAAGACGTTAAGAACTGATGGAGGTGGTGAGTTCACTTCACAAGAATTCAACCATTTTTGTGAAGAAGAAGGAATCAATAGGCAAGTTACATTGCCTTATTCACAAAAACAAAATGGTGCACCAAAACCCAAGAATAGATCCTTGGTGGAGATGGCGAGAACAATGCTTGTTGAGCAAGGCTTACCGCTCAAGTTATGGGCAGAAGAGGTATACACCTCGGCTTATTTACAAAACCTCTACCATGAAAGGCAATTGAAGATGATGTGACGCCTATAGAGAAGGGGGGTGGACACAAGCCAAACGTATCACACTTGAAAATATTTGGTAGCATATGCTACGTGCATATTGCCGATCAAAAAAGGAGAAAATTAGACGCTAAGTCAAAGTGTGGAATCCTTATCGGCTATAGCAATCAATCCAAAGGCTATAGAGTTCTCATCTTGGAGAATGAGAAGATTGAAGTATCAAGAGATGTTGAGTTTGAAGAAAATAAGAAGTGGGATTGGGATAGAAAAGAAGAAGTCAAGAAGACTATTGTTTTATCTATGAATTACCTACAAGAATCAAGTTATCAGACCGGAAAAATCTCCAGCCCTGTTTCTTTTCAAGATGGTGACCATGATAACAATGAAGAAGGAGAAACTTCTGAACCACCAAAAAAATACAAGTCAATGAGTGAAATCATGCAAATAGCACCAAGAGTGGAGGTTGAAGAAGTGGCTCAAATAATGAAAGCTTGCCTTCTCGCACATGAAGAACCACAAACTTACAATGAAACTTGTGGCAGTACAGAGTGGAGAAAAGCCATGAATGAAGAAATAGAAATGATTGAGAAGAGCAAGACATGGAAACTAGTAGACAAGCCGGAGAAGAAAAATGTAATAAGCGTGAAGTGGATCTATAAGATCAAAACGGATGCGAGTGGCAATCCTATAAAACATTAGGCAAGGCTAGTTGCAAGAGGGTTTTCTCAAGAATATGGAGTTTACTATCTTGAGACATTTGCCCCAATCTCAAGACATGATACAATACGAGCTATACTTGCATATGCGGCTCAAATGAAGTGGAGATTGTATCAAATGGATGTCAAATCAGCCTTTCTAAATGGACAACTAAAAGAAGAGGTTTATGTCACACAACGACCTGGTTTTGTGATTGAAGGAAAGGAAGAAAAGGTGTTAAAGCTATACAAAGCCTTATATGGTTTGAAGCAAGCCCCGAGGGCATGGTATGGAAGAATAGACTCATACTTCATTCAAAATGGTTTTCAAAGATGTATGAATGATGCGACTTTGTATATTATGAAGAAAGGGAATGATGTGTTGATCGTTAGCTTACACGTTGGTGATATCATCATCACAGGGAGCAATCTTCATCTCATCAACACATTCAAGGAAAATATGAAGAATGAATTTGAGATGACGGATCTTGGATTGTTGAATTTTTTTCTTGGGATGGAAATAATTCAAGATGATCACAGCATTTTTCTTTCACAAGAACAATATGCAAACAAATTTATTAATAAGTTTGGAATGAAAAAAGCAAGAGTGTAAGCACTCCACTAACACAACAAGGAAAAGGAGTAGAAGATGACAAGGAATATGGAGATCCGACTAAGTATAGGAGCATTGTTGGACGGCTTCTATATTTATGTGCATCAAGACCTGATGTAATGTACTCAAGCTCCTATCTCTCAAGATACATGTCATCACCCCGTGTGAAGCACTATCAAGAAGCCAAAAGGGTGTTAAGATACGTCAAAGGAACGTCAAGTTTTGGAGTATTTTTTACAGGCGTGGAGACACCAAGATTAATAGGCTACTCGGACAGCGATTGGGGTGGTTCTACTGAAGACAAGAAAAGCACATCAGCTTATGCTTTTAGTCTTGGATCAGCTATGTTTTGTTGGCAGTCAAGTAAGCAGCAAACAGTGGCACAATCAACAGCAGAGGTAGAGTATATCCCCGTATGTGCAACAACAAACCAAGCCATATGGTTACAAAGACTTTTGGAGGATTTTGGACTAAAGTTTAAAGAAAGCATCCCCATCTGATGTGACAACAAATCGGCAGTAGCAATTGGAAGCAATCTGGTACAACATAGAAGAACAAAACACATAGAGATCAAATATCATTTTGTACGTGAAGCCGAGTACAAAGGACTCATTCAACTAGAGTATTGCAAAAGCGAAGATCAAAATGCAGATATCTTCACAAAGGCATTAAAAATTTTAAGATTTGAAGATCTTAGAAGAAAGCTTGGAGTGAAGCCGAGATATGATTAAGGGGGAATGTTGAAGTATAATCAAATCTCGTATAATATAAAGTCAAATTCGTATAAATTAGTTACTAATTAAGAGTCACGAATTATCAATTCATATAGTTGTGTCTTTTCAATTATACAGTCATGTTGGTTCAACACAATGAGTTGTGTCCTTTCAAGTAAAGAGTCATGTCCTTTCAAGTAAAGAGTCGTGTTGTTTCAAATTGTGTCTTTTTGCTATGTATAAATATAGATCGAGTCTTGTCTTCATAACATCAAGTGTTTGAGTGTAATACAATCACGTTAATAAAAGGTTGATTACTGTCAATCTTTATTCTTTCTCTTTTTTCATAAACGTAAAAACTTTCCAAACACCAACAACTCCTTGAGTAAATGAAGCATAACGCATGGCAACACGCAGTTTGGGATACATTGGATTACTTGTAGGTTTTTTCGTAGGTCTTTCAGTCTCAAATGTTCCATAATATGGAAAATTGAGCTAGCTTAACGTGAATGTTGGAATCATGTCATTTTGGCTCTGATCAAAATTTAAAGACGATTTAGTGCAGACATGTCAATTTGATCAGTGTTAAAATGATCGTTCCAAACTTATCATTGGTGCTCCTTTAGCAAAGCCTTATAAAGGAATAAAATGCATTGCATCATGTAGTTCGGGATAGATTGGATTACTTAAAGGCTTTGTCATAGCTATTTT
Organism: Pugionium cornutum; assembly: GCA_018901935.1. Taxonomy (NCBI): domain Eukaryota; kingdom Viridiplantae; phylum Streptophyta; class Magnoliopsida; order Brassicales; family Brassicaceae; genus Pugionium; species Pugionium cornutum. The sequence continues at coordinate 23,264,109 of CM032159.1, forward strand.
GTTGTTAAATTCTGTCACAATATAGAAAATTGAGTTATATTAACGTGGGTGTTGGATTATTGTCATTTTGAACTCTAAATCAATATTTACTTCGACTTAGTGCGGACATGTCAAGTTGATCGGCCAGTTAAAATGTTCATTCTAAACTGATCATCGGTCCTCCTTGAGTAAAGGCTTATAAATGAAGCATAATGCATGACATCACACAGTTTGGGATACATTGGATTACTTGGAGATGATGTGAGCATGGCCAACAAGGAACCAAAACCTAAGGAGCAGCTTGAACCAGAGGAGGAAGAAGCCACAAAAGATGCTAAGGATCAGCTAGAAACCGCGTATATTGGAGATAAAAGCCTACAAATCTTCAATGATCCCATTACAGTATCAAAGCAAGCCAAACTTCAGACAACACTACAACACTTTTTCAACACCATTCAGGCCAGTTTAGTGTGTGGTAATCCAACCACATTGGTTGTGATTCAAGCCACCTAAACCTCACCCAAGAGAGGTTCCTTGGATTGTACTTTTTTCCCTATTATTAGTTTTGGCTATACTCTACCTCTTAATGGGTTTTCTAATATAGGTTTTTAATGAGGCAAGCCCAAGGTACTTCACCACAGCCTCTTGGTGAATCAAGACCCATTCTATCTCATCATCAACGAAATAAAAGAGGAAGAATCAAGTCAAAACATTGTTTACTTCTTAGTCTTTGTCTTAGTTGTCTTTGTAATTCCCTAAGTATTTCCTTTAATGTTTTGGGTAGAATTTTAGGAGTCATTTTCAATTTCCTACACTACTATAAGTACTCTCTTGTATCCTTCTTTCTGAATCATCAAACATTTTAATAGCAAATCTCCTTGTTAAACTCGTTTGATCATCCTCTTGAATAAGGAATTTTATAATACTTTCTCATTCCTCTCAAGAGCCGAAAGTCTAAGGGATCTTCATCACCGTTGGAAGTTTCAATTCGATTCACACCTTGCCCAACGTTCCTGGTCTTTTTCATTGACACATATCAAGCAGATAGTTCAAGGATTGTCCACCATCCTTGAGAACTATCATCCATTTCCCCTTTTCTCGGATTCATTCACTTAAGAGCTCACACATCCGCAAGTTACACCATCGTTTCACCCATTCCGCAACTTCAATCCATTCATCCACTCTTCCACAACCATTTGGAGTTGATCAAGGGCTTGATCCTCATCAGTATCACATCAAGTGGTATCACAATATAGAAAATTGAGCTAGATTAACGTGGGTGTTGGATTGTCGTAATTTTGAACTCTAAATCAAAATTTACTACGAGTTAGTGCGGATATGTCAAGTTGATCGGCCAGTTAAAATGTTTATTCTAAACTGATCATCAGTCCTCCTTGAGTAAAAGCTTATAAATGAATCATAATGAATGGCATCACGCGGTTTGGGATATATTGGATTACTTGGAGGCTTTGTTGTAGCTCTTTGAGTCTTAAATCTTGTCACAATATATAAAATTGTACTAGCTTAACGTGGTCGTTGGAGTCATGTCCTTTTGAGCTCTAATTAAAAGTTTAAGACGCTTTAGTGCGGACATGTCAAGTTGATCGGCCAGTTAAAATGATCATTCTAAACAGATCATTGGTGCTCCTTGAGTAAAGGCTTATAAACGAAGCATAATGCATGGCATCACGCACTTTGGGATACATTGGATTACTTGGAGGCTTTTTCGTAGCTCTTTTAGTCTCAAATGTTCCACAATATGGAAAATTGAGCTAGCTTAACGTGGACGTTGGACTCATTTCATTTTGGTTCTAAATCAAATTTTAAAGACGATTTAGTGTGGATATGTCAAGTTGATCAGCGTTAAAATGATCGTTTTAAACTTATCATTGGTGCTGCTTTTGTAAAGTCTTATAAAGAAGCATAATGTATTGCATCACGCAGTTCGGGATAGATTGGATTACTTAAATGCTTTATCGTAGCTATTTTGGTGTTCAATTCTGTCACAATATAGAAAATAGAGCTCGATTAACGTGGGTGTTGGATAATTGTCATTTTTAACTCTAAATCAAAATTTACTGCAACTTAGTACAGACATGTCAAGTTGATATGTCTATTAAAATGTTCATTCTGAACTGATCATTGGTGCTCATTGGTGCTCATTGGGTAAAAGCTTATAAATGAAGCATAATGCATGGCATCACGCAGTTTGGGATACATTGGATTACTTGAAGGCTTTGTCCTAGCTCTTTCAGTCTCAAATATTGTCACAATATGTAAAATTGAACTAGGTTAACGTGGGTGTTAGACTCATGTCATTTTCAGCCCTTATTAAAAGTTTAAGATGCTTTAATGCTGACATGTCAAGTTGATCAGCTATTAAAAATAATCATTCTAAACTGATCATTGCTGCTCTTTGAGTAATGGCTTATAAATGAAATATATTGCATGGCATAACACAGTTTTGGATATATTGGAGTACTTGAAGATGATGTGAGCATGGCCAACAAGGAACCACAACCTAAGGACCAGCTTGAACCAGAGGAGGAAGAAGCCACTAAAGATGCTAGGGAACAGCTAGAACACGTGTATATTGGAGATGAAAGCCTACAAATCTTCAATGGTCCCATTACCCGATCCAAGCAAGCCAAACTTCAGACAACACTACATCATTTCGTCAACACTATTCAGGCCAGATTAGTGTGTGCTAATCCAACCACATTGGTTGTGATTCAGGCCACCTAAACCTCACCTAGAGAGGTTCCTTGGATTGTACTCTTTTCCCTATTATTAGTTTTGGCTTAATGGGTTTTCTAAGATAGGTTTTTAATGAGACAAGCCCAATGTACTTTACCACAGCCTCTTGGTGAATCAAGGCCCATTCTATCTCATCATCTACGAAATAAGAGAGGAAAAATCAAGTCAAAACATTATTTACTTCTTAGTCTTTGTCTTAGTTGTCTTTGTAATTCCCTAAGTATTTCCTTTAATGTTTTGGTAAAATTTTAGGAGTCATTTTCAATTTCCTACACTACTATAAGTAATCTCTTGTATCCTTCTTTCTGAATCATCAAACATTTTAATAGCAAATCTCCGTGTTAAACTCGTTTGATCATCCTCTTGAATAAGGAATTTTAGAACACTTTCTCATTCCTCTCAAGAGCCGAAAGTCTAAGGGATCTTCATCACTGTTGGAAGTTTCAATTTAATTCACCCCTTGCCCAACGTGCCTGGTATTTTTCATTCACACATATCAAGCAGATAGTTCAAGGATTTTTCACCCTCTTTGAGAACTATCATCTATTTCCCCTTATTCTCCGATCCATCCAGTTAAGAGCTCACACATCCGAAAGTTACACCATCGTTTCACCCATTCCTCAACTTCAATCAATTCTTCCACTCTTCAACAACCATTTGGAGTTGATCAGGGGCTTGATACTCATCAGGATCACATCAATTGGTATCAGAGCCCATTCCAAACCAGGTTGTATCTCTACAATTCAGTTTGCTTCCTTTTGTATTCTTGCAAAAACGTTTTGTAACCTTTCTCCTTTTCTTGAGATTTCTTTTAAAATGTTTCTGGGTTTGTTTCTTGTTTAAACTTGATCTTATATCTTTTAATAACCTGAAAATTAACTTGAAAATAGTTTAGAACCGATTTCTAAAGGACAAAACTTGTGAAACACTCAATCGGCACCGTTGAGGTTCTAAGAAACTGTTTTTGTTAATCCGAGTTTATCACCTTTTGTTTGGATATTTTAGAGATTAAAACCTGAATAAACTTATTATTAGGACTTAATAGAATCAGGAATACCAATTAAAAATGTTTCAAAACGAATCTAAAGTTGTTAGACTCACCCATTTCAAAACTAGAGTTCAAAGGGTCTAGAACATGCCTTGCTAGGGTTTGTCTTTGTTGTTGTGTATTTGTTTCAGCGAATTGTTGTGTCAGTTTCTGTGTTTTACTTTCAACCTTTTACTTGTTTATTTTTCTGAATTTTTCAGGTACCATGGTAGGAACCAGCAATAATGGAGAAGAATCCTCAACCTCCAACAAACAACTCCTTGATTTCTTTAAAGCCATGATGGATGAAAGTATGGCAACCATGAGAGCTGATATAGAAAGATCCATCAATGAACAACTTAGGATAAACCAGCCACCTTCTGATTTTGAGCAATACTACAGTCACTCATCTAGGTCACAACACCCTAGGAGAAGGTGGCCAACAGACGACCAACCACATAGGAATAACCAACCCAATCTACGCGACCCATTGGCTGGCCTGAAAATCAAGATTCCCTCTTTCCATAGAATTAATGACCCTGAGTAGTATCTAGAGTGGGAAAAGAAGATAGAAATAGGCTTTGATTGTATGTAATACACTCAGGATAGTAAGGTTAGAGTAGCACCAACCGCTTTTAAAGATTATGCCTTAAGTTGGTGGGATCAATTAGTTACTTCTAGGAGGACTGGGGATTTGCCTATAGTACTTTAAGGAGATGGAAACCTTATTGCTTAGGGCTGATTTTCAAGAGGATAGTGAAGCCACTATGGCTAGGTTTATGGGTGGCCTTAATAGGGATATCTTAGATAGGCTAGAGGGTCACCATTATGTCGAAAGAGAAGAACTTCTCCATATGGCTATCATGTTCGAAAAACAACTTAAGAGGAAAAACCTTAAAGCCGAATTTAGTTCTACAAGTTTTAGCCAATCTAAGAAGGTTAAGTCTAGCAAAGATTACAAGCCTTTCACTAAACATATGGTAGAAGATTCGAAACTTAAGGGAATGGATATGGGTTCTAGCACCAAACTAGGGAAATTCAGTGTTTTAAGTGTAAGGGCTTTGGTCACTTCTCTAGGGAACGTACCAATAAGAGAACCATAGTTATTAGGGCTAATGGTGAGGTAGAATCAGAGGATGACCATTTGGATGCTGAGTCGTTGGAAGAAAATATAGACATGCCCCATGCTGGACAACTCTTAGTCACTAAGAGAACTCTAAACTTACAAACTACGACAGAAAAAATTGAGCAAAAGAGAGAACCTATTCCACGCTTGCTGTCTAGTTAAGAGTAAGGTCTATATCTTAGTGATAGATGGAGGTAGCTGTACCAATGTAGCTAGTGAGATTATGGTAGAGAAGTTAGGACTTGAAATTATTAAGAGGTCTAAACTCTATAAGTTGCAATGGCTTAATGATAAGGGTGAGCTAGAAGTAGAGAACCAGGTCCTAGTTCCATTTTCCATATGTAAATATGAAGATGAGGTTTTGTGTGATGTTTTACCCATGGATGCTGGTCACATCTTGTTAGGTAGACCTTGGCAATCGGATAGACGGGTTATTCAAGATGGTTTACTAATAGGTACTCATTTGAGTTTGAGGGAAAGAAAAAAATTTTAGTACCTTTATCCCCACAATAGGTTCATTTAGATCAGATAGCTTTAATGAAAAATAAAACCCAATCCGAACCCAAAAGCAAACCCCATCCCGACGGCACCGCCAAACCGCAAACCAAGCCACCAGCCAACCAACCGACTAATCTTATGATTAAATCCAACCCAGGGTGTAACTTACCACACCTACTCTTTGTGCTTAAAGAATGCTTTCATACTAACCAATCTATGCAGGAAATTCATAGCAAAATTCAATTTCTTTTGCAGGAATTTAAAGATGTGTTTCAAGAGGAGCAACCGCAAGGCTTACCACCAATCCGAGGAATTGAGCACCAGATTGACTTTCTACCAGGAGCATCTCTTCCCAACAAGCCAGCCTACATAACCAACCCCGTAGAGACCAAGGAGCTTCAACAGCAAGTCACTGAACTCATGGAGAAAGGAAATATCCGCGAAAGTATGAGCCCGTGTATTGTACCTGTCTTTTTGTCCCAAAAAAGGATGGAAGCTGGAGAATGTGTGTTGATTGCAGAGCCATCAACAATATCAGTGTAAAGTATCACCATCCTATACCTAGATTAGATGATATGTTAGATGAATTTCATGGTTCTAGTATCTTCTCTAAGATATATCTTAAGAGTGGTTATCACCAAATTAGGATGAAAGAAGGTGATGAGTGGAAAACTGTATTTAAAACTAAAAAAGGTTATATAAGTCGTTAGTAATGCCTTTTGTCTTGACAAATGCACCTAGTACCTTCATGAGATTGATGAACCATGTCCTTACGGAATTCATAGGTCATTTTGTGGTAGTATACTTTGATGACATTCTAGCTCTTAGCTGAACTTAGATGATCATGTATAACACCTCAAAAAGGTTTTTGAAGTGCTTAGAAAGGATACCTTCTATTCCAATCTTAAGAAATGTATTTTTGGAACAGATAACCTTGTCTTCTTAGGTTTCGTTGTGACTTTATATGGTATTAAGGTTGATGAGGAAAAAATAAAATCGATTAAGGAGTGGCCGAGTCTAAAGAATGTTGGGGAAGTAAGAAGCTTCCATAGCCAATGCTCTTTGGTGATACCATCTCCTAAGAAACGTAAGAGCTACGTGATAACTCTTTAGAAGTTAAACTGCTAGGTTTTGAGCAAATCAAAGATTTATATGCTACTGATGCTGATTTTAAGGATATTTATGCTTCTTGTGAGAAGTTTGGGACTGGAAAATACTTTAAGAGTGAAAGCTTCTTTTTTTATGATAATTGGTTATGTGTACCTAACTCCTCTTTGCGAGACTTGTTTCTTAAGGAAGCACATTCAGGTGGTCATATGGGTCACTTTGGCGTGGCAAAGACATTAAAAGTATTGCAGGAACACTTCTTTTGGCCACACATGAGGAGTGATGTTGAGAAAGCTTGCCAAAGATGTGTAACTTGCAAACAAGCCAAATCCACAATCCAAAAGTACGGTTTGTATACCCCTTTTCCTATACCTTTGTACCCTTGGCATGATATTTCTATGGATTTTGTTGTCAGATTGCATAAAAATAAGACTGGAAAGGATTCTGTGTTTGTTGTAGTTGAGAGGTTTTCCAAAATGGCTCACTTTATTCCTTGTCATAAGATGGATGATGCAGTTAACACTGCCGGATTATTCTTTAAGGAGATAGTCAGACTTCATGGCATGTTAGAACCATTGTATCATATAGAGACACTAAGTTTTTTAGTTACTCTTGGAAACCACTTTGGTCTAAACTAGGAACTAAGCTTTGTTTCTCCAATACTTGTCACCCACAATCGGATGGTCAAACTGAAGTAGTTAATAGAACCTTGTCCACTTTGTTAAGAGCTTTGATTAAAAAGAATCTTAGAACTTGGGGAGAATGCTTGCCTCATGTTGAATTCACATATAATCATGCTAGGCATACTGCTTCTAAGTACTCACCATTCGAAATTGTTTATGGGTTCAATCCCATCTCACCTTTGGATCTAGTGCCTTTACCTTTGAGTGAAAGGACAAGCCTTGTTGGAAAGAAGAAGGCTGAGTTGGTTAAAAAAATTCATCAGATGGCTCGGCTCAATATTGAAAATAAGACTATGATGTACGCTCAACAAGCCAATAGTGGCCAGCAAGGAACCACAACCTAGGGAGCAGCTTGAACCAGAGGAGGAAGAAGCCACTAAAGATGCTAAGGAGCAGCTAGAACCCACGGATATTGGAGATGAAAGCCTACAAATCTTCAATGGCCCCATTACCATTCAAGCAAGCCATACTTAAGACAACACTACAACACCTTCTCAACACCATTCAGGCAAGTTTAGTGTGTGGTAATCCAACCACATTGGTTGTAATTCAAGCCACCTAAACCTCACCAAGAGAGTTGCCTTGGATTGTACTCTTTTTCACTATTCTAAGTTTTGTCCCAATGGGTTTTCTAAGATAGGTTTTTAATAAGGCAAACCCAATATATTTTACCACGGCCTCTTGGTTAATCAAGCCCATTCTATCTCATCATCAACGAAATAAGAGAGGAAGAATCAAGTCTAAACATTATGTACTTTTTACTCTTTCTCTTAGTTGTCTTTGTAATTCCCTAAGTATTTCTTTAATGTTTTGGTAGAATTTTAAAAGTTATTTTCAATTTCCTAGGCTACTATAAGTACTCTCTTGTGTCCTTCTTTCTGAATAATCAAACATTTTAATAGCAAATCTCATTCTTAAACTCGTTTGATCATCCTCTTGAATAAGGAATTTTAGAACATTTTCTCATTACTCAAAAGAGGCGAAAGTCTAAGGGATCTTCATCACCCTTTGAAGTTTCAATTCGATTCACCCTTTGCCCAATGTGCCTGGACTTTGTACTTCACACAGAGCAAGCAGATAGTCCAAGGATTTTCCACCATCCTTAAAAAGTATCATCCATTTCCCATTGTTCTTGGATCCATCCATTTAAGAGCTCACACATCCACAAGTTACACCATCGTTTCACCTATTTTGCAACTGCAATCCATTCAACAACTCTTCCACAACCATTTGGAGTTGTTTAGGGGCTTGATCCTCATCAGGATCACATCAGAAGGCTTTGTCGTAGCTCTTTCAGTCTCAAATGTTGTCACAATATGGAAAATTGTGCGAACATGTCATGTTGATCAGCTAATTAAAATGATTATTATAAACTGATCATTGTTGTTCATTGAATAAAGGCATATAAATGAAGCATAATGCGTAGCATCACGCAGTTTGGGAAAGATTGGATTACTTGGAGGCTTTGTTGTAGCTCTTTTGGTTTTATATTTTACCACAATATAGAAACTTGAGCTAGCTTAGCGTGGGCGTTTGATTCGTATCATTCTGAACTCTAAATTAAAGGTTACAGACGATTTAGTGTGCACATGTCAAGTTCATCAGCTAGTTAAAATTATCATACTAAATTGATCATTGCTGCTCCTTGGGTAAAGGCTTATAAATGAAGCATAATGAATGGCATCACGTAGTCTGGGATTGATTGGATTATTTGGATGCTTTTTCGTAGCTATTTCGGTCCTAAATTTTGTCACAATATATAAAATTGAGCTAGCTTAAATTGGTTATTGGATTACTGTAATTTTGAACTATAAATCAAAATTTACTAACGATTTAGTGCGAACATGTCAAGTTTATCGGCCAGTTAAAATAATAATTCTAAATTGATCATGGTGCTCCTTGAGTAAAGGCTAATAAATGAAGCATAATGCATGACATCACGCAGTTTGGGATACATTGGATTACTTGGACGCTTTGTCGTAGCTCTTTCAGTCTCAAATGTTCCACAATATGGGAAATTGAGCTAGCTTAATGTGGGCATTAGACTCATGTCATTTTAGGCTCTAAACCAAAAGTGAAAGACGATTTAGTGCGGACATTTCAAGTTATTCAGCTAGTTAAAATGAACATTCTAAAATTGGTGCTCCTTGAGTAAATGCTTATAAATAAAGCATAATGCATGCCATCACACATTTTGGGAAATATTGGATTATTTGGATGCTTTTTCGTAGCTATTTTGGTCCTATATTTTGTCACAATATAGAAAATTAAGCTTGATTAATGTGGGCGTTGGATTTGTGTCATTTTGAACTCTAAATCAAAAGTTACAGTCGATGCAGTGGCGGACATGTCAAGTTGATAGGCTAGTTAAAATGATCGTTCCAAACTGAGCATTGGTGCTCCTTGACTAAAGGCTTATAAATGAAGCATAATGCATGGCATCACACAGTTTGGAATACATTTGATTACTTGAATGCTTTGTCATAGCTCTTTCAATCTCAAATGTTGTCACAATATGGAAAATTTAGCTAGCTTAACATGGGTGTTGGATTCATGTTATTTTGAACTCTAAATCAATAGTGAAAGAGGATTTGGTGATGACGTGTCAAGTTGATCAGCTAGTTAAAATGATCATTCTAAACTGATCATTGGTGCTCATTGACGCAGTTTGGGATAGATTGGATTACTTGGAGGCTTTGTCATTGCTATCACAATATAGATAATTGAGCTAACGTAACGTGGGTGTTGGATTCGTGTTATTTTGAAACTCTAAAACAAAATTTACTGACGATTTAGTGCAGACATGTCAAGTAGATATGCCTGTTAAATGATCATTCTAAATTGATCACTGGTGCTTCGTGATTAATTTCTTATAAATGAAACATAATGTTTGGCATCACGTAGTTTGGGATTCATTGGATTACTTGGAGGATTTGTCGTAGCTCTTTTAGTCTTAAATGTTGTCACAATATAGAAAATTGAGCTAGCTTAACGTGGGTGTTGGATTCGTGTCATTTTGAGCTCCATATCAAAAGTTGAATACGATTTAGTGCGAACATTTCAAGTTGATCGGCTAGTTAAAATGATCATTTTGAGCTGATCATCAGTGCTTCTTGAGTAAAGGCTTATTAATTAAGCATAATGCATGGCATCACGCTGTTTGGAATTGATTGGATTACTTGGAGGCTTTGCCGTAGCTCTTTTAGTCTTAAATTTTGTCACAATATGGAAAATTGAGCTAGCATAACGTGGCTGTTGGATTCGTGTCATTTTGAACTCTAAATCAAAAGTTATGGACGATTTAGTGTGGACATATCAAGTTGATCGGCCAGTTGAAATGATCATTCTGAACAGATCATTGGTGTTGCTTGCGTAAAGGCTTATAAATGAAGCATAATGCATGGTATGACACACTTTGTGATACATTGGATTACTTGGAAGCTTTTTCGTAGCTCTTTTAGTCTCAAATGTTGCACAATATGAAAAATTGAGCTAGCTTAACGTGGACGTTGGACTCATGTCATTTTCGCTCTAAATCAAAAGTTGATCAGCGTTAAAATGATCATTCTAAAATTATCACTGGTGCTCCTTTAGTAAAGGCTTATAAATGAAGCATAATGCATTGCATCATGCAATTCAAAATAGATTGGATTACTTAAAGACTTTGTCGTAGCTATTTCGGTGATAACTTTTGTAACAATATAGAAAATATAGCTAGGCCAAGTTGTTATTTGATTATTGTAATTTTGAACACTAAATCAAAATTTACAGCGATTTAGTGTGGACATGTCAAGTTGATCGGCCAATTAAAATGATTATTCTAAACTGATCATCAGTCCTTCTTGAGTAAAGGCTTATATATGAAGCATAATGCATGGCATGACACAGTTTGGGATACATTAGATTTCTTGGAGGTTTTTTTGTAGCTCTTTTAGTCTTAAATGTTGTTAGAGTATATAAAATTGAGGTAGCTTAACGTGGGCGTTGGAGTCATGCCATTTGGTGCTCTAATTAAAAGTTTAAGACGCTTTAGTGCAGACTTGTCAAGTTGATCGACTAGTTAAAATGATCATTCTAAATAGATCGTTAGTGTTCCTTGAGTAAAGGATTATAAGTGAAGCATAATGCATGGCATCACGCACATTGGGATACATTAGACTATTTGGATGCTTTTTCGTAGCTCTTTCAGTCTCAAATTTTGCACAATATGAAAAATTGAGCTAGATTAACATAGACGTTGGACTCAAGTCAATTTCGCTCAAAATCAAAAGTTAAAAATGATTTAGTGCGGACATGTCAAGTTGATCAGCGTTAAAATGATCATTCTAAACTGATCATTGGTGCTCATTTATAAAAGACGTATAAATAAAGTATAATGCATAGTATCACGCAGTTTGGGATAGATTGCACTACTTGGAGGCTTGGTCATTCGTATTTTGATCTCAAATATTGGCACAATATGGAAAATTGAGCTAGCTTAACATGGGTGTTGGACTCATGTCATTTTATGATCGAAATCAAAAGTTAAAGACAATTTAGTACAGACATGTTAAGTTGATCAGCGTTAAAATGATCATTCTAAACTTATCATTGCTACTCCTTGAGTAAATGCTTATAACGGAAGCGTAATGCATGGCATCACGCAGTTTGGGATAGATTGGATTACTTGGAGGCGTTGTTGGAGCTATTTCAGTATTAAATTTTGTCACAATATAGAAAATTGAGCTTGCGTAATATGGGCATTGAATTTGTGTCATTTTAAATTGTAAATCAAAAGTTGCTGACAATTTAGTGTATACATCTCAGGTTGATCTGCAAGTTAAAATGATTATTCTAAACTGATCATCGGTGTACCTTGAGTAAACGCTTATAAATGAAGCATAATGCATGGCATCATGCAGTTTGAGATACATTGGATTACTTGGAGGCTTTGTCGTAGCTCTTTCAGTCTTAAATGTTGTCACAATATGGAAAATTGTACTAGCTTAATGTGGGCATTGGAGTCATGTCATTTTGAGCTCTGATTAAAAGTTATAGACGATTTATTGCGGACATGTCAAGTTGATCAGCTAGTTAAAATGATCATTCTAAACTGATCATTTGTGCTCCTCAAACGAAGCATATTGCATGGCATCAGGCAGTCTGGGATTAAGTGGATTACATGAAAGCTTAGTCATAGCTATTTCAATCTTTAATTTTCTCCTAATATAGAAAATTGAGGTCCCTTAACTTGGGCGCATGACATAATGCATGACATCACGCATGACATCATGCATGATATCACGCAGTCATCACGCAGTAAGGTCTTATAAATGAAACATAATGCATGACATCACGCAGTCTGGAATTGATTGGATTACTTGCCGGCCTTGTCGTAGCTATTTTGGTCTTAAATTTTGTCAAAATATAGAAAATTGAGCTCCCTTAACTTAGCGTTGGATTTTGGTCATTTTGAACTCTAAATCAAAAGTTACGGATGATTTTGTGCAGAAATCTCAAGTTGATCGGCCAGTTAAGATGTTCATTCTAAACTGATCATCGGTGTACCTTGAGTAAACGCTTATAAATGAAGCATAATGCATGGCATCATTCAGGTTGAGATACATTGGATTACTTGGAGGCTTTGTCGTAGCTATTTCAGTCTTAAATGTTGTCACAATATGGAAAATTGTGCTAGCTTAATGTGGGCTTCGGAGTCATGTCATTTTGAGCTTTTATTAAAAGTTATAGACGATTTATTGCGGACATGTCAAGTTGAACAGCTAGTTAAAATGATCATTCTAAACTGATCATTTGTGCTCCTCAAACGAAGCATATTGCATGGCATCACGCAGTCTCGGATTAAGTGGATTACTTGAAAGCTTAGTCATAGCTATTTCAATCTTTAATTTTCTCACAATATAGAAAATTGAGCTCCCTTAACTTGGGCGCATGACATAATGCATGACATCATGCATGACATCATGCAGTCATCATGCATGACATCATGCAGTCATCACGCAGTAAGGTCTTATAAATGAAACATAATGCATGACATCACGCAGTCATCATGCAATAAGGTCTTATAAATGAAACATAATGTATGACATCACGCAGTCTGGAATTGATTGGATTACTTGCCGGCCTTGTTGTAGCTATTTTGGTCTTAAATTTTGTCAAAATATAGAAAATTGAGCTCCCTTAACTTGGGCGTTGGATTTTGGTCATTTTGAACTCTAAATCAAAAGTTACGGATGATTTTGTGCAGAAATGTCAAGTTGATCGGCCAGTTAAGAAGTTCATTCTAAACTGATCATTGGTCCTCCTTGAGTAAAGGCTTATAAATGAAGCTTAATGCATGACATCATGCACTTTGGGATACACTGGATTACTTGGAGGCTTTATCATAGCTCATTTAGTGTTAAATGTTGTCACAATATATAAAATTGAGCTAGCTTAACATGGGTGTTCGAGTCATGTCATTTTGAGCTCTAATTAAAAGTTAGCTTAACGTAGGCGTTGGAGTTATGTCATTTTGAGCTCTAAATAAAAAGTAAAAGACAATTTAGTGCGGACATATAAAATTGATCAGCAAGTTAAAATGATCATTCTAAAATGATCATTGGTGCTCCTTGATTAAAGGCTTATAAATGAAGCATAATGAATGGCATCACGCAGTTTGGGATACATTGGATTACTTAAAGGCTTTGTCGTAGCTCATTTAATGTTAAATGTTGTCACCATATATAAAATTGAGCTACCTTAACATGGGCGTTCGTGTCATGTCATTTTGGAGCTCTAATTAAAAGTTAAACATGCTTTAGTATGGACATGTCAAGGTTATCACCTAGTTAAAATGAACATTCTAAAGTGATCATTTGTGCTTCTTGAGTAAAAGCTAATAAATTAAGCATAATGCATGGCATCACGCAGCCTGGAATTGATTGGATTACTTAGACGCTTTGTCGTAGCTATTTAGGTCTTAAATTTTGTCACAATATAGAAAATTGGTCTAGCTTAGTGTGAGCGTTAGATTTGTGTCATTTTGAACTCTAAATCAAAAGTTACAAACGATTTAGTGGAGACATGTCAAGTTGTTTGGCCAGTTAAAATGTTCATTCTAAACTGATCATCGGTACTCCTTGAGTAAAGGCTTATAAATGAAGCATAATGCATGGCATCACATAGTTTGAGATACACTGGACTACTTGGAAACTTTGTCATCATACTTGAGATACCTCTTTTGGTGTCAAATATTGCAATAATATAGAAAATTGAGCTAGCTTAACGTGGGCGTTGGATTTGTGTCATTCTGAACTCTAAATCAAAAGTTACAGACGATTTAGTGCGGACATGTCAATTTGATCGGCCAGTTAAAATGATCATATTAAACTGATCATTGGTTATCCTTGAGTGAAGGTTTATAAATGAAACATAATACATGGCATCACGCACTATGGGATACATTGGATTACTTGGAGGCTTTGTCGTAGCTGTTTCAATTTCAAATGTTGTCATAATATAGAACATTGAACTAGCTTAATGTGGGCATTGGATTTGTGTCATTATGAACTCTAAATCAAAAGTTATGGACGATTTAATGCGGACATGTCAAGTTTATCTGCCAATTAAAATGATCATTCTAAACTTTTCATTGGTGCTCCTTGAGTGAAGGCTTATAAATGAAGCATAATATATGCCATCACGCACTTTGGATACATTATATTACTTGGAGGGCTTTTCGTAACTCTTTAAGTCTCAAATGTTTAAAAATATGGAAAATTGAGCTAGCTTAACGTGGGTGTTGGACTCATGTCATTTTACGATATAAATCAAAATGATTTAGTGCAGACATTTCAAGTTGATCAGCTAGTTAAAATGATCATTCTAAAATTGGTGCTCCTTGAGTAAATGATTATAACTGAAGCATAATGCATGACATCACACAGTTTGAGATAGATTGGAATATTTGCAGGCTTTGTCGTAGCTATTACGGTTTTAAATTTTGTCACAATATAGAAAATTGAGCGTGCCTAACGTGGGCGTCGGATTCGTGTCATTTATAACTCTAGATCAAAAGTTACGTACGATGCAGTGCTCACATGACAAGTTAATCGGCTAGTTAAAATGATCGGTCCAAACTGATCATTGGTGCTCTTTGAGTAAAGGCTTATAAATGAAACATATCACGTAGTTTGGGATACTTTGGATTACTTGAAGGCTTTGTCATAGCTTTTTTAGTCTGAAATGTTGTCACAATACGGAAAATTGAGCTAGCTTAACGTGGGTGTTGGATTCATGTCGTTTTGAGCTCTAAATTTAAAGTTAAAGACGATTTAGTGCTGAAAGTTTTCTTGTAGTGGATGCATTCGTGTCGTTTTCAACTCTAAATCAAAAGTTACAGATGATTTAGTGCGGACATGTCAAGTTGATCAGCTAGTCAAAATGATCATCCTAAACTGATCATTGGTGCTCCTTGAGTAAAGGCTTATAAATGAAGCTTAATTCATGGCATCACGCAGTTACATTGGATTACTTGGACGTTTTGTTGTAGCTCTATCAGTCTCAAATGTTGTCATAATATTGAAAATTGAGCTAGCATAATGTTGGCGTTGGATTCGTGTCATTATGAACTATAAATCAAAAGTTATGTACGATTTAGTTCGGACATGTCAAGTTTATCGGCTAGTTAAACCGATCATTCTTAATCAATCACTGGTGCTCCTTGTGTAAAGGCTTATAAATAAAGCAAAATGCATGGCATCACGAATTTTGTGATACATTGGATTAATTGGAGACTTTGTCCTAGCTCTTTCAATGTCCAATGTTTTCATAATATAGAAATTGAGCTAGCTTAACGTGGGAGTTGGATTCATGTCATTATATACTCTAAATCAAAAGTTACGGACGATTTAGTGCGGACATGTCAAGTTGATCGGCCAGTTAAAATGATCATTCTAAACTGTTCATTGGTTCTTGTTGACTGAAGGCTTATAAATGAAGCATAATGCATGGCATGACGCACTATGGGATACATTGGATTACTTAGAGGCTTTGTCTTAGCTATTTCAGTTTCAAATGTTGTCATAATATAGAAAACCGAGCTAGCTTAACATACCCGTTGGATTCGTGTCATATTGAACTCTAAATCAAAAGTTATGGACGATTTAGTGCGGACATGTCAAGTTGATTGGCCAGTTAAAATTATCACTCTAAATTGATCATTGGTGCTGCTTGAGTAAAGGCTTATAAATAAAGCATAACGCATGATATCACGCACTTTGGATACATTAAATTACTTGGAGGCTTTTTTGTACCTCTTTCAAGCTCAAATGTTCTACAATATGGAAACTTGAGCTAGCTTAATGTGCGCGTTGGACTCATGACATTTTAGGAGCTATATCAAAAGTTAAAGAAGATTTAGTGCGGACATGTCAAGTTGATCATGTAGTTAAAATGATCATTTTTTAAATTGGTGCTCCTTGAGTAAATTCTTATAAATAAAGCATAGTGCATATCATACAGTTTGGGATAGATTGGATTACTTGGAGGCTTTTTCATCGCTATTTTGGTCTTAAATTTTGTCATGCTCGAGAAAATTGAGCTTGCTTAACATGGGCGTTGGGTTGGTGTCATTTTCAATTCTAACTCAAAAGTTACGGACGATGCAGTGTGGACATGTGAAGTTGATCGGCTAGTTAAAATTATCATTCCAAACTGATCAATTGTGCTCCATGAGTAAAGGCTTATAAATGAAGCATAATGCATGGCATCCTACAGTTTGGGATACATTAGATTACTTGGAGGCTTTTCCGTACCTTTTTCAGTCTCAAATGATCCACAATACCGAAAATTAAGCTATTTTAACGTGTGGGTTGGATTCGTGTCATTTTAAACTCTAAACCAAAAAATACTGATGATTTAGTGCAGATATGTCAAGTTGATCGGCCATTTAAAATCATCATTCTAAATTGATCATTGGTGCTCCTTGACTAAAGGCTTACAAATGAAGCATAATGCATGGCATCACGCAGTTTGGGATATATTGGATTACATGGACGCTTTTCCGTAGCTCTTTCAGTCTCAAATGATCAACAATATGGAAAAGTGAGCTAGCTTAACATGGTGTTGGATTCGTGTCATTTTGAACTCTAGCTCAAAAGTTACTGACAATTTTATGCGTACATGTAGAGTTGATCGGCTAGTAAAAATGATCATTCTAAACTGATCATTGGTGCTCTTTGAGTAAAGGCCTATAAATGAAGCATAATGCATGGCATCACGCATTTTGGGATTCATTGGATTACTTGGAGGCTTTTTCGTACCTCTTTTAGTCTCAAATGTTCAACAATATGGAAAATTGAGCTAGTCTAACGTAGGCGTTGGACTCATGTCATTTTATGCTCTAAATCCAAAGTTAAACACGATTTAGTATGGACATGTCCAGTTGATCAGCTAGTTAAAAGATTATTCAAAACTTATTGCTCCTTGAGTAAATGCTTATAAACAAAGCATAATGCATGGCATCACACAGTTTGGGATAGATTGGATTACTTGGCGGCTTTGTCTTAGCTATTTCGATCTCAAATTTTGCCACAATATAGGAAATTATGATAGCTTAACGTGGGCGTTGATTTCGTGTCATTTCGAACTCTAAATCAAAATTTACAAATGATTTAGTGTGGACACGTGAAATTGATCGGCTACTTAAAATGATCATTCCAAACTGATCATTGGTGCTCCTTCAGTAAAACCTTACAAATGAAGCATAATGCAAGGCATCATGCACTTTCGGATACATTGGATTACTTAGAAGTTTTTATCATAACTCTTTCAGTGTAAAATGCTATCACAATATAGAATGTTGAGCTAGCTTAACGTGGGCGTTGGATTCCTGTCATTTTGAGCTCTAAATCAAAAGTTAAATATGATTCAATGCAGACATGTCAATCTGATTACCTAGTTAAAATGATCATTCTAAACTGATCATTCGTGTTCATTAGGTAAAGGCTTATAAATGAAACATAATGCATGACATCACACATTTTGGGATAGATTGGATTACTTGGAGGCTTTTTCGTAGCTATTTCCCTCTTATAAAGTTTCACAATATAGAAAATTGACCTAGCTTAATGTGGGCATTGGATTCGTGCCATTCTGAACTCTAAATCAAAAGTTACGAACGATTTAGTGTGGACATATAAATTGAATCGGCCAGTTAAAATGAGTATTCTAAACAGATCATTAGTGCTCGTTAAGTAAAGACTTATAAATGAAACATAATGCAAGTCATCATGAGTTTGGGATATATTGCATTACTTTGAGGCTCTGTCTAGATCTTTCCGTCTAAACTGTTGTCAGAATATGGAAAATTGAACTAGTTTAAACTAGGTGTTGGATTCATGTAGAATATAGAAAATTGAACTAGTTTAAACTGGGAGTTGGATTCATGTAATCTTTAGCTCTAAATAAAAAATTAAGGAAAAGTTTGTGTCGACATGTCAAGTTGAGGAGATAGTAAAAATAATCATTCTAAACTGATCATTGGTGTTGTTTAAGTAAAAAATTATAAATGAAGAATAATGCATGACATCACTTATTTTGGGATAAATTGGTTTACTTGGAGGCTTGGTTGTAGCTATATCGGTTTTAAATTTTATCACAATATAGAAAATTAAACTAGCTGAACGTGGGCGTTGGATTCATGTCATCTTGAGATTTAAATAAAAAGTTAAAGACATTTAGTGTGGACATGTCAAGTTGATCAGCTAGTTAAAATGATCTTTCAAAATAAATCAGTGGTTTTCCTTGAGTAAAGGCTTACAAAAGAAGCATAATGCATGACATCACATATTTTTCTATAGATTGGATTATTTGGAGACTTTGTCGTAGCTATTTTTGTCTTGAATTTTGTCACAATATAGAAAATTGAGATAGCTTAACATGCGTGTTGGATTCGTGTCATTCTGAACTCTAAATTAAAAGTTACAAACTATTTAGTGTGGACATGTCAAATTGATCAGCCAATTAAAATGATTATTCTAAATTGATCAATGGTGCTCCTTGAGTAAAGGATTATAAATGAAGCATAATGTATGGTATCATGCACTATGGGATTCATTGGATTACTTGGACGATTTTTCGTAGCTCTTTCAGTTTTAAATGTTGTCACAATATGAAAAATTGAGCTAGTTTAATGTGGGCACTGGATTCATGTTATTTTGAGCTATAAATAAAAAATTAATGACAATTTAGTGCAGACATGTCAAGTTGATCAGCTCATTAAAATGATCATTATGAAGTATTCATTGGTGCTCCTTGTGTAAACGCTTATAAATGATGCATAATGCATGGATTCACGCAGTTTGGGATACATTGGATTACCACTACAAGCAAACATCAAATTCCCGACGGCCTGTTTTGTCGAAATATGTCGGTAATACCAATTCCCATCTATTTTCTAATGAAAATGGTCCGTCGGGACTATTTCGTCACAAATTAATTTCTGTCGGGAAAGTCTCAGGAAATTCCGACGGCTTGGCGATAAAACTTGTCGTCAGAAACTTCCGACGGAAAGGCAATGGAATCATGCCGTCGGAAATTGCCAACAGATATTCGATGGATGTTTTCCGTCGGAACATTCCGACGGATATATGATGGTTTCATGCCGTCGGAAAACTCCGACAGATATTCAATGGAACACTTTCGTCAGAAATTCTCGACGAATTTGTGATGGAGAGTTTTCCGATGACTGTTGCCATTGAATGTGAACCGGTGATATATCCCGACGGTTTTTACCCAACCAATGGTGAAATTGAATAGTAAGTTCATGTTCTTCAATAGTCATTGGCCGGAAAGAATCATTTGCACATTCTGGAACTTGAGTTGGTATACAACTCGGAGTAGACGACTCACCACGTATTTGGTACTGTTGATATGACCTATGTTGGTGACATTTAATCATTCTATTTAAATTCAATATTTAGCATTTTATTTTCAAAATATTTAAAATTTAAATACTAAATACAAACCTATAATTTTTAATGTTTATGATATTTTTGTAAAAAAGTAATTTGTATTGCTAAATTTTTTATTAAAATACTGTTTAAAGTCCGCAAAAGGACAATGTGACAATTTTCAAATCGAACACGAATCAAAAAATTTAAATATCCAAACATATCACATATTTTTATAATACCAAATTAACCGAAACTATCCAAAATCAAAAAAGATACGTCCAAACCTATAATATTTATTGAATTTATAATTTATAGTTTTTAGTGATTTAAAAATAATTCATGACCGAACATATATGACGGTATGTTAGACGTTGACATGTGCCCCTAACTTCCACTACGATAATACTTGCCACACAAAAAAGTTCTGAGTTTGCTGACCGTTTTAATATTGGATACTTGACATAACAATGGTGTGATACTTAATGCAAAAACCTTATGTGACGTATATATGATATTTGATCTCCGTGCCAGCTCATAACTTGAAAAACGATAGCATCACTTTTCATTACCAACCGTTCTATCTAATTGATTTATCGGACTGATGTCATCCCGCTCATGAAAATGAGTTTCCTTTGAACGGAAAATCAAGCAATTATTCGATGAAAACATGAAACAACGATCAAGATTTTCAAAGTGCTCTTTTATGAAGTTGGTTCCCGTCCCTTGATAATTTGATGCTAAAACTTTCATCCTAACAGACCACCAAAACCGATTTGGATATTATATATGGCGTCTCGAGAAAACAAATTTACAATTGATTACTATGAAACTAAAGACATCCATGATGTCGAAAAATTTATTAGCATCCATCTGCCAATGCATAATAGTATTGAGTAATTCTGACCTCTAATTCAAAAATTATGTACGATTTAGTGCGAACATTTCATGTGGATCAACCAGCTAAATTTGTCATTCGTGCTCCTTGAGTAAAGACTTATAAATGAAGCATAATGCATGGTATCATAGAGTTTGGGATAGATTTAATTACTTTATTGTTTTGCCAAGATCTTTCAGTCTCAAATGTTTTCAAAATATGAAAAATTAAGCTAGGTTAACATGGGCGGTAGATTCATATCATCTTAAGCTCTAAATAAAAAGTAAAGGACGATTTAGTGCAAACATGTCAAGTTGATCAGGTAGTTAAAATGATAATTCTAAACTGATCATTGGTGCTCCTTGAGTAAAGACTAATAAATAAGCATAATGCATGTCATCACTCAGTTTAGGATAGATTGGATTATTTGGACGCTCTACATAACTATTTCGATCTTAAATTTCGTCAAAATATAGAAAATTAAGCTAGCATAACATGGGTGTTGGATTCATGTCATCTTGGACTCTAAATAAAATGTAAAAGAGGATTTAGTGCGGACTTCTCAAGTTGATCAGCTAGCTAAAATGATCATTCTAAACTGATCATTGGTGCTCCTTAAGTAAAAGCTTATAAATAAGCATAATGCATGACAACACGCAGTTTGGGATAGATTTGATTTTTTGGAGGCTTTCTTGTAACTATTTTGGTCTTAAATTGTTTTCACAATATTGAAAATTGAGCTAGCTTAAAGTGAATATTGGTTTCGTGTTATTTTGAACTCTAAATCAAAAGTTATGGACGATTTAGTGCAGACATGTCAAGTTGATCAACTAGTTAAAATGATCATTTTAAAAAGATCATTGGTGCTCCATGAGTAAAGGCTTATAAACTAAGAATAATGCATGATATCACGTATTTTGGGATAAATTGGTTTACTTGGAGGCTTGGTTGTAGCTATATCGGTTTTAAATTTTATCACAATATAGAAAATTAAACTAGCTGAACGTGGGCGTTGGATTCATGTCATCTTGAGATCTAAATAAAAAGTTAAAGACATTTAGTGTGGACATGTCAAGTTGATCAGCTAGTTAAAATGATCTTTCAAAATAAATCAGTGGTTCTCCTTGAGTAAAGGCTTACAAAAGAAGCATAATGCATGGCATCACACATTTTTCTATAGATTGGATTACTTGGAGACTTTGTCGTAGCTATTTTTGTCTTGAATTTTATCACAATATAGAAAATTGAGATAGCTTAACATGTGTGTTGGATTCGTGTCATTCTGAACTCTAAATTAAAAGTTACAAACTATTTAGTGTGGACATGTCAAATTGATCAGCCAGTTAAAATGATTATTCTAAATTGATCAATGGTGCTCCTTGAGTAAAGGATTATAAATGAAGCATAATGTATGGTATCATGCACTCTGGGATTCATTGGATTACTTGGACGATTTTTCGTAGCTCTTTCAGTTTTAAATGTTGTCACAATATGAAAAATTGAGCTAGTTTAATGTGGGCACTAGATTCATGTTATTTTGAGCTCTAAATAAAAAATTAATGACAATTTAGTGCGGACATGTCAAGTTGATCAGCTCATTAAAATGAACATTCTAAAGTGATCATTGGTACTCCTTGTGTAAACGCTTATAAATGATGCATAATGCATGGATTCACGCAGTTTGGGATACATTGGATTACCACTACAAGCAAACATCAAATTCCCGATGGCCTGTTTCGTCGAAATATGTCGGTAATACCAATTCCCATCTATTTTCCGACGAAAATGGTCCGTCGGGACTATTTTGTCACAAATTAATTTCTGTCGGGAAAGTCTCAGGAATTTCCGACGGCTTGGCGATAAAACTTATCGTCAGAAACTTCCTACGGCAAGGAAATGGAATCATGCCATCGGAAATTGCCAACAGATATTCGATGGATGTTTTCCGTCGGAACATTCCGACGGATATATGATGGTTTCATGCCATCGGAAAACTTTGACGGATATTCAATGGAACACTTTCGTCAGAAATTCCCGACGAATTTGTGATGGAGAGTTTTCCGATGATTGTTGCCGTTGAATGTGAATCGGTGATATATCCCGACGGTTTTTACCCAACGGAAATGTGAACCAGTGATATATCCCGACGGTTTTTACCCGTCGGGAGTTAGGAGACATGTTTCCAATGGAATCTTCCATCGGAAATTACCGACGACGCCTCGGATCGAGAAAAGTAAGAAGTTCACGACCAGGCTGCTGAACCAATTCTTCAATAGTCATTGGCCGGAAAGAATCATTTGCACATTCTGGAACTTGAGTTGGTATACAACTCGGAGTAGACGACTCACCACATATTTGGTACTGTTGATATGACCTATGTTGGTGACATTTAATCATTCTACTTAAATTCAATATTTAGCATTTTCTTTTCAAAATATTTAAAATTTAAATACTAAATACAAACCTAGAATTTTTAATGTTTATGATATTTTTGTAAAAAAGTAATTTGTATTGCTAAAATTATTATTAAAATACTGCTTAAATTCCGCAAAAGGACAATGTGACAATTTTCAAATCGAACACGAATCAAAAGTTTTAAATATCCAAACATATCACATATTTTTATAATACCAAATTAACCGAAACTATCCAAAATAAAAAAAGATACAACCAAACCTATAATATTTATTGAATTTATAATTTATAGTTTTTAGTGATTTAAAAACAATTCATGACCGAACATATATGACGGTATGTTAGACGTTGACATGTGCCCCTAACTTCCACTACGATAATAGTTGCCACACAAAAAAGTTCTGAGTTTGCTAACCGTTTTAATATTGGATACTTGACATAACAATGGTGTGATACTTAATTCAAAAACCTTATGTGACGTATATATGATATTTGATCTCCGTGCCAGCTCATAACTTGAAAAACGATAGCATCACTTTTCATTACCAACCGTTCTATCTAATTGATTTATCGGACTGATGTCATCCCGCTCATGAAAATGAGTTTCCTTTGAACGGAAAATCAAGCAATTATTCGATGAAAACATGAAACAATGATCAAGATTTTCAAAGTGCTCTTTTATGAAGTTGGTTCCCGTCCCTTGATAATTCGATGCTAAAAGGTTCATCCTAACAGACCACCGAAACCAATTTTGATATTATATATGGCGTCTCGAGAAAACAAATTTACAATTGATTAAAATGAAACTAAAGACTTCCATGATGTCGAAAAATTTATTAGCATCCATCTGCCAATGCATAATAGTATTGAGTAATTCTGACCTCTAATTCAAAAATTATGTACGATTTAGTGCGAACATTTCATGTGGATCGACCAGCTAAATTTGTCATTCGTGCTCCTTGAGTAAAGACTTATAAATGAAGCATAATGCATGGCATCACGGAGTTTAGGATAGATTTAATTACTTTATTGTTTTGCCAAGCTCTTTCAGTCTCAAATGTTTTCAAAATATGAAAAATTAAGCCAGGTTAACATTGGCGGTAGATTCATATCATCTTGAGCTCTAAATAAAAAGTAAAGGACGATTTAGTGCAAACATGTCAAGTTGATCAGGTAGTTAAAATGATAATTCTAAACTGATCATTGGTGCTCCTTGAGTAAATACTAATAAATAAGCATAATGCATGTCATCACGCAGTTTAGGATAGATTGAATTATTTGGACGCTCTACATAACTATTTCGATCTTAAATTTCGTCAAAATATAGAAAATTAAGCTAGCATAACATGGGTGTTGGATTCATGTCATCTTGAACTCTAAATAAAATGTAAAAGAGGATTTAGTACAGACTTCTCAAGTTGAACAGCTAGCTAAAATGATCATTCTAAACTGATTATTGGTGCTCCTTAAATAAAAGCTTATAAATAAGCATAATTCATGACAACACGCAGTTTGGAATAGATTTGATTTTTTGGAGGCTTTCTCGTAGCTATTTCGGTCTTAAATTGTTTTCACAATATTGAAAATTGAGCTAGCTTAAAGTGGGTATTGGTTTCGTGTCATTTTGAATTCTAAATCAAAAGTTATGGACGATTTAGTGCAGACATGTCAAGTTGATCAACTAGTTAAAACGATCATTTTAAAAAGATCATTGGTGCTCCTTGAGTAAAGGCTTATAAACTAAGCATAATGCATGACATCATGCAGTTTGGGATAGGTTGGATTTCTTGGAGGTTTGTCATAGCTATTTTGATCTTATATTTTGTCACAATACATAAAATTGAGCTAGCTTAACTTGGTTGTTGGTTATTTTGAAGTGTAAATCAAAAGTTACGAATGATTTAGTGCAGACATGTCAATGATCAGCTTGTTAAAATTATCATTATAAAGTGATCATTGGTGCTCCATGAGTAAAGGCTCATAATGATGCATAATGCATGGCTTCACGCAATTTTAGATAGATTGGATTGTTTGGAGCCTTTGTCATAGCTTTTCGGTCTTAAATTTTTTCACAATATAGAAAATTGAGTTAGCTTGACATGGGCATTGGATTCGTAAAAGTAAAAGACGAATTAGTGCGGACATATTAAGTTGATCAGCTAGTTAAAATAATCATTCTAAACTGATCATTGGTGCTCCTTTAGTAAAGGCTTATAAATTAAGTATAATGCAAGGTATCACGCAGTTTGTGATAGATTGGATTACTTGGAGGCTTTATCATAACTATTTTGATCTTAAATTTTATCACAATATAGAAATTGAGCTAGCTTAACGTGGATGTTGGAATAGTATCATTTTGAACTATAAATCAAAAGTTAAAATTATCATTCTAGATTGATCATTAGTCTCCTTGAGTAAAGGTTTATAAATGAAGCATACAACATGGCATAATGATGTTTGGGATACATTGGATTACTTGGAAGCTTTGTCCTAGCTCTTGTAGTCTCAAATAATATCACAATATGGAAAATTGAGTTAGTTTAACTTGAGCGTTAGACTCATGTCATTTTGAGCTCTAAATCAAAAGTTAAAGACGATTTAGTGCGGACATGTCAAGTTGATCAGCTAGTTAAAACGATCATTCTAAACTGATCATTTGTGCTCATTGAATAATAATGCATAGCATCCCACAGTTTGGGATAGATTGGATTACTTGGCGTCTTTTTCATAGCTATTTCGATCTTAAATTTTGTCACAATATAGAAAATTGAGCTAGCTTAACGTGGGTGTTTGATTCGTGTCAATTTGAACTATAAATCAAAAGTTACAGATGATATAGTATGGACATGTCAAGTTGATTGGCCAATTAAAACGATCATTTTAAACTGATCACTTGTGCTCCTTGAGTAAAGGCTTATAAACAAAGCATAATAAATGGCATCATGCATTTTGAGATACATTGCATTACTTTGATGCTTTGTCTAGCTCTTTGAGTCTCAAATGTTGTCACAATATGGAAAATTGATCTAGCTTAACGTGGGCGTTGATTCAAGTCATTTCGAGCTCTAAATCAAAAGTTAAACGATATTTAATGCGGACATGTCAAGGTTATTAGCTAGGTAAAGTGATCTTTCTAAACTAATCAATGGTGCTCATTGAGTAAAGGCGTATAAATGAAGCATAATGTATAGAATCACACAGTTTGGGATAGATTGGATTACTTGGAGGCTTTGTCGTAGCTATTTCAATCTTAAATTTTGTCACAATATAGAAAATTGAGCTAGTTTAACGTGGGTGTTGGATTCGTATCATTTTGAACTCAAAATTTATGGACTATTTAGTGTGGACATGTCAAGTTTATCGGCTAGTTAAAATGATTATTCTAAACTGATCATTGGTGCTCCTTGATTAAAGACTTATAAATGAAACATAATGCATGGCATCACGCAGTTTTAGATATATTGCATTACTTTGATGCTTTGCCTAGCTCTTGCAGTCTCAAATGTTTTCATAATATAGAAATTAAGCCAGCTTAATGTGGGCGTTGGATTCATGTCTTCTTGAGCTCTAAATAAAAAGTAAAAGATGATTTGGTGCGGATATGTCAAGTTGATCAACTAGTTAAAATAATCATTCTAAACTGATCATTAGTGCTCCTTGAGTAAAATCTTATAAATTAAGCATAATGCATGGCATCACGCAGTTTGGGTTAGATTGTATTACTTGGAGGCTTTGTAATAGCTATTTCGACCTTAAATTTTGTCCAAAAATAGAAAATTTAGCTAGCTTAACGTGGGTATAGGTTTCGTGTGATTTTGAACTCTAAATCAAAAGTTATGGACGAGTTAGTGCAGACATGTCAAGTTGATCAGCTAGTTAAAATGATCATTCGAAACTGATCATTGGTGCTCCTTGAGTAAAGGCTTATAAACTAAGCATAATGCATGGCATCATTCAGTTTGTGATAGATTGGGTTGCATGGAGGTTTGTCATAGCTATTTCGATCTTAAATTTTGTCACAATACATAAAATTGAGCTAGCTTAACTTGGGTGTTGGATTCTTTTTATTTTGAACTGTAAATCAAAAGTTACGAATGATTTAGTACGCACATGTCAAGTTGATCAGCTTGTTAAAATGATCATTATAAACGGATCATTGGTGCTCCATGAATAAAGGCTTATAACTGAAGTATAATGCATGGCTTCATGCAGTTTTGGATATATTGGATTGTTTGGAGCCTTTTTCATAGCTTTTCGGTCTTATATATTTTCACTATTTAGAAAATTGAGTTAGCTTAATGTCGGCGTTGGATTCGTGTAATTCTGACCTCTAATTCAAAAGTTATGTACGATTTAGTGCGGACATTTCATGTGGATCAACCAGCTAAATTTGTCATTCGTGCTCCTTGAGTAAAGGCTTATAAATGAAGCATAATGCATGGCATCACGCAGTTTGAGATAGATTTAATTACTTTATTGTTTTGCCAAGCTCTTTCAGTCTCAAATGTTTTCAAAATATGAAAAATTAAGCCAGGTTAACATGGGCAGTAGATTCATATCATCTTGAGCTCTAAATAAAAAGTAAAGGACGATTTAGTGCAAACATGTCAAGTTGATCAGGTAGTTAAAATGATAATTCTATACTGATCATTGGTGCTCCTTGAGTAAAGGCTAATAAATAAGCATAATGCATGTCATCACGCAGTTTAGGATAGATTGGATTACTTGGACGGTCTACATAACTATTTCAATCTTAAATTTTGTCAAAATATAGAAAATTAAGCTAGCTCAACATGGGTGTTGGATTCATGTCATCTTGAACTCTAAATAAAATGTAAAATAGGATTTAGTGCGGACATGTCAGGTTGATCAACTACCTAAAATGATCATTCTAAACCGATCATTGGTGCTCCTGTAGTAAAGGCTTATAAATAAGCATAATGCATGACAACATGCAGTTTGGGATAGATTTGGTTTTTTGGAGGCTTTTTCGTAGCTATTTTGGTCTTAAATTGTTTTCACAATATTGAAAATTGAGCTAGCTTAACGTGGGTGTTTGACTCATGAGATGTAAATCGAAAGTTAAAGACGATTTAGTGCAGAAATGTCGAGTTGATCAGCTAGTTAAAATGATCATTCTAAACTCATCATTGGTGCTCATTGAGTAAAGGCTTATAAATGAAGCATTATGCATAGCATCATGAAGTTTGGGATAGACTGGATTACTTGGAGACTTTGTCTAGCTCTTTTTATCTAAAATGTTGTCACAATAGGAAAAATTGAGCTAGTTTAACGTGGGCGTTGGATTCAGGTCTTCTTGAGTTTTAAATAAAAAGTAAAAGATGATTTGGTGCAAACATGTCAAGTTGATCAGCTAGTTAAAATAATCATTCTAAACTGATCATTAGTGCTCCTTGTGTAAAGTTTTATAAATTAAGCATAATGCATGTTATCACGCAGTTTGGGATAGATTGCATTACTCGGTGACTTTGTAATAGCTATTTCGATCTTAAATTTTGTCCAAAAATAGAAAATTGAGCTAGCTTAAAGTGGGTATTGGTTTCGTGTCATTTTGAACTCTAAATCAAAAGGTATGGACGATTTAGTGCAGACATGTCAAGTGCATCAACTAGTTAAAATGATCATTTTAAAGAGATCATTGGTGGTCCTTGAGTAAAGGCTTATAAACTAAGCATAATGCATGACATCATGCAGTTTGGGATAGATTGGATTTCTTGGGGGTTTGTCATAGCTATTTTGATCTTATATTTTTTCACAATACATAAAATTGAGCTAGCTTAACTTGGTTGTTGGATTCATGTTATTTTGAAGTGTAAATCAAAAGTTACGAATGATTTAGTGCAGACATGTCAAGTTTATCAGCTTGTTAAAATTATCATTATAAAGTGATCATTGGTGCTCCATGAGTAAAGGCTCATAATGCATGGCTTGACATGGGCGTTTGATTCATAAAAGTAAAAGACGATTTAGTGCGGACATATTAAGTTGATCAGCTAGTTAAAATAATCATTCTAAACTGATCATTGGTGCGCCTTTAGTAAAGGCTTATAAATTAAGTATAATGCAAGGCGTCACGCAGTTTGTGATAGATTGGATTACTTGGAGGCTTTATCATAACTATTTCGATCTTAAATTTTATCACAATATAGAAATGTAGCTAGCTTAACGTGGATGTTGGAATAGTGTCATTTTGAACTCTAAATCAAAAATTACGGACGATTTAGTGCGGACATGACAAGTTGATCAGCTAGTTAAAATGATCATTCTAAACTGATCATTGGTACTCCTTCAGTAAAGGCTTATAAATGAAGCATAATACATGGTATCACGCAGTTTGGGATAGATTACATCACTTGGAGGCCTTGTCTAGCTCTTTCGATCTCAAACGTTGTCACAATATGGAAAATTGAGCTAACTTAATGTGGGCGTTGTATTCATGTCATCTTCAGCTCTAAACAAAAAGTAAAAGACAATTTAGTGTGGACATGTCAACTTGATCAGCTAGTTAAAATAATCATTCTAAACTGATCATTGGTGCTGATTGAGTAAAGGCTTATAAGTTAAGCATCATGCATGGAAT
>CM032159.1:23294613-23347113 GCA_018901935.1 Pugionium cornutum
ACTCAATGAGCACCAATGATCTGTTTAGAATGATCACTTTACCAAGCTGATCAACTTGACATGTCCACACTAAATCGTATTTCAATTTTTATTTAGAACTCAATATGACATGAATCCAACGCCCACATTAAGCTAGCTTAATTTTCCATATTGTGATAACATTTGAGACTGAAAGAGCTAGACAAAGCGTAAAAGTAATGCAATCTATCCCAAACTGCGTGATGCCATGCATTATGCTTCATTTATAAGCCTTTACTGAAGGAGAACCAATGATCAGTTTAGAATGTTCATTTTAATAGGCCGATCAATTTGAGATGTCCACCCTAAATGGTCCGTAACTTTATATTTAGAGTTCAGAATGACACAAATCCAACATACACGTTACATTAACTCAATTTCTATATTGGGACAAAATTTAAGACCCAAATAGCTACAAAAAAGCCTCCAAGTAATCCATTCTATCCCAAACTGCGTGATTCCATGCATTATGTTTCATTTATAAGCCTTTACTCATGGAGCACCAATGATCAGTTTAGAATGATCATTTTAACTTGCTTCTCAACTTGACATGTCTGCACTAATTTGTCATTAACTTTTGATTTAGAGATCAAAATGACATGAATCCAACGCCCGCGTTAGGCTTGCTCAATTTTCTATATTGTGACAATATTTGAGACTAAAAGAGCTAGAAAAAGCCTCAAAGTAATGCAATATATCTCAACCTGCTCGATTCCATGTATAATGCTTAATTGATAAGCCTCTACTCAATGAGCAACTATGAGCACCTTGAAATGATCACTTTACCTACCTGATCAACTTGACATGTCTGCACTAAATCTTCTTTTAATTTTTATTTAGAGCTCAATATGACATGAATCCAACGCCCACGATAAGCAAGTTCAATTTTCCATATTGTGAAAACATTTCAGACTTAAAGAGCTAGACAAAGCATCAAAGTAACGCAATATATCCCATACTACGTGATGTCATGCATTATGCTTCATTTATAAGCCTTTACTCAAGGAGCACCAATGATAAGTTTAGAATGAACATTTTAACTGGCCGATAAACTTGACATGTCCGCACTAAATCGTCTTTTACTTTTTATTGAGAGCTCAAAATGACATGTATCCAACGCCCACATTAAGCTAGCTCAATTATCCAAACTGTGACAACATTTGAGTCTAAAAGAGCTAGACAAATCCTCACAGTAATGCTATCTATCACAAACTGTGTGATGTCATGCATTATGCTTTATTTATAAACCTTTACTCAAGGAGCACCAATGATCAATTTAGAAAGATCATTTTAGCTAGATAATCCACTTGACATATCCGCACTATATCATCTTAACTTTTTTAATTAGCGCTCAAGATGACATGAATCCAACGCCCACATTAAGCTAGCTCGATTTCCATGTTGTGAAAACATTTGAGACTTAAAAAGCTAGACAAAGTTTCAAACTAAGGCAATCGATCCCAAACTGTGTGATGCTATGCATTATGCTTAATTTATAAGCCTTTACTCAAGGAATACCAATTACCAGTTTAGAATGATCATTTTAACAGTCCGATCAACTTGACATATTTCCACTAAATAGTCTGTAACTTGTGATTTAGAGTTCAAAATGAAACAAATCCAACACCTACGTTAAGCTAGCTCAATTCTCTGTATGGTGACAAAATTTAATATCAAAATAGCTATGAACAAGCCTCCAAGTTATCCAATCTATCCTAAAATACGTGATGCCATGCATTATGTTTACTTTATAACCCTTTACTCAATGAGATCAATGATCTGTTTAGAATGATCACTTTACCTAGTTGATCAACTTGACATGTCTGCACTAAATCGTCTTTTAATTTTTATTTAGAGCTCAATATGATATGAATTCAACTCCAATGTTAAGCTAGCTTAATTTTTGATATTGTGCCAACATTTGAGACTGAAAGAGCTAGACAAAGCATCAAAGTAATCCAATCTATCCCAAACTGCGTGATGCCATGCATCATACTTCATTTATAAGCTTTTACTCAACGAGCACCAATGATCAGTTTAGAATTATCATTTTAACTAGCCGTTCAACTTGACATGTCCGCACTGAATTGTCCGTAACTTATGATTTAAAGTTCACAATGACATGAATCCAACGTCCATGGTAAGCTACCTCAATTTCTATATTGTGACAAAATTTAAAACCGAAAGAGCTACAAAAAAGCCACCAAGTAATCCAATCTATCCCGAACTGCGTGATGCCATGCATTATGCTTCATTTATGAGCCTTTACTCAAGTAGCACCAATGATCAGTTTAGAATGATCATTTTAACTTGCTGCTAAACTTGACATATCCACACTAAATCGTCATTAACTTTTGATTTAGAGATCAATGTGACATGAATCCAACGCCCGCGTTAGGCTTTTTCAATTTTCCATATTGTGAGAATATTTGAGACCAAAAGAGCTAGAAAAGCCCTCAAAGTAATGCAATATATCTCAAACTGCTCAGTACCATGCATAATGCTCAATTGATAAGCCTCTACTCAATGAGCACCAATGAGCAACTTAAAATGATCACTTTACCTACCTGATCAACTTGACATGTCTGCACTGAATCTTTTTTTAATTTTTATTTAGAGCTCAATATGACATGAATCCAACGCCCACGATAAGCTAGTTTAATTTTCCATATTGTGAAAACATTTCAGACAAAAAGAGCTAGACAAAGCATCAAAGTAACGCAATATATCCCATACTACGTGTTGTCATGCATTATGCTCCATTTATAAGCCTTTATTAAAGGAGCACCATTGACAATTTTAGAATGATCATTTTAACTGGCTGATCAACTTGACATGTCCACACTATATCATCTTTTACTTTTTATTTAGAGCTCAAAATGACATAAATCCAACTCCCACGTTAATCTAGCTCAATATTCCAAATTGTGACAACATTTGAGTCTAAAAGAGCTAGACAAATCTTCAAAGTAATGCTATCAATCCCAAACTACATGATGCCGTGCATTATGCTTCATTTATAAGCCTTTACTCAAGGAGCACCAATTATCAGTTTAGAAAGATGATTTGAACTAGCTAATCAACTTGACATATCCACACTATATCATCTTAAACTTTTCAATTAGAGCTCAAGATGACATGAATCTAACACCCACATTATGTTAGCTCAATTTCCATATTGTAAAAACATTTGGGACTCAAAGAGCTAGACTAAGCATTAAAGTAACGCAATCGATCCCAAACTACGTGATGCCATGCATTATGCTTCCTTTATAAGCCTTTACTAAAGGAGCACCAATGACTAGTTTAGAATAATCATTTTAACAGGCCGATCAACTTGACATGTACACTTTAAATCGTCTGCAACTTTTGATTTGGAGTTCAAAATGAAACTAATCCAACACCTACGTTAAGCTAGCTATATTCTCTATATTGGGACAAAATTTAAGATCAAAATAGCTATGACAAAGCCTCCAAGTTATCCAGTCTTTCCCAAACCGCGTGACGCCATGCATTATGTTTAATTTATAAGCCTTTACTCAATGAGCACCAATGATCTGTTTAGAATGATCACTTTACCTAGCTGATCAACTTGACATGTCCGCACTAAATCGTATTTTAATTTTTATTTAGAGCTCAATATGACATGAATCCAACGCCCACGTTATGTTAGCTCAATTTCCGTATTGTAAAAACATTTGGGACTCAAAGAGCTAGACTAAGCATAAAAGTAATGCAATTGATCCCAAACTACGTGATGCCATGCATTATGCTTCATTTATAAGCCTTTACTAAAGGAGCACCAATGACCAGTTTAGAATGATCATTTTAACACGCCGATCAACTTGACATATCCGTACTGAATCATCTTTAAACTTTTTAATTAGAGCACAACATGACATGAATCCAACACCCACGTTATGTTAGCTCAATTTCCATATTGTAAAAACATTTGGGACTCAAAGAGCTAGACTAAGCATCAAAGTAACGCAATCGATCCCAAACTACGTGATGCAATGCATTATGCTTCATTTATAAGCCTTTACTAAAGGAGCACCAATGACCAGTTTAGAATGATGATTTTAACAGGCCGATCAACTTGACATGTCCACTTTAAATCGTCTGCAACTTTTGATTTGGAGTTCAAAATGAAACGAATCCAACATCTACGTTAAGCTAGCTATATTCTCTATATTGGGACCAAATTTAATATAAATATACCTATGACAAAGCCTCCAAGTTATCCAGTCTTTCCCAAACCACGTGACGCCATGCATTATGTTTAATTTAAAACCCTTTACTCAATGAGCACCAATGATCTGTTTAGAATGATCGCTTTTCCTAGCTGATCAACTTGACATGTCCGCACTAAATCGTATTTTAATTTTTATTTAGAGCTCAATATGACATGAATCCAACGCCCACGTTAAGCTAGCTTAATTTTCCATTTTGTGATAACATTTGAGACTGAAAGAGCTAGACAAAGCGTAAAAGTAATGCAATCTATCCTAAACTGCGTGATGCCATACATTATGCTTCATTTATAAGCCTTTACTGAAGGAGAACCAATGATCAGTTTAAAATGTTCATTTTAATAGGCCGATCAATTTGAGATGTACGCCCTGAATGGTCCGTAACTTTTGATTTAGAGTTCAGAATGACACAAATCCAACGTACACGTTAATCTAACTCAATATCTATATTGCGACAAAATTTAAGACCCAAATAGCTACAAAAAAGCCTCCAAGTAATCCAATCTATCCCAAACTACGTGATGCCATGCATTATGATTCATTTATAGGTCTTTACTCAAGGAGTACCAATGATCAGTTTAGTATGATCATTTTAACTCGCTGCTTAACTTGACATGTCCGCACTAATTTGTCATTAACTTTTGATTTAGAGATCAAAATGACATGAATCCAACGCCCGCGTTAGGATTGGTCAATTTTCTATATTATGACAATATTTGAGACTAAAAGAGCTAGAAAAAAGCCTCAAAGTAATGCAATATATCTCAAACTGCTCGATTCCATGCATAATGCTTAATTGATAAGCCTCTACTCAATGAGCACCAATGAGCAACTTAATCCAACACCCACGTTAAGTTTAGAATTATCATTTTAACTGGCCGATAAACTTGACTTGCCCGCACTAAATCGTCTTTTACTTTTTATTGAGAGCTCAAAATGACATGAATCCAACGCCCACGTTAAGCTAGCTCAATTATACAAATTGTGACTACATTTAAGTCGAAAAGATCTAGACAAATCCTCAAAGTAATGCTATCTATCCCAAACTGCGTGATGTCATGTATTATGGTTTATTTATAAACCTTTACTCACGGAGCACCAATGATCAATTTAGAAAGATCATTTTAGCTAGATAATCCACTTGACATATCCGCACTAAATCGTCTTAACTTTTTTAATTAGAGCTCAAGATGACATGAATCCAACGCCCACATTAAGCTAGCTCAATTTCCATATTGTGAAAACATTTGAGACCTAAAAAGCTAGACAAAGTATCTAACTAATGCAATTGATCCCAAACTGTGTGACGCCATGCATTATGCTTAATTTATAAGCCTTTACTCAAGGAGTACCAAGTACGTGTTTAGAATGATCATTTTAACAGTCCGATCAACTTGACATATGTGCACTAAATCGTCTGTAACTTGTGATTTAGAGTTCAAAATGAAAAAAATCCAACACCTACGTTAAGCTAGCTCAAGTCTCTGTATTGTGACAAAATTTAATATCAAAATAGCTATGAAAAAGCCTCCAAGTTATCCAATCTATCCCAAAATACATGATGCCATGCATTATGTTTACTTTATAACCCTTTACTCAATGAGATCAATGATCTGTTTAGAATGATCACATTACCTAGGTTATCAACTTGACATGTCTGCACTAAATCGTCTTTTAATTTTTATTTAGAGTTCAATATGACATGAATTCAACTCCCATGTTAAGCTAGCTTAATTTTTGATATTGTGACAATATTTGAGACTAAAAGAGCTAGACAAAGCATCAAAGTAATCCAATCTATCCCAAACTGCGTGATGCCATGCATCATGCTTCATTTATAAGCTTTTACTCAACGAGCACCAATGATCAGTTTAGAATGATCATTTTAACTAGCCGTTCAACTTGACATGTCCGCACTAAATTGTCCTTAACTTTTGTTTTAAAGTTCACAATGACATGAATCCAACGTCCATGTTAATCTTACTCAATTTCTATATTGTGACAAAATTTAAGACCGAAAGAGCTACAAAAAAGCCACCAAGTAATCCAATCTATCCCGAACTGCGTGATGCCATGCATTATGCTTCATTTATAAGCCTTTACTCAAGTAGCACCAATGATCAGTTTAGAATGATCATTTTAACTCGTTGCTCAACTTGACATGTCAACACTAAATCGTCTTTAACTTTTGATTTAGAGCTCAAAATGACATGAATTCAATGACCACGTTAAGCTAGCTCAATTTTCCATATTGTGACATCATTTGAGTCTGAAAGAGCTAGACAAATTCTCAAAGTTATGCAATCTATCCCAAATTGCGTGAATCCATGCATTTTGCTTCATTTATAAGCCTTTACTCAAGGAGCACCAATGATAAGTTTAGAATGATTATTATAACTAGCTAATCAACTTGATATGCCTGCACTAAATCGTCTTTATCTTTTTATTTAGAGCTCAAGCTGACATGAATCTATCGCCCTTGTTAATCTAGCTCAATTTTCCATATTGTAAAAACATTTGAGACTGCATTATGCTTCATTTATAAGCCTTTAATCAAGGAGACCAATGACCAGTTTAGAATGATCATTTTAACTAGCTGATCAACTTACATGTCCGCACTAAATCGTTTTCAACTTTTGATTTAGAGCTTATAATGACATGAGTCCAACGCCCACTTTAAGCTAGTTGAATTTTCCGTATTGTGACAACATTTGAGACTAAAAGTGCTACGAAAAAGCCTCCAAGTAATCCAATGTATTTCCAAACAGCATGATGCCTTGCATTATACTTCATTTATAAGCCTTTACTCAAGGACCACCAATGATCAGTTTGGAATGATCATTTTCATTTGCCGATAAACTTGACATGTCCGCACTAAATCGTCTGTAACTTGTGATTTAGAGATCAAAATGAAATGAATCCAACACCCACGTTAAGCTAGCTTAATTTTCTACATTTTGACAAAATATAATATCAAAATAGCAATGACAAAGCCTCCAAGTAATCCACTCTATCCCAAACTTTGTGATGTCTTGCATTATATTTAATTTATAAGCTTTTACACCAACGATCATTTTGGAATGATCACTATACCTAACTGATGAACTTGACATGTCCACACTAAATCGTCTTTCGATTTTTATTTAGAGTTCAGTATTACTTGAATCCAACGCCCACGTTAAGCAAGCTTAATTTTCCATATTGTGACAACATTTGAGACTGAAAGAACTGGACAAAGCATATAAGTAATGAAATCTATCTCAAACTACGTGATGCCACGCATTATGCTTCATTTATAAGCCTTTTGTCAAGGAGCACCAATGATCATTTTCACTGGCCAATCAATTCGACATGTCCGCACTATATCATCCGTAACTTTTGATTGAGAGTTCAAAATGACACGAATGCAACACACATGATAAGCTAGCTAAATTTTCTATATTATGATAAATTTTTAAGATCTAAATAGCTATGACAAAGCCTCTAAATAATAAAATCTATCCTCAATTGTGTGATGCTATGCATTATTCTTCATTTATAAGTTTTTACTCAATGAGCACAAATGATACATGTAGAATGATCATTGTAACTAGCTTATCAACTTGACATGTGCGCACTAAATCGTCTTTAAGTTTTGATTTAGAGCTCAAAATGACATGTGTCAAACGCCCACGTTAATCTAGCTTAATTTTCCATATTGTGGTAACAATTGAGATTGAAAGTGCTACGATGAAGCCTCCTAGGAATCCAATGTATCCCAAACTGCGTGATGCCATGCCTTATACTTCATTTATAAGCCTTAAGTCAAGGAGAACCAATGATCATTATAGAAGGTTCATCTTAACTGGCGGATCAACGGGACATGTCTGCACTAAATCGTCTGTAACTTTTGATTTAGAGTTCAGAATGACACGAATCCAATGCCCACATTAAGCTAACTCAATATGTATTGTTACAAAATTTAAGACCGAAAGAACTACAAAAAAGCCTCCAAGTAATCCAATCTATCCCAAACTGCATGATGCCATGCATTATGTTTCATTTATAAGCCTTTACTCAAGGAGCACCAATGATCAGTTTAGAATGATCATTTTAACTCGCTGCTCAACTTGACATGTCCACACTAAATCGTCTTTAACTTTTGATTTAGAGTTCAAAATGACATGAATTAAATGCCCACGTTAAGCTAGCTCAATTTTCCATATTGTGACAACATTTGAGTCTGAAAGAGGTAGACAAATCCTCAAAGTAATGCAATCTATCCCAAACTGTGTGATGCTGTGCATTATGCTTCATTTATAAGCCTTTACTCAAGGAGCACCAATGATCAGTTTAGAATGATCATTATAACTAGCTAATCAACTTGACATGTCCGCACTAAATGGTCTTTAACTTTTTATTTAGAGCTCATGATGACATGAAACTAACGCCCTTGTTAAGCTAGCTCAATTTTCCATATTTTGAAAACATTTAACACTGCATTATGCTTCATTTATAAGCCTTTACTCAAGGAGAACCAATGACCAGTTTAGAATGATCATTTTAACTAGCTGATCAACTTACATGTCCGCAGTAAATCGTCTTCAACTTTTGATTTAGAGGTTATAATGACATGAGTCCAACACCCACTTTAAGCTAGCTGAATTTTCCGTATTGTGACAACATTTGAGAGTAAAAGAGCTACGAAAAAGCCTCCAAGTAATCCAATGTATTCCAAACTGCATGGTGCCTTGTATTATACTTCATTTATAAGCCTTTACTCAAGGACACCACTGATCAGTTAATAATGATCATTTTAACTTGCCGATCAACTTAACATTTCCGCACAAAATCGTCTGTAACTTGTGATTTAAAGTTCAAAATGAAACAAATCCAACACCCACATTAAGCTAGCTCACGTTTCTACATTTTGACAAAATTTCAGATCAAAATAGCAATGACAAAGCTTTCAAGGAATCCAATCTATCCCAAACTGTGTGATGTTGTGCAGTATATTTAATTTATAAGCCTTTACACCAATGGTCATTTTGGAATGATCACTATACCTAACGGATCAACTAGACATGTCCGCACTAAATCGTCTTTTAATTTTTATTTAGAGCTCAATATGACATGAATCTAATGCCCACGCTAAGCTAGCTTAATTTTCCATATTGTGACAACATTTGAGACTGAAAGAGCTAGACAAAGCATCAAAGTAATGAAATCTATCTCAAACTGGTTGATGCCACACATTATGCTTCACTTATAAGCCTTTTCTCAAGGAGCACCAATGATTATTTTAGAAAATGCACGTTAAGGTAGCTCAATTTTCTATATTGTGACAAATATTTAGGATCGAAATAGCTATGAAAAAGCCACCAATTAATCCAATCTATCCTAAACTGTGTGATGCTATTCATTATTCTTCATTTATAAGCCTTTACTCAACGAGCACAAATGATACAGGTAGAATAATCATTTTAACTAGCTTATCAACTTTACATGTTAGCACTCAATCGTCTTTGACTTTTGTTTAGAGCTCAAAATGACATGAGTCAAACGCTTATGTCAAGGTAGCTCAATTTTCCGTATTGTGACAGCATTTGAGATTGAATGAGCTACGACGAAGCCTCCAAGTAATCCAATGTATCCCAAACTGCGTGATGCCATGCCTTATACTTCATTTATAAGCATTTAGTATAGGAGCACCAATGATCAGTTTAGAAGGTTCATCTTAACTGGCCAACGAACTGGACATGTCTGCACTAAATCGTCTAAAACTTTTGATTTAGATTTTAGAATGACACGAATCCAACGCCCACGTTAAGCTAACTCAATTTTCTATACTGTAAAAAAATTTAAGACCGAAATAGCTACAAAATATCCTCCAAGTGATCCAATCTATCCCAAACAGCGAGATGACATTCATTATGCTTCATTTATAAGCCTTTACTCAAGGAGCACCAAAAATCAGTTTACAATGATCATTTTTTAACTAGCTGTTCAACTTGACATGTCCGCACTAAATCGTCTTTAACTTTTGATTTAGAGATTAAAATGACATGAATCCAATGCCCACGTTAAGCTACCTCAAATTTTCATATTGTGACAACATTTGAAACTGAAAGAGCTCGACAAAGCCTCAAAGTCATGCAATTTATCCCAAACTGCGTGATGCCATGCATTATGCTTAATTTATAAGCCTTTACTCAAGCAGCACCAATGATCACTTTAGAATGATCAATTGAACTAGCTGATGAACTTAACATGTACGCACTATATCATCCATAACTTTTGATTTATAGTTCAAAATGACATTAACCCAACATTCATAAAATGTAAGATCGAAATTGCTATGAGAAAGCCTCCAAGTAATCCAACTTATCCTAAACTGTGTGATGCTATGCATTATGATTCATTTACATGCCTTTACTCAATGAACACCAATAATCAGCTTAGAATGATCATTTTACCTAGCTGATATACTTGAAATATCCAAACTAAATCATTTTTAACTTTTGATTTAGAGCTCAATATAACATGAGTCCAGTGCCCACGTTAAACTAGCTCAAGTTTCCATATTGTGACAACATGTGAGACTGAAAGAGCAGCGACAAAGCCTCCAACTAATCCAATGTATCCCAAACTGCATGATGCCATGCATTATGTTTCAGTAATAAAGCCTGTATTAAAGGAGCACCAATGATTAGTTTAGAATGATCATCTTAACAGGCCAATCAATTTGAAATGTGCACACTAAATTGTCCGTATTCTTTGATTTAGAGTTTAGAATGACACGAATCCAACGTCCACGTTAATCTAGCTCAATTTTCTATATTGTGACAAAAATTAAGACGGGTATAGCTACGACAAAGCCTCCAAGTAATCAATTCTATTCTAAAATGCATGATGCCATGCATTATGCTTCATTTATAAATCTTTACTCAAGTAGCACCAATGATCAGTTTAGAATGATCATTTTAACTAGCTGACCAACTTGGCATGTCCGCACTAAATCGTTTGTAAATTTTTGTTTAGAGCTCAAAATAACATGAATCCAACACCCACGTTAAGTTAGCTCAATTTTCCTTATTGTGACAACATTTGAGACTAAAAGAGCTAGACAAAGCCTCAAAGTAATACATTCTTTCCAAAAATGCCTTATGCCATGCATTATGCTTCATTTATATGCATTTACTCAAGGAGCACCAATAATCAGTTTAGAATGATCATTTTAACTGGCTGATCAACTTGACATGAATCCAATGACCACGTTAAGCTAGCTTAATTTTCCATATTGTGACAACGTTTGGCACAGAAAGAGCTAGACAAAGCATCAAAGGAATGCAATCCATCTAAAACTGCATGATGCTATGCATTATGCTTTATTTATAAGCATTTACTTAATGAGTACCAATGATCAATTTAGAATGATCATTTTAACCGGCCGATCAATTTCACATGTTCATACTAAATCGTCCCTAACTTTCATATGGAGTTCAGAATGACACCAATCCAATACCCACGTTAAACTAGCTTAATTTTCTATATTGTGATCAAATTTAAGACCAAAATAGCTATGACAAAGCCTCCAAGTAATCCAATCTATCCCAAAATGCATGATAATATGCATTATGCTTGATTTATAAGCCTCTACTCAAGGAGCACCAATGACCAGTTTAGACTGACCATTTTCACTAGCTGATCAACTTGATATATCTGCACTAAATTGTTCTTAACTTTTGATTTAGAACTCAAAATGACATGAATCCAACACCCACGTTAATCTAGCTCAATTTTCCATATTGTGACAACATTTGAGACTGAAAGAGCTACACAAACCCTCAAATTAATGCAATCTATCTCAAACTTCATGATGCCATGCATTATGATTCATTTATAAGCCTTTACTCAAGGAGCATGAATGATTAGTTTAGAATGATCATTTTAACTGGCCGATCAACTTGACATGAATCCAACAACCACATTAACCCAGCTTAATTTTCCATATTTTGACAACATTTGAAACAAAAAGGACTAGACAAAGCCTCAAAGTAATGCAATCTATCTAAAACTGCATGATGCTATGCATTATGCTTCATTTATAAGCATTTACTTAATGAGCAGAAATGATTACTTTAGAATGATCATTTTAACCGGCCGATCAATTTCATATGTCCATTCTAAATCGTCCGTAACTTTGATATAGAGTTCAGAATGACACGAATCCAATGCCCACGTTAAGCTAGCTTAATTTTCTATATTGTGATAAAATTTAAGACCGAAATATCTATCACAAAGCCTTCAAGTAATCCAATCTATCCTAAAATGCGTGATAATATGCATTACGCTTGATTTATAAGCCTCTACTCAAGGAGCACCAATGACCAGTTTAGAATGATCATTTTAACTCGCTTATCAACTTGACATATCTGCACTAAATTGTCCTTAACTTTTGATTTAGAGCTCCAAATGACATGAATCCAACACCAACGTTAATCTAGCTCAATTTTCCATATTGTGCCAACATTTGAGACTGAAAGAGCTACACAAAGCTCAAAGTAATGCAATATATCTCAAACTTCATGATGCCATGAATTATGCATCATTTATAATCCTTTACTCAAGGAGCACCAATGATCAGTTTATAAAGATCATTTTAACTGGCCGATCAACTTGACATGAATCTAACAACCACGTTAAGCAAGCTTAATTTTCCATATTTTGCCAACGTTTGAGAAAGAAAGAGCTAGACAAAGCCTCAAAGTAACGCAATCTATCCAAAACTTCATGTTGCCATGCATTATGATTCATTTATAACCATTTACTTAAGAAACACAAATGATAAGTTTAAAATGATCATTTAAACTGGCCGATGAATTTCACATGTCCCTACTACATCGTCCGTAAGTTCTGATATAGAATTCACAATGACACAAATCCAATGCCCACGTCATGCTAGATTAATTTCCTATATTATGACAAAATTTAATACCGAAATAGCTACGAAAAAAGCTCCATCCAAGTAATCCAATCTATCCCAAAATGCGTGATGATGTGCATTATGCTTCATTTAT
The DNA here is from genome assembly GCA_018901935.1 of Pugionium cornutum. Lineage (NCBI taxonomy): Eukaryota > Viridiplantae > Streptophyta > Magnoliopsida > Brassicales > Brassicaceae > Pugionium > Pugionium cornutum. Next base: position 23,307,944 of record CM032159.1, read on the forward strand.
AAGCCTTTACTCAACAAGCACAAATGACCACTTTAGAATGTTCATTTTAACTAGCTGATCAACTTGACATATCACCTCTAAATTGTCTTTAACATTTGATTTAGAGCTCAAAATGACCTGAATCCAACGCCCACGTTAATCTAGTTCAATTTTCCATATTGTGACAACATTAGAGATCGAAACAGCTAGACAAAGCCTCAAAGTAATGCAATCTATCCCAAACTGCATGATGCCAGGCAATATGCTTCGTTAATAAGACTTTACTCAAGGAGCACAAATGATAGAATGATCATTTTAACTTGCCGATCAACTTGATATGAATCCATTGACCATGTTTAGCTACCTTAATTTTCAATATTGTGACAACATTTGAGATTGAAATAGCTTGACAAAGCCTCAAAGTAATGCAATCTGTCGAAAACTTCATGATCCCTTGCAATATGCTTCATTTATAAGCATTTACTAATGGAGCACCACTGATTGGTCTGAATGATCATTTTAACTGGCCGATCAATTCCACATGAACATACTAACGCATTCGTAACTTTTGATTTAGAGTTCAAAATGACAAGAATCCAACACCCAAGTTCAGGTAGCTCAATTTTCTATATTGTGACAAAATTCAAGACCAAAATATCTATGACAAAGCCTCCAAGTAACCCAATGTATCACAAACTGCGTGATGCCATGCATTATGCTTCATTTTTAAGCCTTTACTCAAGTGGTATTAATATAAGTTTAGAATGATCATTTTAACTAGCTGCTCAACCTGACATGTCCACACTAAATTCTCCTAAACTTTTTTTTTAGAGCTCAAGATGGCATGAATCCAATGTCCACGTTAAGCTAGGTCAATGTTCCATATTCTGACAACATTTGAGAGCGAAAGAACTAGACAAAGCCTCAAAGTAATACAATCTATCCCAAGCTGTGTCATACCATGCATTATGCTTCATTTATAAGCCATTATTCAAGGAGCACCAATGATAAGTTTAGAATGATCATTTTAACTGGCCGATCAATTTGACATGTCCACAATAATTCGTCCGTAACTTTTTATTTAGAGTTCAAAATGACACGAATCGAACGCCCACATTAAGCTAGCTCAGTTTTCAATATTGTGACAAAATTTAAGAAAGAAATGGCTATGACAAAGCCTCCTAGTAATCCAATCTATCCCAAAATGCGTGATGCTATTCATTATGCTTCATTTATAAGCCTTTACTCAAGGAGCACCAATGACCAGTTTAGAATGATAATTTTAACTAGCTGATCAACTTGACATGTTTGTAGTAAGTTTTCTTTAACTTTTGATTTAGAGCTCAAAATTACATGAATCCAACACCCACGATAAGCTACCTCAATTTTCTATATTGTGACAACATTTGAGATTGAAAGAGCTAGACAAAGCCTCAAAGTAATGCAATCTATGCCAAACTGCATGTTGCCATGCATTATGCTCAATTTGTAAGCCTTTACTCAAGAAGCACCAATGATCACTTTGAAATGATCATTTTAACTGGCCAATCAATTTGAAATGAATCCAACAACCATGTTAAGCTAGCTTAAATTTGCATATTGTGACAAAATTTGAGACAAAAAGAGCTAGAAAAAGCCTCAATATAATGCAATCTATCCAAAACTGCATGATGCCATGCATTATGCTTCATTTATAAGCATTTAGTTAAGAAGCACCAATGATTAGTTTATAATGATCATTTTAACTGGCCGATCGATTAAACGTGCAGGTCGTCTATTTTTGGTTTGGACTTGCGATTGAAAATAATAGCTGGCAAAGTTAGATGTTTCTTAATTAATACTTTCTGTGACGATTGAACCTTCATCCCTCGCAAGATTTTTAACTTTTTTCTTTAGGTGGAACATATATCTCTCAAAAGCATACATCCATCGATAGTGAAGAGGTCCTCCAAGCGCTGCTTCTCTAGGGAGGTGGAAATGAAGATGTTCAATAACATCAAAAAAATTCTAGTGGAAATATTTTCTCGAGTTTAGAAATGAGAACCGGTATTTTGTTTCTCCAACTTTCGTATATCGTCTCCAGTAAGTTATCTTGTACATAAATCTCACAATTGCTCGGTAAATGTTTTTAGGCATAAGATCGCTAAAGGCAAATGGAAATAGTATTTGCATGACAACATGACAATCATGACTTTTCATCCCTCTAAGTTTGCCTTCAATAGTATCGACACAATTACGAAGATTAGATGGGTATCCGTCGGCAAATTTGACACTATGCTTAATCCACTCAAAGAACTCGTCTTTTGCATGCGCATCCAACCGGAAAGCGGGAGACAATGATTTTCCACTCGACATTACATGTAGTTCCTTCCTGGAACAAATATGTGGCAAATCCAATCTAGATTTCAAATTATCTTTCGTTTTCCCTTGCACATTTAGAACAATATTCATTATATTGTTGAAAAATTCTTTTCAATGTGCATAACATCTAGATTGTGGTGCAACAGATGGTGCTTCCAATATGGTAAATCCCAAAAAATACTCTTCTTGTGCCAATTATGGTATTCGCCACAACCATCACAGGATAATCTTCATTACCTACACATGAAGCCATTCTATGAGCACCAAAATCTCTAAGTTGAGTTATCATATAATTCCCATCAAGCATAGGTGGTGGACCATCAAATTTTTTTAGTTTTTCCTAAACAATGACGTGCTCCGGCGATAAAGATGATCTTGTGGTAGAAAGCATCGATGACAATCAAACCAAATACTCTTTCATTCGTGATTCAGTTGGAACGTATCAGTATTATCTTGACAATATGGGCATGCTAAATTTTCATGCGTCGACCATCCTGATAACATTCCATATGCTGGAAAATCACTTATTGTACGAGTTTTTGAACCTCGTAATATGAAGCAGGTGCAATATTATCTTCAGGTAATATCTCTAACAAAATCAGCTGTTGCATTCACACAATCTTCAGCCAAGTTGAAATCCATCTTTATCGTCATCAAGCTGCTTGCAACAGATAAAGGCGATAATCCATCTCTACATCCTTTATAAAAAGGCTGTTTGGATGCATCTAACATATCAAAAAATTTCTGGGCTTCCAAATTAGGTTCCTCTATTCTGCTCTTTGTTCACGAAACGCATCATTCACCATCTAAACAGTACTTCTGTTTATATCAACTTCTGATGCCGGTTCCTCTACCCTAATATTAGCACTATCTAACCTTTTTGAAGTACTACCATAATATTGCATTGTTGCATCAGTTTCTCCATGTGAATACCAAATTTTGTAACCCGGCATAAATCCAGTCCTATACAAATGATTACGTATTTCTCTAACAGAGATTAATCTATGATTTCGACATTTAATACACGGGCAATACATTTTACCGTATTCTGATATCATGCTATTGTTTGATGCAAATGTCATGAACTCTTCAACACCTTGCATAAATTCATCCATCAATTCTCCCGTTGTTGAATCGTACCGAGGTTTATCCATCCACGATTGAAAATAATCATAAGAACCTAAAGAACACATTTTGTTAAAATTTTTTGTTCTGGTGAAATTGTGAAGGAGCAGAGCGTGTTTATATTGAAAATTAGAAGATTATCACAATTTTTTAATAGATTATTACGAAATTTTAACAGATTATTACGAATTTTTAACAGATTTTTAGGAATTTTTAACAGATTATTATGAATTTTTAACAGATTATTACAAATTTTTAACAGATTATTACGAATTTTTAACATATTATTATGAATTTTTAACAGATTATTATGAATTTTTAACAGATTATTACGAATTTTTAACAGATTATTACGAATTTTTAACAGATTATTACGAATTTTTAACAAATTATTACGAATTTTTAACAGATTATTACGAATTTTTAACAGATTATTAAGAATTTTTAACACATCATTACGAATTTTTACCAGCTTTTATGAAGTTTTAACACATTATTACGAATTTTTACCAGTTTTTATGAAGTTTTAACACATTATTACGAATTTTTACCAGATAATCACAAATTTTTAACAGATAATCACAAATTTTTAACAGATAATACTTAAGAATATTCCCGTTTCCAACGGTTGCCGACCACTATCGGATATTTCCGACGACCAACCGACGACTCTTGACGTTTACAAATCGACCAAACTAACAATTGCCAAAAATAGGAATTCATCGGAAAGTCATCGGAACTATCGACGGATTTCCGATGACGTTTAAATTTATTTATGTAAAAAAGTAATTAAGTGGAATCAGCCAACCGATATATTCCCGACGGATTCCAGATGGATAGTAAAAACCATAATCCGTCAGGAAGTAGTCGGTGGAAAACCGATGGTTTCAGTTTTGAGAGGATATCCCGACGCCAACTTTGCTGTCGAAAACCAGACGGAAGTCCGTCAGGTTTTACCATTGATTTCCCGATGGTAGTGCAAGCATCGGGATTTACCGACAAAACACCAACAAAATGTTTTCGCTCGGTAATCCATCGGAAAACCATCGCATAGGTGTTGGAACATTCCGACGATTTTATTTCCGTCGGAAATGCTATCGGAAATGTTAATGTTGTCTTGTAGTGTACGCCTTCACTCAGAGCACAAATGATCAGTTTAGAATGATCATTTGAACTAGCTGATCAACTTAACATGTGTACACTAAGTTGTCTTTAACTTTTGATTTAGAGCTCAAAATTATATGAATCCAACGCCCATGTTAATCTAGCTCAATTTTCCCTATTGTGACAATATTTGATACTGAAAGAGCTAGAAAAGGCCTCAAAGTAATGCAATCTATCCCAAACTCCATGATGCCATGCATTATGCTTCATTTCTAAGCCTTTACTCAAGAAGCAGCAATGATCAGTTTACAATGATCATTTTAACTGGCATATCAATTTCACATTTCCATACTAAATCGTCTGTAACTTTTGATTTAAAGTTCAAAATGACAAGAATCCAACGCCCACGTTAAGGTAGCCCACTTGACATGAATCCAACGACCATGTTAATCTACCTTAATTTTCCATATTGTGACAACATTTGAGGCTGAAAGAGCTAGACAAATCCTCAAAGTAATGCAATCTATCCCAAACTGCATGATGGCATGCGTTATGCTTCATTTATAAGCATTTACTGAAGGAGAACCAATGATCAGTTTAAAATGATCATTTTAACTGGCCGATCAATTTCACATGTGCTTACTAAATTGTCCGTAATTTTTGATTTAGATTTCAGAATTACAAGAATCTAACGCTCAAGTTAACCAAGCTCAATTTTCTATATTGTGACAAAAATTAAGAACAAAACAGCTATGACACAGCGTCCAAGTAATCCAATCTATCCCAAAATGTGTGATGCCATGCAATATGCTTCATTTATAAGTCTTTACTCAAGGAGCACCAATGATAAGTTTAGAATGGTCATTTTAACTAGCGGATCACTTTGACATGTCTACACTAAATCGTCTTTAAATTTTGATTTAGAGCTCAAAATGACAAGAATCCAACGTCCACATTTAGCTTGTTCAATTTTTCATATTGTGCAAACATTTCGGACTAAAAGAGCTATGACAAAGACTCCAAGTAATACAATGTATCCCAAACAACATGTTGTCATGCATTATGCTTCATTTATAAGCATTTACTCAAGGGGTACCAATGATCAGTTTAGAATGATCATTTTAATTACCTGCTCAACTTGACATGTCCACATTAAATTCTCCTTAACTTTTTTTAGAGCTTAAGATGACACAAATCCAATGCCCAATTTGAGGAAGCTGAATTTTCTATATTATGACAAAATTTAAAATCAAAATAGCTACGCAACGCCTCCAAGTAATCCAAGTAAGCCTTTACTCAAGGGGCACCAATGATGTTTAGTATGATCATTTTAACTAGTTGCTCAACTTGACATGTCCACACTAAATTTTTTTAACTTTTTATTTAGAGCTCAAGATGACATGAATCTAACGCCCACGTTAACCTAGCTCAATTTTCCATATTGTGACAACATTTGAGACTGAAAGAGCTAGAAAAACCCTCAAAGTAATGCAATCTATCCCAAACTGTATAATGCCATGCATTATGCTTCATTTACATGCCTTTATTCAAGGAAAACCAATGATCAATTTAGAATGATCATTTTAACTAGCTGCTCAACTTGACATGTCCACACTAAATTCTCCTTAACTTTTCATTTAGAGATCAAGATGATATGAATCAAACACCCACATTAACCTAGCTCAAAGTTCTATATTGTGACAACATTTGAGACTGAAAGAACTAGACAAAGCTTCAAAGTAATGAAATTTATCTCAAACTACGTGATCTCATGCATTAAGCTTCATTTATAAGTCTTTATTGAAAGAGCACCAATGATCAGTTTATAATGATCATTTTAACTGACAGATCAATTTGACATGTCAACCCTAAATCATCCGTAAATTTTGATTTAGAGTTCAAAATGTCACGAATCAAACGTCCACGTTAAGCTAGCTCAATTTTTTGTATTGTGACAAAATTTAAGACCAAAATAGCTACGCAAAGCCTCCAACTAATCCAATCTATCCCAAATTTCATGATGTCACACATTATGCTTCATTTATAAACCATTACTTAAGGAGCACCAATGATCAGTTTAGAAGTATCGTTTTAACTAGCTGATCAGCTTTACATGTCCACACTAAATCGTCATTAATTTTTCATTTAAAGCTCAACATGACATGAATCCAACGCCCATGTTAATCTAGCTCAATTTTCCATATTTTGAAAATATTTGGGACTGAAAGGCTAGAAAAAGCCTAAGAGTAATGCAACCTATCCCAAACAGCATGATGCCATGCACTATGCTTCATTTATAAGCTTTATTCAAGGAGCATTAATGATCAGTTTAGAATGATCATTTTAACTGGCCAAAGATTTCGACATGTCCACACTAAATCATCTGTAACTATTGATTTTGAGTTCAGACTGACACAAATCTAATGCACACATTAAGCTAGGTTAATTTTCTATATCGTGACAAAATTTAAGACCGATATAGAAACGACAAAGCTTCCAAGTAATTGAGTCTATCCCAAAATGTGTGATGCTATTGATTATACTTCATTTATAAGCCTTTACTCAAGGAGCACCAATGATCAGCTTAGAATGATCATTTTAACTAGATGATCAACTTGACAAGTCTGCACCAAATTTAGAGCTCAAAATGACATGAATCCAACACCCACGTTAAGCTAGCTCAATTTTCCATATCGTGACAACATTTGAGACTGGAAGAGCTAGACAAAGCTTCCAAATAATGCAATCTATCCCAAACTGCATGATGATATGCATTATGCTTTATTTATAAGCCTTTACTCAAAGAGCACCAATGATTAGTGTATAATGATCATTTTAACTGGCCGATCTACTTCGCATGAATCCAAAGACAACATTAAGCCATCTCAATTTTTGATATTCTGACAACATTTGAGACTAAAAGAGCTAGACAAAGCCTCAACGTATTACAATCTATCCGAAATGGCGTGATGCCATGCAATATGCTTTATTTATAAGGCTTTACAAAGGACCACCAATGACCTGTTTATTATTATTATTTTAACTAGCTGATCAACTTGACATGTCTCTAGTAAATTGTCTTTAATTTTTGATTTAGAACTCAAAATGACAAGAATCCAATGCCTACATTGAGCTCTCTCAATTTTCCATACTGTGACAACATTTCAGAATAAAAGAGCCATGACAAAGCCTCTAATTAATCCAATGTATCCCAAACAGCGTGATGCCATGAATTACACTTCATTTATGAGCCTTTATTAAAGGAGCACCAATGATTAGTTTGGTATGATCATTTTAACTAGTTGCTTAACTTGACATGTCCACACTAAATTTTCCTTAACTTTTCATTTGGAGCTCAAGATGACATGAATCCAACGCCGACATTAAGCTAGCTCAATTTTCCATTTTGTTACAACATTTGAGTCTGAAAGAGCTAGAAAAAGCATCAAAATAATGCAATTTATCCCAAACTGCGTGATACTATGCATTATGCTTCATTTATAAGCCTTTATTCAAAGAGCACCAATAATCAATTTATAATGATCATTTTAACAGGCCGAGCAATTTGACATGTCCACACTAAATTGTCCGTAACTTTTGATTTAGAGTTCAGAATGACACGAATCCAACGCCCACGTTAAACTAGCTAAATTTTCTATATTGTGACAAAATTTAAGACCAAAATAGATATGCAAAACCTCCAAGTAATCCAATCTATCCAAAAAAGCGTGATGCAATGCATTATGTTTCATTTATAAGCCTTTGCCCAAGGCGCACCAATGATCTGTTTAAAATGTTCATTTTAACTAGCTGATCAACTTGACATGTCCACACTAAATCGTCATGAAATTTTTATTTGGAGCTCAAGCTGACATCAATCTATTGCCAACGTTAAGCTAGCTCAATTTTCAATATTTTGACAACATTTAAAAGTAAATGAACTAGAAAAAGCCTCAAAGTAATGCAATCTATCCCAAACAGCGTGATGCCATACATTATGCTTCATTTATAAGCTTTACTCAATGAGCACCAATGATCAGTTTCAAATGATCATTTGAACATGCCAATCAACTTGACATGAATCCAACGACCACGTTTAGCTACATTAATTTTCCATATTGTGACAAAATTTGAAATTAAAAGAGCTAGACAAAGCCTCAAAGTAATGCAATCTATCCCAAACTGCATGATGCCATGCATTATGCTTCATTTATAAGCCTTTACTAAAGGAACACCAATGATCAGTTTAGAATGATCATTTTAACTGGCTGATCAATTTCACATGTCCATACTAAATCATCTGTAACTTTTGATTTAGAGTTCAAAATGACAAGAATCCAACGCCCACGTTAAGCTAGCTCAATTTTCTATATTGTGACAATATTTAAGACCAAAACAGCTATGACAAAGCCTCTAAGTAATCCAATCTATCCCAAAATGCGTGATGCCATGCAATATGCTTCATTTATAAGCCTTTACTCAAGGAGCACCAACGATAAGTTTAGAATTGTAATCTTAACTAGCTGATAAACTTGACCTGTCTGAACTAAATCGTGTTTAACCTTTGATTTAGAGCTCAAAATGACAAGAACCCAACACCCACAATTAGCTAGCTTAATTTTCCATATTGTGACAACATTTTAGACTAAAAGAGCGAGGACAAAGCCTCCAAGTAATCCAATGTATCCCAAACTGCGTGATGCCATGAATTATACTTCATTTATAATCATTTACTCAAGGGGCACCAATGATCAGTTTACAATGATCATTTGAACTTGCTGCTCAACTTGACATGTACACACTAAATTCTCCTTAACTGTTTTTTTACAGCTCAAGATGAAATGGATCCAATGCCCACGTTAAGGTACCTCAATTTTCCGTATTGTGACAACATTTGAAACTGAAAGAGTTACAAAAAGCCTCTAAGTAATCTAATGTATCTCGAACTGTGTGATGTCATGCATTATGCTTCCTTTATAAGCCTATACGCAAGGAGCACCAGTGATCAGTTTAGAATGATCATTTTAAGAGGCCGATCAAATTCACATGTCCCCAATAAATCATTCGTAAGTTCTGATTTAGAATTTAGAATGAGATGAATCCAACTCCCACATTAAGCGATATCAATTTTCTATATTGTCATAAACTTTAACAGCGAAATAGCTACAAAAAAGCATCCAAGTAATCCAATCTATCCCGAACTACCTGATTCCATGCATTATGCTTCATTTATGACTTATTCAACGAGTAGTTTAGAATCATCATTTTAATTGTCGGATAAACTTGACATGTCTGCACAAAATCATACGTAACTTTTGATTTAGAGTTTAAAATGACACGAATCCGACGCCCACAATAAGCTAGCTCAACTTTCTATATTGTGTCAAAATTTAAGACCAAAATAGCTACGACAAGGCCTCCAAGTAATTCAATCTATCACAACATGCGTGATGCCATGCATTATGTTATATTTATAAGCCTTTACTCAAGGAGCACCAATGATCAGTTTAGAATGACAATTTTAACTAGCTGATCAACTTGACATGTCTGCCCAATATTGTCCATCTCTTTTGAATTAGTGCTCAAAATGACATGAGTCCAATGCCCACGTTAAGATAGCTCAAGTTTCCATATTGTGACATTTGAGACTGAAAGAGCTACGAAAATGCCTCCAACTAATCTAATGTATCCCAAACTGTGTGATGCCATGCATTCTGTTTCATTTATTAGCTTTTACTCAAGAAGCACCAATGATAAGTTTAGAATGATTATTTTAACGCTTATAACCTTGACTTGTCCTCACTAAATCGTCTTTACCCTTTGAATTAGAGCTCAAAATGACACAAATGCAACGCCCACATTAAGCTAGCTTAATTTTCCGTATTGCGACTACATTTGAGATTGAGAGAGTTACAAAAAAGTCTCTAAGTAATCCAATGTATCCCAAACAGCGTGATGTCATGCATTATGCTTTGATTATAAGCCTTTACTCAAGAGCACCAATGATCAGTTTAGAATGATCTTTTTAACTAGCTGATCAACTTGACATATCCGCCCAAAATCCTCTTTAACTTTTGATTTAGAGCTCAAAATGTCATGAGTCCAACGCTAATGTTAAGGTAGCTCAATTTTCCATATTTTGACAACATTTGAGATTGAAAGAGTTACTAGAAAGCCTCCACGTAATCAAATGTATCCCAAACTGTGTGATGCCATTCATTATACTTCATTTATAAGCCTTTACTCATGGAGAACCAATGATCAGTCTAGAATGATCATTTTAACTGGCCGATCAACTTGACATGTCAGCACAAAATCGTCCGTAAGTTTTGATTAAAAGAATAACAAAAATCCAATGCCCACATTAAGCTAGCTAAATATTCTATATTGTGACAAAATTTAAAACCAAAATAGCTATGACAAAGCCGCCAAGTATTCCAATCTATCCCAAACTCTGTGATGTTATGCATTATGGTTCATTTATTAGCGTTTTCTCAAGGAGTTTAGAATGATCATTCTAACTACTAGCTGATCAACTTGACATGTCCGCCCTAAATTGTCTTTATGTTTTGATTTAGAGCTCAAAATGTCATGATTCCAACACTCACATTAAGCTTGCTCAATTTTCGGTATTCTGACAACATTTGAAACTAAAAGAGTTACTAGAAAGCTTCCACGTAATCCAATGTGTCCCAAACTGCGTGATGCCATTCATTATACTTCATTTATAAACCTTTACTCAAGGAGCATCAATTATCAGTTTAGAATGATCATTTTAACTTGCCGATCAACTTGACATGTCCGCACGAAATCATCAGTAACGTTTGATTTAGGGAATGACACGAATCCAATGCCCACACTAAGATAGCTCAGTTTTCTATAGTGTGACAAAATTTACAACCGAAATATTTACAACCAAAATATCCAAGTAATCAAATCTATCCCAAACTGCATGATGCTATGCATTATGCTTCATTTATAAGCCTTTACTTAAGGAGTTGAGAATGATCATGTTAACTAGCTGATGAACTTGACATGTCCGCCCTAAATCGTCTTTAACTTTTGATTTAGAGCTCAAAATGTCATAAGTCAACTGGTAACATTATTGTAGCTCATATTTCCATATTGTGACAACATTTGAGACTGAATGAGTTACTAGAAAGCCTCCACGCAATCCAATATCTCCCACACTGCGTGATGCCATTCATTATACTTCATTTATAAGCCTTTACTCAGGGAGCACCCATAATCAATTTAGAATGATCATTTTATCTGGCCGTTCAACTTGACATGTCCGCACGAAATCGTCAGTAATTTTTGATTTTGAGAATGACACGAATCCAATTCCCACGTTAAGCTAGCTTAATTTTCTATATTGTGACAAAATTTAAAACCGAAACAGCTACGACAAAACCTCAAAGTAATCAAATCTATCCGTAACTGCGTGATGATATGCATTATGCACCATTTATAACCCTTTACTTATGGAGAACCAATGATCAGTGTACAATGATCATTTTAACTGGCCGATCAACTTGACATGTCCGCACGAAATCGTCCGTAAGTATTGATTTAGAGGATAACACGAATCCAATGCCCACATTAAGCTAGCTAAATTTTCTATATTGTGACAAAATTTAAAACCAAAATAGCTATGACAAAGCCTCCAAGTAATCCAATTTATCCCAAACTCTGTGATGCTATGCATTATGGTTCATTTATAAGCATTTTCTCAAGGAGTTTAGAATGATCATTTTAACTAGCTGATCAACTTGACATGTCCGCCCTAAATCGTCTTTAAGTTTTGATTTAGAGCTCAAAATGTCATGATTCCTACACTCACATTAAGGTTGCTCAATTTTCCGTATTCTGACAACATTTGAAACTAAAAGAGTTACTAGAAAGCCTCCACGTAATCCAATATTTCCCAAACTGCGTGATGCCATTCATTATACTGCACCAATTATCAGTTTAGAATGATCATTTTAACTGGCCGATCAACTTGACATGTCCGCATGAAATCGTCAGTAACATTTGATTTAGAGAATGACACGAATCCAATGCCTACGTTAAGATAGCTTAATTTTCTATATTTTGGCAAAATTCAAAACCAAAATAGCTACGACAAAACCTCAAAGTAATCAAATCTATCCCAAACTGCGTGATGATATGCATTATCCACCATTTATAAACATTTTCTTATGGAGCACCAATGATCACTCTAGAATGATCATTTTAACTAGCCGATCAACTTGACATGTCCGCACGAATTCGCCCGTATGTATTGATTTAGAGCATAACACGAATCCAACGCCCATGTTAAGCTGGCTAAATTTTCTATGTTGTGACAAAATTTAAAACCGAAATAGCTACGACAAAGCCTCCAAGTAATCGAATCTATCCCAAACTCTGTGATGCTATGCATTATGGTTCATTTATAAGTGTTTCCTCAAGGAGTTTAGAATGATCACTTTAACTAGCTGATCAACTTGAAATGTCTACCCTAAATCTTCTTTAACTTTTGATTTAGAGCTGAAAATGTCATGAGTCCAACGCTCACATTAAGGTAGCTCAATTTTCCATATTGTGTCAACATTTGAGATTGAAAAATTTACTAGAAATCCTGCACGTAATCCAATGTATCCCAAACTGCGTGATGCCATTCATTAAACTTCATTTATAAGCCTTTACTCATGAAGCACCAATGATCGGTCTAGAATGATCATTTCAACTGGTCGATCAACTTGACATCTCTGCACGAAATCATCCGTAACTTTTGATTTAGAGAATGACACGAATCAAATGCCAACGTTAAGCGAGCTCAATTTTCTATATTGTGACAAAATTTAAGTCCAAAATAGCTACGACAAAGCCTCCAAGTAAATCAATCTATCCCAAACTACGTGATGCTATGCATTATGGTTCATTTATAAGCGTTTTCTAAAAGAGTTTAGAATGATCATTTTAACTAGCTTATCAACTTGACAAGTCCACCCTAAATCATCTTTAACTTTTGTTTCAGGGCTCAAAATGTCCGGATTCCAACGCTCACCTTAAGGTAACTCAATTTTCCATATTGTGACAACATTTGAGTCTGAAAGAGTTACTAGAAAGTCTGCACTTAATCCAATGTATCCCAAACTGCATGATGCCATTCATTATACTTCATTTATAAGCCTTTACTCATGGAGCATCAATGATCAGTCTAGAATGATCATTTTAACTAGCCGATCAACTTGACATTTCCGCTAGAAATCGTCCATAAGCTTAGATTTAGAGAATAACACGAATCCAAAGCCCATGTTAAGCTAGCTTAATTTTCTATATTGTGAAAAATTTTAAGACCGAAATAGCTACGACAACGCCTACAAGTAATCCAATCTATCCCAAACTGCGTGATGCTATGCATTATGGTTCATTTATAAGCGTATTCTCAAGGAGTCTAGAATGATCATTTTAACAAGCTGATCAACTTGACATATCCGCCCAAAATCATCTTTAACTTTTCATTTATAGCTCAAAATGTCATCAGTCCAACGCTCACGTTAAGGTAGCTCAATTTTCCATATTTTAACAACATTTGAGACAGAAAGAGGTACTAGAAAGCCTCCACGTAATCAAATGTATTCCGAACTGCATGATGCCACTCATTATACTTGATTTATAAACCTTTAATCATGGAGCACCAATGATCAGTCTAGAATGATCATTTTAACTAGCCGATCAACTTGACATGTCCGCACAAAATTGTCCGTAAGTATTAATTTAGAGAATAACTCGAATCCAATGCCCACGTTAAGCTAGCTAAATATTCTATATTGTGACAAAATTTAAAACCAAAATAGCTATGACAAAACCTCCAAGTAATCCATCCCAAACTCTGTGATGCTATGCATTATGGTTCCATTATAAGCGTTTTCTCAAGGAGTTTAGAATGATCATTGTAACTAGCTGATCAACTTGACATGTCTGCCCTAAATCGTCTTTAAGTTTTGATTTAGAGCTCAAAATGTCATGAGTCCAACACTCACATTAAGCTAGCTCAATTTTCCATATTGTGACAACGTTTGAGACTGAAAGAGTTACTAGAAAGCCTCCACGTAATCCAATGTATCCAAAACTGAATGATGGCATTCATTACACTTCATTTATAAGCCTTTACTTAAGGAACACCAATGATCAGTCTAGAATGATCATTTTAACAGCCCGATCAACTTGACATGTCCGCACGAAATCGTCCTTTACTTTTGGTTTGGAGAATGACATGAATCCAATGCCCACGTTAAGCTAGCTCAGTTTTCTATATTGTGACGAAATTTAAGACCTAAATAGCTACGACAAAGCCTACAAGTAATCCAATCTATCCTAAAATGTGTGATGCTATTCATTATGGTTCATTTATAAGAGTTTTCTGAAGGAGTTTAGAATGATCACTTTACTTAGTTGATGAACTTGGCATGTCCGCCCTAAATCTCCTTTAACTTTTGATTTAGAGTGCAAAATGGCATGAGTCCTACGGTCACGTTAAGCTAGCTCGATTTTCCATATTGTGACAACATTTGAGACTAAAAGAGTTAGTAGAAAGCCTCCACGTAATCCAATGTATCCCAAACTGCGTGATGCCATTCATTATACTTCATTTATAATGAATCACACGAATCCAACGCCGACATTAAGGTAGCTCAATTTTCTATATTGTAACAAATTTTAAGACCAAAATAGCTACGATAAAACCTCCAAGTAATCAAATCTATCCCAAAATGTGTGATGCCGTTCATTATACTTCATTTATAAGCCTTTACTTATTGAGCACAAATGATCAGTTTAGAATGATTATTTTAACAGGCCGATAAACTTGACATGTCCGCACGAAATCATCAGTAACTTTTGATTTAGAGAATAACACGAATCTAACACCCACATTAAGCTAGCTAAATTTTCTATATTGTGAGAAGATTTAAGACCGAAATAGCTATGACAAAACCTTTAAGCAATCTAATCGATCCCGAACTGCATGATACTATGTATTATGCTTCATTTATAAGCCCTTACTTAAGGAGTTTAGAATGATCATTTTAACTAGCTGATCCACATGACAGGTCTGCCCTAAATCTTCTTTAACTTTTGATTTAGAGCTCAAAATGCCATGAGTCCAACGCTCACGTTAAGGTAGCTCAATTTTTGATATTGTTACAACATTTGAGACTGAAACAGTTACTAGAAAGCCTCCACGTAATCCAATGCATCTCAAACTGCGTGATGGCATTCATTATACTTCACTTATAAGCCTTTACTCATGGAACACAAATAATCAGTGTAGAATGATCATTTTAACAGGCCGATAAACTTGACATATCCGCACGAAATCGTCCCTAACTTTTGATTTAGAGAATGACACGAATCCAATCCCCACGTTAAGCGAGCTCAATTTTTAGATTGTGACAAAATTTAAGACCGAAATAGCTACGACAAAGCCTCCAAGTAATTCAATATATCCAACACTATGTGATGCTATGCATTATGGTTCATTTATAAGCATTTTCCCAAGGAGTTTAGAATGATCATTTTAACTAGCTGATCAACTTGACATGTCTGCCCTAAATCGTCTTTAACTTTTGATTTAGAGCTCAAATTGTCATGAGTCCTACGGTCACGTTAAGCTGTCTCAATTTTCCATATTGTGACAACATTTGATACTGATAGAGTTTCTAGAAATCCTCCATGTAATCCATTGTATCCCAACCTGGTTGATGCCATTCATTATATTTCATTTATAAGCCTTTACTCATGGAGCACCAATGATCAGTTTAGAATGATGATTTCAACTGGCCGATCAACTTGACATGTCCGCACGAAATTGCGAGTAACTTTTGATTTAAAGAATGACACGAATCCATAGCCCACGTTAAGATAGCTCAATTTTCTATATTGTGACATAATTTAAGACTGAAATAGCTACGACAAAACCTCCAAGTAATCCAATCTATCCCAAACTGCGTGATGCTATGCACTATGGTTGATTAATAAGCGTTTTCTCATGGAGTTTGGAATAATCATTTCAACTAGCTGAGCAACTTGACATGTCCGCCCTAAATCGTCTTTAACATTTTATTTAGATCTCAAAATCTCATGAGTCCAATGCTCACGTTAATCAAGCTCAATTTTCCATATTGTGACAACATTTAAGATTGAAAGAGGTACTAGAAAGCCTCCACGTAATCCAATGTATCCCAAACTACATAATGCCATTCATTATACCTCATTTATAAGCCTTTACTCAAGGAGCACCAATGATCAGTTTAGAATGATCATTTTAACAGGCCGATCAACTCGACATGTCCGCATGAAATCGTCAGTAACTTTTGATTCGGAGAATGACACGAATCCAAAGCTCACATTAAGCTTGCTCAATTTTTTATATTGTGATAAAAATTTAAAACATAAATAGCTATGACATAGTCTCCAAGTAATCCAATCTATCCCAATCTCTGTGATGCTCTGCATTATGGTTCATTTATAAGCGTTTTCTCAAGGAGTTTAGAATGATCATTTTAACTAGCTGATCAACTTGACATGTCTGCCCTAAATCGTCTTTAAGTTTTTATTTAGAGCTCAAAATGTCATGAGTCCAACACTCACGTTAAGATAGCTCAATTTTTTATATTGTGACATAATTTAAGACTGAAATAGCTACGACAAAACCTCCAAGTAATCCAATCTATCCCAAACTGCGTGATGCTATGCACTACGGTTGATTTATAAGCGTTTTCCCATGGAGTTTAGAATAATCATTTCAACCAGCTGAGCAACTTGACATGTCCGCCCTAAATCGTCTTTAACATTTTATTTAGATCTCAAAAATCTCATGAGTCCAATGCTCACGTTAATCAAGCTCAATTTTCCATATTGTGACAATATTTGAGATTGAAAGAGTTACAAGAAAGCCTACACGTAATTCAATGTATCCCAAACTGCGTGATGGCATTAATTATACTTCATTTATAAGCCGTTACTCATGGAACACAATTGATCAGTCTAGAATGATCGTTTTAATAGGCCGGTCAACTTGACATGTTCACACGAAATCATTCGTAACTTTTATTTAGAGAAGGACACAAATCCAATGTCCACGTTAAGCTAGCTCAATGTTCTATATTGTGACAAAATTTAAGACCAAAAAAGCTACGACAAAGCCTCCAAGTTATCCAATCTATCCCAAAGTGCGTGATGCTATGCATTATGGTTCATTTATACGCATTTCTCAAGGATTTTAGAATGATCATTTTAACTAACTGATCAACTCGACATGTCCACCCTAAATCGTCTTTAACTTTTTATTTGGAGCTCAAAATTTCATGAGTCCAATTGCCACGTTAAGCTAGCTCAATTTTCCATATTGTGAAAAGATTTGAGACTGAAAGAGTTATTAGAAAGCCTCCACGTAATCAAATGTATCCCAAACTACTTGATGCAATTCATTACACTTCATTTATAAGCCTTTACTCAAAAAGCACCAATGATAAGTTTAGAATGATCATTTTAACTGGCCAATCAACTCGACATGTCCACACAAAATCGTCAATAACTTTTGATTTAGAGAATTACACAAATCCAACGCACACATTAAGCTAGGTCAATGTTTTACTTTGCGATAAAGTTTAAGACCGAAACAGCTACGACAAAACCTCCAAGTAATCAAATCTATCCCAAACTGTGTGATGCTATGCATTATGCTTCATTTATAAGCCTTTACTAAATGAGTTTGGAATGATCATTTTAACTATCTGATTAACTTGACATGTCTGCCCTATATCGTCTTTAACATTTGATTTAGAGCTCAAAATGTCATGAGTCCAACGCTCATGTTAACGTAGCTCAATTTTCCATATTGTGAAAACATTTGAGACTCAAGAAGTTACTAAAAAGCCTCCATGAAATCCAATGTATCCCAAACTGTGTGATGCCATACATTATTCTTCATTTATAAGCCTTTACTAACGGAGAACCAATGATCAGCCTAGAATGATCATTTTAACTTGCCGATCCACTTGACATGTCCGCACGAAATCTTCCATAAATTTTGATTTAGAGAATGACACGAATCCAATGCCATGTTAAGCTACCTCAATTTAATATAGTGTGGCAAAATTTAAGACTGAAATAGCTACGACAAATCCTCCAAGTAATCCAATCTATTCCAAAGTGCATGATGCTATGCATTATGCTTCATTTATAAGCATTTTCTCAAGGAGTTTAGAAGGATCATTTTAACTAGATGATCAATTTGACATGTCTGCCCTAAATCGTCTATAACTTTTGATTTAGAGCTCAAAATGTCATGAGTCCAACGCTCACGTTAAGCTTGCTCCATTTTCCATATTGTGACAACATTTGAGACTGAAAGAGCTGCTAGAAAGCCTCCAAGTAATCCAATGTATCCCAAACTGTGTGATGCCATTCATTATACTTTATTTATAAGCCTTTCCTCATGGAGCCCCAATGATGAGTCTATAATTATTATTTTAAATGGCCGATCAACTTGTCATGTCCGCATGAAATCGTCCGTAACTTTTGATTTAGTGAATGACACGAGTCCAACGCCCACGTTAAGCTAGCTTAATTTTCTATATTGTGATATAATTTAACATTGAAATAGCTACGACAAAGCCTCCAAGTAATCTAATCTATCTTGAACTGGGTGATGCCATGCATTATGCTTCATTTATAAGCCTTTAGTCAAGAAGAACCAATGATCAGTTTACAAGAATCCAACACCCACGTTAAGCTAGCACAGTTTCAATATTGTGACAAAATTTAGGACCGAAATTGCTATGACAAAGTTTCCAAGTAATCGAATCCTTCCCAAATGGCGTGATGCCATGCATTATGATTAATGAATAAGTTTTACTCAAGGAGCACCAATGATAAGTTTAGAATGATCATTTTAACTACTTGATCAACATGACATGTCTGCACTACATCGTATTTTACTTTTGATTTAGAGCTCAAAATGACATGAGTCCAACGCCCACGTTAACCTAGCTAAATTTTCCATATTGTGACAACATTTGAGACTCAAAGAGCTACGAAAATGCCTCCAAATAATCCAATGTATCCCAAACTGCGTGATGCCATGAATTATGCTTCATTTATAAGCCTCTACTCAAGGAGCTCCAATGATCATTTTAGAACGATTATTTTAACTAGCCAATCAACTTGACATGTCCGCATTAAATCGTCTATAACTTATGATTTAAAGTTCAAAATGACACGAATCCAACGACCACGTTAAACAAGCTCAATTTTCTATATTATGACAAAATTTAAGACCAAAATAGCTACGACAAAGTCTTCAAGTAATCCTATCTATCCCAAATTGCGTGATGGCCATGCATTATGCTTAATTTATAAGCATTTACTCGAGGAGTACCAATGATCAGTTTAGAATGATCATTTTATTTGGCCAATCAACTTGACAATGTCAGCTTTAAAACTTCCGTAACTCTTAATTTACATTTCAAGATGATACGAATCCAACGCCCACGTTAAGCTAGGTCAAGTTGCTATTTTGTGCTAAATTTTAATACCAAAATAGCTACGACAAAGCCTCCAACTAATCCAATCTTTCCCAAACTGCGCGATCCCATGCATTATGCTTCATTTAAAAGCCTTTACTCAAGGAGCATTCTTGATCAGTTTAGAATGATCGTTTTAAGTAGCTGATAAACTTGACATGTCCGTACTGAATCATCTTCAACTTTTGTTTTAAAACTCAAAATAACATGAGCTCAATTTTCCGTATTGTAAAAAAATTTGAGTCTGAAAGAGCTAGACATTGCATCAAAGTAATGCAATCTATCCCAAACTGCGTGATGCCATGAATTATGCTTCATTTATAAGTCTCTACATAAGGAGAACCAATGATCATTTTAGAATGATCATTTTAACTAGCCAATCAACTTGACATGTCCGCACTAAATCGTCTATAACTTATAATTTTGAGTTCAAAATGATATGAATCCAACGACCACGTTAAGCAAGCTCAATTTTCTATATTGTGACAAAATTTAAGACTAAAATAGCTACGACAAGGCCTTCAAGTAATCCAATCTATCCCAAACTGCGTGATGGCCATGCATTATGCTTCATTTATAAGCATTTACTCAAGGAGTACCAATGATCAGTTTAGAATTATCATTTTATTTTGCCGCTCAACTTGACAATGTCAGCTTTAAATCTTCTGTACTCTTAATTTAGGATTCAAAATCATACGGATCCAATGCCCACGTTAAGCTTGCTCAATTTTCTATATTGTGACAAAATTTAAGACCAAAATAACTATGATAAAGCCTTCAAGTAATCCAATCTATCCCAAACTGCGAGATACTATACATTATGCTTCATTTATAAGCCTTTATTCTTGGAGCACCAATGATCAATTTAGAATAATCATTTTAACATCTGATCACTTGACATGTCCGCACTAAATCACTTTTAACTTTTGATTAACTTTTGATTCAGAGCTCAAAATGGCATGAGTCCAACGCCCACGTTAAGCTTGCTCAATTTATGATATTGTGACAACATTTGAGACTGAAAGAACTACAAAAAAGCCTCCAAATAATACAATATATCTCAAACTGCGTTGTGCCATGAATTATGCTTTATTTATAAGCCTTTACTCAAGGAGCACCAATGATCAGTTTAGAATGCTCATTTTAACTAGCCGACCAACTTGTCATGTCCACCCTAAATCGTCTATAACTTTTGATTTGAAGTTCAAAATGACACGAATCCAACGCTCACATTAAGCAAGCTCAATTTTCAATATTGTGACAAAATTTAAAACCAAAATAGCTACGAAGAAGCCTCCAAGTAATCCAATCTATCGCAAACTGTATGAGTACCAATGATCAGTTTACAACGATCTTTTTAATTAGCCGATGAACTTGACATGTAATCTTTAAATCATCTGTAACTTTTGATTTAGAGTTCATAATGATAGGAATCCAATGCCCACGTTAAGCTAGGTCAATTTTATATATTGTAACAAATTTATTACCGAAATAACAACGACAAAACCTCCAAGTAATCCAATCTATCCTAAACTGCTTGATGTCATGCATTATGCTTCATTTATAAGCGTTTACTCAAGCGGCACCAATGATCAGTTTGGAATGATCATTTTAATCACCTGATCAACTTGACATGTCTGCACTAACTCGTTTTTAACTTTTTATTTAGAGCTCAAAATGACATGAGTCCAACGCCCACGTTAAGCTTCCTCAATTTACCATATTGTGGCAACATTTGAGACGGAAAGAGCTACGAAAAAGCCTCCAATTAATCCAATGTATCCCAAACTGCGTGATGCCATGAATTATGCTTCATTAATAAGCCTTTACTCAAGGAGAACCAATGATCATTTTAGAATGATTATTTTAACTAGCCGATCATCTTGTCATGTCCGCACTAAATCGTCTATAACATTTGATTTGAAGTTCAAAATGACACGAATCCAACGCCCACATTAAGCAAGTTCAATTTTCAATATTGTGACAAAATTTAAGACCAAAAATGCTACGACAAAGTCTCCAAGTAATCCAATCTATCCCAAACTGCGTGATGGCCATGCATTATGCTTCATTTATAGGCATTTACTCAAGGAGTACCAATGATCAGTTTAGAATGACCATTTTATTTGGCCGATCAACTTGACAATGTCAACTTTAAATTTTCTGTAACTCTTAATTTAGATTTCAAAATGATAAGAATCCAATGTCCACGTTAAGCTAGCTCAATTTTCTATATTGTGACAATATTTAAGATAGAAATAACTATGACAAATCCTCCAAGTAATCCAATCTATCCCAAACTGCGAGATACCATGCATTATGCTTCATTTATAAGTCTTTATTCTTGGAGCACCACTGATCAATTTAGAATTATCATTTTAACATCTGATCACATGACATGTCCGCACTAAATCACTTTTAACTCTTGATTCAGAGCTCAGAATGACATGAGTCCAATGCCCACGTTAAGCTTGCTCAATATACCATATTGTGAAAACATTTGAGACTAAAAGGGCTACGAAAAAACCTCCAAATAATCCAATGTATCACAAACTGCGTGATGACATGAATTATGCTTCGTTTATAAGTCTTTACTCAAAGAGCACCAATAATTAGTTTAGAATGCTCATTTTAACTAGCAGACCAACTTGTCATGTCCGCACTAAATCGTCTATAACTTTTGATTTGAAGTTCAAAAAGACACGAATCCAACAGCCCCATTAAGCAAGCTCAATTTTCAATATTGTTCCAAAATTTAAAACCAAAAGAGCTATGACAAAGCCTCCAAGTGATCCAATCTATCCCAAACTGTAGGACTACCAATGATCAGCTGAGAACGATCTTTTTAACTGGCTGATGAACTTGACATGTTAGCTTTAAATAATCCATAACTTTTGATTTAGAGTTCAAAATGATACAAATCCAACATCCACGTTAAGCTAGCTCAATTTTCTATATTTTGACAAAATTTATGACCGAAATAACTATGAGAAAGCCTCCAAGTAATCCAATCTATCCCAAACTGCTTGATGCCATGCATTATGCTTCATTTATAAGCCTTTACTCAAGCAGCACCAATGATCAGTTTGGAATGATCATTTTAACCACCTTATCAACTTGACATGTCCACACTAACTCGTTTTTAGCTTTTTATTCAGAGCTCAAAATGACTTGAGTCCAATGCCCAACGTTACGCTAGCTAAATTTTCTATATAGTGTCATCATTTGAGACTAAAAGACCTACGCAAAGCATGCAAGTAATCCAATGTATCCCAATCTTTTTGATGCCATTCATTATGCTTCATTTATAAATTTTCTATATAGTGTCATCATTTGAGACTAAAAGAGCTACGCAAAGCATGCAAGTAATCCAATGTATCCCAATATTTTTGATGCCATTCATTATGCTTCATTTATAAGCATTTACTCAAGGAGCACCAATGATCAGTTTCAAATGATCATTTTAACTGGCCGATCAACTTGACATGTCCACGCTAAATCATCAATAACTTTCGATTTAGTGTTCAGAATGACACGAATCCAACAACCATGTTAAGCTAACTCAGTTTTCTATATTGTGACAGAATTTAACATCGAAATAGCTACGACAAAGCATACAAGTTATCCAATCTATCCCTAATTGCGTCATGCCATGCATTATACTTCATTTGTAGACCTTTACTGAAAGAGCACCAATGATCAGTTTAGAATTATCATTTTAACTAGCCGATCAACTTGAAATGTCCGCACTAAATTGTCTGTAGCTTTTGATTTAGAGTTCAGAATGACACGAATCCAACGCTCTCGTTACGCTAGCTCAATTTTCAATACTATGAAAAATTTATGACCAAAATTGCTACGACAAAGTATCCAAGTAATCCAATCCCTCCCAGACGGCGTGATGCCATGCATTATGATTTATGTATAAGTCTTTACTCAAGGAGCACCAATGATAAGTTTATAATGATCATTTTAACTACCTGATCAACTTGACATGTCCGCACTAAATCGTTTTTTAGTTTTGATTTAGAGCTCAAAATGATTTGAGTCCAACGCCCACGTTAAGCCAGCTAAATTTTCCATATTATGACAACATTTGAGACTAAAAGAGCTACGACAAAGCATGCAAGTAATCCAATGTATCCCAAATGTTTTGATGCTATTCATTATGTTTCATTTATAAGCCTATACTCCAGGAGCACCAATGCTCAATTTGGAATGATAATTTTAATTGGCCTATCAACTTGACATGTCCACACTAAATCGTCTGTAACTTTTGATTTAGTGTTCAGGATGACACGAATCCAACACCTATGTTAAGCTAACTTAGTATTTTATATTATGACAGAATTTAACATCAAAATAGCTAACACAAAGCCTCAAAGTAATCCAATATATCCCAAACTACGTGATGTCATGCATTATGCTTCATTTATAAGCATTTACTCAAGGAGTACCAATGATCAGTTTAGCATGATCATTTTAACTTGCCGATCAACTTAACATGGCAGCTTTAAATTGTCCGTAACTTTTGATTTAGAATTCAAAATGATAAGAATCTAACACGCACCTAAGCTAGCTCAATTTCTATATTTTGAATAAATTGAAGACCGAAATAGATATGACAAAGCCTCCAAGTAATTCAATCTATCCCAAATTGTGTGATGTCATGCATTATGCTTTATTTATAAGTCTTTACTCAAAGAGCACACATTATCTGTTTAGAATGATCATTTTAACTAGCTGATCAACTTGCTATTTCCGCCCTAAATCTTCTTTAACTTTTAATTTAGAGATCAAAATGAAATAAATGCAACGCCCACGTTAAGGTAGCTCAATTTTCTATATTGTTACAATATTTGATGCTGAAAGAGCTACGAAAAAGCCTCAAAGTAATCCAATGTGTGATGTCATGCATTATGCTTCATTTATAAGCCCTTTACTCAAGGAGCACCAATGATCAGATTAGAATGATCATTTTAACTAGCCGACAAACTTGAAATCTCCGCACCAAATATGTCGATAACTTTTGATTTAGAGTTCAGAATGAGACTAAACAAATGCCCACGTTAAGCTAGCTCAAATTTCTATAATGTGACTAAATTTAAAAACAAAATAGCGATGACAAAGCCACTAAGTAATCCAATCTATCCCAAACTGCGTGATGCCATGCATTATGCTTTATTTATAAGCATTTACTCAAGGAGTACCAATGATCAGTTTAGAATGATCATTTTAACTGGCCGATCAACATGACATGTCAGCTTTAAATTTTTCATAACTTTTGATTTAGAATTCAAAATGACACGAATCCATTGCCCACGTAAGCTAACTCAATTTCTATATTGTGAATAAATTTAAGATCCAAATAGCTACGGTAAAACCTCCAAGTGATCTAGTCTATCCCATACTGCGTGATGCCATGCATTATGCTTCATTTATAAGCCTTCACTCATGGAGCAGCAATGATCAGTTTAGAATGATCATTTTACCTAGTTGATCAACTTGACATGTCCGCACTAAATCGTGGGTAACTTTTGATATAGAGTTCAGAATGACACGAATCCAACACCCACGTTAAGCTAACTAATTTTCCATATTGTGACAATATTTGATTTTGAATGAGTTACAACAAATCGTCAATGTATTCCAATGTATCCCAATGTATCCCAAGCTACATGATGTCATGCATTATGCTTCATTTATAAGCCTTTACTCAAGGAGACCCAATGATGAGTTTAGAATGATCATTTAAACTAGCTGATCAACTTAAAATGTACGCACTAAATTGTCTGTAACTTTTGTTTTAGAGTTCAGAATGACACGAATCAGTTTTCTATAATGTGACTAAATTTAAGACCGAAATAGCTAGGACAAAGCCTCTAAGTAATCAATCTATCCCAAATTGCGTGATACCATGTATTATGCTTCATTTATAAGCATTTACTCAAGCAGTACCAATGATTAGTTTAGAATGATTATTTTAACTGGGCGATCAACTTGACATGTCAGCTTTAAATTGTTCATAACTTTTGATTTAGAGTTCAACATGATATGAATCCAATGCCCACATTAAGCTAGCTCAATTTTCTATATTATGAATAAATTTAAGACCGGAATACTTACGATAAAGCCTCCAAGTAATTCAATCTATCACAAATTGTGTGATGCCATGCATTATGCTTCATTGATAAGACCGCAATAGCATTTATCGCAAACTGTGTGATGCCATGCATTATGCTTTATTTATAAGCATTTACTCATGGAGTACGAATGATCAGTTTAGAATGATCATTTTAACTAGCTGATAAACTTGACATGTCAGCTTTAAATTGTGCGTAACTTTTGATTTAGAGTTCAGAATGACACAAATCAAACGCCCACATTAAGCTAGCTCAATTATCTATATTGTGATATAATTTAACATCGAAATAGCTACGACAAAGTCTACAAGTAATCCAATCTATCCCTAGCTGTGTGAT
The DNA here is from genome assembly GCA_018901935.1 of Pugionium cornutum. Lineage (NCBI taxonomy): Eukaryota > Viridiplantae > Streptophyta > Magnoliopsida > Brassicales > Brassicaceae > Pugionium > Pugionium cornutum. The sequence continues at coordinate 23,334,570 of CM032159.1, forward strand.
ACCATTCATTATATTTCATTTATAAGCCTTTACTCAAGGAACACCAAATGATCAGTTTATAATGATCGTTTTAACTAGATGATCAACTTGACACGTCCGCACTAAATCGTCTATAACATTTTATTTAGAGCTCCAAATGACATGAGTCCAACCCCTACATTAAACTAGCTCAATTTTCCATATTGTGATAAAATTTGAGACTTAAAGAGCTACGAAAAAGCCTCCAAGTAATCCAATCTATCTCTAACTTTGTGATGTCATTCCTTATGCTTCACTTATAAGCCTTTACTCAAGGAGCACCAATGATCAGTTTAGAATGATCATTTTAACTAGCTGATAAACTTGACATGTTCACACTAAATCGGCCGTAACTTTTGATTTAGAGTTCAGAACGATACAAATCAACCGCTAATGGTATGCTAGCTCAAGTTTTTATATTGTGACAGAATTTAACATCGAAATACCTACGAAAAATCCTAAAAGTAATCCAATCTATCCCTAACTGTGTGATGCCATTCCTTATGCTTCACTTATAACCCTTTACTCAAGGAGCGCCAATGATCAGTTTAGAATGATCATTTTAACTAGCTGATCAACTTGACATGTCAGCACTAAATCGTCTTTAACTTTTAAATTAGAGCTCAAAATGAAATGAGTCCAACACCCACATTAATTTAGCTCAATGTTCCATATTATGAAAACATTTGAGACTGAAAGAGCTACGAAAAAGCTTCCAAGTAATCCAATCTACCCCAAACTGCATGATGCCATGCATTATGCTTCATTTATAAGCCTTTACTCAAGGAGCACCAATGATCAATTTCGAATGATAATTTTAACTAGCTGATCAACATGACATGTCTGCACAAAATGATGTTTAACTTTTGATTTGTAGCTCAAAATGACATGAGTCCAACGCCCATGTTAAGTTAGCTTAACTTTCCATATTGTGACAACATTTGAGACTGAAATAGCTACTAAAAAGCCTCCAAGTAATCCAATGTATCTCAAACTGCATGATGCAATGCATTATGCTTCATTTATAAGCCTTTACTCAAGGAGCACCAATGATCACTTTAGAATGACCATTTTAATTGGCCGATCAACATGATATGTCCGCAATAAATCTTCCGTATCTTTTGATTTAGAGTTCAGAACGACATGAATCAACCGCTAACGGTAAGCTAGCTTAATTTTCTATATTGTGACGGAATTTAACATCAAAATAGCTAAACAAGGCCTACAAATAATCCAATATATCCCTAACTGTGTGATGCCATGCCTTATGCTTCATTTATAAGCCTTTTCTTAAAAAGCACCAATTATCAGTTTAGAATGATCATTTTAACTGGCTGATCAACTTGACATGTATGAAAATAAATCGTCTTCAACTTTTGATTTGGAGCCCAAATTGTCCGTAACTTTTGATTTAGAGTTCAGAAAGACACGAACCTAACGCCCACGTTAAGCTAGCACAATTTTATATATTGTGATAGAATTTAACATCGAAATAGCTACGACAAAGCATACAAGTAATCTAATCTCTCCCTAACTGTGTGATGCCATTAATTATGCTTCATTTATAAGCCTTTACTCAAGGAGCACCAATGATCAGCTTAGAATGATCGTTTTAACTAGATTATAACCTTTACATATCCTTGCTAAACCGTCTATAAAATTTGATTTAGAGCTCAAAATTACATGTGTCCCACACCCACGTTAAGCTAGCTCAATTTTCCATATTGTGATAATATTTGAAACTGAAAGAGCTACAAAAAATCCTCCAATTAATCCACTCTATCCCAAACTGCGTGATGCCATGCATTATGCTTCATTTATAAGCCTTTACTCAAGGAGAACCAATGATCAATTTAGAATGATCATTTTAACAAGTTGATCAACTTGACATATCTGCACAAAATCGTCTTTAACTTTTGATTTATAGCCCGAAATGACATGAGTCCAATGCCCACATTAAGTGAGTTCAACTTTCCATATTGTGAGAACATTTGAGACTGAAAGAGCTAGGAAAAAGCCTCCAAGAAATCCAATGTATCTCAAACTGCATCATGCCATGCACTATGCCTCATTTATAAGCCTTTACTTGAGGAGGACCAATGATCACTTTACAATGATCATTTTAGCTGGCTGATCAACTTCTCATTTCCGCACTAAATCGTACGTACCTTTTGAGTTAAAGTTCAGAACGACATGAATCAACCACTAATGGTATGCTAGCGCAAGTTTATATATGATGATAGAATTTAACATCAAAATAGCTACAAAAAATCCTACAAGTAATCCAATTTATCCCTAACTGTGTGATGCCATGCCTTATGTTTTATTTATAAGCCTTTACTCAAGGAGCACCAATGGTCAGTTTAGAATGATCATTTTAAATAGCAGATCAACTTGACATGTCTGCACCAAATCGTCTTGAACTTTTGATTTAGAGCTCAAATGACATGATCCCAATGCCCACCTTTAGGTAACTCAATTTTCCATACTGTGAAAACATTTGAGACTGAAAGAGCTACGAAAAAGCCTCCAAATAATCAAATCGGTCCCAAACTGCGTGATGCCATGAATTATGTTTCATTTATAAGCCTTTAGTCATGGAGCACCAATGATCAATTTAGAATGATCATTTTAATTAGTTAATCAACTTGACATGTCTGCACTAAATCGACTTTAACTTTTGATTTATAGCTCAAAGTGACATGAGTCCAACGCCCACATTAAGTTAGCTCAACTTTCCATATTGTGACAACATTTGAGACTGAAAGAGCTTTGAAAAAGCCTCCAAGTATTGCAATGTTTCTCAAACTGCATGATGCCATGCATTTTGATTCATTTATAAGCCTTTACTTAAGGAGAACCAATGATCACTTTACAATGATTATTTTAACTGGCCGATCAACTTGATATGTCCGCACTAAATCGTTCGTAACTTTTGATTTATAGTTCAGAACGACACAAATCAACCACTAACGGTATGCTAAATCAAGTTTATATATTGTGACAGAACTAAACATCGAAATAGCAACGACAAATCCGCAAGTAATCTAATCTATCCCTAGCTTTGTGATGCTATGCCTTATGCTTCATTTATAAGCCTTTTCTCAAGGAGCACCAATGATCAGTTTAGAATGATCATTTTAACTAGCTGATCAACTTGACAAGTATGCACTAAATCGTCTTAAACTTTTGATTTAGAGCTCAAAATGACATGAGTCCAACGCCCACGTTAAGGTAGCTCAAAATATCGTGCATTTTGCTTCATTTATAAGCCTTTACTGAAATAGCACCAATGAACAACTTAGAATGATCATTTTAACTAGCCGATCTATTTGTCATGTCCGCACTAAATCGTGTGTAACTTTTGATTTGTAGCTCAAAATGACATGCGTCCAACGCCCACGTTAAGCTAGCTTAACTTTCCATATTGTGACAACATTTGAGACTAAATAATCTACGAGAAAGCCTCCAAGTAATCCAACGTATCTCAAACTGCATGGTGCCATGCATTATGATTCATTTATAGGCCTTTACTCAAGTAGCACCAATGATCACTTTAGAATGATCATTTTAACTTGCCGATTCACTTGACATGTCCGCACTACATTTTCTGTAACTTTTGATTTAGAGTTTAGAACGACACGAATCAACCGCTAACGATAAGCTAACTCAAATTTTTATATTGTTATAGAATTTAACATCGAAATAGCTCAACAAAGCGTACAAGTAATACAATCTATCCCTAACTATGTAATGTCATGCATTATACTTGATTTATAAGCCTTTACTCAAGGAGCACCAATGATGAGTTTGGATTGATCATTTTAAATAGCTGATCAACTTGTCATGTCCACAATAAATCATCTTTAACTTTTGATTTTGAGCTCAAAATGACATGATTCGACAACTATCGTTAAACTAGCTCAATTTTCCATATAGTGACAACATTTTAGACTGAAATAGCTATGCAGATGCCTCCAAGTAATCCAATCTATCCCAAACTGCGTGATGCCATGCATTATGCTTCCTTTATAAGCCTTTACTCAATGAGGAGCAATGATCCATTTAAAATGATCATTTTAACTACCTGATCAACTTGATATGTCCGCACTAAATCGTGTTTAACTTTTGATTTAAAGCTCAAAATGACATGAGTTCAACGCCCATGTTAAGCTAGCTCAATTTTTTATATTGTGACAACATTTGAGACTAAAAGAGCTACGAAAAAGCCTCCAAATAATCTAATGATTACTAAACTGTGTGATGCCATGCATTATGCTTCATTTATAAGCCTTTACTCAAGGAGCACCAATGATTAGTTTGGAATGATCATTTTAGCTAGCTGATCAACTAGACATGTCTGCACTAAATCGTCATTAACTTTTGATTTAGAGTTCAATATGACACCAATCCAACGCCCACGTTAAACAAGCTCAATTTTCTATATTGTAAATAAATTTAATACCGAAATAGCTACGACAAAGCCTCCATGTAATCCAATCAATCCCAAACTTCGTGATGCCAAGCATTTTGCTTCATTTATAAGCTTTTACTCAAAGAGCATAAATAATCAGTTTAGAATGATCATTATAACTGTCTGATCAACTTTACACGTCGGCACTAAATCGTCCGTAACTTTATTTAGAGTTCAGTGACATGAATCCAACGCACACGTTAAGCTAGTTCCATTTTCTGTGTTGTGAAAAAATTTAACACCGAAATAGCTACGAAAAAGCCTCCAAGTAATCCAATGTATCCCAAACAACGTGATGCCATGAATTATGCTTTATTTTTAAACATTTACTCAAGGAGTACAAATGATAAGTTTAGAATGATCATTTTAACTAGCCGATCAACTTGACATGTCAGCTTTAAATCGCCTGTAACTATTGATTTAGATATCAAAATGATACGAATCCAACGCACACCTTAAGCTAGCTCAATTTTCTATATTATGACAAAATTTAGGATCGAAATAGCTACGACAAAGCGTACAAGTAATCCAATCTATCCCATACAGTGTGATGCCATGCATTATGCTTTATTTATAAGCCTTTACTCAAGGAGCACCAGTGATCAGTTTAGAATGATCATTTTAACTAGACGATCAACTTGAAATGTCTGCACTAAATCGTTTGTAACTTTTGATTTAGAGTTCAAAATGACACGAATCTAATGTCCATGTTAAACAAGCTCAATTTTTTATATTCTGACAAACTTTAACACCAAAATACCTACGAAAAAGCTTCCAAGTCATCCAATCTATCCCAAACTGCGTTATGCCATGCATTATGTTTCATTTATAAGCCTTTACTCAAGGAGCACAAATGATCAGTTTAGAATGATCATTTTAACTAGCCGATCAACTTGAAATGTCCGCAAGAAATCGTCTGTAACTTTTGATTTAGAGCTCAAAATCAATTTTCCATATTGTGACAATATTTGCTACTAAAAGAGCTAAGAAAAAGCCTCAAATTAATACAATGTATTCCAAACTATGTGATGTCATGCATTATGCTTCATTTATAAGCCTTTACTGAAGGAGCACCAATGATCAGTTTAGAATTTTCATTTTATTTAGCTGATCAACATAAAATGTCCACACTGAATCGTCTGTAAGTTTTGTTTTATAGTTCAAAATGACACGAATAAAATGCCCACGATAATATAGCTCAATATTTTATATTGTGATAAAATTTAACACCGAAATGCCATTCATTATGCTTCATTTATAAGCCTTTACTAAAGCAGAACAAATGATCAGTTTAGAATGATCATTTTAACTAGCCGATCAACTTGAAATGTCCGCACTGAATAGTCTGTAACTCTTGATTTAGAGATCCGAATGACACGAATCAAACACCCACGTTAAGCTAGCTCAATTTTCTATATTGTAAATAAATTTAACCCCGAAATAGCTACGACAAAGCCTCCAAGTAATCCAATCTATCCTGAACTGCGTGAAGCCATGTATTATGCTTTATTTTTAAGCCTTTACTCAACGAGCACCAGTGATCAGTATAGAATGATCATTTTAACTAGACGATCAACTTGAAATGTCCGCACTAAATCGTTTGTAACTTTTATTTTAGAGTTCAAAATGACATGAATCTAACGTCCATGTTAAGCAAGCTCAATTTTCTATATTGTGACAAAATTTAGGACCGAAATAGGTACGACAAAGCATCCAAGTCATCCAATCTATCCCAAATTGCGTTATGCCATGCATTATTATTCATTTATAACCCTTTACTCAAGGCGCACAAATGATCAGTTTACAATGATCATTTTAACTAGATGATCAACTTCAAATGTCCGCACTACATTGTCTGTAATTTTTGATTTAGAGATCAAAATGACATGAATCCAATGCTCACGTTAAGCTAACTCGATTTTCCATATTGTGCTAATATTTGATTGTACAAGAGCTAAGACAAAGCCTCAAAGAAATACAATGTATCCAAAACTATATGATGTCATGCATTATGCTTAATTTATAAGCCCTTACTCAAGGAGCACCAATGATCAATTTAGAATGATCATTTTAACTAGCTGATCAACTTAAATGTACACACTAAATCGTCTGTAACTTTTTTTTAGAGTTCCGAATGACAAGAATAAAATGCCCACGTTAAGCTAGCTCAATTTTCTATATTGTGATAAAATTTAACACCGGAATAGCTACGACAAAGCATATAAGTAATCCAACCTATCCCGAACTGCGTGATGCTATCAATTATGCTTTATTTATATGCATTTACTCAAGGAGCACCAATTATTAGTTTAGAGTGATCATTTTAACTAGCTGATCAACTTGAAATGTCTGCACTAAATCGTCTATGACTTTTGATTAGAGTACAGAATAACACGAATCAAACGACCACATTACAAAATATATCCCTAACAAGCTCAATTTTCTATATTGTTACAAAATATAAGACCGAAATAGTTACGACAAAGCCTCCAAGTCATCCAATCTATCCCTAACTGCGTTAGGTCATACATTATGCTTCGTTTATAAGCCTTTACTCAAGGAGGATAAAAGATCAGTTTAGAATGATCATTTTAACTAGCCGATCAACTTGGAATGTCCGCAATAAATCGTCTGTAACTTTTGATTTAGAGCTCAAAATGACATGAGTCCAATCCCCACGTTAAGCTAACTCAATTTTCCATATTGTTACAATATTTGATACTAAAAGAGCTAAGACAAAGCCTCAAAATAATACAATGTATTCCAAACTATGTGATGTCATACATTATGCTTAATTTATAAGCCTTTACTCAAGGAGCACCAATGATGAGTTTAAAATGATCATTTTATCTAGCTGATAAACTTGAAATGTCCGCACTAAATCGTCGGTAAATTTTGATTTAGAGTTCAGAATAACACGAATCAAACGCCCACGTTAAGCAAGCTCAATTTTCTATATTGTTACAAAGTATAAGACCGAAATAACTACGACAAAGCCTGCAAGTAATCCAATCTATCCCAAAATGCGTGATGCCATGCATTATGCTTCATTTATAACCATTTACTGAAGGAGTACCAATGATCAGTTTAGAATGATCATTTTAACTGGCCGATTAACTTGACATGTCAGCTTTAAATCGTCTGTAACTATTGATTTAGATTACAAAATGGTACGAACCAAACGCCCACGTTAAGCTAACTCAATTTTCTATATTGTGACAAAATTTTAAACCGAAATAGCTACGAAAAAGGCTTCAAGTAATCCAATCTATCCCAACCTACGTGATACAATGCATTATGCTTTATTTATAACCCTTACTTAAGGAGCACAAATGATCAATTTAGAATGATCATTTTAACTAGCCGATCAACTTGAAATGTCAGCAACAAATCGTCTGTAACTTTTGATTTAGAATTCAGAATGACACGAATCTAACAGCCATATTAAGCTAGCTAAATTTTCTATATTGTGAAAACATTTAAGACTGAAATAGCTATGACAAAGCCTCCAAGTAATCTAATCTATCCCAAACTGCATGATGTCATGCATTATGCTTCATTTATAAGCCTTTAGTCAAGGTGCACCAATGATCATTTTAACGACGTGATCAACTTGTCATGTCCGCACTAAATCGTCTTTAACTTTTGATTTAGAGCTCAAAATGACATGAGTCCAACGCCCAGGTTCAGCTAGCTAAATTTTCTATATTGTGACAACATTGGAGACTGAAAGAGCTACGAAAAAGCCTCCAAATAATACAAGGAATCCCCTTTTGTCACAATATAGAGTTCAGAATGACACGAATCCAATACCCACGTTAAGCTAGCTCAAGTTTGAATATTGTGACAGTATTTAACATCGAAATAGCTACGAAAAATCCTCCAACTAATCCAATGTATCCCAAACTTCATGATGCCATTTATAAGTCTTTACTCAAGGAGCACCAATAATCAGTTTAAAATGATCATTATAACGGGCTGGTCAATTTGACATGTCCGCATTAACTCGTCTTTAATAATTGATTTGTAGCTCAAAATGACATGAGGCAACTGCCCACATTAAGCTAGCTCAATTTTCCATATTGTGACAACATTTGAGACCAAAAGAGATACGACAAAACCTCCAAATATTCCTATGTATCCCAAACTGCGTGATGTCATGCATAATGCTTCATTTATAAGCTTTTACTCAAGGAGCACCAATGATAAGTTAAAGTTGGTCATTTTAACTGGCCGATCAACTTGAAATTTCCACACTAAATCATCCGTAACTTTTGATTTAGAGTTCAGAATGACATGAATCCAACGCCCACGTTAAGCTAGCTCAATTTTCGGTATTGGGATAAAATTTAACACCGCAATAGCTAGGAAAGCGCCTCCTAGTAATCCAATGTATCCCAAACTGCGTGATGCCATGAAATATGCATCATTTTAACTAGCAGATCAACTTGACATTTCTGCACTAAATCCTACTTAACTTTTGATATTGGCGGGTTTCTTTGTATGTGTTGTCCGGAAAGAGGAGGACTCAATGATTATTCGTTCGCTGGGCCGCTAAATTAAGCTCTCAATTAGGTGAAGGCAGTATATATTGTGAAAAAATTTAAATTCAAAAAAGCTACGAAAAAGCCTCCAAGTAATAAAATGTATCCCAAACTGCAATATGCGATACATTCTGTTTCAATTTTAAGCATTTACTCAAGGAATACTAATGATAAGTTTAGAATAATCATTTTAACTGGCCAATCAACTTGACATGTCAGCTTTAAATCTTCTGTAACTATTGATTTAGATTTCAAAATGATACAAATCCAGCGCCCACGTTTAGCTAGCTCAATTTATCTATATTGTGAAAAAATTTAAGATCGAAATAGGTAGGACAAAGCCTCCAAGTAATCCAATCTATCCCAAACTGCGTGATTCCATGCATTATGCTTCATTTATAAGCCTTTACTAAAGGAGCACCAATTATCAGTTTAGAATGATAATTTTAACTAGCCGATCAACTTGAAATGGCCGCAATAAATTGTCTGTAACTTTTGATTTAGAGTTCAGAATGACACAAATCAAATGCCCACGTTAATCAAGCTAAATTTCCTATATTCTGACAAAATTTAAGACCGAAATAGCTACGAAAAAGCCTCCAAATAATCCAATCTATCCCAAACTGTGTGATGTCATGCATTATGCTTCATTTATATGTATTTACTCAAGGAGTACCAATGATTAGTTTATAATGATTATTTTAACTGGTCGATCAACTTGACATGTCAAATTTAAATAATTTGTAACTATTGATTTAGATTTCAAAATGATACGAATCCAACGCCCACATTAAGCTAGCTCAATTTTCTATATTGTGACAAAACTTAAGAACGAAATAGCTCTGACAAAGCCTTCAAGTAATCCAATCTATCCCAAACTACGTGATGCCATGCATTATGATTCATTTATTAGCCCTTACTCAAGGAGCACTAATGATCAGTTTAGAATAATCATTTTAACGGGCCGATCAACTTGACATTTCTGCACTAAAACTTGCGTATCTTTCGATTTAGAGTTCAGAATGACAAGAACCAAATGCCCACGTTAATCTAGTTAAATGTTCTATATTGTGACAAAATTTAACATCGAAATAGCTACGAAAAAGCCTACAAGTAATCCAATCTATCACTAGCTGCGTGATGCCATGCATTATACTTCATTTATAAGCCTTTACTAAAGGAGCACCAAGGATAAATTTATAATGAACGTTTTAACTTGTTAATCAACTTGACATGTCCGCACAAAATCGTTTTTAACATTTTTAAGAGCCCAAATATCATGAGTACAACGCCCACGTTAAGCTAGCTCAATTTTCATATTGTGAAAACATATTAGATAGAAAGAGCTACGAAGAAGCCTCCAAGTAATCCAATGTATCCCAAACTGTGTGATGCCCATGCATTATGTTTCATTTATAAACCTTTACTCTAGGAGCACAAATGATAAGTTTAGAATGATCATTTTAACTGGCCGATCAACTTGACATTTCTGCAATAAATCGTCCGTAACTTTCGATATAGAGTTCAGAATGACACTAATCCAACGCACGTGTTAAGCTAGCTCAATTTTCTATTTTGTGACGGAATTTAACTTCAAAATAGCTACGACAAAGCATACAAGTAATCAAATCTATCCCTTACTTCGTGATTCTGTGCATTATGCTTCATTTATAAGCCTATACTCAAGGGGCACCAATGGTCAGTTTAGAAAAATCATTTTAACTACCAGATCAACTTGACATGTCCTCACTAAATCGTCTCTAACTTTTGATTTAGAGATCAAAATGACAAGAATCCAACACACACATTAAGCAAGCTCAATATTCCATATTGTGACAATATTTGATAACTAGCCGATCAACTTGAAATGTACGCACTAAATAGTTTGTAACTTTTGATTTAGAATTCAAAATGACACGAATCAAACGCCCACGTTAACCTAGCTCAGTTTTCTATATTGTGAATAAATTTAACCTCGAATAGCTATGACAAAGCCTCCAAGTAATCTAATATATCCCAAACTGCGGGATGCCATGAATTACGCTTCATTTATAAGCCTTTACTGAAGGAGCAATAATGATCAATTTAGAATGATCATTTTAACTACCTGATCAACTTGACATGTCCGCACTAAATCATTTTAACATTTGATTTAGAGCTCAAAATGACATGAGGCCAACGCCCACGTTAAGCTAGCTCAATTTTCTATATTGTGACAACATTTGAGACAGAAAGACTACTAAAAAGCCTTCAAATAATCCAATGTATCCCTTTTCTCACAATATAGAGTTGTGAATGATAGGAATCCAACCCCCATGTTAAGCAAGCTCAAGTTTCAATATTGTGACACAATATAACATCGAAATAGCTACGACGAAGCCTCCAAGTAATCCAATTTATCCCAATTTGCGTGATGCCATGCATTATACTTTATTTATAATGTTTTACTCAAGGAGCACCAATGATCAGTTTAGAATGATCATTTGAACTGGTCGGTCAACGTGACATGTCCGCACTAACTCATCTTTAATATTTGATTCGTAACTCAAAATGACATGAGGCAAACGCCCACATTAATCTACCTCAATTTTCCATATTGTGACAACATTTAAGACTAAGAGAGATACGACAAAGCCTTCAAGTAATCCAATGTATCCCAAAGTGCGTGATGTCATGCATAATGCTTCATTTATAAGACTATACTCAAGGAGCACCAATGATAAGTTAAAGTTGGTCATTTTAACTGGCCGATCAACTTTACATTTCCCCACAAAATCATCTGTAACTTTTTATAAAGAGTTCATAATGACAAGAATCCAACGCCCATGCTAAGATAGCTCAATTTTCGGTATTGTGAAAAAATTTAACACCAAAATAGCTACGAAAAAGCCTTCAAGTAATCCAATGTATTCCAAAATGCGTGATGCCATGCATTATGCTTTGTTTATAAGCATTTACTCAAGCAGCACCAGTGATCAGTTTAGAATGATTATTTTAATTGGCCGGTCAACTTGACATGTCAACTTTAAATTGTCTGTAAGTTTTGATTTAGAGTTCAAAATGACACGAATTTAACGCCCACATAAGCTAGCTCAATTTTATATATTGTGAATAAATTTAAGACCGAAATAGCTACGACAAAGCCTCCAAGTAATCCAATGTACCCCCCAAATTGCGTGATGCTATGCACTATGCTTCATTTATAAGCCTTTATGCAAGGAGCCCCAATGATCAGTTTAGAATGATCATTTTAACTAGCTGATCAACTTGACATGTCCACACGAAACATAACTTTTGATATAGAGTTCTGAATGACACGAATCTAACACCGACGTTAAGCTAACTCAATTTTCATATTTTGACAATATTTTATATTGAAAGAGCTAAGACACAACCTCAAAGTAATCAAATGTATCCCAATCTATGTAATGTCATGCATTATGCCTCATTTATAAGCCTTTACTCAAGGAGCACCAATTATCAGTGTATAATGATCATTTTAACTAGC
>CM032159.1:23357113-23372113 GCA_018901935.1 Pugionium cornutum
CAACCGGTACGCAACTGGTCCAATCCTCTCCAGGATCCGGTACGGTCCCATGTACCTTGGTTTCAGCTTTCCCGTCAAAGCTGCTCGATCCTTACCCTTATACGTGATCAACTTAACGTATACCATTTCCCCAACTTGGAATTCCAATTCCTTTCTACGTCTATCCGCATAACTCTTTTGCCGATCTTGTGCTTCTTTCATCTTAAGTTTCAGCACCCTGATTCTCTCGGTTGTTTCCTCAATGAAATCTCGGCCAAAGATACTACGCTCCCCCACTTGGGTCCAACATAGGGGCGTTCGACATGGTCGCCCATACAAGGCCTCGAATGGCGACATCCCAATACTTGAGTGGTAACTATTGTTATAGGAAAACTCGGCCAAAGGCAAGTAATCCTTCCACTTTCCACCCCAATCTAGAACACAAGCTCGCAACAAATCCTCAAGTGTTCTTATTGTCCTTTCGGACTGACCATCAGTTTGCGGATGATAGGCCGTACTCATGTGCACCTTCGTCCCAAACAAATTTTGCAAAGCCTTCCAAAAGACTGATGCAAACCGGGAGTCTCGATCCGAGACTATACTCGCCGGTACTCCGTGGAGTTTGACTATTTCCTCCACATATCTCTGTGCCAACACTTCCGACTTGTCTTTCTTATTGACCGCAAGGAAGTGAGCAGACTTGGTGAGTCTATCCACTATGACCCAAATCGAATCCATCTTGCCACACATTGGCAAACCAGTCACGAAGTCCATCGTGATCATGTCCCACTTCCACTCGGGAATAGGTAAGCTCTGTAGCAAACCACTCGGAACTTGATGTTCCGCCTTAACCATTTGGCAAGTTTGGCATCCTGCCACCCACTTAGCCACATCACTCTTCATCCCGACCCAATGGTAGTACCTTTTTAGATCTCGGTACATCTTGGTCGATCCTGGATGAATTGAGAACTTCGAATGGTGAGCTTCCTTCAAAATTTCTTCCCGAAGTTCCTTATCATTCGGAACACATACACGGCCATTAACTAGTATTGTTCCATTCTCCGAAGTCTGATACTCCGTCTTATCATTCAGAAATGCCTTAATCAAATCATCATCCTTCTCTTGAGCCAACCGTACTCGGCTCAACAAATCAGCCTGGTCTGCCGCACCTAGACCCAAAGGTTCTGCGTCATCCAACAGGACAGTTAGACGCAAGGTACCGACCATACTAACCAGATTGTCCATATCCTTCTCGGACAATGCTGCTACCCGTTTGCGACTTAAGGCATCGGCCACTAAATTAGCCTTTCCCGGATGGTAGGCAATCTCCAAGTCTTAGTCGGCGACTAATTCCATCCATCGCCGTTGCCTTAGGTTCAATTCCGGTTGAGTGAAGATATACTTCAAACTCTTATGGTCCGTGAAAACTTGAACCTTCCCACCTGATGAGGACATCAGGTCGTACATCCAGCCAGGAGACCAGACTGGCCGACCAGGAAGCTTGCCCGTGACAGCAGGACCATCTGGCACGCCTGCCGGACCAGACAGTACCGCCGGACCTTCGACCTATAGGACCAGACCGGTCAACATCGCCGGTGGAGAGGCCCAAGCTTCCGGCACACTTGGTGGGGACGTGAATGACACCGCCGGTCCCCCTGATGACACCGCCGACTCCGGGATCAACTTGGCCGGTCCTGAAGTCATTCCGGCCAGTACCACGCATAATCCAGCCGGTACAGGCCATCCAGCCGAGTACACGCACACTTCCACTTCTACACAAGAGGACTCGGACCAAATGAGCTACCAGCTCCAGGACATGCACTTAGAGGAAGTATCTACACCAGTGGTACCACCAGGAGCAATGACAAGAAGCAGAACAAGAGCACTCTTCCACAAATTCAGCTTATGGGTCGACAAGCTTCTAGAGGAAGAGCAGCTAAGGACAATGGGCCAGAAGAGCAAATTAGAGTCCAAAGGCTTCTCAACAACACAAGGAACATCAGAGACTTGGGCTTTAGTGGCAAGAGAGGTCAGGCCCAAAGATATTTAACTACTCCAAGTCGAAGACTAGGAGCAAGGCACGTGCATGCCCCAAGGACGGCCACCTTCCATTTCTTGGCCGTGAGGTGAGTTAAGGTAAGTTTACATTCGAATATATGCCTCTTTCTGTTTTGCAGGGTAGGATCTAGTTGCTTTACATTTTTGAGTCAAAGAACATTTTAGGAATAGGTCCTTTTTCGGTTATGCACTTTTGTATCTTTTCCTTTTGTGCACTTTTGTAAACTTTCCTTTTTCCTTTATTTGTGTCGACCCTAGAAGGTCAAGCTGTCGAGCATATTAATAAGGCTCCTTCCAGCATTGTAGTTCGACAACCTTTTGATTATTAATAAAGTAGAACTTTTTTTCTACAAGTTTTCTCTCAAGAACTTGTGCGCTTAGAACCTAGTTGAGACCAGCCCTCCTAGCTCTAAGTTTGTGATTTATCACGAGGTTCATCACCCTCGTGTGGTTCACTTCACCCTTCCATCGTTTACCAACCAGAAAACCCCTATCCAGAAGCCTAAGGTTGAGTTTCTCACCTAATCTTCTACAAACAGCCCAGCATACATCCTTGAATCAAGGCTTGTATCATTTTGGTATCAGAGCTTAAAGCTCCTAAACCAGGTTGTTTCTATCCTTTTGCTTGTCTTATTTCTAGTTCTTGCATTAGTTTAAGTCGCATTCAAGAAAAATCAAAAAAAATAACCTCAAACTCCAAACCGAGTGCATCTAGCCTCCCTCGTGTATCACTAGGGTTTAGATTCACTTTTGCATTGTCTTCACGTTTTCCTTTTGTTTAAATCATATTTCCTTTATTTTAAGTTAAATTAAAAGAAAAGAAAAAAAATAGAAAAGATACTAAAGAATTCGAATTGGACAGCTAGCACAAGTTGTCTAGGAAGTTTCCTTTTTTGAATTTCCTTTCCTTAGGATTTTCCTTTTGCATTTTTCAAACCCATATAAAAAAAACTCTCCTAATAATTTAGGAGCACCCTAATTGTCTTCTTTCTTTGTAGCACACATGGGAGAAGAGAATAGAGCGCAGCTGAAGCCATGATGGCCATGTTCACCACACTCCAAACACAACTCGCATCCATAGGCGAGAGGTTGGGCGCGTGGAGAGACCAGTAAGATTCAGGCCATAAGGCACGTGAGAGCTGAGCCAGATCGTCCTGAGGGTCCTGAGTACCTTAGGACACGGCACGAACAGGAGGAACCCCAGCCAGATGGAGATGAGGACACACAACCTCATAACTATCACCATAGGCGAGAGGACCTCCACGGCAACCAGAGGCAGAAGATGATGGCTTTGAGCCATATGGTCTTCACCAGAGACCAAGAATGCCTCCTAGACGTCATGAGGATGGAGATGAACACACCTATAACGGGTAATTCATCCTGATGTTAAACTAACTCCTCCAACTTTTGCAGGAAAAGTAGACCCCGAGGCTTACCTAGATTGGGAGAAGCGAATGGATCATATCTTTGATCACTACAACCAACCAGGACCTAGGAGAGTCTCAATGGCAGTAGCACAACTCACGGACAATGCCCTCATCTGGTGGGATCGTGAGGTATCTGACAGAAGGAGGAAGAGAATGAGGCCGTAGACTCATGGGTGCGACATGAAAGACCTCATGCGACAAAGGTATGTTCCACCTTACTTTCATAGGGATTTGCCGACGTTTCGTACTCTTAAGCAGGGTACCAGATCAGTAGAGGAGTACTATGAAGAGTTCGAGAGGTTAAGGAACAGATTGGAGCTCAATGATGATGAAGAAGCATTGATGGCGCAATTCTTGGATGGACTCAAGAAAGGATCAGCTGCAAGGTGGAAAGGCAAATCTACAACGACTTCAAGGACTTGTTCCACCTATCTGTGCAAGCTGAACAGCACATCAAACGTAAGAGCCAAGACATCCGCAGCAAGCCTAAGACACCTTGGGCACCAAGCAACATGCCTAAGACAGTGGACAAAGGCAAAAGCGTGAGATCGAGTCAAGGTTCAAGAGCAAGCCTCCTGAACCCACCCGTGACCAGAGAGAGCCTGGTAAGTCTTCTAACCCTCAAAGATCACGTGACATAACTTGTTTCAAGTGCAGGGGACGTGGACACATCTCAAGGAGTGCCCAAACAACCGAGTCATGCTGATTACGGAGGCAGGAGAATATGAGTCCCAAGATGAAGAGGACTATGAACCAGAAGGAGAATATGGTGACATTGAGTACCCTGATGTGGGGAAGTGCTGGTCACTAGGCGTATCCTCAGTGCAATGGTGGATCCTTCAGAGACCATCAAAGGAGAACATCTTCCACAGCCGTTGCACCATCAAGGAAAGGTATGTAACCTCATCATAGATGGTGGTTCTTGCACTAACGTTGCTAGTGCATATATGGTTGATAAGCTAGGTCTAGAGGACACGGCATCCTCGACCATATAGACTGAGATGGCTTGATGACAAAGTGGAGCTCAAGATTCATGAGCAAGTCACTGTGCCATTCAGTGTGGGCAAGTACCAAGACCAGGTCGTGTGCGACGTGGTGCCCATGCAAGCTGGCCATCTTCTACTAGGAAGACCATGGCAGTTTGACAAAGAGACCAGGCATGATGGCAGAACCAATCTCTACACCTTCGTGCATGACAAGAGAAAGGTCAGCCTAGCTCCTCTTACACCTGCCCAAGTACATGAGCTACAACTCCAAATGAGTAAGGAAAAGAAACTTGTCAAGTCTAACTTTCTTATTCAACCTAGTCATGTCCGGAGAGCTTTAGCCTCGAAGGACTTAATGTTACTAATGGTTTTCAAGGAAGTGTTGAGTATAGAACAGGGACAGGTAGAGCTACCTCATGAAGTAGCAACACTCCTCAACAAATTCAGGATGTATTTCCAGAGGAGATACCAGCAGGCTTGCCTCCTTTACGTGGCATAGAACACCAGATTGATCTAGTGCCCGGAGCAGCCCTGCCCAACCGGCCAGCCTACGGATGAGTCAGAGGAGTCAAGAGCTTGAGAAGCAAGTCAAGGAGCTCCTGGAGAAAGGATATGTTCGAGAGAGCCTCAGTCCATGTGCTGTACCAGTGCTACTAGTGCCCAAGAAGGATGGGACTTGGCGCATGTGCGTGGACTGCCGAGCAATCAACAACATCACAGTCAAGTATAGGCATCCAATACCACGACTGGATGACATGCTAGATGAGCTGAGTGGAGCCACGGTCTTCTCCAAGATAGACCTCAAAGTGGATACCACCAGGTAAGAATGAAGGAAGGTGATGAGTGGAAGACTGCTTTCAAGACAAAGCAAGGGCTCTCTGTGGACAGTCATGCCATTTGGCTTGACTAATGCCCCAAGCACCTTCATCGCCTTATGAACCAAGTTCTTAGGGCGTACATCAGTAAGTTTGTAGTAGTTTATTTTGATGACATACTTGTTTATAGTAAGTGCCTACGGGAACACCTCACACATCTTGAGATGGTCCTTAAAACCCTTGACAAGAAGAGCTTTATGCCAATCTCAAGAAGTGCACCTTTTGTACTGATAAGCTTGTCTTTTTAGGTTTTGTTGTGAGTTCACAGGGCCTACAGGTTGATGAGAAGAAGATTCGAGCCATACAAGAATGGCCAACACCAGGAAACATCAGCCAAGTAAGGAGCTTCCACGGACTGGCCAGCTTCTATAGGAGATTCGTGCCCAACTTCAGCAGTATTGCCTCACCACTGACGGCAGTAGTGAAGAAGAACGTGGGATTCAGCTGGGGAGAAGCTCAGGAGAAGGCATTCAGGCCTTGAAGGACAGCCTTACACGCACCAGTGCTAGTCCTTCCCGACTTCAACAAGGCGTTTGAAGTGGAGTGTGATGCCTCTGGAATAGGCATAGGAGCAGTGCTAACCCAAGGAGGGAGACCAGTGGCATACTTCAGTGAGAAGCTAGGTGGTGCCTCACTGAACTACCCCACTTATGACAAGGAGCTCTATGCCCTTGTCCGAGCATTGGAGACTTGGCAGCATTACTTGCTGTCCAAGGAGTTTGTGATCCACACTGATCACGAGACTCTCAAACACCTCAGAGGGCAAACCAATCTCAAGAGGAGACATGCCAGGTGGATGGAGTTCATAGAGACCTTCCGTACATCATCAAGTACAAGAAGGGCAAAGACAATGTGGTAGCCGATGCACTATCAAGGAGGTTTGCCTTGATATCAACCATGGAGGCAAAGGTCCTAGGATTCGAGCACATCAAGGATCTATACAAGGATGATCCTGACCTTGCTGAGAGCTACAAGGAGTGTAGCACAGGGAGTCATGGCAAATCCTACATCCATGAGGATTCTTGTTCCGAGAAAGAAGGCTGTGCATACCACAAGGATCACTAAGGGAGCTTATCATCCGAGAAGCTCATGGAGGAGGACTCATGGGCCACTTTGGTGTCGACAAGACTCTAGCAGTGGTCAAGGAGCACTTCTACTGGCCACACATCAAGAGGACAGTAGAAGCACATTGTGCAAGATGCATTACTTGCAAGAAGGCAAAGTCCCGAGTGCAACCTCACGGGTTGTATCTCCCACTGCCCATACCAACACATCCATGGGTGGACATCTCGATGGATTTTGTTCTAGGTCTGCCCAAGATCAACCACAAAGATGCAATCTTTGTAGTGGTGGACAGATTCTCCAAGATGGCACATTTCATCCCATGTGCCAATGTCAATGATGCCACACAAACAGCTGAGCTGTTCTTCAGGGAGATAGTACGG
Source organism: Pugionium cornutum (assembly GCA_018901935.1). Classification (NCBI taxonomy): domain Eukaryota; kingdom Viridiplantae; phylum Streptophyta; class Magnoliopsida; order Brassicales; family Brassicaceae; genus Pugionium; species Pugionium cornutum. Next base: position 23,363,884 of record CM032159.1, read on the forward strand.
CTTCATGGAGTGCCAAGGACCATCCTATCAGATAGGGACACCAAGTTCCTCAGCCATTTCTGGAGGACCCTTTGGAGAAAACTAGGCACGAAGCTACTCTTCTCAACCACTTGCCATCCTCAAACCGATGGCCAAACTGAAGTTGTCAACAGGACACTATCAACTCTTCTCAGAACAACACTAGGGAAGAACCTAAAGACTTGGGTGGAGTGCCTGCCATTCATTGAGTTCGCCTACAACCGAGCCGTGCACTCAGCAACCAAGAAGACACCATTTGAAGTAGTATACGGCTTCAACCCTCTCACCCCATTGGAGCAAACGCCACTACCACCAGCTGAGATGACCAACCTCAACGGAGCATCCAAGGCAGAGTTCATAAGGAGGTTACACCAGAAGGTAGCAGAAAACTTGGAGAAGAGGACGGACAGTACGTGACTCATGCCAACAAGGGAAGAAAGGAGGTGATCTTTAAACCAGGCGATTGGGTGTGGCTACACCTACGGCAGGAGAGGTTCCCAAACCTAAGGAGTTCCAAGCTAGCACCAAGAGGAGATGGACCCTTCAGAGTGCTCGAGAGGATCAACAACAACGCCTACCGGATCGAGCTTCCAGGTGAGTTTAATGTGTCCAATACGTTCAATGTTACTGACTTGGCCCCTTTCCATGCAGATGATCCAGGTTTGAGGACAAAACCTACTGAAGAGGGAGGGAATGATGAGGACATCAGGTCGTACATCCAGCCAGGAGACCAGACTGGCCGACCAGGAAGCTTGCCCGAGACAGCAGGACCATCTGGCGCGCCTGCCGGACCAGACAGTACCGCCGGACCTTCGACCTATAGGACCAGACCGGTCAACATCGCCGGTGGAGAGGCCCAAGCTTCCGGCACACTTGGTGGGGACGTGAATGACACCGCCGGTCCCCCTGATGACACCGCCAACTCCGGGATCAACTTGGCCGGTCCTGAAGTCATTCCGGCCAGTACCACGCATAATCCAGCCGGTACAGGCCATCCAGCCGAGTACACGCACACTTCCACTTCTACACAAGAGGACTCGGACCAAATGAGCTACCAGCTTCAGGACATGCACTTAGAGGAAGTATCTACACCAGTGGTACCTCCAGGAGCAATGACAAGAAGCGGATCAAGAGCACTCTTCCACAAATTCAGCTTATGGGTCGACAAGCTTCTAGAGGAAGAGCAGCTAAGGACAATGGGCCAGAAGAGCAAATTAGAGTCCAAAGGCTTCTCAACAACACAAGGAACATCAGAGACTTGGGCTTTAGTGGCAAGAGAGGTCAGGGCCCAAAGATATTTAACCCTACTCCAAGTCGAAGACTAGGAGCAAGGCGCGTGCATGCCACAAGGACGGCCACCTTCCATTTCTTGGCCGTGAGGTGAGTTAAGGTAAGTTTACATTCGAATATATGCCTCTTTCTGTTTTGCAGGGTAGGATCTAGTTGCTTTACATTTTGAGTCAAGAACATTTTAGGAATAGGTCCTTTTTCGGTTATGCACTTTTGTATCCTTTCCTTTTGTGCACTTTTGTAAACTTTCCTTTTTCTTTATTTGTGTCGACCCTAGAAGGTCAAGCTGTCGAGCATATTAATAAGGCTCCTTCCAGCATTGTAGTTCGACAACCTTTTTGATAATTAATAAAGATCGAATTTTCTTTCAACAAGTATTCTCTCAAGAGACTTGTGCGCTTAGAACCTAGTTGAGACCAGCCCTCCTAGCTCTAAGTTTGTGATTTATCACGAGGTTCATCACCCCTCGTGTGGTTCACTTCACCCTTCCATCGTTTACCAACCAGAAAACCCCTATCCAGAAGCCTAAGGTTGAGTTTCTCACCTAATCTTCTACAAACAGCCCACGCGCATACATCCTTGAATCAAGGCTTGTATCACCACCATATAGGTAAGATCTCCAAATTTTTAAGGCAAACACTACTGCAGCCATATCAAGGTCGTGCGTAGGATAATTAGCCTCATGCTTCCTTAATTGCCTAGATGCATAAGCAATCACATTGCCATGCTGCATCAAAACACATCCTAATCCCAATCTTGATGCATCCGTGTACACCACATAAGGCTCATTTGGCTCAGGCAATGCCAAGACCGGAGTACTCGTAAGCATTTCCTTTAGCTTAGAGAAACTCTTCTCACAATTCGCAGACCACTCGAACTGAACGTCGTTCCCGGTCAGTCGGGTCATCGGTTGAGCCATACTAGCAAAACCCTTAACAAAGCGTCGATAATACCCAGCCAGCCCAAGGAAACTCCTTATTTCCGAGGCATTATGCGGTCTTGGCCAGTCTGCGACTGCCTTGATCTTCTCCGGGTCAACGGACACTCCTTTATCCGAGACCACATGTCCTAGGAATCCAATTTCCCTTTGCCAAAAACTGCACTTGCTGAGCTTGGCGAACAGTTTATGTTCCCTTAGCTTACCCATGACTATCCTTAGGTGCCTTTCATGTTCCTCTTGGTTTCTCGAATAAACCAAGATATCATCTATAAAGATGATTACAAACTCATCCAAATAGTCTCGAAAGACATTATTCATGAGTTTCATGAAAGCTGCAGGTGCATTTGTCAGCCCAAATGGCATGACTACAAACTCGAAATGACCATACCTCGTCCTAAAGGCGGTCTTTCGAATATCCGACTCCTCTATCAGGATTTGATGATAACCTGAAGCCAAATCTATCTTTGAGAAGCAAGTAGCACCTCGGAGTTGGTCCAACAACTCATCAATCCTCGGAAGAGGGTACTTGTTCTTCACCGTTACCCGATTCAGTCCACGGTAGTCGATGCAGAGTCTAAAACTCCCATCTTTCTTCTTAACAAACAAAACCGGTGCTCCCCATGGTGAACTACTCGGTCGCACAAATCCCTTCTCCATTAGTTCGCCCAACTGCTTTTTCAATTCAGCCATCTCGGCCGGAGCCATCCGATAAGGTGCCTTCGATATCGGAGTTGTACCCGGCTCAAGCTCGATGGTGAATGGGTCTGAACGAGTAGGCGGTAATCCGGCCGGAGTTTGGAACACATCCTCAAACTCACTAGCTACCGGAATGCTACTCAACAGCACATCCGATCCAACTTCAGGGGTTGTGATGGTAGCCAAGTACGCCTCACACCCTTTCTCGATCAGTTGGCTAGCTTGAATTGCCGACACAATCAAGCTCCCAGAAGTTGGCCTAATTCCTTGATATTCTAGCACTCCATCACCCGTCTCAAACCTAACTCTACCACGATGACAGTCTAGATGTGCCTTGTACTTTCCGAGCCAATCCATTCCAAGGATCACATCATACGACTTCACCGGACAAATCTCCAAATCAGCCGGCATGTTCACAGTGTCGACCATCACTGAAACATTTCGGACCTTTCCAAGGGTCATCATGATTTGTCCTCCAGCCGCTTGGACCCAACCATGTTTATTCCCGGATTCCTTATGGAATTCACCCTTTCCAATCATGTTCGGATTCACGAAGCAATTGGTTGCTCCCGAATCAAACAAAACATGAGTTTCCACACCACCCATTAACAAGGTCCCTACACATTGACCTAGAATTCTAAGATCTACTAAACGCACACAACAATTCCACACCAACAATTTTTCACTAAGGTAAGTACGAGAACTTACCAGTGATCAGACGAGACGAACTCGGATCAGTCACCGTCTCCTTAGCCATTGCATACGCCCGAGACATCACAGCTTGCCTCTTTGATGGAGGTGGCAGTCCCTCACTCGGCCGTTTCCCAGAAGGTTGTACCAACTGTGGGCATTGCGGCCTGACGTGCCCAACTACACCACAATGGTAACACACCTTCTCACCAGAGTTGTTCACTTGTACTTTTCCCCTACGGTCCTCCTCAGTACAATCACGAATTCTGTGTTTCATACTTCCGCATCTAAGGCATGCACCAGTTGCACGCCAACTAGTACTTGGGTTTCCTTTCCCACTACCCGAATTCACATTACGGCCACCCTGTGGCTTTCCCGAGTGGGCGTGCTTCTTATGCCCAACAACGGAAACATTTGCTGCCTTAGATTCCTCGGCAGCATTGTGCTCCAACTGAGCTGCCTTCTCGACCAGCTCCGAGAGCGTGTCATAGTCGCGGATTTGGCAAGTTTTGCGGAGGTCGATCCTTAGACCCCGCATGAACCGGTGAACTTGCCTCCGTTCACTCCTCAGTTCATGGCCAGCATACTTTTTCAAGCTGTTAAATTCAGCTTCATATTCCCTCACCGACTTAGTCCCCTGGGACAAGTCCAGAAACGCTCCTTCCAATCGATCACGAGCTTCCGGTGGGAAATATTTTGCCCTAAAACGATCACTAAACTCCTCCCACGAAATGCCTTGGTTTCCCAACTGCTCGGACACTCCACGCCACCATGCATGCGCATCCCCTTCCAGATAGTGGATCGCAAGGTCCCTCTTGTACGTCTCAGGGCACCGGATGGACTCGAAATTCCTTTCCAATCTTTCGATCCACCCATCGGCCTCTATAGGCTTAGTTCCTCCAGCAAAGAACTTAGTGCCTAACTTTTGCATATGGTCCATCACCTTAAGGTAAGATGGGTTCCTTCCCATATTTCCCCCATCCACTTCCACCACAGGTGGATTCACAGGTGGATTCACAGGCGGTAGTTCCACCGGTGCTGGTGCAACAACCGGCAATCTCGCCAATAATTGGGTCAGCAACCCAAATACGACTTCAAGTCCGATTGGTGCAGCCGCATCACCATCCACTGCTCCAGCAGGATTCACATTCCCGGCAACTCCCACATTTGCCGCATTGTTCACATTCCTGTGAACCGGAACTTCCCTAGTTCCACCTTCGGCATTTCTTGCCGCATTATTCCCAGAGTTCTCACCAGTCACTTCTTCCTGTCTCCTACTACGATTAGTCCTTGCCATCTGAAATGTAATCACTACATTAACCGGCAAACTAACCTCACGGACTAAAGACAGAAACACAAAACTTACCGCGAGACCTCGGCATTGAAAGGATGGATTTACCCACTAGTTCATTATCTAACCCGTCCTAGAACCAACACGCTCTGATACCAACTTGTAGAGCCCCAACCCGAGTTTTCACTTACCCGAGTTAGACTCTACGGAAATTTACTTAGAATTTTTCGCATTGAGGTTCGATTAGATCATTCTTAACATAAACAAGGGTTGAGTCAACAGAAACTTCATTAAGTTAATCGAAACTAGTACAATTGAGAGTTTGCCAATAAGCTATTACAATTGCTAGTCGATTCTACCCAACCCTACCATCCTTTCCTTTTAGCCTTGTCCCGCGGCCAGATTCACACATCTCGACCAACACTAGCATTAGTCTTGGATCCTGCATCCAAAAATGGAGGCATAAGCAACAGAATTGCTTAGTGAGAGCGGTCATCCCGTCTCACCAGGCCCAAACTCAAGAATCAGTCCGCACATCGGATCTCAGTCTAAGTACTGATCGCACAAGTACTTCCAGACCACAGAACTTTCTCGTGCAGCACACTCACGCCCATCGACAGTCCTCTCGCAATCGGTAAGCCCTGCGTGGAACCTAGTCCCAAGCGTCTTGCCCGATCAGAGAGTGTCGAGTTGGGTGAGTCGAACTCACGGACAGACAGAATGATCGTACCACACACACACGATCATCAGAACCACAGACAGATCATGACAAGCAATGATTAACCAGACAATAGACAATCAATCTTAGCAAGGAAAGACCTTAACTTAGGCCACAGTCACGCACTCACCTTAGATTTCTCGGAAATCCAATGTTCTGACACCTATTGTGCTGAAATTCCCGAACAGCTCGACAGAACTCGACCACTGCTCGAACAGATTCGACCACGGCTCGTACAGACTCGACCACGGCTCGTACAGACTCGACCACGGCTCGGCACTTCCTTCCCACTCAGAGTTTTTCTCACAATTTCTCTCTATCTCTCAGTTCTCTCGCGCAAAAGAGACAAATGGGAATGGTGCGGGTTCTATTTATAGAACTCCCGCATAACTGCCCGAGTAACCGTTCCCGCGTCGCCCAAACACTCGGACCGGGTAACCGTTCCCGCGCACTCGACCACATCCGGATCGAGTAACCGTTCCCGCGCATCCTTGCGAGTAACCGTTCCCGCGCACTCGACCACATCCGGATCGAGTAACCGTTCCCGCGCACTCGCCACATTGGATCGAGTAACCGTTCCCGCGCACTCGACCACATCCGGATCGAGTAACCGTTCCCGCGCCTTGCACGAGTAACCGTCCCCGCGCACTGGCCCTCTCGACCAGGTCATTGGTTCCCGACCAATGCTGTCCGAATCCGACCAGGTCCCGAGATACTCGGACCAACCTGTCCGAATCCGACCATGTCCCGAGATACTCGGACCAACCTGTCCGAATCTGACCATGTCCCGGATGACTCGGATACTACCCCGAACTCCAACCAGGTCCCGGAAATCTCGGACCACTTGTCCGAATTCCGACCAAGTCCCGAAATATTCGGACATCCTGTCCGAATGCCGACCAAACTCCGAATTATTCGGACATCCTGTCCGAATGCCGACCAAGTCCCGATAAACCCGGCCAGCCATCCTGAGTCTCGCCCAAGCTCCGAGAACTCCGATTGCCCGCGATTTACCAAACTCGGTGACTTTGGCCAGCCTAGCTCGACCAAACACACCCGGATTCACCCAATCCGTAAGTCCCAGCCTTTCCATCCGAATGCGGGTGTTACACTTAGGCCACCACCTTAATCCATGTCGGTCCACGCCCCAAATCGATCGGCGGACTGGATTACTCCGTTCCGCATCCAACCAGGATGCAACGCCGGCCCCCGTCCGCTTCCCTCACGACAATTTCAAGCACTCTTTGACTCTCTTTTCAAAGTCCTTTTCATCTTTACTTCACGGTACTTGTTCGCTATCGGTCTCTCGCCCATATTTAGCCTTGGATGGAATTTACCGCCCGATTGGGGCTGCATTCCCAAACAACCCGGCTCGTAGACAGCGCCTCGTGCTGCGACAGGGTCCGGGCATGATGGGGCTCTCACCCTCTCCGGCGCCCCTTTCCAGGGAACTTGGGTCTGGTCCGTCGCTGAGGACGCTTCTCCATACTATAATTTGAACGCCGAAGACGTCCAATTTTCAAGCTGGGCTCTTCCCAGTTCGCTCGCCGTTACTAAGGGAATCCTTGTTAGTTTCTTTTCCTCCGCTTATTGATATGCTTAAACTCAGCGGGTGATCCCGTCTGACCTGGGGTCGCGTTGGAACCTTGGGTCATCAAGAGCATCCCGACAGGAACGGCCGACGAAATGGCGAGGCTTTTGAATTCACCACCGCATGTCGAGACGCTCCTGGCGTCCTTAGCTCAGATTTTTTTGGCCAACCGCGTGCGCTACCACACGGGAGACTAACTTCCGTTCTGAATCCTCATAGGAGGATGGAGGGACGACAATTTGTGTCACCCAGGCAGACGTTCCCTTGGCTTGAAGGCTTTGGGCGCAACTTGCGTTCAAAGACTTGATGGTTCACGGGATTCTGCAATTCACACCAAGAATCTCATTTCGCTACGTTCTTCATCGATTTGAGAGCGGAGATATCCATTGCCGAGAGTCGTTTTAGACTTCAGATTGCAGCATAGCATCCGCACACACACCGTCTCCGGGGCGGCGAAGGCGGCTGTTCAGTTGCATGTTCCTTGAGACTTTTCGTGCCGGGGTTTTGTGATATCCGGAAGCTGCGCGCATGACAACACCAAGACTTTATGGGGACCACAAGCGAAGCCACGGAACCGATAGGCTCGAGATCTGTCAAGAAACCGGCCCACCGGGAGTGATGATCGGTTGTTCTCTGGTCGTTCCGTTTTGGACAGGTATCGACAATGATCCTTCCGCAGGTTCACATACGGAAACCTTGTTACGACTTCTCCTTCCTCTAAATGATAAGGTTTAGTGGACTTCTCCCGACGTCGCAAACAGCGAGCCACCCACGTCGCCACGATCCAAACACTTCACCGGATCATTCAATCGGTAGGAGCGACGGGCGGTGTGTACAAAGGGCAGGGAGGTAGTCAATGCGAGCTGATGACTCGCGCTTACTAGGAATTCTTCGTTGAAGACCAACAATTGCAATGATCTATCCCCATCACGATGAAATTTCAAAGATTACTCGGGCTTGTCGGCCAAGGTGTGAACTCGTTGAATACATCTAAGG
>CM032159.1:23377113-23393998 GCA_018901935.1 Pugionium cornutum
CACCAAGTATCGCATTTTGCTACGTTCTTCATCGATGCGAGAGCTGAGATATCTGTTGCCGAGAGTCGTTTTAGACTTCAAATTGCAGCACAGCATCCACACACGCACCATCTCCGGGGTGGCGAAGGCGGCTGTTCAGTTGCATGTTCCTTGACAATTTTCGTGCCGGGGTTTTGTGATATTTGGAAGCTGGGACGAAACCACGCCAAAGCCGCACAAGCCCGAAAACATGTAGGGACGACTGCAGCCATTGGGAATGATTCGATCACATCACTTCCGCACGCTGAGAGGACTGACTAGTCGAGTACTCCACTTAGCCCAACAGTGCGCAATGTGATTTCATTCAAACCCGCAAGCGACAGATGAACAGCTCGAACAGAGCGGTTTACCGGAAAGGGTTACCAGTGAATGGATGCACAGGGGATGCATCGCTCACAGATAACGGCAAACGCCTAGTAGCGGGCTCCGTGTCTCCCCTTGCAAAACACGACCATCCCGACCAGGCGAGTTAATCGATGACCACGGGGCCACCAGCCAATCGATGCACAGGGGGATTGATGAGGACATCAGGTCGTACATCCAGCCAGGAGACCAGACTGGCCGACCAGGAAGCTTGCCCGAGACAGCAGGACCATCTGGCGCGCCTGCCGGACCAGACAGTACCGCCGGACCTTCGACCTATAGGACCAGACCGGTCAACATCGCCGGCGGAGAGGCCCAAGCTTCCGGCACACTTGGTGGGGGCGTGAATGACACCGCCGGTCCCCCTGATGACACCGCCGACTCCGGGATCAACTTGGCCGGTCCTGAAGTCATTCCGGCCAGTACCGCGCACAATCCAGCCGGTACAGGCCATCCAGCCGAGTACACGCACACTTCCACTTCTACACAAGAGGACTCGGACCAAATGAGCTACCAGCTCCAGGACATGCACTTAGAGGAAGTCTCAACACCAGTAGTACCTCAAGGAGCAATGACAAGAAGCAGATCAAGGGCGCTCTTCCACAAATTCAGCCTATGGGTCAACAAGCTTCTAGAAGAAGATCGACTAAGGACAATGGGCCAAAAATACAAGGAAGAGTCCAATAGCTTCTCAACAACACAAGGGACATCAGAGACTTGGGCTTTAGTGGCAAGAGAGGTCAAGGCCCAGAGATTTGTAACCCTACTCCAAGTCGAAGACTAGGAGCAAGGCGCGTGCATGCCACAAGGACGGCCACCTTCCATATCTTGGCCCTGAGGTAAGTTAAGGTAAGTTTACAATAAGAATATTTGCCTCTTTCTGTTTTGCAGGGTAGGATCTAGAATATTTACTTTTATTGAGTCAAAACATTTTAGGAATAGGTCCTTTTTCGATTATACACTTTTGTATCTTTTCCTTTGTGCACTTTTGTAAGTTTTCCTTTTCTTATTTGGGTCGACCCTAGAAGGTCAAGCTGTCGAGCATATTAATAAGGCTCCTTCCAGCATTGTAGTTCGACAACCTTTTGATTATTAATAAAGTAGAACTTTTTCCTAAGTTTTCTCTCAAGAATCTTGTGCGCTTAGAACCTAGTTGAGACCAGCCCTCCTAGCTCTAAGTTTGTGATTTATCACGAGGTTCATCACCCCTCGTGTGGTTCACTTCACCCCTCCATCGTTTACCAACCAGAAAACCCCTATCCAGAAGCCTAAGGTTGAGTTTCTCACCTAATCTTCTACAAACAGCCCACGCGCATACATCCTTGAATCAAGGCTTGTATCAGGGATGATGCAACGTTCACGGATATCGGCATATGCCTAGCCAGATCCGTGTCTCCCCGAAACACGACCATCCAAACCAGGCGAGTGAATTGATGACCAGGTTCACCAGCCGATCGATGCACAGGGGATGGTGCATCGTTCACGGATATCGGCAAATGCCTAGCCGGATCCATGTCTCCCCCTGCGAAACACGACCATCCCAACTAGGCTAATCGAAAAATAGCAACAAAACGGATCACCGGAAAAGTTGCCGGAAAAGTTGCCGGCGAAAGTCACCGACGCTCGGTGCCAGACCTCGGACATCGTGGCTCCTCTCGATCGTGAGCAGCAAATCACCCGATCATAACCGACCCCAGCTCGGCTTACCCTTCGGACCCATCCCACCTCGAAGGGGCACCACCCCTTACATAGCATTAGTGCCATTTTCCGGACTGCCACCACAATACATTGATATGTCTGAAGAGTCACTGGCCCTTCGTGCCCGGAATCTGAGGAGTCACCGTAGATTTTTTTAAGCACTCCAGCTATTTCTTTTGTATTTTACAAAAACCAGTTTATCATGGCCCGACGGGACATCGGTAGCAGCTTTGGATTCGCCAATGTCATCCTAAACCCTTCTTCTATCAATATGTGAGGGTTCGGTCGAAGAAACTCACCTCCAGTTCGGGGGTTTTCAAAATTTTGCTTGGCACTTATGTTTTCGCCCGAGAGAATGCTTCCCGGCAGTGTGATGGATCGAGTTTTTCTCGACCAGCTTAATTTCACCCAAGTTTTTTGCTATTTTTCCCGACTAAACCCTTTCTCTACCTGCTTAATTTCACCCGAGTTTTTTGCTATTTTTCCCGACTAAACCCTTTCTCTACCTGCTTGTTAGGTTTTGGTCGATGATTTTCACCCTCAGTTCGATAGTTTCCGACGTTTTGGTCGTGGCTGCTACCTATGGCCGAGAGAAATCTTTGCCGACAGTCGAGCCTTGTTACCCACTACCGAGAGAATCCTTCCCGATGTTCTGACGGATCGAGTTTTTCTCGACCAACTCAGTTTTTCCCGAGTTTTTTTGCTATTTTCCTCGACAAAACACTACATCCACCCACTTGTTAGGTTTTGATCGACGAATTTCATCCCCAGTCCCATCGTTTTTGAATTTTTGGTTGAGACTGTTACATTTGGCCGAAGAGAAATCTTTGCCGACAGTCGAGCCTGGTTACCCACTGCCGAGAGAATCCTTCCCAGCGGTGTGATGGGTCGATTTCACTCGACCAACTGAACTTCACCCGAGTTATTTTGTTACTTTCCTCGAGTACAGCCTGCATCCACCCGCTTGTTAGGTTTTGATCAACAAATTTCATCCCCAGTCCCATCGTTTTCGAATTTTTGGTTGAGACTGTTACATTTGGCCGAGAGAAATCTTTGCCGACAGTCGAGCCTTGTTACCCACTGTCGAGAGAATCCTTTCGATTCCATTAGTAATGAGGATTCGGAATATAACTATCACACATTGATCAATCAAAGAGAGATTCAACAACTAAAAGAAAGATCGATTCTTTGGGATCCTTCCTTTATTCAAACGGAAGGAAGAGAGATAGAATCAGACTGATTCTCGTTTACCCACAACGGAGGAGCCGCCCCCCCAACAGGCAGGCGGCCATGGGTCATAACGCACTCTTCGCACAACAAATCCACTTTGAAGTTGACTTATTCGCTCGGCTGGACCATTCAGAGTGCTTGAGAGGATCAACAACAACGCCTAACGGATCGAGCTCCCAGGTGACTTTAATGTGTCCAATACATTCAACGTAAATTACTTAGCCCCTTTCCATGCAGATGAACCAGTTTTGAGGACAAAACCTACTGAAGATGGAGGGGATGAAGAGGACATCAGGTCGTACATCCAGCCAGGAGACCAGACTGGCCGACCAGGAAGCTTGCCCGAGACAGCCGGGCTGATGAGAACATCAGGTCGTATGTCCAGCCAGGAGATCAGACTGGCTGACCAGGAAGCTTGCCCGAGACAGCCAGGCCATCTGGCACGCCTGCCGGCCCAAGCAGTACCGCCGGACCCTCGACCAATAGAACCAGACCAACCAGCATTGCCGGCGGAGAGGCCCAAGCTTCCAGCACACTTGGTGGCGACGTGGATGACACCGTCGGTCCCCTTGGTGATGCCGCCGACTCTGGGATCAACTTGGCCGGTCCTGAAGGCATTCCGGCCAGTACCTCGCACATTCCAGCCGGTACAGCCAATCCAGCCGAGTGCACGAGCATTTCAACTTCTACACAAGGAAACTCGGACCAGATAAGCTACTAGCTTTGGGACATGCATCTAGAGGAAGTATCCACACCAATAGTGCCACCAGGAGCAATGACAAGGAGTAGATCAAGAGCACTCTTTCACAAGTTCAGCTTATGGGTGGACAAGCTCCTAGAGGAAGATCGACTAAGGACAATGGGCCAGAAGTACAAAGAAGAGTCCAAAGGCTTCTCAACAATGCAAGGAACTTCCGAGACTTGGGCTTTAGTGGCAAGAAAGGTCAGGGCCCAAAGATTCTTAACCCTACTCCAAGTCGAAGACTAGGAGCAAGGTGCATGCATGCCACAAGGACGGCCACCTTCCATTTCTTGGCCGTGAGATAAGTAAGGTAAGTTTCAATTCAAATATATGCCTCTTTCTGTTTTGCAGGGTAGGATCTAGATTCTTTACATTTTTGAGTCAAGAACATTTTAGGAATAGCTCCTTTTTCGATTATACACTTTTGTATCTTTTCCATTTGTGCACTTTTGTAAACTTTCCTTTTCTTTATTTGAGTCGACCCTAGAAGGTCAAGTTGTCGAGCATATTAATAAGGCTCCTTCCAGCATTGTAGTTCAACAACCTTTTTGATATTAATAAAGTAGAACTATCTTCCGACAAGTTTTCTCTCTAAGAATCTTGTGCGCTTAGAACCTAGTTGAGACCAGCCCTCCTAGCTCTAAGTTTGTGATTTATCACGAGGTTCATCACCCCTCATGTGGTTCACTTCACCCCTCCGTCGAATACCAACCCAAAAACCCCTATCCAAGAAGTCTAAGGTCGAGTTTCTCACCTAACATTCTCCAAACAGCCCACGCGCATATAAGCCTTGAATCGAGGCTTCTATCACGGGCCATATGGCACGTCTGCCGGCCCAAGCGGCACCGCCGGACCCTCGACCAATAGGACCAGGCCTATCAGCAATGCCGACGGAGAGACCCAAGCTTCCGGCACACTTGGTGGTGACGTGGATGACACCGCCGGTCCCCTTGGTGATGCCACCGACTCCGGGATCAACTTGGCTGGTCCTGAAGGCATTCCGGCCATTACCTCGCACAGTCCAGCCAGTACAGCCAATCCAGCCGAGTGCACAAGCATTTCTACTTCTACACAAGGAAACTCGGACCAGATAAGCTACCAGCTTCAGGACATGCATCTAGAGGAAGTCTCCACACTAGTAGTGCCACCAGGAGCAATGACAAGAAGCATATCAAGAGCACTCTTCCACAAGTTCAGCTTATGGGTCGACAAGCTCCTCGAGGAAGATTAACTAAGGACAATGGGCCAGAAGTGCAAAGTAGAGTCCAAAGGCTTCTCAACAACGCAAGGGACATCAGAGACTTGGGCTTTAGTGGGAAGAGAGGTCAGGGCCCAAAGATTCCTAACCCTACTCCAAGTCAAAGACTAGGAGCAAGGCGCGTGCATGCCACAAGGACGGTCACCTTCCATTTCTTGGCCGTGAGGTAAGTAAGGTAAGCTTTCAATAAGAATATTTGCCTCTTTCTGTTTTGCAGGGTAGGATCTAGAATATTTACATTTATTGAGTCAACGACATTTTAGGAATAGGTCCTTTTTTGATTATACACTTTTGTATCTTTTCCTTTTGTGCACTTTTGTAAATTTTCCTTTTCTTATTTGAGTCGAACCTAGTAGGTCAAGCTGTCGAGCATATTAATAAGGCTCCTTCCAGCATTGCAGTTCGACAGCCTTTTTGATATTAATAAAGTAGAACTTTTCTTCCAACCCGTTTTCTCTCAAGAATCTTGTGCGCTTAGAATCTAGTTGAGACCAGCCCTCCTAGCTCTAAGTTTGTGATTTATCACGAGGTTCATCACCCCTCGTGTGGTTCACTTCACCTTTCCATCGAATACCAACCCAAAAACCCCTATCCAAGAATTCTAAGGTAGAGTTTCTCACCTAACCTTCTCCAAACAGCCCACGCGCATATAAGCCTTGAATCGAGGCTTGTAGCAAGAAGGCTTGGGGTCGGTACAAGGGCACGCTGGGAGAAGAGAAATCCTAGAATTTTTCTAAGGCAATATTCGATAAGGGTTAGATCGAGTGAGGTAGAGATCGTGAACCTTGGGTCGGGAAAACCATCACTGACGGTACACGATTAAGGGCTAGACGTGGTAAGGTGAGTAATCCACTTCCCTTTTATTCTTGGATTCCTCTTCGCCGGTGGTTCGGCTAATAAGGGAATCCAAGGTGGGATTGGTGGGTAAACTTGGCCGAGTGATCGAGATTGGGTGAAACTCCTCCGGACAGATAATCGGCTTGGACTGCCCATAGACCGGATCGAGTCTTTCCGGGCAAGTATCGAATGGCCAAAGTGTTTGGGTGATTCCTACCTTGGCCGGTTGGTCGATCAGATCTGCCCAAGTCCGAACCGAGTCTGTCTTGGTCAAATTCTAAGTTGAACTTAGAGAATTGACGGGTTTTGCATGAGTTGCATTCATTCATGCATTTTTCTTAAGCCTTATCGAGTAATATTGGTTAAGTCCTGGATAATTAAGCGGCTTTGGCCTTTTTCAGGAAAAGATGGTGATCGTGGTAAGGATTTGGCTTGAGCGCAAGGCTGGTGGCCCGAGTATATGGGTGGTGTATTGATCCGGGTAGTTAGGATTGTTGAATATGTAAGCCTTCGGGCAAACTATCATGTTGTAACGAATCCTACTCATATACTTCAATAAAATTCTGGATCTTTTATATAATGACTCTATAAATGACTCTAAAAACTCATGAATCTCAGAATAACTCGAAATTGGACTTAAACTAGATAAAAGACCCTAAAATATGGACCTTAGAGTCGGAATTACTTGGTGAATCCGAAAGGGAAAAACCTCTTCGGACTGATAATCCGGGAAGGGTGTTTCAAGTTGGTATCAGAGCATGCTTGGTCCAAGGACGGGTTAGATTTGGGTTAAGTAGACACCACTCATCGGGCACCAGGTCTTGCGCATATTAAACGTTGAGTCTAACTAAACGGTTTTGCAGATGTGCGAGAGTGGCAAGACTGGGAAAAGCAAGAAGGATAAGGCAAGAGGTGGTGAACCAAGCCAAAACATTGGAGCCTTGCCGAATCCGAATGTATTTGAGCCTTCTACGGCGCATGTTGCGGCAACTGAGCAGGACCATCCGGAGGGTGAGGATGAGGAGTCTACTGCTCATCGCACACATGAGGGTGAAGAAGGACAACGCGACCAGGAAGCCACGGATGTAAATCCTAATGCGGTTCCGAGCCCACAAGAAATGTGGAACACAATGAGAAACGTGATAAGTCAGTTGGCTATACTGACTGAGGTGGTTAAGCCCAAGGCACCGGTTCCTGAGGTGCCACACATGGGCGAAGAACCGGTTCCTATGGAGAACCAGGATGTGGTCATCCTAGATGATGCACCTAAGTCCGCTATAAAGAAGGTGGGGTATTTGAGCATCCTAGAACACATGATACACCTGAAAACAGGTAGTTTCGCTGGGGGCTCTGACCCAATTAAGGCTGACGAGTGGAAGAATCGTATGGTGAGGAACTTTCAGTCAACAAGGTGTCCCGGTGACTACCGCAAAGATATCGCAGTCCACTTCCTGGAAGGGGATGCGCATAACTGGTGGGTTGCCGTGGATAAACGGTTGGGTGAAAGGATTCGAACTTTCGAGGAGTTTGAAGGAGAATTCAATAAGAAATTCTTTCCACCAGAGGCGTGGGACCGATTGGAGTGCTCATACCTGGAATTGGTTCAAGGGAACCGAACTGTCCGGGAATATGAAGAAGAATTTAACCGCTTAAGGCGTTATGCGGGAAGAGATCTTGAAGATGAACTCGGGCAAGTGCGCCGGTTCATGCGTGGACTAAGGGTCGAAATCCGTAACCACTGCTTGGCGCAGAAGTTTGGATCATTCACTGAATTGGTGGAAAGGGCTGCCTTGATCGAGGAAGGGATCGAGGAGGAGAACCGGTTTAAAGAATCCAAATTCCCGAATCGGTACGGCCAGTCAAGTGGTGGTGATCAGAAAAGAAAGTGGGATAAGGTTGATGACTCCAGAAAACCCCTAGGAAAAGCTAAGGAATGCTAGACGTGTGGTAGGAGGCACGGTGGGGAATGCTGGAAGGCGATGGGAGCATGTGCACGTTGCGATAACAAGGAACATGCTACCCGCAACTGCCCAAAGATGGACTACGGACAGCAAGGACCGCCGAGTGATGACTCGAGGACTTGCTTCAACTGTGGTAAGTCAGGTCACAGCAGGAAGGATTGCCCTAAAGGGACAGCCGAAAGGCAACTCAAACGAAAAGACTACCGTGGGGTTATCGAGCCAATGGCTAAGAGGCAGGCCGTAACACCGCGGGTTTATGAGCTATTGCGGGACATGGGCGATACGGGCAGGTACAGCTCGATACTGGTACGTACATAACCCTAACTGTTAAATAAAAATTGAGCATTGCATGGCATGCATAAACAGTAGGGTACTTAGCATTCAGGATGAATGTGTAGGGACCTTGGTTGTGGGCGGTGTTGAAACACACGTCCTGTTTGATTCCGGGGCTTCACATTGCTTTGTAAGCCCGGAATGGTTTAAAAAGAGTGGGATTCAAGGAGAACCCATCTCTGGAATGAGTAAAGTACAAGCGGCTGGGGGGCAAATAATGAATTCCCTGGGAATTGTGCGGAACATCCCGGTTATGATTGGGAATGTCAGTTTGCCGGCCGACTTGGTAGTCGTCCAACTCAAGGATTACGAGGTAATCTTGGGTATGGACTGGCTGGGAATGAACAAGGCGACCCTAGAGTGTCATAGGGGCCGAGTTTGCTTTGAGAAAGAGGGAGGGAGATTGGAGTTCCAAGGGATCCGACCCACCTCGGGAAGTTTGGTAATCTCAGCAATCCAGGCAGAATGGATGCTAGAGAAGGGGTGCGAGGCCTATGTAGCCACGATAAGCATCGAGGGAAATAAGAAGAGTTGGGAGTTAAAGGATATCCCAGTGGTCAATGAATTCACGGATGTGTTCCAGACTTTGTCCGGGTTACCGCCTGATAGGTCGGATCCATTCACGATTGAATTGGAAGCAGGGATTGCCCCAATCTCGAAAGCGCCATATCGTATGGCTCCAGCCGAGATGGCTGAGTTAAAGAAACAGTTGGAAGAACTGTTGGATAAAGGATTCATCAGGCCGAGTGAATCACCTTGGGGTGCACCGGTGCTGTTTGTGAAAAAGAAGGATGGAAGCTTTAGGCTTTGCATCGATTATCGGGGATTGAATCGGGTTACGGTAAAGAACAAGTACCCATTACCCCGAATTGATGAGTTGTTGGATCAACTCAGAGGTGCGACCTGGTTCTCAAAAATCAATTTGGCCCAGGGATATCACCAAATTCCGATTGAGTCATCGGATATTCGGAAGACAGCTTTCCGGACAAGATATGGACACTACTAGTTTGTAGTGATGCCATTCGGTTTAACCAATGCACCGGCAGCCTTTATGAAGATGATGAATAAGGTATTTCGGGATTGTTTAGATGAGTTAGTTATCATTTTCATTGATGACATCCCCGTCTATTCAAAGGGCCATGAAATGCACCAAAATCATCTCAGGGTGGTGATGGAACGGTTAAGGGAGCATAAGCTTTACGCCAAGCTAAGCAAGTGTAGCTTTCGGCAGAGAAGTATTGGGTTATCATCCGCAAACTGATGGTCAGTCCGAAAGGACAATAAGAACACTTGAGGATTTGTTGCGAGCTTGTGTTCTGGATTGGGGTGGAAAGTGAAGGATTACTTGCCTTTGGCTGAGTTTTCCTATAACAATAGTTATCACTCAAGTATTGGGATGTCGCCATTCGAGGCTTTGTATGGGCGACCATGTCGAACACCCCTATGTTGGACCCAAGTGGGGGAGCGTAGTATCTTTGGCCGAGATTTCATTGAGGAGACAACCGAAAGAATCAGAGTGCTGAAACTTAAGATGAAAGAAGCACAAGATCGGCAAAAGAGTTATGCGGATAAACGTAGAAAGGAATTGGAATTCCAAGTTGGGGAAATGGTATACGTTAAGTTGCTCATGTATAAGGGTAAGGATCGAGCAGCTTTGACGGGAAAGCTGAAACCAAGGTACATGGGACGTACCGGATCCTGGAAAGGATTGGACCAGTTGCGTACCGGTTGGAACTGCCACCAACCTTGGTCGCATTTCATGATGTGTTCCACGTTTCCTTACTAAGGAAATGTGTAAGGTATGGAGATACCATTACCTCTAAACCCCCACCGGACCTTCAAGGAAATTTGACGGTCGAAGATAGACCAGTTCGGATTGTGGGAAGAAGAGTTAAAGCAGTTGGTAGGAAAAAGGCCAAAATGATTCAAGTGGTTTGGGATTGCGATGGTGAAGAAGAGATAACATGGGAACCTGAATCAGTAATGAGAAAAAAATTTGCTAAGTGGTTTGAGAAACAGCCTAAGTAGTCAAGGAAAAAGGAAGAATCGGGTGAAGTTTGAGATTCGAGGACGAATCTGATTTAAGTGGGGGAGAGTTGTAACACCCCCATTCGGGTAGAAAGGCTGGGACTTAAGGATGGGGGAATCCGGGTGTGTTTGGTCGAGCTAGGCTGGCCATAGCCACCGAGTTTGGTAAATCGCGGGCAATCGGAGTTCTCGGAGCTTGGTCAGAATTCGGACAAGTGGTCCGAGTATTTCGGGACTTGGTCAGTATTCAGACAGGATGTCCGAGTATTTCGGGACTTGGTCGGAATTCGGACAAGTGGTCCGAGATTTTTGGGACTTGGTCGGAATTAGGACAGATGGTCCGAGTTATTCGGGACCTGGTTGGAGTTTGGACAGTGTTTGATACAAGCCTTGATTCAAGGATGTATGCGCGTGGGCTGTTTGTAGAAGATTAGGTGAGAAACTCAACCTTAGGCTTCTGGATAGGGGTTTTCTGGTTGGTAAACTATGGAAGGGTGAAGTGAACCACACGAGGGGTGATGAACCTCGTGATAAATCACAAACTTAGAGCTAGGAGGGCTGGTCTCAACTAGGTTCTAAGCGCACAAGATTCTTAGAGAGAAAACTTGTAGGGAAAAAGTTCTACTTTATTAATAATCAAAAGGTTGTTGAACTACAATGCTGGAAGGAGCCTTATTAATATGCTCGACAGCTTGACCTTCTAGGGTCGACTCAAACAAATAAAAGGAAAGTTTACAAAAGTGCACAAAAGGAAAAGATACAAAAGTGTATAAATCAAAAAAGGACCTATTCCTAAAATGTTTTGACTCAAAATGTAAAGCAACTAGATCCTACCCTGCAAAACAGAAAGAGGCATATATTCGAATGTAAACTTACCTTAACTCACCTCACGGCCAAGAAATGGAAGGTGGCCGCCCTTGTGGCATGCACGCGCTTTGCTCCTAGTCTTCGACTTGGAGTAGGGTTAAATATCTTTGGGCCCTGACCTCTCTTGCCACTAAATCCCAAGTCTCTGATGTCCCTTGTGTTGTTGAGAAGACTTTGGACTCTAATTTGCTCTTCTGGCCCATTGTCCTTAGCTGCTCTTCCTCTAGAAGCTTGTCACCCATAAGCTGAATTTGTGGAAGAGTGCCCTTGATCTGCTTCTTGTCATTGCTCCTGGAGGTACCACTGGTGTAGATACTTCCTCTAAGTGCATGTCCTGGAGCTGGTAGCTCATTTGGTCCGAGTCCTCTTCTGTAGAAGTAAAAGTGTGCGTGTACTCGGCTGGATGGCCTGTACCGGCTGGATTGTGCGCGGTACTGGCCAGAATGACTTTAGGACCCGCCAAGTTGATCCCGGAGTCGACGGTGTCATCAGGGGGACCGGCGGTGTCATTCACGTCCCCACCAAGTGTGCCGGAAGCTTGGGCCTCTCCGCCGGCGATGTTGACCGGTCTGGTCCTATAGGTCGAGGGTCCGGCGGTACTGTCTGGTCCGCAGGCGCGCCAGATGGTCCGGCTGTCTCGGGCAAGCTTCCTGGTCGGCCAGTCTGGTCTCCTGGCTGGATGTACGACCTGATGTCCTCATCATTCCCTCTCTCTTCAGTAGGTTTTGTCCTCAAAACTGGTTCATCTGCATGGAAAGGGGCCAAGTCAGTAACATTAAACGTATTGGACACATTAAACTCACCTGGTAGCTCGATCCCGTAGGCGTTGTTGTTGATCCTCTCGAGCACTCTGAATGGTCCATATCCTCTTGGTGCTAGCTTGAAACTCCTTAGGTTTGGGAACCTCTCCTGCCGTAGGTGTAGCCACACCCAATCGCCTGGTTGAAAGATCACCTCTCTTCTTCCTTTGTTGGCATGAGTCACGTACTGCCCGGTCCTCTTCTCCAAGTTCTCTGCTACCTTCTGGTGTAACCTCCTTATGAACTCTGCTTTGGATGCTGCTGAGGTTGGTCATCTCAGCTGGTGGCAGTGGTGTTTGCTCCAATGGGGTGAGAGGGTTGAAGCCGATACCACTTCAAATGGTGTCTTCTTGGTTGCTGAGTGCACGGCTCGGTTGTAGGCGAACTCAATGAATGGTAGGCACTCCACCCAAGTCTTGAGGTTCTTCCTAGTGTAGTCCTGAGAAGAGTTGATAGTGTCCTGTTGACAACTTCAGTTTGGCCATCGGTTTGAGGATGACAGGTGGTAGAGAAGAGTAGCTTCGTGCCTAGCTTCCTCCAAAGGGTCCTCCAGAAATGGCTGAGGAACTTGGTGTCCCTGTTTGATACGATGGTTCTTGGCACTCCATGAAGCCGCACTATCTCCCTGAAGAACAGCTCGGCTGTTTGCGTGGCATCATTGACATTAGTACATGGAATGAAATGTGCCATCTTGGAGAATCTGTTCACCACTACAAAGATTGCATCTTTGTGGTTGATCTTGGGCAGACCTAGAACAAAATCCATCGAGATGTCCACCCATGGATGTGTATGGGCAGTGGGAGATACAACCCGTGAGGTTGCACTCGGGACTTTGCCTTCTTGCAAGTGATGCATCTTGCACAATGTGCTTCTACTGTCCTCTTGATGTGTGGCCAGTAGAAGTGCTCCTTGACCACTGCTAGAGTCTTGTCGACACCAAAGTGGCCCATGAGTCCTCCTCCATGAGCTTCTCGGATGATAAGCTCCCTTAGTGATCCTGTGGTATGCACAGCCTTCTTTCTCGAACAAGAATCCCTCATGGAGGTAGAACTTGCCATGGCTTCCTGTGGCACACTCATTGTAGCTCTCAGAAAGGTCAGGATCATCCTTATATAGGTCCTTGATGTGCTCGAACCCTAAGACCTTTGCCTCCATGTTGGATATCAAGGTAAACCTACTTGATAGTGCATCAGCTACCACATTGTCTTTGCCCTTCTTGTACTTGATGACGTACGGAAGGTCTCTATGAACTCCATCCACCTGGCATGTCTCCTCTTGAGATTGGTTTGCCCCCTGAGGTGTTTGAGAGTCTCGTGATCAGTGTGGATCACAAACCCCTTGGACAGCAAGTAATGCTGCCAAGTCTCCAATGCTCGGACAAGGGCATAGAGCTCCTTGTCATAAGTGGGGTAGTTCAGTGAGGCACCACCTAGCTTCTCACTGAAGTATGCCACTGGTCTCCCTCCTTGGGTTAGCACTGCTCCTATGCCTATTCCAGAGGCATCACACTCCACTTCAAACGCCTTGTTGAAGTCGGGAAGGACTAGCACTGGTGCGTGTGTAAGGCTGTCCTTCAAGGCCTGAATGCCTTCTCCTGAGCTTCTCCCCAGCTGAATCCCACGTTCTTCTTCACTACTGCCGTCAGTGGTGAGGCAATACTGCTGAAGTTGGGCACGAATCTCCTATAGAAGCTGGCCAGTCCGTGGAAGCTCCTTACTTGGCTGATGTTTCCTGGTGTTGGCCATTCTTGTATGGCTCGAATCTTCTTCATCAACCTGTAGGCCCTGTGAACTCACAACAAAACCTAAAAGACAAGCTTTATCAGTACAAAAGGTGCACTTCTTGAGATTGGCATAAAGCTCTTCTTGTCGAAGGGTTTTAAGGACCATCTCAAGATGTGTGAGGTGTTCCGTAGGCACTTACTATAAACAAGTATGTCATCAAAGTAAACAACTACAAACTTACTGATGTACGCCCTAAGAACTTGGTTCATAAGGCATGAAGGTGCTTGGGGCATTAGTCAAGCCGAATGGCATGACTGTCCACTCGTAGAGCCCTTGCTTTGTCTTGAAAGCAGTCTTCCACTCATCACCTTCCTTCATCCTGACCTGGTGGTATCCACTCTTGGGGTCTATCTTGGAGAAGACCGTGGCTCCACTCAGCTCATCTAGCATGTCATCCAGCCGTGGTATCGGATGCCAGTACTTGACTGTGATGTTGTTGATTGCTCGGTAGTCCACGCACATTCGCCAAATCCCATCCTTCTTGGGCACTAGCAGCACTGGTACGGTACATGGACTGAGGCTCTCGAACATATCCTTTCTCCAGGAGCTCCTTGGCTTGCTTCTCAAGCTCCTTGACTCCTCTGACTCATCCGTAGGCTGGCCGGTTGGGCAGGGCTGCTCGGCACTAGATCAATCTGGTGTTCTATGCCACGTAAAGGAGGCAAGCCTGCTGGTATCTCCTCTGGAAATACATCCTGAATTTGTTGAGGAGTGTTGCTACTTCATGAGGTAGCTCTACCTGTCCCTGTTCTATACTCAACACTTCCTTGAAAACCATTAGTAACATTAAGTCCTTCGAGGCTAAAGCTCTCCGGACATGACTAGGTTGAATAAGAAAGTTAGACTTGACAAGTTTCTTTTCCTTACTCATTTGGAGTTGTAGCTCA
Source organism: Pugionium cornutum (assembly GCA_018901935.1). Lineage (NCBI taxonomy): Eukaryota > Viridiplantae > Streptophyta > Magnoliopsida > Brassicales > Brassicaceae > Pugionium > Pugionium cornutum. The sequence continues at coordinate 23,391,941 of CM032159.1, forward strand.
TGTACTTGGGCAGGTGTAAGAGGAGCTAGGCTGACCTTTCTCTTGTCATGCACGAAGGTGTAGAGATTGGTTCTGCCATCATGCCTGGTCTCTTTGTCAAACTGCCATGGTCTTCCTAGTCAGAAGATGGCCAGCTTGCATGGGCACCACGGCACGACCTGGTCTTGGTACTTGCCCACACTGAATGGCACAGTGACTTGCTCATGAATCTTGAGCTCCACTTTGTCATCAAGCCATCTCAGTCTATATGGTCGAGGATGCGTGTCCTCTCTAGACCTAGCTTATCAACCATATACGCACTAGCAACGTTAGTGCAAGAACCACCATCTATGATGAGGTTACATACATTTCCCTTGATGGTGCAACGGCTGTGGAAGATGTTCTCCTTTGGATGGTCTCTGAAGGATCCACCATTGCACTGAGGATACACCTAGTGACCAGCACTTCCCCCACATCAGGGTACTCAATGTCACCATATTCTCCTTCTGGTTCATAGTCCTCTTCATCTTGGGACTCATATTCTCCTGCCTCCGTAATCAGCATGACTCGGTTATTTGGGCACTCCCTTGAGATGTGTCCACGTCCCCTGCATTTGAAACAAGTTATGTCACGTGATCTTTGAGGGTTAGAAGACTTACCAGGCTCTCTCTGGTCACGGGTGGGTTCAGGAGGCTTGCTCTTGAACCTTGACTCGATCTCTACGCTTTTGCCTTTGTCCACTATCTTAGGCATGTTGCTTGGTGCCCAAGGTGTCTTAGGCTTGCTGCGGATGTCTTGGCTCTTACGTTGATGTGCTGTTCAGCTTGCACAGATAGGTGGAACAAGTCCTTGAAGTCATTGTAGATTTGCCTTTCCACCTTGCAGCTGATCCTTTCTTGGAGTCCATCCAAGAATTGCGCCATCAATGCTTCTTCATCATCATTGAGCTCCAATCTGTTCCTTAACCTCTCGAACTCTTCATAGTACTCCTCTACTGATCTGGTACCCTGCTTAAGAGTACGAAAACGTCGTTGCAAATCCCTATGAAAGTAAGGTGGAACATACCTTTGTCGCATGAGGTCTTTCATGTCGACCCATGAGTCTACGGGCCTCATTCTCTTCCTCCTTCTGTCAGATACCTCACGATCCCACCAGATGAGGGCATTGTCCGTGAGTTGTGCTACTGCCATTGAGACTCTCCTAGGTCCTGGTTGGTTGTAGTGATCAAAGATATGATCCATTCGCTTCTCCCAATCTAGGTAAGCCTCGGGTCTACTTTTCCTGCAAAAGTTGGAGGAGTTAGTTTAACATCAGGATGAATTACCCGGTTATAGGTGTGTTCATCTCCATCCTCATGACGTCTAGGAGGCATTCTTGGTCTCTGGTGAAGACCATATGGCTCAAAGCCATCATCTTCTGCCTCTGGTTGCCGTGGAGGTCCTCTCGGCCTATGGTGATAGTTATGAGGTTGTGTCCTCATCTCCATCTGGCTGGGGTTCCTCCTGTTTGTGCCGTGTCCTAAGGTACTCAGGACCCTCAGGACGATCTGGCTCAGCTCTCACGTGCCTTATGGCCTGGAATCTTACTGGTCTCTCCACGCGCTCCAACCTCTCGCCTATGGATGCAAGTTGTGTTTTGAGTGTGGTGAACATGGCCATCATGGCTTCAGCTGCGTCTCTATTCTCTTCTCCCATGTGTGCTACAAAGAAAGAAGACAATTAGGGTGCTCCTAAATTATTAGGAGAGTTTTTATATGTGGTTTGAAAAAATGCAAAAAGGAAAAATTCTAAAGAAAGGAAATTCGAAAAAAAGGAAACTTCCTAGACAACTTGTGCTAGCTGTCCAATTCGAATTCTTTTAGTATCTTTCTATTTTCTTTTTCTTTTCTTTTTAATTAAACTTAAAAATAAAGGAAATATGAATTAAACAAAAAGGAAAACGTGTATGCAATGCAAAAAGTGAATCTAAACCCTAGTGATACACGTAGGAGGCTAGATGCACTCGGTTTGGAGTTTGAGGTTATTTTTTTGATTTTTCTTGTATGCGACTTAAACTAATGCAAGAACACAAAACAAAACA
>CM032159.1:23394498-23473518 GCA_018901935.1 Pugionium cornutum
GTTCTATCTTTATTAATATCAAAAAGGTTGTCGAACTACAATGCTGTAAGGAGCCTTATTAATAAAGATAGAACTTTTTCGACAACCTTTTTGATATTAATAAAGATAGAACTTTTTCCCCAACAAGTTATTCTCTCAAGAGACTTGTGCCCTTAGAACATAGTTGAGACCAGCCCTCCTAGCTCTAAGTTTGTGATTTATCACGAGGTTCATCACCCCTCGTGTGGTTCACTTCACCTTTCCATCGAATACCAACCCAAAAACCCCTATCCAGGAAGTCTAAGGTCGAGTTTCTCACCTACACTTCTCCAAACAGCCCACACGCATACATCCTTGAATCAAGCCTTGTATCAGTCTCCATGGCAGTAGCACAACTCATGATTAATGCCCTCATCTAGTGGGATCTTGAGGCTTCTGACCGTAGGAGAAGAAGATTGAGGCCCGTAGACTCTTGGGTTGAAATGAAGGACCTCATGAGGCAAAGGTTTGTTCCACCTTATTTCCATAGGGATTTGCAACGATGTTTTCGTACTCTTAAACAGGGCAAAAGATCAGTAGAGGAGTACTACGAGGAGGTTGGAAGGCTAAGGAACATGCTGGAGCTCAATGACGATGAGGAGGCATTGATGGCTCCATTCTTGGATGGATTGCAAGAGAGGATCAGCCGAAAGGTGGAGAGACAAATCTACAACGATTTCAAGGACTTGTTCCACCTCTCTGTCCAGGCTGAGCAGCACATCAGGCGTGAGGGCCAAGACCTATGCAGCAAGCCTAAGACACCTTGGGCACCAAGCATTGGTACCAAGCCCGTAGACAAGGGCAAGAGTGTGGAAGTCGAATCATGGTTCAAAAACAAGCCTCCTGTGCAAACCCGTGACCAGAGAGAGCCTAGTAAGTCCTCTAACCCTCAGAGATCACGTGACATCACCTTTTTTAAGTGTAGGGGTCACGGTCACATCTCAAGAGAGTGCCCAAACAACTGAGTCATGCTGATCACGGAAGCTGGAGAGTATGAGTTTCAAGATGAAGAGGACTTTGAACCATAAGGAGAATACGGTGACATTGAGTACCCTGATGTGGGGGAAGTGCTGGTTACTAGACGTATCCTCAGGGCAATGGTAGACCCCTCCGAGACCATTCTAAGGGAGAACATATTCCCCAGCCGGTGCACCATCAAGGGCAAGGTATATAACCTCATCATAGATTGTGGTTCTTGCACTAATGTGGCTAGTGCGTATATGATTGATAAGCTAGGTCTAGAGAAGACAAGGCACCCCCGGCCATATAGACTGAGATGGCTAGATGACAAGGTGGAGCTCAAGATCCATGAGCAAGTAACCGTGCCATTCAGTGTGGGCAGATACCACGACCAGGTAGTCTGTGATGTAGTACCTATGCAAGCTGGCCATCTTCTACTAGGAAGGCCATGGCAGTTTGACCAGAAGACATGTCATGATGGCCAAACCAATCTCTACACTTTTGTTCACAATAAGAGAAAAGTCAGCCTAGCTCCTCTCACACCTGCCCAGGTACATGAGCTACAACAGCAAATGAGTAAGGAAAAGAAACTCATTAAATCTAACTTTCTCATTCAACCGAGTCATGTCCGGAGAGCTTTAGCCTCAAAGGGCTTTGTTGTAAGTTCACAGGGCTTACAGGTTGACGAAGAAAAGATTCGAGCCATACAAGAGTGGCCAACACCGAGCAACATCAGCCAAGTGAGGAACTTCCACGGTCTGGCCAGCTTCTACAGAAGATTCGTGCCCAACTTCAGCAGCATTGCCTCACCACTGACAGTAGTAGTGAAGAAGAACGTGGGGTTTAGCTGGGGAGAAGCTCAAGAGAAGGCATTTCAGGCCTTGAAGGACAGCCTCACGCATGTACCCATGCTAGTGCTGCCAACTTCAACAGGACGTTTGAAGTGGAGTATGCTTCTAGAATAGGCATAGGAGCCGTACTAACCCAAGGAGGAAGGCCAGTGGGATACTTCAGTCAGAAGTTTTGTGGGGCCTCACTGAATTACCCCGCCTACGACAAGGAGCTCTATGCCCTAGTCCGAGCCTTCGAGACTTGGAAACATTACTTGTTGTCCAAGGAGTTTGTGATCCACATTGATCACGAGACTCTCAAACACCTCAGAGAGCAAACCAATCTCAAGAGGAGACATGCCAGGTGGATGGAGTTTATAGAAACCTTCCCTTACGTCATCAAGTACCAGAAGGGAAAGGATAATGTGGTAGCCGATGCACTATCAAGATGGTTTGCTTTGATATCTACCATGGAAGCAAAGGTCTTAGGATTCGAGCACATCAAGGACCTGTATAAGGATGATCCTGACTTTGCTGAGAGCTACAAGGAGTGTGGCATAGGGATTCATGGCAAGTTCTACATCCATGATGGGTTCTTGTTATGAGAAAGAAGGCTGTGCATACCACAAGGATCTTTACGAGAGCTTATCACCCGAGAAGCTCATGGAGGAGGTTTTATGGGCCACTTTGGTGTTGACAAAACACTAGCAATCGTCAAGGAGCACTTCTACAGGCCACACATCAAGAGGTCAGTAGAAGCCCATTGTGCAAGGTGCATCACTTGCAAGAAGGCGAAGTCCCGAGTGCACCCTCACGGGTTGTATCTCCCTTAAAGATGGCATTGGATTCGTGGCATTTTGAGCTCTGAATAAAAAGTTATAGACGTTTAAATGCGGACATGTCAAGTTGTCAGGCTAATTAAAATAATCATTCTAATCTAATCATTGGTGCACATTGAGTAATAGATTATTAATGAAGCATAATACATGGCATGAAGCAGTTTGCGATAGATTGGATTACTTGGAGGGTATGTCGTAACTATTTTAATCCTAAATTTTTTCACAATATTGAAAATTGAGCTAGCTTAACGTGAACGTTGGATTTGTTTCATTCTGAGTCTGAATCAAAAGTTACAGACAATTTAGTGCTGACATGTCAAGTTGATCGGTCAGTTAAAATGATCATTCTAAACTGATCGATTGTGCTCATTGAGTAAAGGCTTATTACTGAAGCATAATGCATGGCATCACGCAGTTTGCGATAGATTTGATTACGTGGAGGCTTTGTTGTAGCTATTTCATTCTTCAATTTTGTCACAATATAGAAAATTGAGTTAGATTAACGTGGATATTGGATTCGTATCATTCGGAGCTCTGAATCAAAAATGACGAAATATTTTATGCGGACATGACATGTTGACCGGTAGTAAAAATGATCATTCTAAACTGATCATTGATTCTCCTTGAGTAAATGCTTATAAAGAAGCATAATGCATGGCATCACGCAGTTTTTGATAGATTGGATTACTTGGAGGCTTTGTCGTAGCTATTTCGGTCTTAAATTTGTCACAATATAGAAAATTGAAGTAGCTTAATGTGAGCATTGGATTCGTGTAACTCTGAGCTCTGAATCAAACATTACGGACAATTTTTTTGCGAACAAGTAATGCTTATCGGGTAGTTAAAATGATCATTTTGACTGATCATTAATGCTCATCGAGTAAAGGCTTATTAATGAAGCATGATGCATGGCATCAAGGAGTTTGTGATATATTGGATTACTTGGAGGCTTTTTCATAGCTATTTTACTCTTAAATTTCGTCAGAGTATTGAAAATTGAGCTAGCTTAACATGGGCATTGGATTCGTTTAGTTCGGAGCTCTGAATCAAAACTTACAGACAATTTGATGCTGACATGTCTAGTTGATCGGTCAGTTAAAATGAACATTCTAAACTGATCAATTTTGCTCATTGATTAAAGGCTGATTAATGAAGCATAATGCGTGGCATCACGTAGTTTGCGATAGATTTGATTACTTGGAGGCTTTGTTGTAGCTATTTCATTCTTCAATTTTGTCACAATATAGAAAATTAGGCTATCTAAACGTGGGCATTGGACTCGTGTCATTCGAAGCTATAATCAAATATTTCAAAAGATTTGTGCCGACATGTCATGTTGACCGGTAGTAAAAATGATCATTCTAAACTGATCATTGGTGCTTCTTGAGTAAAGACTTATAAAGAAGCATAATGCATGGTATCACGCAGTTTGGGATAGATTGGATTACTTGGAGGCTTTTTTGTAGCTATTTCAGTCTTAAATTTTGTCACAATATAGAAAATTGAACTAGCTTAATGTGGGCATTGGATTCGTGTAATTCTGAACTCTGAATCAAAAATTACGAACGATTTTGTCCGAACATGTAAAGCTGCTCGGGTAGTTAAAATGATCATTATCGTTCGTGCTCATCGAGTAAAGGCTTAGTAATGAAGCATAATGCATGGCATCAATCAGTTTACGATAGATTGGATTACTTGGAGGCTTTTTCATAGCTATTTTACTCTTAAATTTCGCCACACTATTGAAAATTGAGGTAGATTAACGTGGGCTTTGGATTCGTGTAGCTCCGGGCTCTGATTCAAAAAGTTATGGACGATTACGTGCGGACATGTCAAGTTGTCCGGTAAGTAAAATGATCATTCTAAACTGATCACTGGTGCTCATTGGCTAAAGGCTTATAAATGAAGCATAATGCATGGCATCATGCTGTTTGCAATAGATTTAATTAGTTGGAGGCTTTCCGTAGCAATTGAAGTCTTAAATTTTGTTACAATATTGAAAATTTAGCTATGTTAACGTGGGCGTTGGATTCGTGTCATTCTGAGCTCTGAATCAAAAGTTACAGACAATTTTTTGCGGACATGTCAAGTTGATTGGCGAGTAAAATGATCATTCTAAATTTGTCATTGGTGCTCATTGAGTAAAGGCTTATTAATGAAGCATAGTGCATAACACCAAGCAGTTTGCGATAGATTCGATTACTTGGAGTTTTTGTCGTAGCTAATTTAGTCTTAAAATTTGTCACAATATCAAAAACTTGGCTACCTTAAAGTGGGCATTGGATTCGTGGCATTCTGCGTACTGAATCAAAAGTTACACACGATTTAGTGCAGACATGTCAAGTTGACCAGCGTGTTAAAATAATCATTCTAATCTGATCATTGGTGCAAATTGATTAAAAGCTTATTAATGAAGCATAATTCATGGCTTCCATCAGTTTGTGATAGATTGGATTACTTGGAGGGTTTGTGGTAACTATTTTAGTCCTAATTTCTTTTCACAATATAAAAAATTGAGCGAGGTTAACGTGGGCATTGGATTTGTTTCAATTTAAGCTGTGAGTCTAAAGTTGCAGACGATATAGTGCTGAAATGTCAAGTTGATCGGTCAGTTAAAATGATCATTCTAAACTGATCAATTGTCCTCATTGAGTAAAGGCTTAATAATGAAGCGTAATTCGTGGCATCACGCAGTTTGCGATAGATTCGATTACTTGGAGGCTTTGTTGTAACTATTTCATTTTTCAATTTTGTCACAATATAGAAAACTGAATTAGCTTAACGTGGGCACATGATTCGTATCATTCTGATCTCTTAATCAAAAATTAAGGAAGATTTTGGGCGGACATGTCATGTTGACCGGTAGTAAAAATGATCATTCTAAACTTATCATTGGTGCTCCTTGAGTAAAGATTTATAAAGAAGCATAATGCATGGCATCACGCAGTTTGGGATAGATTGGATTACTTGGAGGCTTTGTCATAGCTATTTCAGATTTAAATTTTGTCACAACATAGAAAATTGAACTAGCTTAATGTTGGCATTGGATTCGTGTAATTCTGAGCTCTGAATCAAAAATTACGGACGATTTTCTCCGAACATGTCAAGCTAAAAGGCTTTTTCATAGCTATTTTAGTCTTAAATTTCGTTACACTATAGAAAATTGATCTAGCTTAACGTGGGCATTGGATTCCCTGTCATTCTGAGCTCTGAGGACGGACGATTACGTGCAGACATGACAAGTTGACCGGCGAGTAAAATGATCATTCTAAACTGATCAATGGTGCTCATTGAGTAAAGGCTTATAAATGAAGTATAATGCATGGCATCACGCTGTTTGCTATAGATTTGATTACTAGGATGCTTTAGCTATTTAAGTCTAAATTTGTTTACAATATAGAAAATTTAGCTAACTTAACGTGGTTGGATTCGTGCCATTCTGAGCTCTGAATCAAAAGTTACGAATAATTTTGTGCGGATATGTCAAGTTGATTGGCGATTTAAATGATCATTCTAAACTTATCATTGGTGCTCATTGAGTAAAGGCTTGTTAATGAAGCATAGTGCATGACATCAAGCAGTTTGCAATAAATTCGATTACTTGGAGGCTTTGTCGTAGCTATTTCGGTCTTAAATTTTGTCACAATATAGAAAATTGAACTAGCTTAATGTGGGCATTGGATTCATGTACTTTTGAGCTCTGAATCAAACATTACGGATGATTTTGTGCCAACATGTAAAGCTGATCGGGTAGTTAAAATGATCATTCTAACTGATCATTAGTGCTTATTGAGTAAAGGCTTATTAATAAAGCATAATGCATGGCATCAAGCAGTTTGCTATATATTGGATTACTTGTACGCTTCTTCATAGCTATTTTACTCTTAAATTTTGTCACACTATAGAAAATTAAGCTGGCTTTACGTGGGCAATGTGATACAAGCCTCGATTCAAGGCTTATATGCGCGTGGGCTGTGTGGAGAAGGTTAGGTGAGAAACTCGGCCTTAGACTTCTTGGATATAGGTTTTTGGGTTGGTATTGGGTGGAAGGGTTAGGTGAACCACACGAGGGGTGATGAACCTCGTGATAAATCACAAACTTAGAGCTTGGAGGGCTGGTCTCAACTAGGTTGTAAGCGCACAAGTCTCTTGAGAGAATAACTTGTTGAAAGAAAACTCGATCTTTATTAATTAGCAAAAAGGTTGTCGAACTACAATGCTGGAAGGAGCCTTATTAATATGCTCGACAGCTTGACCTTCTAGGGTCGACTCAAAGAAAGAAAAGGAAAGATTACAAAAGTGCACAAATGGAAAGATTACAAAAGTGCATAACCGAAAAAGGACCTATTCCTAAAATGTTTTTGGCAAACAATCTAGATCCTACCCTGCAAAACAGAAAGAGGCATATATTCAAATTGAAACTTACCTTACTTACCTCATGGCCAAGAAATGGAAGGTGGCCGTCCTTGTGGCATGCACGCGCCTTGCTCCTAGTCTTCGACTTGGAGTAGGGTTAGGAATCTTTGGGCCCTGACCTCTCTTGCCACTAAAGCCCAAGTCTCTGAAGTCCCTTGCATTGTTGAGAAGCCTTTGGACTCTTCTTTGCACTTCTGGCCCATTGTCCTTAGTCGATCTTCCTTTAGGAGCTTGTCGACCCATAAGCTGAACTTGTGGAAGAGTGCTCTTGATCTGCTCCTTGTCATTGCTCCTGGTGGCACTACTGGTGTAGAGACTTCCTCTAGATGCATGTCCTGAAGCTGGTAGCTTATCTGGTCTGAGTCTCCTTGTGTAGAAGTTGAAATGCTCGTGTACTCGGCTGGATCGGCTGTACCGGCTGGACTGTGAGAGGTACTGGCCAGAATGCCTTCTGGACTGGCCAAATTGATCCCTGAGTCGGCGGCGTCACCAATCGGACCGGCGGTGTCATCTATGTCACCACCAATTGTGCCGGAGGTTTGGGCCTCTCCGCCGGCATTGCTGATCGGTCCGGTCCTATTGGTCGAGGGTCCAGCGGTACCGCTTGGGCCGGCAGACGTGCCAAATGACCTGGCTGTCTGGGGCAAGCTTCCTGGTCGGCCAGTCTGGTCTCCTGGCCGAACATACGACCTGATGTCCTCATCATCCCCTCCCTCTTCAGTAGGTTTTGACCACAAAACTGGTTCATCTGCATGGAAAGGGGCTAAGTCAGTTACGTTGAACGTGTTGGACACATTAAACTCACCTGGGAGCTTGATCCGGTAGGCATTGTTGTTGATCCTTTCCACCACTCTGAATTGTCCATCTCCTCTTGGTGCTAGCTTGGAACTCCTTAGGTTGGGGAACCTCTCCTGCCGTAGGTGTAGCCATACCCAATCGCCTGGTTCAAAGATCACCTCCTTTCTTCCCTTGTTAGCATGTGTCACGTACTGCCCGGTCCTCTTCTCCAAGTTCTCTGCTACCTTCCGGTGTAACTTCCTTATGAACTCTGCCTTGGATGCTCTGTTGAGGTTGGTCATCTCTGCTGGTGGCAGTGGCGTTTGCTCCAATGGGGTGAGAGGGTTGAAGCCGTATACTACTTCAAAGGGTGTCTTCTTGGTTGCTGAGTGCACGGCTCGGTTGTAAGCGAACTCTATGAATGGCAGGCTCTCCACCCAAGTCTTGAGGTTCTTCCCTAGTGTAGTCCTGAGAAGAGTTGATAGTGTCCGGTTGACAACTTCAGTTTAGCCATCGGTTTGAGGATGGCAGGTGGTAGAGAAGAGTAGCTTCGTGCCTTGTTTCCTCCAAAGGGTCCTCCAGAAATGGCTGAGGAACTTGGTGTCCCTTTCTAACACGATGGTCCTTGGCACTCCATGAAGCCGTACTATCTCCCTGAAGAACAGCTGGGCTGTTTGCGTGGCATCATTAACATTGGCACACGGAATGAAGTGTGCCATCTTGGAGAATCTGTCCACCACTACAAAGATTGCATCTTTGTGGTTGATCTTGGGCAGACCTAGAACGAAGTCCATTGAGATTTCCACCCATGGATGTGTCGGTATGGGCAGTGGGAGATACAACCCGTGAGGGTGCACTCGGGACTTCGCCTTCTTGCAGGTGATGCACCTTGCACAATGAGCTTCTACTGTCCTCTTGATGTGTGGCCAGTAGAAGTGCTCTTTGACCACTGCTAGTGTCTTGTCGACACCAAAGTGGCCCATGAGTCCTCCTCCATGAGCTTCTCGGATGATAAGCTCCCGTAATGATCCTTGTGGTATGCACAGCCTTCTCTCTCGGAACAAGAACCCCTCATGGATGTAGAACTTCCCATGACTCCCTGTGCCACACTCCTTGTAGCTCTCGGCGAGGTCAGGATCATCCTTATACAGGTCCTTGATGTGCTCGAATCCTAACACCTTGGCTTCCATTGTGGATATCAAGGCAAACCTCCTTGATAGTGCATCAGCTACCACATTGTCCTTGCCCTTCTTGTACTTGATGATGTACGGGAAGGTCTCGATGAACTCCATCCACCTGGCATGTCTCCTCTTGAGATTGGTTTGCCCTCTGAGGTGTTTGAGAGTCTCGTAATCAGTGTTGATCAAAAACTCCTTGGACAGCAAGTAATGCTGCCAAGTTTCCAAGGCTCGGATAAGAGCATAAAGCTCCTTGTCATAAGTGGGGTAGTTCAGTGAGGCACCACCTAGCTTCTCACTAAAGTATGCCACTGGCCTTCCTCCTTGAGTCAGCACCGCTCCTATGCCTATTCCAGACGCATCGCACTCTACTTCGAATGTCTTGCTGAAGTCGGGCAAGACTAGCACTGGTGCATGTGTGAGGCTGTCCTTCAAGGCCTGGAACGCCTTCTCCTGAGCTTCTCCCCAGCTGAATCCCACGTTCTTCTTCACTACTGCCGTCAATGGTGAGGCAATACTGCTGAAGTTGGGCACGAACCTTCGGTAGAAGCTGGCCAGTCCGTGGAAACTCCTCACTTGGCTGATGTTGCTCGGTGTTGGCCATTCTTGTATGGCTCTGATCTTCTCCTCATCAACCTGTAGGCCCTGTGAGCTTACGACAAAACCTAAGAACACAAGTTTATCAGTACAAAAGGTGCACTTCTTGAGATTGGCATAAAGCTCTTCGTGTCGAAGGGTTTTAAGTACCATCTCAAGATGTGTAAGGTGATCTCTTAAAAATTTACTGATGAGGACATCAGGTCGTACATCCAGCCAGGTGACCAGACTGGCCGACCAGGAAGCTTGCCCGAGACAGCAGGACCATCTGGCGCGCCTGCTGGACCAGACAGTACCGCCGGACCTTCGATCTATAGGACCAGACCGGTCAACATCGCCGGCGGAGAGGCCCAAGCTTCCGGCACACTTGGTGGGGACGTGAATGACACCGCCGGTCCCCCTGATGACACCGCCGACTCCGGGATCAACTTGGCCGGTCCTGAAGTCATTCCGGCCAGTACCGCGCACAATCCAGGCGGTACAGGCCATCCAGCCAGTACATCACTTCCACTTCTACACAAGAGGACTCGGACCAAATGAGCTACCAGCTCCAGGACATGCACTTAGAGGAAGTATCTACACCAGTGGTACCTCCAGGAGCAATGACAAGAAGCAGATCAAGAGCACTCTTCCACAAATTCAGCTTATGGGTCGACAAGCTTCTTGAGGAAGAGCAGCTAAGGACAATGGGCCAGAAGAGCAAGGAAGAGTCCAAGGCTTCTCAACAACACAAGGAACATCAGAGACTTGGGCTTTAGTGGCAAGAGAGGTCAGGGCCCAAAGATTTAACCCTACTCCAAGTCGAAGACTAGGAGCAAGGCGCGTGCATGCCACAAGGACGGCCACCTTCCATTTCTTGGCCGTGAGGTGAGTTAAGGTAAGTTTACATTCGAATATATGCCTCTTTCTGTTTTGCAGGGTAGGATCTAGTTGCTTTACATTTTGAGTCAAGAACATTTTAGGAATAGGTCCTTTTTCGGTTATACACTTTTGTATCTTTTCCTTTGTGCACTTTTGTAACTTTCCTTTTCTTATTTGAGTCGACCCTAGAAGGTCAAGCTGTCGAGCATATTAATAAGGCTCCTTCCAGCATTGTAGTTCGACAACCTTTTTGATTATTAATAAAGTAGAACTTTTTCCCTACAAGTTTTCTCTCTAAGAATCTTGTGCGCTTAGAACCTAGTTGAGACCAGCCCTCCTAGCTCTAAGTTTGTGATTTATCACGAGGTTCATCACCCCTCGTGTGGTTCACTTCACCCTTCCATCGTTTACCAACCAGAAATCCCCTATCCAGAAGCCTAAGGTTGAGTTTCTCACCTAATCTTCTACAAACAGCCCACGCGCATCCAAGCCTTCAATCGAGGCTTGTATCATTTACTGTAAACTAAAATGTCGTCGAAATAAACTACAACGAACTTACTGATGTACGCCCTAAGAACTTGGTTCATCAGGCGCATGAAAGTGCTTGGGGAATTAGTCAAGCCGAATGGCATGACTGGTCCACTCGTAGAGCCCCTGCTTTGTCTTGAAAGCAGTCTTCCATTCATCACCTTCCTTCATCTTGACCTGGTGGTATCCACTCTTGGGGTCTATCTTGGAGAAGATCGTGGCTCCACTCAGCTCATCTAGCATGTCATCCAGCCGTGGTATCGGATGCCGGTACTTGACTGTGATGTTGTTGACTGCTCGGCAGTCCACGCACATTCGCCAAGTCCCATCCTTCTTGGGAACTAGTAGCACTAGTACGGCACATGGACTAAGGCTCTCTCGAACATAGCCTTACTCCAGGAGCTCCTTGACTTGCTTCTCAAGCTCCATAGATTCCTCTGGACTCATCCGGTAGGCTGGCCGGTTGGGCAGGGCTGCTCCGGGCACGAGGTCGATCTGGTGCTCTATGCCTCGTAGGGGAGGTAAGCCTGCTGGTATCTCTTCCGGGAACACATCCTGGAACTTGTTGAGGAGAGTTGCTACTTCAGGGGGTAGCTCTACCTGTTCCTGATCTATACTCAAAATTTCTTTGAAGACCATTAGTAACATTAAATCCTTCGAAGCTAAAGCTCTCCGGACATGGCTTGGTTGAATAAGAAATACTTGATAAGTTTCTTTTCCTTTGGAGTTGTAGCTCGTGTACCTGGGCAGGTGTAAGAGGAGCTAGGCTGACCTTTCTTTTGTCATGCACAAAAGTGTAGAGGTTGGTTCGGCCATCATGCCTGGTCTCTTTGTCAAACTGACATGGCCTTCCTAGCAGAAGATGGCCAGCTTGCATGGGCACCACATCGCACAAGACTTGGTCTTGGTACTTGCCCACACTAAATGGCACAGTGACTTGCTCATGGATCTTGAGCTCCACTTTGTCATCGAGCCATCTCAGTCTATATGGTCAAGGAGGCCTTGTCTTCTCTAGACCTAACTTATCAACCATGTATTCACTAGCAACGTTAGTGCAAGAACCACCATCTATGACGAGGTTACATACCTTGCCCTTGATGGTGTAACGGCTGTGGAAGATGTTCTCCCTTTGGATGGTCTCTGAAGGATCCACCATTGCACTGAGGATGCGTCTAGTGACCAGCACTTCCCCCACATCAGGGTACTCAATGTCACCGTATTCTCCTTCTGGTTCATAGTCCTCTTCATCTTGGGACTCATACTCTCCAGCCTCCGTAATCAGCATGACCCGGTTGCTTGGGCACTCCCTTGAGATGTGTCAACGACCCCTACACTGGAAACAAGTGATGTCACGTGATCTTTGAGGGTTAGAAGAGTTACTAGGCTCTCTATGGTCACGGGTGGGTTCAGGAGGCTTAATCTTGACTCGATCTCTATGCTCTTGCCCTTGTCTATGGGCTTAGAAATGTTGCTTGGTGCCCAAGGAGTCTTAGGCTTGCTGCAGATGTCTTGGCTTTTATCCTTGATGTGCTGCTCAGCCTGGACAGATAGTGATGAGGACATCAGGTCGTACATCCAGCCAGGAGACAAGACTGGCCGACCAGGAAGCTTGCCAGAGACAGCAGGACCATCTGGCGCGCCTGCCGGACCAGATAGTACCACCGGACCCTCGACCTATAGGACCAGACCGGTCAACATCGCCGGCGGAGAGGCCCAAGCTTCCGGCACACTTGGTGGGGACGTGAATGACACCGCCGGTCCCCCTGATGACACCGCCGACTCCGGGATCAACTTGGCCGGTCCTGAAGTCATTCCGGCCAGTACCGCGCACAATCCAGCCGGTACAGGCCATCCAGCCGAGTACACGCACACTTCCACTTCTACACAAGAGGACTCGGACCAAATGAGCTACCAGCTCCAGGACATGCACTTAGAGGATGTATCTACACCAGTGGTACCTCCAGGAGCAATGACAAGAAGCAGATCAAGAGCACTCTTCCACAAATTCAGCTTATGGGTCGACAAGCTTCTAGAGGAAGAGCAGCTAAGGACAATGGGCCAGAAGAGCAAATTAGAGTCCAAAGGCTTCTCAACAACACAAGGAACATCAGAGACTTGGGCTTTAGTGGCAAGAGAGGTCAGGGCCCAAAGATATTTAACCCTACTCCAAGTCGAAGAATAGGAGCAAGGCGCGTGCATGCCACAAGGACGGCCACCTTCCATTTCTTGGCCATGAGGTAAGTTAAGGTAAGTTTTCAATAAGAATATTTGCCTCTTTCTGTTTTGCAGGGTAGGATCTAGAATATTTACTTTTATTGAGTCAAAAACATTTTAGGAATAGGTCCTTTTTCGGTTATACACTTTTGTATCTTTTCCTTTGTGCACTTTTGTAAACTTTCGTTTTTCTTTATTTGTGTCGACCCTAGAAGGTCAAGCTGTTGAGCATATTAATAAGGCTCCTTCCAGCATTGTAGTTCGACAACCTTTTTGATTATTAATAAAGTAGAACTTTTTCCCTACAAGTTTTCTCTCTAAGAATCTTGTGCGCTTAGAACCTAGTTGAGACCAGCCCTCCTAGCTCTAAGTTTGTGATTTATCACGAGGTTCATCACCCCTCGTGTGGTTCACTTCACCCTTCCATCGTTTACCAACCAGAAATCCCCTATCCAGAAGCCTAAGGTTGAGTTTCTCACCTAATCTTCTACAAACAGCCCACGCGCATACATCCTTGAATCAAGGCTTGTATCATTTTGGTATCAGAGCTTAAAGCTCCTAAACCAGGTTGTTTCTATCCTTTTGCTTGTTTTGTTTTGTGTTCTTGCATTAGTTTAAGTCGCATTCAAGAAAAATCAAAAAAATAACCTCAAACTCCAAACCAAGTGCATCTAGCCTCCTACGTGTATCACTAGGGTTTAGATTCACTTTTTGCATTGCATTCACGTTTTCCTTTTTGTTTAAATCATATTTCCTTTATTTTTAAGTTTAATTAACAAGAAAATAAAAAGAAAATAGAAAAGATACTAAAAGAATTCGAATTGGACAGCTAGCACAAGTTGTCAAGAAAGTTTCCTTTTTCTCAGATTTTCATATCTTTGAATTTCCAATTCTCAGATTTTCTTCCTTTTTGCATTTTTTTCGAATCCTTATAAAAAGAAAACCCTCCTAATAATTTAGGAGCACCCTAATTGTCTTCTTTCTTTGTAGCACACCATGGGAGAAGAGAATAGAGAAGCAGCCGAAGCCATGATGGCCATGTTCACCACACTCCAAACACAACTCGCATCCATAGGCGAGAGGTTGGAGCGCGTGGAAAGACCAGTGAGATTCCAGGCCATAAGGCACGTGAGAGCTGAGCAAGACCATCCTGAGGGTCCTGAGTACCTTAGGACACGGCACGAACAGGAGGAACCCCAGCCAGATGGAGATGAGGACACAACCTCATAACTATCACCATAGGCCGAGAGGACCTCCACGGCAACCAGAGGCAGAAGATGATGGCTTTGAGCCATATGGTCTTCACCAGAGACCAAGAATGCCTCCTAGACATCATGAGGATGGAGATGAACACACCTACAACCGGGTAATTCATCCTGATGTTAAACTAACTCCTCCTAGTTTTGCAGGAAAAGTAGACCCCGAGGCTTACCTAGATTGGGAGAAGCGAATGGATCATATCTTTGATCACTACAACCAACCAGGACCTAGGAGAGTCTCAATGGCAGTAGCACAACTCACGGACAATGCCCTCATCTGGTGGGATCGTGAGGTATCTGACAGAAGGAGGAAGAGAATGAGACCCGTAGACTCATGGGTCGACATGAAAGACCTCATGCGACAAAGGTTTGTTCCACCTTACTTTCATAGGGATTTGCAACGTCGTTTTCGTACTCTTAAGCAGGGTACCAGATCAGTAGAGGAGTACTATGAAGAGTTCGAGAAGTTAAGGAACAGATTGGAGCTCAATGATGATGAAGAAGCATTGATGGCACAATTCTTGGATGGACTCCAAGAAAGGATCAGCTGCAAGGTGGAAAGGCAAATCTACAACGATTTCAAAGACTTGTTCCACCTATCTGTGCAAGCTGAACAGCACATCAAACGTAAGAGCCAAGACATCCGCAGCAAGCCTAAGACACCTTGGGCACCAAGCAACATGCCTAAGACAGTGGACAAAGGCAAAAGCGTAGAGATCGAGTCAAGGTTCAAGAGCAAGCCTCCTGAACCCACCCGTGACCAGAGAGAGCCTGGTAAGTCTTCTAACCCTCAAAGATCACGTGACATAACTTGTTTCAAGTGTAGGGGACGTGGACACATCTCAAGGGAGTGCCCAAACAACCGAGTCATGCTGATTACGGAGGCAGGAGAATATGAGTCCCAAGATGAAGAGGACTATGAACCAGAAGGAGAGTATGGTGACATTGAGTACCCTGATGTGGGGGAAGTGCTGGTCACTAGACGTATCCTCAGTGCAATGGTGGATCCTTCAGAGACCATCCAAAGGGAGAACATCTTCCACAGCCGTTACACCATCAAGGGCAAGGTATGTAACCTCGTCATAGATGGTGGTTCTTGCACTAACGTTGCTAGTGAATACATGGTTGATAAGTTAGGTCTAGAGAAGACAAGGCCTCCTTGACCATATAGACTGAGATGGCTCGATGACAAAGTGGAGCTCAAGATCCATGAGCAAGTCACTGTGCCATTTAGTGTGGGCAAGTACCAAGACCAAGTCTTGTGCGATGTGGTGCCCATGCAAGCTGGCCATCTTCTGCTAGGAAGGCCATGTCAGTTTGACAAAGAGACCAGGCATGATGGCCGAACCAACCTCTACACTTTTGTGCATGACAAAAGAAAGGTCAGCCTAGCTCCTCTTACACCTGCCCAGGTACACGAGCTACAACTCCAAAGGAAAAGAAACTTATCAAGTATTTCTTATTCAACCAAGCCATGTCCGGAGAGCTTTAGCTTCGAAGGATTTAATGTTACTAATGGTCTTCAAAGAAATTTTGAGTATAGATCAGGAACAGGTAGAGCTACCCCCTGAAGTAGCAACTCTCCTCAACAAGTTCCAGGATGTGTTCCCGGAAGAGATACCAGCAGGCTTACCTCCCCTACGAGGCATAGAGCACCAGATCGACCTCGTGCCCGGAGCAGCCCTGCCCAACCGGCCAGCCTACCGGATGAGTCCAGAGGAATCTATGGAGCTTGAGAAGCAAGTCAAGGAGCTCCTGGAGTAAGGCTATGTTCGAGAGAGCCTTAGTCCATGTGCCGTACTAGTGCTACTAGTTCCCAAGAAGGATGGGACTTGGCGAATGTGCGTGGACTGCCGAGCAGTCAACAACATCACAGTCAAGTACCGGCATCCGATACCACGGCTGGATGACATGCTAGATGAGCTGAGTGGAGCCACGATCTTCTCCAAGATAGACCCCAAGAGTGGATACCACCAGGTCAAGATGAAGGAAGGTGATGAATGGAAGACTGCTTTCAAGACAAAGCAGGGGCTCTACGAGTGGACCAGTCATGCCATTCGGCTTGACTAATCCCCCAAGCACTTTCATGCGCCTGATGAACCAAGTTCTTAGGGCGTACATCAGTAAGTTCGTTGTAGTTTATTTCGACGACATTTTAGTTTACAGTAAATGATACAAGCCTCGATTGAAGGCTTGGATGCGCGTGGGCTGTTTGTAGAAGATTAGGTGAGAAACTCAACCTTAGGCTTCTGGATAGGGGATTTCTGGTTGGTAAACGATGGAAGGGTGAAGTGAACCACACGAGGGGTGATGAACCTCGTGATAAAACACAAACTTAGAGCTAGGAGGGCTGGTCTCAACTAGGTTCTAAGCGCACAAGATTCTTAGAGAGAAAACTTGTAGGGAAAAAGTTCTACTTTATTAATAATCAAAAAGGTTGTCGAACTACAATGCTGGAAGGAGCCTTATTAATATGCTCAACAGCTTGACCTTCTAGGGTCGACACAAATAAAGAAAAACGAAAGTTTACAAAAGTGCACAAAGGAAAAGATACAAAAGTGTATAACCGAAAAAGGACCTATTCCTAAAATGTTTTTGACTCAATAAAAGTAAATATTCTAGATCCTACCCTGCAAAACAGAAAGAGGCAAATATTCTTATTGAAAACTTACCTTAACTTACCTCATGGCCAAGAAATGGAAGGTGGCCGTCCTTGTGGCATGCACGCGCCTTGCTCCTATTCTTCGACTTGGAGTAGGGTTAAATATCTTTGGGCCCTGACCTCTCTTGCCACTAAAGCCCAAGTCTCTGATGTTCCTTGTGTTGTTGAGAAGCCTTTGGACTCTAATTTGCTCTTCTGGCCCATTGTCCTTAGCTGCTCTTCCTCTAGAAGCTTGTCGACCCATACGCTGAATTTGTGGAAGAGTGCTCTTGATCTGCTTCTTGTCATTGCTCCTGGAGGTACCACTGGTGTAGATACATCCTCTAAGTGCATGTCCTGGAGCTGGTAGCTCATTTGGTCCGAGTCCTCTTGTGTAGAAGTGGAAGTGTGCGTGTACTCGGCTGGATGGCCTGTACCGGCTGGATTGTGCGCGGTACTGGCCGGAATGACTTCAGGACCGGCCAAGTTGATCCCGGAGTCGGCGGTGTCATCAGGGGGACCGGCGGTGTCATTCACGTCCCCACCAAGTGTGCCGGAAGCTTGGGCCTCTCCGCCGGCGATGTTGACCGGTCTGGTCCTATAGGTCGAGGGTCCGGCGGTACTATCTGGTCCGGCAGGCGCGCCAGATGGTCCTGCTGTCTCTGGCAAGCTTCCTGGTCGGCCAGTCTTGTCTCCTGGCTGGATGTACGACCTGATGTCCTCATCACTATCTGTCCAGGCTGAGCAGCACATCAAGGATAAAAGCCAAGACATCTGCAGCAAGCCTAAGACTCCTTGGGCACCAAGCAACATTTCTAAGCCCATAGACAAGGGCAAGAGCATAGAGATCGAGTCAAGATTAAGCCTCCTGAACCCACCCGTGACCATAGAGAGCCTAGTAACTCTTCTAACCCTCAAAGATCACGTGACATCACTTGTTTCCAGTGTAGGGGTCGTTGACACATCTCAAGGGAGTGCCCAAGCAACCGGGTCATGCTGATTACGGAGGCTGGAGAGTATGAGTCCCAAGATGAAGAGGACTATGAACCAGAAGGAGAATACGGTGACATTGAGTACCCTGATGTGGGGGAAGTGCTGGTCACTAGACGCATCCTCAGTGCAATGGTGGATCCTTCAGAGACCATCCAAAGGGAGAACATCTTCCACAGCCGTTACACCATCAAGGGCAAGGTATGTAACCTCGTCATAGATGGTGGTTCTTGCACTAACGTTGCTAGTGAATACATGGTTGATAAGTTAGGTCTAGAGAAGACAAGGCCTCCTTGACCATATAGACTGAGATGGCTCGATGACAAAGTGGAGCTCAAGATCCATGAGCAAGTCACTGTGCCATTTAGTGTGGGCAAGTACCAAGACCAAGTCTTGTGCGATGTGGTGCCCATGCAAGCTGGCCATCTTCTGCTAGGAAGGCCATGTCAGTTTGACAAAGAGACCAGGCATGATGGCCGAACCAACCTCTACACTTTTGTGCATGACAAAAGAAAGGTCAGCCTAGCTCCTCTTACACCTGCCCAGGTACACGAGCTACAACTCCAAAGGAAAAGAAACTTATCAAGTATTTCTTATTCAACCAAGCCATGTCCGGAGAGCTTTAGCTTCGAAGGATTTAATGTTACTAATGGTCTTCAAAGAAATTTTGAGTATAGATCAGGAACAGGTAGAGCTACCCCCTGAAGTAGCAACTCTCCTCAACAAGTTCCAGGATGTGTTCCCGGAAGAGATACCAGCAGGCTTACCTCCCCTACGAGGCATAGAGCACCAGATCGACCTCGTGCCCGGAGCAGCCCTGCCCAACCGGCCAGCCTACCGGATGAGTCCAGAGGAGTCCAAGGAGCTTGAGAAGCAAGTCAAGGAGCTCCTGGAGAAAGGATATGTTCGAGAGAGCCTCAGTCCATGTGCTGTACCAGTGCTACTAGTGCCCAAGAAGGATGGGACTTGGCGCATGTGCGTGGACTGCCGAGCAATCAACAACATCACAGTCAAGTATAGGCATCCAATACCACGACTGGATGACATGCTAGATGAGCTGAGTGGAGCCACGGTCTTCTCCAAGATAGACCTCAAAAGTGGATACCACCAGGTAAGAATGAAGGAAGGTGATGAGTGGAAGACTGCTTTCAAGACAAAGCAAGGGCTCTACGAGTGGACAGTCATGCCATTCGGCTTGACTAATGCCCCAAGCACCTTCATGCCTTATGAACCAAGTTCTTAGGGCGTACATCAGTAAGTTTGTAGTAGTTTATTTTGATGACATACTTGTTTATAGTAAGTGCCTACGGAACACCTCACACATCTTGAGATGGTACTTAAAACCCTTCGACAAGAAGAGCTTTATGCCAATCTCAAGAAGTGCACCTTTGTACTGATAAGCTTGTCTTTTAGGTTTTGTTGTGAGTTCACAGGGCCTACAGGTTGATGAGAGAAGATTCGAGCCATACAAGAATGGCCAACACCAGGAAACATCAGCCAAGTAAGGAGCTTCCACGGACTGGCCAGCTTCTATAGGAGATTCGTGCCCAACTTCAGCAGTATTGCCTCACCACTGACGGCAGTAGTGAAGAAGAACGTGGGATTCAGCTGGGGAGAAGCTCAGGAGAAGGCATTCCAGGCCTTGAAGGACAGCCTTACACATGCACCAGTGCTAGTCCTTCCCGACTTCAACAAGACGTTTGAAGTGGAGTGTGATGCCTCTGGAATAGGCATAGGAGCAGTGCTAACCCAAGGAGGGAGACCAGTGGCATACTTCAGTGAGAAGCTAGGTGGTGCCTCACTGAACTACCCCACTTATGACAAGGAGCTCTATGCCCTTGTCCGAGCATTGGAGACTTGGCAGCATTACTTGCTGTCCAAGGAGTTTGTGATCCACACTGATCACGAGACTCTCAAACACCTCAGAGGGCAAACCAATCTCAAGAGGAGACATGCCAGGTGGATGGAGTTCATAGAGACCTTCCGTACATCATCAAGTACAAGAAGGGCAAAGATAATGTGGTAGCCGATGCACTATCAAGGAGGTTTGCCTTGATATCAACCATGGAGCAAAGGTCCTAGGATTCGAGCACATCAAGGATCTATACAAGGATGATCCTGACCTTGCTGAGAGCTACAAGGAGTGTAGCACAGGGAGTCATGGCAAATTCTACATCCATGAGGGATTCTTGTTCCGAGAAAGAAGGCTGTGCATACCACAAGGATCACTAAGGGAGCTTATCATCCGAGAAGCTCATGGAGGAGGACTCATGGGCCACTTTGGTGTCGACAAGACTCTAGCAGTGGTCAAGGAGCACTTCTACTGGCCACACATCAAGAGGACAGTAGAAGCACATTGTGCAAGATGCATCACTTGCAAGAAGGCAAAGTCCCGAGTGCAACCTCACGGGTTGTATCTCCCACTGCCCATACCAACACATCCATGGGTGGACATCTCGATGGATTTTGTTCTAGGTCTGCCCAAGATCAACCACAAAGATGCAATCTTTGTAGTGGTGGACAGATTCTCCAAGATGGCACACTTCATCCCATGTGCCAATGTCAATGATGCCACACAAACAGCTGAGCTGTTCTTCAGGGAGATAGTACGGCTTCATGGAGTGCCAAGGACCATCGTATCAGATAGGGACACCAAGTTCCTCAGCCATTTCTGGAGGACCCTTTGGAGAAAACTAGGCACGAAGCTACTCTTCTCAACCACTTGCCATCCTCAAACCGATGGCCAAACTGAAGTTGTCAACAGGACCCTATCAACTCTTCTCAGAACAACACTAGGGAAGAACCTAAAGACTTGGGTGGAGTGCCTGCCATTCATTGAGTTCGCCTACAACCGAGCCGTGCACTCAGCAACCAAGAAGACACCATTTGAAGTGGTATACGGTTTCAACCCTCTCACCCCATTGGAGCAAACACCACTGCCACCAGCTGAGATGACCAACCTCAACGGAGCATCCAAAGCAGAGTTCATAAGGAGGTTACACGAGAAGGTAGCAGAAAACTTGGAGAAGAGGACCGGACATTACATGACTCATGCCAACAAAGGAAGAAAGGAGGTGATCTTTCAACCAGGCGATTGGGTGTGGCTACACCTACGACAGGAGAGGTTCCCAAACCTAAGGAGTTCCAAGCTAGCACCAAGAGGAGATGGACCATTCAGAGTGCTCGAGAGGATCAACAACAACGCCTACCGGATCGAGCTACCAGGTGAGTTTAATGTGTCCAATACGTTCAATGTTACTGACTTGGCCCCTTTCCATGCAGATGATCCAGTTTTGAGGACAAAACCTACTGAAGAGGGAGGGAATGATGAGGACATCAGGTCGTACATCCAGCCAGGAGACCAGACTGGCCGACCAGGAAGCTTGCCAGAGACAGCAGGACCATCTGGCGCGCCTGCCGGACCAGATAGTACCGCCGGACCCTCGACCTATAGGACCAGACCGGTCAACATCGCCGGCGGAGAGGCCCAAGCTTCCGGCACACTTGGTGGGGACGTGAATGACACCGCCGGTCCCCCTGATGACACCGCCGACTCCGGGATCAACTTGGCCGGTCCTGAAGTCATTCCGGCCAGTACCGCGCACAATCCAGCCGGTACAGGCCATCCAGCCGAGTACACGCACACTTCCACTTCTACACAAGAGGACTCGGACCAAATGAGCTACCAGCTCCAGGACATGCACTTAGAGGATGTATCTACACCAGTGGTACCTCCAGGAGCAATGACAAGAAGCAGATCAAGAGCACTCTTCCACAAATTCAGCTTATGGGTCGACAAGCTTCTAGAGGAAGAGCAGCTAAGGACAATGGGCCAGAAGAGCAAATTAGAGTCCAAAGGCTTCTCAACAACACAAGGAACATCAGAGACTTGGGCTTTAGTGGCAAGAGAGGTCAGGGCCCAAAGATATTTAACCCTACTCCAAGTCGAAGAATAGGAGCAAGGCGCGTGCATGCCACAAGGACGGCCACCTTCCATTTCTTGGCCATGAGGTAAGTTAAGGTAAGTTTTCAATAAGAATATTTGCCTCTTTCTGTTTTGCAGGGTAGGATCTAGAATATTTACTTTTATTGAGTCAAAAACATTTTAGGAATAGGTCCTTTTTCGGTTATACACTTTTGTATCTTTTCCTTTGTGCACTTTTGTAAACTTTCGTTTTTCTTTATTTGTGTCGACCCTAGAAGGTCAAGCTGTTGAGCATATTAATAAGGCTCCTTCCAGCATTGTAGTTCGACAACCTTTTTGATTATTAATAAAGTAGAACTTTTTCCCTACAAGTTTTCTCTCTAAGAATCTTGTGCGCTTAGAACCTAGTTGAGACCAGCCCTCCTAGCTCTAAGTTTGTGTTTTATCACGAGGTTCATCACCCCTCGTGTGGTTCACTTCACCCTTCCATCGTTTACCAACCAGAAATCCCCTATCCAGAAGCCTAAGGTTGAGTTTCTCACCTAATCTTTTACAAACAGCCCACGCGCATACATCCTTGAATCAAGGCTTGTATCAGATAGGTGGAACAAATCTTTGAAGTCATCCTTTCCACCTTGCGGCTGATCCTCTCTTGCAGTCCATCCAAGAATTGTGCCATCAACGCTTCTTCATCATCTTTGAGCTCCAGCCTGTTCCTTAGCTTCTTGAACTCTTCATAGTACTCCTCTACTGATCTGGTACCCAGCTTAAGAGTACGAAAATGACGTTGCAAGTCCCTATGAAAGTAAGGTGGAACAAACCTTTGTTGCATAATATCTTCCATGTCGACCCATGAGTATACGGGCCTCATTCTTTTCCTCCTTCGGTCAGATAACTCACGATCCCACCAGATGAGGGCATTGTCCGTGAGTTGTGCTACTACCATTGAGACTCTCCTAGGCCCTGGTTGGTTGTAATGATCAAAGATATGATCCATTCTTCTCTCCCAATCTAGGTAAGCCTCGGGGACTACTTTTCCTGCAAAGGAGTTAGTTTAACATCAGGATGAGTTACCCGGTTGTAGGCGTGTTCATCTCCATCCTCATGATGTCTAGGAGGCATCCTTGGTCTCTGGTGAAGACCATATGGCTCGAAGCCATCATCTTCTCCCTCTGGTTGCCGTGGAGGTCCTCTCGGCCTAGGGTGATAGTCATGAGGCTGCACGTCCTCATCTCCTTCTGGCTGGGGTTCCTCCTGTTCGTGCCATGTCCTACGGTGCTCAGGACCCTCAGCACGGCCTTGCTCATCCCACACGTGCCTTATAGCCTGGAATCTCACCGGCCTCTCCACGCGCTCCAACCTCTCGCCGATTGATGCGAGTTGCGTTTGGAGTGTGGTGAACATGGCCATCATGGCCTCGGCTGCATCTCTATTCTCTTCTCCCATTGCGTACTACAAGAAAGAAATCAAGTTACTCTGCTCCTAGAATTGATTAGGAGGGTTCCTTATATAGAGAATTCGAAAAATATGCAAAAAGGAAAAACTGGGAAATGGAAAATCCGAAAATATGGAGATTTGAGAAAAATGGAAACTTTCTTGACAACTATTGCTAGCTGTCCAATTCGAATTCTTTTGGTATTTTTCCTATTTTTTTTTCTTTTCATTTTAATTTAACTTAAAAATAATGGAAATATGATTTAAACAAAAAGGAAAACGTGAATGGCAATGCAAAAGTGAATCTAAACCCTAGTTATACACGTAGGAGCTAGATGCACTCGGTTTGGAGTTTGATGTTATTTTTTAATTTTTCTTGAATGAAACTTAAACTAATGCAAGAACTAAAAACAAAGCAAGTTAAAGGATAGAAACAACCTTGTTTAGGAGCTTTAAGCTTAGATACCAAAATGATACAAACCTCGATTCAAGGCTTATATGCGCGTGGGCTGTGTGGAGAAGGTTAGGTGAGAAACTCGACATTAGATTTCTTGGATATGGGTTTTTGGGTTGGTATTGGGTGGAAGGCTGAAGTGAACCACACGAGTGGTGATGAACCTCGTGATAAATCACAAACTTAAAGCTAGGAGGGCTGGTCTCAACTAGGTTGTAAGCACACAAGTCTCTTGAGAGAATAACTTGTTGAAAGAAAATTTGATCTTTATTAATTAGCAAAAAGGTTGTCGAACTACAATGCTGGAAGGAGCCTTATTAATATGCTCGAAATCTTGACCTTCTAGGGTCGACTCAAAGAAAGAAAAGGAAAGATTACAAAAGTGCACAAATGGAAAATGTACAAAAGTGCATAACTGAAAAAGGACCTATTCCTAAAATGTTCTTGACTCAAAAATGTAAAGCATCTAGATCCTACCCTGCAAAACAGAAAGAGGCATATATTCGAATTGAAACTTACCTTTCTTACCTCACGGCCAAGAAATGGAAGGTGGCCGTCCTTGTGGCATGCACGCGCCTTGCTCCTAGTCTTCGACTTGGAGTAGGGTTAGGAATCTTTGGGCCCTGACCTCTCTTGCCACTGAAGCCCAAGTCTCGGAAGTCCCTTGCATTGTTGACAAGCCTTTGGAATATTCTTTCCACTTCTGGCCCATTGTCCTTAGTCGATCTTTCTCTAGGAGCTTGTCGACCCATAAACTGAACTTGTGGAAGAGTGCTCTTGATCTGCTCCTTTTCATTGCTCCTGGTGGCACAGCTGGTGTAGAGACTTCCTCTAGATGCATGTCCTGAAGCTGGTAGCTTATCTGGTCCGAGTCTCCTTTTGTAGAACTTGAAATGCTCGTGTACTCGGTTGGATCATCTGTACCGGCCGGACTGTGCGAGGTACTGGCCGGAATGCCTTCTGGACCGGCCAAATTTATCCCGGAGTCGGCGGCGTCACCAATGGGACCAGAGGTGTCATCCACGTCGCCACCAATTGTGCCGGAGGTGGGCCTCTCCGCTGGCAATGCTGATTGGTCCGGTCCTGTTGGTCGTGGGTCCGGCAGTACCGCTTGGGCCGGCAGACGTGCCAAATGGCCCAGCTGTCTCAGGTAAGCTTCCTGGTCGGCCAGTCTGGTCTCCTGGCCGAACATACGACCTGATGTCTTCATCACAATGGATTCGTGCAGTTTTGAGCTCTGAATCAAAAGTTACGGACTAATACGTGCGGACAGGTCAAGTTGGCCCGCGAGTAAAATGATAATTTTAAACTGATCATTGGTGCTCATTGAGTAAATGTTTATAAATGAAGCATAATGCATGGCATCACACTGTTTACGATAGATTTGATTACATGGAGGCATTCCGTAGTTATTTAAGTCTTAAATTTTGTTACAATATAGAAAATTTAGCTCCCTTAACGTGTGATTTGGATTCATGCCATTCTAAGCTTTGAATCAAAAGTTATGAACGATTTTGTGAGGACATGTCAAGTTTATCGGCGAGTTAAATGATCAATGTATACTTATCATTGGTGCTCATTGACTAAAGGCTTATTAATGAAGCATAGTGCATGACATCAAGCAGTTTGCGATAGATTCGATTACTTGGAGGCTTTGTCGTAGCTATTTATGTTTTAAATTGTGTCACAATATTAAAACTTAGCTACCTTAAAGATGGCATTGGATTCGTGGCATTCTGAGCTCTGAATAAAAAGTTATAGACGTTTATGAGCGTTGGATTTATTTCATTCTGATTCTGAATCAAAAGTTACAGACAATTTAGTGCTGACATGTCAAGTTGATCGGTCAGTTAAAATGATCATTATAAACTGATCATTTGTGCTCATTGAGTAAAGGCTTATTACTGAAGCATCATGTGTGGTATCACGCAGCTTGCGATAGATTTGATTACTTGGAGGCTATGTTGTAAATATTTCATTATTCAATTTTGTCACAATATAGAAAATTGAGCTATCTTAACGAAGTTATTGGATTCGTGTCATTCACAGCTCTGAATCAAAAAATTACGAAAGAGTTTGTGCGGACATGTCATGTTGACCGGTAGTAAAAAATGATCATTTTAAACTGATCATTGGTTCTCCTTGAGTAAATGCTTATAAAGAAGCATAATGCATGGCATCACACAGTTTTGGATAGATTAGATTACTTGGACGCTTTATCGTAGCTATTTCATGCTTAAATTTTGTCACAATAGAGAAAATTGAACTAGCTTAATGTGGGCATTGGATTCGTGTAATTCTGAGCTCTGAATCAAACATTACGGACGATTTTTTGCAAACAAGTAAAGCTGATCGGGTAGTTAAAATGATCATTCTAACTGATCATTAGTGCTCATCGACTAAAGCCTTATTAATGAAGCATAATGTGTGGCATCAAGCAGTTTGCGATAGATTGGTTTCTTGGAGGCTTTTTCGTAGCTATTTTAGTCTTAAATTTCGTCACACTATAGAAAATTGAGCTAGCTTAACGTGGGCATTGGATTCATGTCATTCTGAGCTCTGAATCAAAAGTTACAGACGATTACGTGAAGACATGTCAAGTTGACCGGCGAGTAAAATGATCATTCTACACTGATCAATGGTGCTCATTGAGTAAAGCCTTATAAATGAAGCATAATGCATGGCATCACGCTGTTTGCGATAGATTTGATTACTTGGATGTTTTAGCTATTTAAGTCTTAAATTTTTTTTTACAATATAGAAAATTTAGCTACCTTAACATGGGATTTGGATTCTTGCCATTCTGAGCTCTGAATCAAAAGTTACAGAAGATTTTGTGTGGACATGTCAAGTCGATCTGCGAGTTAAATGATCATTCTAAACTTATTATTGGTGCTCAGTGAGTAAAGGCTTATTAATGAAACATTGTGCATGCGCATCAAGTAGTTTGCGATAGATTCAATTACTTGGAGGCTTTGTTGTAGCTATTTCATTCTTCAATTTTTTTCACAATATAAAAAACTGAGATAGCATAACGTGGGCATTGGTTTGTGTCATGTGCGGACATGTCATGTTGACCAATAGTAATAATGATCATTCTAAACTGATTATTGGTGCTCATTGAGTAAAGGCTTATAAAGAAACATAATGCGTAACATCACGGATATAGCTATTGCGGTCTTAAATTTTGTCACAATATAGAAAATTTAACTAGTTTAATGTGGACATTGGATTCGTGTAATTCTGAGCTCTTAATCAAACATTACGGATGATTTTTTGCAAACATGTAAAACTGATTGGGTAGTTAAAATGATCATTCTAACTGATCATTAGTGCTCATCGAGTTAAGGCATATTAATGAAGCATAATGCATGGCATGAAGCAGTTTGTGATATATTGGATTACTTGGAGGATTTTTCATAGCTGTTTTACTCTTAAATTTTGTCACACTATAGAAAATTGAGCTAGCTTTACGTGGGCAATGTATTCGTGTACTTTTGAGCTCTGAATCAAAAGTTAAGGATGAATACGTGCCGACATGTCAAGTTGACCCGAAGGTAAAATGATCATTCTAAACTGATTATTGGTGCTCATTGAGTAAATGCTTATAAATGAAGCATAATGCATCACATCATGCTGTTTGCGATGGATTTGATTACTTGGAGGCATTCCGTAGCTATTTAAATCCTAAATTTTGTTATAATATAGAAAATTTAGCTATATTAACGTGGCATTTAGATTCGTACCATTCTGAGCTATGAATCAAAAGTTACGGACGATTTTGTGAGGACATGTCAAGTTGATCGGCGAGTTAAATGATCAGTGTATACTTATCATTGGTGCTCATTGACTAAAGGCTTATTAATAAAGCATAGTGCATGACATCAATCAATTTGCGATAGATTCGCTTACTTGGATGCTTTGTTGTAGCTATTTATGTCTTAAATTTTGTCACAATATCGAAACTTAGCTAACTTAAAGTGGGCACTGGATTCCTGGCATTCTGAGCTCTCAATAAAAAGGTATAGACATTTAAGTGCGGACATGTCAAGTTGACCGACTAGTTAAAATAATCATTCTAATCTGATCATTGGTGCACATTGAGTAAAAGCTTATTAGTGAAGCATAATGCATGGCATCAAGCAGTTTGCGATAGATTGGATTACTTGGAGGGTATGTTGTAACTATTTTAGTCCTAAATTTTTTCACAATATAGAAAATTGAGCTAGATTAACATGAGCGTTGGATTTGTTTCATTCTGAGTCCGAATCAAAATTTACAGAAAATTTAGTGCTTACAAGTCAAGTTGATCGGTCAGTTAAAATGATCATTCTAAGATGATCAATTGTGCTCATTGAGTAAAGGCTTATTACTGAAGCATAATGCGTGGAATCACACAGTTTGCGATAGAGTTGATTACTTGGAGGCTTTGTTGTAGCTATTTCATTCTTAAATTTTGTCACAATATAGAAAATGGAGCTAGCTTAACGTGGATGTTGGATTCGTGTCATTTTGAGCTCTGAATCAAAACTTTTGAAAGATTTTGTGCGGACATGTCATGTTGACCGGTAGTAAAAATGATTATTCTAATCTGATCATTGGTTCTCCTTGAGATAATGCTTATAAAGAAGCATAATGTATGGCATCACGCAGTTTGGGATAGATTGGATTACTTGGAGGCTTTGTCGTAGCTATTTTGGTCTTAAATTTTGTCACAATATAGAAAATTGAACTAGCTAAATGTGGGCATTGCATTCGTGTAATTCTGAGTTCTGAATAAAAAAAATACGGATGATTTTGTACGGACATGTCAAGCTGATCGGGTAATTAAAATCATCATTCTAACTGATCATTAGTGCTCATGGAGTAGCGGCTTATTAATGAAGCATAATGCATTGCATCAAACAGTTTGAGATAGATTGGATTACTTGAAGGCTTCTTCATAGCTATTTTAGTCTTAAATTTTTTCACACTATAGAATATTAAGCTAGCTTAACGTGGACATTGGATTCATGTCATTCAGAGCTCTGAATCAAAAGTTACGGACGATTACGTGCGGACATGTCAAGTTGACCGGCGAGTAAAATGATCATTCTAAACTGATCATTGGTGCTCATTGAGCAAAGGCTTATAAATAAATCATAATGCATGGCCTCACGCTGCTTGCGATAGATTTGATTACTTGGAGGCTTCAGCTATTTAAGTTTTAAATTTTGTTACAATATAGAAAATGTAACTACCTTAACATGGGATTGGGATTCGTGCCATTATGAGCTCTGAATCAAGAGTTAGATACGATTTTGTGTGGACACGTCAAGTTGATCGGCGAGTTAAATGATCATTCTAAAGTTATCATTGGTGTTCATCTAGTAAAGGCTTATTAATGAAGCATACTGCATGACATCAAGCAGTTTGTGATAGATTCGATTACTTGGAGGCTTTGTCATAGGTATTTCTGTCTTAAGTTTTGTCACATTATCAAAACTTAGCTACCTTAAAGTGGGCATTGAATTCGTGTCATTCTGAGCTCTGAATCAAAAGTTACACACGATTTAGTTCGGACATATCAAGTTGACTGGCAAGTTAAAATAATCATTCTAATCTGTTCATTGGTGCACATTGAGTAAAACCTTATTAATGAAGCATAATGCATGACATCAAGCAGTTTGCGATAGATTGGATTACTTGGAGGGTATGTCCTAACTATTTTAGTCCTAAATTTTTTCACAATGTAGAAAATTGAGCTAGCTTAACGTGAGCGTTGGATTTTTTTCATTCTGAGCTCTGAATCAAAAGTTACAGACGATTTAGTGGTGAATCTGTCAATTAAAATGATCATTCTAAACTGTTCAATTGTGCTCATTGAGTAAAGGCTTATTAATGAAGCATAATGCATGACATCACGGAGTTTGCGATAGATTTGATTACTTGGAGGCTTTGTTGTAGCTATTTCACTTAACGTGGGCATTAGATTCGTATCATTCTGAGCTTTGAATCAAAAATGGCGGAAGGTTTTGTGTGGACATGTCATGTTGACCGGTAGTAAAAGAAAATCATTCAAAACTGATCATTGGTGCTGCTTGAGTAAAGGCTTATAAATGAAGCATAATGCATGGCATCACGCAGATTGGGATAGATTTGATTACTTGGAGGCTTTTTCGTAGCTATTTCGGCCTTAAATTTTGTCAAAATATAGAAAACTGAACTAGCTTAATGTAGCCATTGGATTCGTGTAATTCTGAGCTCTGAATCAAAAATTATGGACGATTTTGTGTGGACATGTCAAGATGATCGGATAGTTTAAATGATCATTCTAACTGATCATTAGTGCCAATCGAGTAAAAGCTTACTAATTAAGCATAATGCATGGCATCATGCAGTTTGGGATAGATTGGATTACTTGGAGGCTTTTTCGTAGCTATTTTATCTTAAATTCCGTCGTAGAATAGAAAATTGAGCTAGCTTAACGTGGACATTGGATTTGTGTCATTCTGAGCTCTAAGTCAAATGTTACGGACGATTACGTGCGGACATGTCAAGTTGACCGGCGAGTAAAATGATCATTGTAAACATATCATTGGTGCTCATTGACTAAAGGCCAACTAATGAAGCATAATGCATGGCATCAAGATATATTGGATTACTTGGAGGCTTTGTCATAACTATTTCAATCAAAAAAAATTTCACCATATAGAAAATTGAGCTAGTTTAACGTAAGCGTTGGATTTCTTTCATTCTAACTCTGAATCAAAAGTTAGATATGATTTAGTGCTTACATGTCAAGTTAATCGGTCAGTTAAAATGATCGTTCTAAGCTAATCAATTGTGATCTTTGAGTAAAGGCTTATTAATGAAGGATAATGCATGACATCACGCAGTTTGCGATAGATTCGATTACTTGGAGGCTTTGCTGTAGCTATTTCATTCTTCAATTTTGTCACAGTATAGAAAATTGAGCTAGCTTAACGTGGGCATTGGATTCGTGTCATGTGCAGACATGTCATGTTCACCGGTAGTAATAATGATCATTCTAAACTGATCATTGGTGCTCCTTAAGTAAAGGCTTATGAAGAAGCATAATGCATGGCATCACACAGTTTGGGATAGAATGTATTACTTGGAGGATTTGTCATAGCTATTTCTGTTTTAAATTTTGTCACAATATAGAGAATTCAACTATCGTAATGTGGGCATTGGATTCGTGTAATTCTGAGCTCTGAATCAAACATTACGGACGATTTTGCGCGAACATGTAAAGCTAATCGGGTGCTTAAAATGATCATTCTAACTGATCCTTAGTGCTCATCAAGTAAAGGCTTATTAATGAAGCATAATGCATGGCATCAAGCAGTTTGCAATATATTGGATTACTTGGAGGCTTTTTCATGCTATTTTACACTTAAATTTTGCAAATTGAGATAGCTTAACATGGGCATTGGATTCGTGTAGTTTCAAGCTTTGAATCAAAAGTTACGGACGACTACGTGCGGACATGTCAAGTTAACCGGCGAGTAAAATGATCATTCTAAACTGATCATTGGTGTTCATTGAGTAAATTCTTATAAATGAAGCATAATTCATGGCATCACGCTGTTTGCGATAGATTCAATTACTTGGAGGAATTCCGTAGCTATTGAAGTCTTAAATTTTGTTACAATATAGAAAATCTATCTACGTTAACGTGGGCGTTGGATTCGTGCCATTCTGAGCTCTGAACCAAAAGTTACGGACAATTTTTTGCAGACATGTCAAGTTGATCGGCGAGTAAAATGATCATTCAAATTTTTTCATTGGTGCTCATTGAGTAATGGCTTATTAACAAAGCATAGTGCATGACAACAAGCAGTTTGCGATGGCTTTGTCGTACCTATTTCAGTCTAAACGTTTGTCACAATATCAAAAACTTAGCTACGTTAAAGTGGGCATTCAATTTGTGGCATTCTGAACTCTGAATCAGAAGTTACAGACGATTTAGTGCGAACATGTCAAGTTGACCGGCGAGTTAAAATAATCATTAAAAACTGATCATTGGTGCACATTGAATAAAAGCTTATTAAGGAAGAATAATGCGTGGCATCAAGCAGTTTGCGATAGATTGGATTATCTAGAGGTTTTGTCATAACTATTTTAGTCCTAAATTTCTTTGCAATACAGAAAATTGAGCTAGCTTAACGTGAGCGTTGGATTTGTTTCATTTTGAGCTGTGAATCAAAAGTTAAAGACGATTTAGTGTTGATATGTCAAGTTGATCGGTCAGTTAAAATGATAATTCTAAACTGATCAATTGTGCTCATTGAGTAAAGGCTTATTAATGAAGCATAATGCGTGGCATGATGCAGTTTGCGATAGATTTGATTACTTGGAGCCTTTGTTGTAGCTATTTCATTCTTCAATTTTGATACAATATATAAAATTGAGCTAGCTTAATGTGGATATTGGATTCATGTCATTCTGAGCTCTGAATCAAAAATTACATAAAATCTTTTGACCGGTAGTACAAATGATCATTCTAAACTGATCATTGGTGCTCCTTTAGTAAAGGCTTATAAAGAAGCATAATGCATGGCATCACGCAGTTTCGGATAGATTGGATTACTTAGAGGCTTTGTCATAGCTATTTCGGTCTTCAATTTTGTCACAATATAGAAAATTGAACTAGCTTAATGTGGGTATTGGGTTCATGTAATTCTGAGCTCTGAATCAAAATATGCGAACGATTTTGTGCGGATATGTCAAGCTTATCGGGTAATTAAAATGATCATTCTAACTGATCATTAGTGCTCATCGAGTAGCGGCTTATTAATGAAGCATAATGCATGGCATCAAGCAGTTTGCGATAGATAGGATTACTTTGACGCTTTGTTATAGCTACTTCGGTCATAAATTTTGTCCTAATATGGAAAAATTGAGCTAGCTTAATGTGTGCGTTCGAATCATGTAATTTTGAGCTCTAAATCAAAAGTTAAGGACGATTTAGTGCGAACATGTCAAGTTCATCAACTAGTTAAAATGATCATTCTAAA
Source organism: Pugionium cornutum (assembly GCA_018901935.1). NCBI lineage: Eukaryota > Viridiplantae > Streptophyta > Magnoliopsida > Brassicales > Brassicaceae > Pugionium > Pugionium cornutum. Next base: position 23,427,443 of record CM032159.1, read on the forward strand.
ATGATGATACTTGAGTAAAGACGTATAAATGAAGCATAATGCATGGCATCACACAGTTTGAAATATTTTTGATCACTTAGAGGCTTTGTCGTAGCTATTTCGGTATTAAATTTTGGTACAATATAGAAAATTGAGTTAGCTTTACTTGAGCGTTGGATTCTTGTCATTCTAAACTCTGAATCAAAAGTTAAAGACGATTCAATGCAGACATGTCAAGTTTATTGGTCAGTTAAATTGATCTTTCTAAAATGATCACTGCTGCTCATTGAGCAAAGTTTTACAAATGAAGTATAATGCATAGATTCACACAGTTTCGGATAGATTGGATTACTTGGATGCTTTGTCGTAGCTATCTTACTCTTAAATTTTGTCACAATATAAAAAAATTGAGCTAGATTAACATGGGCATTGGATTCGTGTCATTCTAAACTTTAAATCAAAAGTTACAGATGTGAATTTTATCAGATAGTTAAAATGATCATTCTAAACTGATCACTGGTGATCCTTGAGTAAAGGCATATAAATGAAGTATAATGCATGGCATCATGCAGTTTGGGATATATATAGGATTACTTGGAGGCTTTGTCGTAGCTATTTTGGTCTTAAAGTTTGTCACAATATAAAAAATTAAGCTAGCTTCACTTGAGCGTTAGATTCGTGTCATTCTAAACTCTGAATCAAATGGTAAAGACAATTTAGTGCGAACATGTTAAGTTGATCGGCCAGTTAAATTAATCATTCTAAACTAATAATTGGTGCTCATTGAGCAAAGATTTACAAAACAAGTGTAATGCATTGCATCACGCAGTATCGGATAGATTGAATTACTTGGAGGATTTTTCATAGCTATTTTGCTATTAAAATTTGTCACAATATAGTAAATTTAGCTAGCTTAACGTAGGCGTTTGATTCCTGTCATTCTGAACTCTGAATAAAAAGTTACCGACTATTTAGTGTGGACATGTCAAGTTGATCGGTCAGTAAAAATGGTCATTCTAAACTGATAATTGGTGCTCATTGAGCAAAGGTTTACAAATGAAGCCTAATGCATGACATCACACAGTTTGGGATAGATTGGATTGCTTGGAGACTTTGTCGTAGCTATTTCGGTCTTAAATTTTTGTAAAATATAGAAAATTGAGCTGGCTTCACTTGGGCATTCTGAACTTTCAATCAAGAGTTAAAGACGATTTAGTACGCCCATGTCGTGTTGATTGGCTGTTAAATTGATCTTTCTACACTGATCTCTAGTTCTCATTGAGCATAGGTTTACAAATGAAACATAATGCATAACATCATGAAGCTTGGGATAGACTGGATTACTTGGAAACTTTGTCGTGGCAATTTCAGTTTTAAATTTTGTCAAAGTATAGAAAATTGAGCTATCTTAATATGGGCGTTGGATTCGTGTCATTATGAACTCAGAATCAAAAGTTAAAGTCGATTTATTGCGGACATGTCAAGTTCATCGGCCAGTTAAATTGATCATTCAAAACTGATTATTGGTGCTCACTAAGCAAATGTTTACAAATAAAGCATATTGCATGGTATCACACAATCGGGGATAGATTGGATTACGTGGAGGCTTTGTCGTAGCTATTTCAGTCTTAAATTTTGTAACAATATAAAAAACTGAACTAGCTTAACGTGGGTGTTGTATTCAAGTCATTTTGAGCTATAAATCAAAAGTTAAAGATGATTTAGTGCGAACATGTCAATTTGATCAGCTAGTTAAAATGATCATTGTAAACTGATCACTTGTTACCCTTGAGTAAAGCCGTATACATGAAGCATAATGCATGGCATCACGCAGTGTGGGATATATTGGATTACTTGAGGTTTTGGCGTAGCTATTTCGTTCTTAAATGTTTTCACAATATAGCAAAATGAGCTAACTTTACTTAGGCGTTGGATTCGTGTTATTCTAAACTGTCAATCAAAAGTTAAAGACGATTTAGTGCGCCCATGTCATGTTGATCGGCCAGTTAAATTGATCTTTCTAAACTAATCACTAGTGCTCATTTAGCAAAAGTTTAAAAATGAAGCATAATGTATAGAATCACGCAGTTTGGGATAGATTGGATTACTTGTATTGTAGCGATTTTAGTCTTAAAATTTGTCAATATACAGAAAATTGTGCTAGCTTAACGTGGGCGTTCGATTCGTGTCATTCAGAACTCTAAATCAAAAGTTATAGATAATTTAGTGTGGATATGTCAAGTTGATCGAGCAATTAAAATGATCATTCTAAACTGATTATTGGTGCTCCTTGAGTAAAGGCTCATAAATATAGCATAATGCATGACATCACGTAGTTTGGAATAAATTGGATTACTTTAAGGCTTTGTCATAGCTACTTCAGTCTTAAATTTTCTCACAATATGGAAAAATTGAGCTAGTTTAACGGGGGAGTTGGATTCATGTCATTTTGAGCTCTAAATGAAAAGTTAATGATGATTTATTTCGAACATGTCAAGTTTATCAGCCAGTTAAAATGATCATTGTAAACCGATCATTAGTGATCCTTTTCTAAGCGTATAAATAAAGCATAATGCATGACATTACCCTGATTGGGACATATAGGATTACGTGATGGCTTTGTCGTTGCTATTTCGGCCTTAAATTTTGTCACAACATAGAAAATTAAGCTAGCTTCACTTGCTAGATTCTTGTAATTCTAAACTCTGAATCAAAAGGTAAAGAAGATTTAGTGCCAACATGTCAAGTTGATCGGCAAGTGAAATTGATCATTCTAAACTAATAATTGGTGCTCATTGAGCAAAGGTTTACAAATGAAGCATAATGCATGGCATCACGTAGTTTTGGATAGATTGGATTACTTAGAGAATTTTTTGTTGCTAATTTTCTTTTAAATTATTTCACGGTATAGTAAATTTAGCTAGCTTAACGTAGGCGTTTGATTCCTGTCATTCTGAACTCTGAATAAAAAGTTAACGACAATTTAGTGCGAACATAACAAGTTGATCGGCCAGTAATATTATCATTCTAAACTGATCATTGGTGCTCATTTAGCAAAGGTTTACAAATGAAGCATATTGCATGACATCACGCAGTTTGGGATAGATTGGATTCCTTGGAGACTTTGTCGTAGCTATTTCCGTCTTAAATTTTTGTAAAGTATAGAAAATTGAGCTAGCTTTACTTGGGCATTGGATTCCTGTCATTATTAACTTTCAATCAAGAGTTAAAGACCATTTAGTGTGCATATGTCATGTTGAAAGGCTGTTAAAGTTATCTTTGTACACTGATCACTAGTGCTCAATGAGCATAAGTTTACAAATCAAACATAATGCATAACATCATGAAGTTTGGGATAGATAGGATTACTCTGAAGCTTTGTCGTAGCTATTTCAGTTTTAAATTTCATCTCAATATTGAAAATTGAGCTAGCTTAATGTTGGTGTTGGATTCATGTCATTTTAAGGTGTAAATCAAAAGTTAAAGACGATTTAGTGCGAACATCTCAATTTGATCAGCTAGTTAAAATGATCATTTTAAACAGATTCTTGGTGTCCCTTGAGTCAAGGCGTATGAATGAAGTATAATGCATGACATCTCGTAGTTTGGGAGATATTGGATTACCTTGAGGCTTTGTCATAGCTATTTCGATTTTAAAATTTCACAATTTCAAAACATGAGCTAGGTTTACTTGGGTGTTGGATTCGTGTCATTCTGAACTCTCAATCAAAAGTTAAAGATTTAGTATGCACATGTCATGTTGATCGGCCAGTTAAATTGATATCTCTAAACTGATCATTGGTGTTCATTGAGCAAAGGTTTAAAAATGAAGCATAATGCATAGCAACACGTACTTTGGGAGAGATTGGATTACTTGTAGGCTTTGTTGTAGCTATTTTAGTATTAAATTTTGTCACAATATAGAAAATTGCGGTAGCTTAAAGTGGGCGTTGGATTCGTGTCATTAGGAACTCCGAATCAAAAGTTACAAATGATTTAGTGCGGACATGTCAAGTTGATCGGCCAGTTAAAATGATTATTCTAAACTGATCATTGGTGCTAATTGAGTAAAGGCTTATAAATAAAGCATAATGCAGGGCATCACACAGTTTGCGATAGATTGGATTATTTTGAGGCATTGTCATAGCTACATCGGTCTTATATTTTGTCACAATATGGAAAACACTATATGTCATTAATTCTAATATTCTTAATCATTATCTATCAAAAATTCGTGAATTATCTGTTAAAAAATTGTAATAATCTGTTCTAAATTCATGGTAATCTTCTAATTTTCATTATAAATTCGCTATGCTCCTTCCCGATTTCACCAGAACAAAAAATCTTAACAAAGTTTTCTTCAGGTTCTTATGATTATTTTCGATCGTGGATGGATAACCCTTGGTATGATTCAACAAAGGGGGAATTGACATATGAATTTGCACAAGGTGTTGAAGAGTTCATGACATTTGCATCAAACAATAGCATGACATCAGAATTCGGTAAAATGTATTGTCCGTGTATTAAATCTCAAAATCATAGATTAATCACTGTTAGAGAAGTACGTAATGGTTTTATCCCGGGTTATAAAATTTGGTATTCACATAGAGAAACTGATGCAACGATGCAATATTATGGTAGTACTTCAAAAAATTTAGATAGTACTAATGTTAGGGTAGAGGAACCGGCATCAGAAGTTGATATAAATGGAAGTACTGTTCAGATGATGAATGATTCATTTGGTGAACAAAGAGCATCGTACATTGAAGATACGAGTAGAATAGAGGAACCTAATTTGGAAGCCCAGAATTTTTTTTGATAAGTTAGATGCATCCAAGCAGCCTTTGTATAAAGGATGTAGAGATGGATTATCGCTTTTATCAGCTGCAAGCAGGTTGATGATGATAAAGATGTATTTCAACTTGGCTGAAGATTGTGTGAATGCGATAGATGATTTTGTTAGAGATATATTACCTGAAGATAATTTTTCACCTCCTCCATATTACGAGGTTCAAAAACTTGTAGCTGGTCTTGGATTGCCGTATCAGATGATCGATGTATGTATTAACAATTGCATGATCTATTGGAGAAATGATGAAATACTCATGAAGTGTCGATTTTGACCAAACCTCGATTTCAAGAGACAAGCGGCAGAGTATCTATTCCGCATAAAAGGATGTGGTATTTGCCATTAACAGAAAGGTTAAAGAGGTTTTATCAATCTGAACACACGGAAAAGGCTATGAGATGGCATGTAGAACATAACTCAAATGGAGAAATTGTGTATCCCTCGGATGCAGAAGCATGGAAACATTTTAAAGAGGTTATCCTAATTTTGCATTTGAGCCTAGGAATGTATACCTCGGGTTATCTACAGATGGATACAACCCTTTTGGGAGGCATTGGAGGCAATATTCTTTGTAGCCAGTTATCATGACACCTTATAATTTGCCACCTTCGTTATGCATGAAACGAGAGTTTTTGTTCCTAACAATTCTCGTCCCTGGTCCCGAGCATCCTAAGCGACCGCTTCATATTTTCTTGCAGCTATTAATTCATGAGTTAAAAATGTTGTGGGAAAATGGTGTCGAAGCATTCGATGTTTCCAAGTAACAGAATTTCTTCATGCGAGCAGTACTAATGTGGACAATAAGTGATTTTCCAGCATATGGTCTGTAATCAAGATGGTCGGCGCATGGAAGATTAGCATGCCAATATTTTCAAGATAATACTGATGTGTTCTAACTAAAACACAGACGAAATACTATTTGGTTCGATTGTCATCATCGATTTCTTCAACAAGATCATCCATAACGCCGGAGCATGACACTGTTTACGAAAAACAAAAAAAGTTTTTGATGGTCCACCTCCTATGCTTGACGGGATTTATATGATGACTCAACTTAGAGATTTTGGTGCTGAGAGAATGGTTTCATGTGGAGGTAGCAGACATTACCCTATTGATGGTTGTGGCGAATACCATAATTGGCACAAGAAGAGTATTTTTCGGGATTTACCATATTGGAAAGACCATCTGCTGCGCCATAATCTAGATGTTCTACACATTGAGAAGAAATATTTCAACAACATAATGAATACCATTCTACATGTGCAAGGAAAAAAGAATGATAATTTGAAAGCCATATTGGATTTGCTGGATATTTTTTCCCGGAAGGAACTAGATGAAATGTCAAATGAAAAATCATTGTCTCCCACATTCTGATTGAATGCGCATGCAAAAGACGAGTTCTTTGAGTGGATTAAGCATTGTGTCAAACTTCCAGATGGATACGCATCTAATCTTCGTAATTGTGTCGATACTATTGAAGGCAAATTTTCAGGTATGAAAAGTCATGATTGTCATGCTGTCATGCAAAGACTCTTTCCATTTGCCTTTAGTGATCTTCTGCCTAAAAACGTCCACGGAGCAATTGCAGCTATGTTTATATAATTTTATATATAATCATAATTTTCCGGACTTAACTTTTTATTATGTAGGGATTGGTGTTTTTCTGAGATTTATGTACAAGATCATTTACTAGAGACGATATCCAAAATTCTGAGCAAAAAATACCAGTTCTCATTTATAACTTGGAGAAAATATTTCCACCAGTATTTTTTGTTTATGTACAAGATCATTTATTAGAGACGATATCCAAAATTCTGAGCAAAAAATACCAGTTCTCATTTGTAACATGGAGAAAATATTTCCACCAGCATTTTTTGATGTTATGGAATATCTTCCTATTCACCTCCCTACAGAAGGGGCGTTTGGAGGACTTGCTCAGTACCGATGGATGTATTCGTTTGACAGATATATGTTCAACCTAAAGAAAAAAATCAAAAATCTTGCCAGGGTTGAAGGTTCAATTGTCCCACAAAGTATTAGTGAAGAAACATCTAACTTTGTCACCTACTATTTTCCATCGCAAGTCCAAACAAAATGTTGATGACATGCACGACATGATGATGGAGGAGAAAAACCAAGCTATCCAGTGTATATGCATGAATTATTTGCACAAATTGGATCTTTAAGTGGAAAAGGGAAGACGAGACGCCTATCAGAGGAGGAACACAACCACTTGCATCTGTATATTTTGACAAATTGCAATGACATTTTGAAATATGAAAGGTACATTCAATTAAATTTTTGAATTAATTGTTATTATAATTTATTTTTAATTATTTTTTATAATTAATAGAATATACATGGACCAAATACGTATATATTATTTAAACTACACAGAGAATGAGTTGGTAGAACTTAAAAAGAGCGAATTTGCAAGATGGTTGCACTTTTATGTCACTGTTACCACAATTATGTAATTTTCAATAATAGTTTCCAATTTATATATATAACAATATAGTTGAGTGAATTCAATTATTTTGCAGGTTGCTACGGGTCCTTCTAGGGGGATAACGTTTCCCACATGGTTAGTTGAGTTGGTGAATTGTTCTACATTTATTGCAAAATCTTATACAATGTACTGCACTCGTGGATATGCTTTTAAGAGTCATCGCGAAGGAAACTCACAAAAAACTTGTAATTACGTTATATCATCTCAATCTGGTGAAATTGTATACAATGGTGTTTTTCGTGAAATATTAGAAGTTCACTATCCATGAATGATTGATTTGAGGTGTATTGTGTTCTATTCTGACTGGTATGACCCTGTCATTAGTCAACGTCAAGACGAATTCGGTGTAACAACTATCAACTCTCGTAAGTGACATCGGAAATATGATCCTTTTATACTTGCATCACAAGCGTACAAGGATTGTTACATTCGAAATCCTCTTGTGAGGAACAAGCAATATCCTTGGATTAGAGTGACATCAATACACCCTAGAGGAATGGTATGTGGTGTTTCCGAGCAAGACCCTACGCAGGAAAACATAATTGGCAACATAGGTTCCATAGAGACTTTGCTTGAAGTTAACCTTGTTGTTGATGACATCACGTACGGAGATTACAACGTCTTTCAAGACTCAGAAGAAGATATTGGCGAGTTTGACGACGAAAATTCAGCTTCTTCTGAATGTTCATCAGATTCAGATTAAATCTCTGATTGCAATGCTTTAGTTTTAAAGATACATTACTTTTCAGTGTCAAATAATATTTTCTAAAAATTTAAAATTCCTCTTCTCGACGGATTTCTGACGACATTGCAACAGAACACCCATCGCGATTCCGTCAGAAAATCCAGTCGGATTCCCGACCATTAACAGACGACTTATGGTATTGATGTTATACACTATCATATCCGAGAGTCCTTGCAAATCCGTCGGAGAATGTTTATATTCCGACGGCATACCATCGCTATTCTATCGGAAAATCCATTCGGATTCCCGACCATTAACAGACGACTTAGGGTATTGATGCTATACCCTATCGTGTCCGAGAGTTCTCGCAAATCCGTCAGAGAATGTTTATATTCCAACAGCATACAAACGTCTTCCAAATATCCGTCGACATTCCATCTGTATATTCCGATGGATTTGCAACGAAAGAAAATTTTATATATACAGTTTAATAGATTTAAAATGCTTTAAAATATATGGGTTGTAAAAAACAAAAGTTACACATTCATAATGTTATATACTAGATAGTTTTTTCAAAAGAAACAGTTTTATAAACATTCTCTTCTCTACGTGTTCCCCTCCTGCCGTTGACGTCACCAGAAGATAATCTCTCGGTCTCTGTAAGTGCAATCATCGGAAATGTAAGTCTTCTCTTAATTAGCTTCTATCGTTTAGGGTTTTGGGTTAAGAAACAGTGTTCAGCATCTCGTGATTTTATGAATTCCACAGGATTAAATTCTTTCTGTGGATTTTACTGGGTACATAATCCTGTTTTAGTGATCTTCTGTGGTTGGGTGATCTGGAAATGGTTACTTGTAGAAATAAGATGTTGAACATAATCAATCTTTGCTTCATTGTCGTGTTCATGGTATATAGCTTTGATAATATCAGTGATACAATCAGAATATACTGAATCAATACTGTTTTATTATCTTTGTGGAATCCAATGTTCTACACAAACAAAGAATTACACAGCTCACCTTCAAGAAATCATGAACAAGAAGATTTCCAGATTGGGTAAACTCAGAGAACTACAGATGAGAGAGACGAGTAACAAACTCGTAAACAACAAAAACAATGAATATCTTTTAGCTCACAATTCATCTATTTAATATTCTCAGACTGATCGTTAGTTACAATTCATATCTACCCTTGATCTTCTTTACAATCGAGCCTTACACGTGTCCTTCTTCAACTTCACTTCTTTACTATATCAAATCCTTCCCCTCTAAACAACCATGTCCTCATACAAGTATGTTTCCACACAACGATTAACAACCTCCGTTTGACCATCACTTTGAGGATGATACGCAGATGAATAGTGCAAAGCAATACCTTGTAAGGTGAATAATTCTTTCCAAAAATCACTTAGAAAAACCGCATCTCTGTCTGTGACAATAGAACTCGGTAATCCATGTAATTTGAAGATATTATCCAGAAATACTTGTGCAACAGTTATGGCCGTGTAAGGATGTCTCAGAGCTATAAAATGAGCTGCTTTCGTGAGTCTATCCACAACAACGAAAATCACTGTTTTACCATCTGAATTTGGTAACCCATCTATGAAATCCATAGATATATCTGTCCATATAGCTGAAGGAATTGATCATGGTTGTATCAAGCCCGGATAAGCTGCAGTGTCATATTTACATGTTTGACATACCACACAGCTTCTAATATAATTCTGAATATCCTTCGACATTCCCTTCCAATAGAATATACTCTTTACTCGTTGAGTTGTTGCATCTCTTCCCGAATGTCCACCCAAACCAGAGCTATGCAACCATTCCAAAATATCCTTCCTTAAGGCTGGTGTTGCAGGCACCACAATTTTGCTCTTCCTGCGCAATATATTCCTTGACCAAACAAAGTGGAGTTTACTGCTCGGCTTCTCCTTTAAAGCCGTGATAATTGCTTTAACCCCTAAATCCGTGTCATAGCCCTCCTGAATGCGTTTCATAAAGTCACATTCCAGCACTGATAAAGCCATATGCAGAATTTCTGAACCTTCCACTCTCGATAGAGCATCAGCAACCAAGTTCTCTTTACCCTCCTTATATTGTATCTCATAATCAAACTCCAAGAGTTTGGGTAACCATTGTTGCTGTATAGGAGTATTCAACCTTTGCTCTAACAAATATTTGAGGCTGCGTTGGTCAGTTTTTATCACAAAGTGACCTGTGAGAAGATAGTGACGCCATTTTTGAACCTCGAAAACTACGGCTAATAACTCCTTTTCGTAAATAGAAAGATGAAGTTGTTTCCCTTTCAAATGTCGGCTAATATAGGCTAGAGGATGATTGTTCTGCATAAGTACTGCACCAATGCCGTGGCCACAAGCATCAGTTTCTACTACGAATGGCTGATCAAACCGTGGTAGAGCCAAAACTGGTGCAGAACACAATGCTTCTTTGAGCTTGATAAAAGCTTCTTGAGCTTCTTTAGACCAATCAAACGAATCTTTCTTCGTTAAATTCGTCAATGGTCTAGCAATTGAGCCAAAGTGCTGGACAAAACGTCTATAGTAACCAGCTAAACCCAAAAATCCCCTTAGTTGTTTCGTATTTTGAGGAACAGACCATTCAACAACTGCTTTAATCTTTGCTGGATCAGTAGAAATACCTGTTGCTTGAATAAAGTGCCCCAAATATTCCACCTTATCAGTCGCAAATGCACACTTGCTCTGTTTTGCATACAATTGTTGCTCCCTCATAATATCAAATACTTGTGTCAAATGACCCAAGTGTTCTTCCACCGAGCTACTGTATATCAGAATGTCATCAAAGAAGATGAGGACAAATTTCCTCAAAAACTCCCTGAAAACAGCATTCATTAAGCCTTGAAATGTAGCTGGTGCGTTTGTTAAACCAAACGGCATCACAATGTAATCATAATGACCACTGTGTGTTTTAAATGCAGTCTTGTGGATATCATCCGGAGCCATACGTACTTGATGATAGCCAGCCCGTAAATCAATCTTTGAATAAATGCTTGATCCCCCTAATTCATCCATAAGATCCTCAATCAATGGAATAGGGAATCTGTCTTTTACTGTCAGACCATTTAAGCCTCTGTAATCTACACATAATCGCCATGAACCATCCTTCTTTTTCACTAACACCACAGGAGATGCAAAAGAGCTACTACTTGGTTGAACTGTTCCAGCCTTGAGTAACTCCTGTACTATTTTATCAATCTCATTCTTTTGATGAATTGCATAACGATATGGTCTCTGGTTCACTGGGTTAGCCCCTTCAATCAACTGGATTTTATGATTGTGGTTCTCACGAAATGGAGGTAAACCTTCAGGTTCCTTAAAAATATCAGAGTACTCTTCCAATATTTTGGTGACTTGAGGAAATTGCATTCTCCCATCGACTTCAGTTTCAATTGTGAATAATGCAATCTGCTCATCACGACAATCCTCTGTTAAACATAGCATTGATAACTCCACTACTTCCTCTGTTTTCTTATTCAGCTTAGAAGCTTTCACTGCTCGTACAGATCCTTCTTGAATACCATGTAAAACCACCTTCCGATTACCCCATTCAAACTTCACAGTTAATTTTGGGAAATTCCAAGTGACATTTCCCAATTTATAGAACCATTGTACTCCCAGCACGACATCACATCCTTTCAATGGAATTACCATAAAATCATCAATGAAACTCGTACCTTGAAAGTCCCATTGGAATTTCTGTACTTTTGCTTCTACTCCAACATGACCCCCGTTTGCTACTCTGACTTTTGCATTAGCACTAGGAAACAGTTTACAACCCAACTTCACAGCCATTTGTGTATCCATGAAGTTGTGAGTTGATCCTGTATCCAACAACATGAACAAAGTCTTTTTCTGATGCACTCCTTTCACCCGCAATGTGTTATAAGAAGTGATACCATGTAAAGCATTAAGAGATATTTGTGCGATTTCTCCGTCAGTTTCACTGTTTTCCTTTTCCTCATACTCCATTTCTGCCATGTCCTCAGCATTGTCATATTCCACGTAGAATAATTGTGCTTTGCGATGGGTTTTCGCATGTTCGATGCTGTATTTCTCATCACAATGATAGCACAACCCTTTCGATCGTTGTTCATTCATTTCTTCTGTAGTAAGAAATTTTCGTGGTTTCTCTTGTGTAGCTTCGAATTTATTCACAGTAGGACGTTTCAACACAGGGTCTGCATCTTTTCTTAAAGTCAAAATCCCTTTAGCAGAACCAGGTGGCTTATACCCAATTGAAGAGTATTTCTTTTGTTGAGGATGTGCTGATTCATACATCCTTCCTAAAGAAAAACAGTCTTTAACAGTCTTTGGTTTGAACATTTTCACCTGCATCTGTGTTTCAAGACATAGACCAGCTAGATAATTTCGCACCAACATATCTTCTGAGAGACTATCTGTAACACCCGTCTCCAAAATACATGACACGTGTCATCGCCTCGTACTTAACTTATAATTTATTTGAAAACTCATATAAAGTATACGTGATAATTCTTTTTATTAAAAGAATTCTCGTCAAACCCAAGTATAAAATTATTAAAAAAACATAAGAAAATAACCTTTAAAAATAATCTAACGATACTCAAGATTCAAAATAAAATTATATAAATAATATTTAAAAATTCCCAAAACGTAGCACCACCCCGAGTCACTGCATCACTATTGCTCGAACTCATCTGCATCCAAAAGGAGGCATGAGTAACATAATTACTCAGTGAAACAATCACGCCTACCCACATATTTCCATTATACAAGTATATATATAATTTTGATAATTACTTTATTTAGGAATAAAACTAGCACGATTGATTCCACAAAGTCGACACAAATACTACCAAGATATATGTATTTAAACCGTGTTTGTCTAAGTCACAACCACTCCTCCTCATCCCTAACCACGTCGGTTTAAGGATTCGGAACCCCTAAAGCCACGTCAGCTTAACACCACGGCCACGTCGGCCTATTCGCTCACGTCGAGCTCCCATCACGTCGACGGTTGTTTCCGGCCTGCCAGCCGTTAATGAACTACGACTCAACACCGCTGTTGTCGTAGCCCAACACCCATCAACGTAGTTAAACCAACTAACGCTACTCAATTCCACCATACCCGCGTTACGTGAATATCACATTCACCAGAATTTATTCTCACATTAATGAATCAACCATTATGCTTGCTTAGACTAATGTTTAATATTTATCTAATAATTATATTAGTTTATTTCAGTTAATTAATTGATTATGGTTCATTTTACTATACCATAATCCACCATAAATAATTTAGTATCCTTAACCAATAAACCAACACATAATAATTTATCTTTTTTTAATAATTAAGTCAACATAATAATCTCCATTAAAATAATAAATTAACATAATATTTCTACTATTTTCTCCCACCACACCACACAAGTAGATCACCACATTCCTATTCATTTTTTAATATTTATTTATTTATTATTTAATAAATCCCTAATAGGTTTAACTCCTTTTTCCTGATAAAAACATCCTTAATTCTTGCAAGAATTAATTAAAACCCTAACACCACACATGATTTTAACCTCTAATTTCCTCCCTAAATAAAGCACTCATCAAAATACATATACATAATTGTATAATGAAAACCATAGGTCATGTCTCACCTCACTGCGAAACCTGGGTTAATGGAATGTTGAAATCGTCGGTCGTGCATAGATTTCTCTTCCTCCGACGATGGTAAACACGAACACCGTGGCTCTCCAACGCTGAACTTTCTACCCTTCGGATCTGTCCGAATCTCTCTCTTTCTTCTTGCTTTTGTTTCTGATGCGCGGCTGCCTCTAATCCCTTTTGACGACGTCTTATATAGCCATTAGGGTTTATTAGGGTTTCAGAACGATTGTCCGTTATACCCTCACTTTAATTTATGTGGACCTCATGATTTAAATTTAAGCCCGGGATGTTACAATTCTCCCCCACCACAGAAGAATTCGTCCCCGAATTCGATGGTTCCACCTTCCTCTCGTCGTGGTCCTTAAAAAGATCATGGTAATTAATTCTCATATGATGTTTAGACTCCAACGTCTTTTCTTCAATTCTGTCTCTTTTCCAACGAACACGTACTAATTTAACATTCCTCCCTTGCATATCAAATTTTTGTTGTCCAACGATTTTTATCGGTTTACTAAGAATTGTCAAATTTCTTCCAATTCCTCTTGGGGTTGCTGCATAATTAGTTGGGGTTCTTTGACAACTTTTCGGAGGACTGATACATGAAACACATCATGAAACGCTGCTAACTCCTTTGGTAATCTCAATCTATATGCAATTGTACCAATCCTTTCAGTAATTGGATAAGGCCCCATAAACGTGGTTTGAGTTTTCCCAACTTTTTATTCTTATCTACTCCTCTGAATACCCTCATTTTCAAATACACCTCGTCTCCCACTCTAAATTCCAATTCCCTTCTCCCTTTATCAGCGTAACTCTTCTGACGATCGTGAGCCTCCTTTAGTCTAGCACGAAGAGTTTCCACGGGATCCACTGTCTCTTGAACCAACTCAAGTTCCAAATCTCTACGCTCTCCCACTTTTGTTCAGCAAAGTGGTGTCCGACAAGGTCGCCCATACAAGCCTCATATGGTGACATCTTTATGCTCCTATGATAGCTATTGTTGTACGCAAACTCTGCTAACGGTAAATATTTCTCCCAATGACCTCCCCAATGCAACATACACGCTCGCAACATATTCCCAAGGGTTTGAATTATTCTTTCCGACTGTCCATCTGTCTTTGGATGATACACAGTACTCAGATGCACTTTCGTCCCAAGTGCCTTTTACAATGCCTACCAAAATATTGAGGTAAATTTCGGATCTTGGTCCGAAACAATGCTCACTGGAACCCCATGCAACCTAACAATCATCTCCACATATACTCTTGCTAAGTGGTCCACATTGTCTGTCTTTTTAATCGCCAAAAATGAGCTGACTTCGTAAGTCGATCAACAATTACCCAAACCGTATCCAGTTCACTAATTGTCCTTGGGAGCACTTCACGAAATCCATAGTGATCATATCCTATTTCCATTTAGGCAACGGTAGACTTTGCAAATAACCCACCAGGTACTCTATGTTCTTCCTATACTAGTTGGCACTTCGCTACCCATTCTGCGCTATCCCGTTTTATACCATTCCAATGATAATAACGTTTTAGATCTCGATATAGCTTAGTCGCCCCTGGATGGATTGCAAAACGTGAGTGGTGTGCCTGCGATAAGATCTCATCCTATAATTCCTTAAAATTGGGAACGCATACCCCATTCCTGTACAAGTAGGTTCCGTTGTCTGCGGTATGGTATCCTTTCACATTATTACCCACAGCTTTTCTGAGTGCATCGTCTACCGTTTGAGCCTCACATATTTTCCAAAGTAAGTATGCCCGGTTTATGGCTTCCAATCCTATGGCATCTTTGGTAATCGTAGTAGCACACAAACTTAATTTTTCCCAAGGAAGCCACTAACTCCTTTGCTTCTCGTTCTTCTGATATGTCATTTCTCCTTTTACTTAATGCATCTGCTACTATGTTAGCCGTTCCCGGGTGGTATGCGATTGCTAAGTCATAATCTGCTAGTAGCTCCATCCATCTCTTCTATCTCAGATTAAGATCTAGTTACGTAAATATATATATTTTAAACTCTTGTGATTAGTAAAAACTTGGACTTTTTCCCCATATAAATACGCACGCCAAATTTTTAAAGCAAAAACAACTACTGCCAATTATAAATCATGGATGGGATAATTTATCTCATATCTCCTCAACTGTCTAGATGCATAGGCAATTACTCGTTCTTGCTGCATCAGCACACAACCTAGTCATGACCCTGATGCGTCAGTGTATACCAAATATGGTACCCCAGTCCTTGATAAACCAATATTGGAGTATTAGTCAAATGCCCTTTCAACCTTCGAAAGCTCTCCTCACAGTTTTTAGTCCAATTAAATTTCACATCATTTCCCGTAAGTTGAGTCATAGGCTTGGCTATACTCGCAAATCCTTCAACAAATTTTTGATAGTAACCTGCTAGGCCCAGAAAACTACGGACCTCTATTGCGTTTCTGGGTGTCGGCCATCCCATAATCGCTACAAATTTTTTTTTCCGGATCCACTGATACTCCAGCTTCAGACACAACGTGACCTAGAAAGTCAATCTTCCTCTGCCAGAAAGTATATTTGCTCAACTTAGCATATAACTTGTATTCTCGTAAATTTTCTAGTACTACCCTTAAGTGATCCGTATGAACAATGCACCCGGATGTGTCCACTCTAACCACACTTAAAACAAGTGAGCACCCCTCTGATCTCTACAAGCCGATATTCTAATTATCCATGGTATATTTCTACAACTCAACTAATTTTCCTATCCTTGCTTGGGTCACTTTTTCCTGTTTGGTTTCCGCCTCAATGCCTTGTTCCACTAAGAACGTTGTTCGCACTAAATTGACCATGTTATTGTACTTTTGCACTATGCAACGATTTTTTTTTCACCTCTAGCGTCAAACATCTTTGAAACTTGAGTACCATATCATATTCGTTTGTTTCTCTCCCTCTAAAGCTTATAAATAGACAAAAATTCTAGATCATACTCCCGTACTGACTTAGACCCCTGTCAAAGATCGACAAACAACATAACCATTTGGTCTACTGCCTCTTGTGGAAAATTCACCCGTGCAAATTCCTCCTTAAAGTCGTGCCAACTAGGCATGTGATTTGCATGAGTACTAATGACAACGCTATCCACCAACTTGTGTTTCGTCCCTTAAATATTAAATCGCCAATTGCTTCCAAAACTCAATCGAACACATGATGGTCTCGTAGTCGTTATCTAACATATTCACCCAGTTGTGTGTTGTAATCGGATCCATCCCTCCACTAAATTATTCAAATTCCTTCACATCTTCAAAGTATTCCAATATGTGGGCCTTGATCCCGTACTTGCATCTTTGGCACTAGAGTAGGTGGTGGTGAGTATTGAGGTGCCCCAAACTCTTGAACAAGAGGCTAGAGTGCAGCGAACTCAAGAGATGCATGCTTGGGAACTACAACTCTTGGTATTCGATTTGCTACAGGAACTTGCTGCAACTAAAACGCTAACGCCTCACACATTTCTCACATCACAGGTGCATTTAGCACTGCATAATCCACCACTAGAGCAACAACGGCTGGTTGTTGAGTTGGAGCAACACCTTCCTGCTCAAGCGGCCAACCATTATAGTCTCGCTGACAATCTCCAATACGCAAATAAGTCCTACAAATAACACTCTTCGGCGGCATATTTTCCACATAAACACTCGATTCACACATTACACTACAATAGTATTATAAATCAACGAAATTTAAATGACTTCACGCAAGTTACTCTGAGTGGTGCTCCCCCATTGAAAATACTTTTTTTTTAAACTACTAAAACTTTAAAACAGAGCTCTCCGGATCAGAACCGGAGTAGCAACCTGGCTCTGATACCAAAATTGTAACACCCGTCTCCAAAATACATGACACGTGTCATCGCCTCGTACTTAACTTATAATTTATTTGAAAACTCATATAAAGTATAAGTGATAATTCTTTTTATTAAAAGAATTCTCGTCAAACCCAAGCATAAAATTATTTCAAAAAACATAAGAAAATAACCTTTAAAAATAATCTAACGATACTCAAGATTCAAAATAAAATTATATAAATAATGTTTAAAAATTCCCAAAACGTAGCACCACCCCGAGTCACTGCATCACTATTGCTCGAACTCATCTGCATCCAAAAGGAGGCATGAGTAACATAATTACTCAGTGAAACAATCACGCCTACCCACATATTTCCATTATACAAGTATATATATAATTTTGATAATTACTTTATTTAGGAATAAAACTAGCACGATTGATTCCACAAAAGTCGACACAAATACTACCAAGATATATGTATTTAAACCGTGTTTGTCTAAGTCACAACCACTCCTCCCCATCCCTAACCACGTCGGTTTAAGGATTTGGAACCCCCAAAGCCACGTCGGCTTAACACCACGGCCACGTCGGCCTATTCGCTCACGTCGAGCTCCCGTCACGTCGACGGTTGTTTCCGGCCTGCCAGCCGTTAATGAACTACGACTCAACACCGCTGTTGTCGTAGCCCAACACCCATCAACGTAGTTAAACCAACTAACGTTACTCGATTCCACCATACCCGCGTTACGTGAATATCACATTCACCAAAAATTTATTCTCACATTAATGAATCAACCATTATACTTGCTTAGACTAATGTTTAATATTTATCTAATAATTCTATTAGTTTATTTCAGTTAATTAATTGATTATGCTTCATTTTACTATACCATAATCCACCATAAATAATTTAGTATCCTTAACCAATAAACCAACACATAATAATTTATCTTTTTTTAATAATTAAGTCAACATAATAATCTCCATTAAAATAATAAATTAACATAATATTTCTACTATTTTCTCCCACCACACCACACAAGTAGATCACCACATTCCTATTCATTTTTTAAATATTTTTTATTTATTATTTAATAAATCCCTAATAGGTTTAACTTCTTTTTCCTGATAAAAACATCCTTAATTCTTGCAACAATTAGTTAAAACCCTAACACCACACATGATTTTAACCTCTAATTTCCTCCCTAAATAAAGCACTCATCAAAATACATATACATAATTGTATAATGAAAACCATAGGTCATGTCTCACCTCACTGCGAAACCTGGGTTAATGGAATGTTGAAATCGTCGGTCGTGCATAGATTTCTCTTCCTCCGACGATGGTAAACACGAACACCGTGGCTCTCCAACGCTGAACTTTCTACCCTTCAGATCTGTCAGAATCTCTCTCTTTCTTCTTGCTTTTGTTTCTGATGCGTGGCTGCCTCTAATCCCTTTTGACGACGTCTTATATAGCCATTAGGGTTAATTAGGGTTTCAGAACGATTGTCCGTTATACCCTCACTTTAATTTATGTGGACCTCATGGTTTAAATTTAGGCCCGGGATGTTACACTATCACTTCCCAATCGATTTCTTACGCTCTCAAACTTGTTATGATAATCGACAATTCCGTTAACCTCATGTAACTTCTTTAACTCTTCTACCGGATCATCCCAAAGATCCTCCAATCGTTCTATCAAAACTTCTTTATAAGTTTTCCAATCTTTCAACACCAGGTAACCATATTCCGAATTCACTAAAGATTGATGCCAATTTGCTGCAATATCTTCCAAGTGAATCGAAACCATATTTACCTTAACATCCTCTGGTGTATGATCTATCTCAAAGAATTGCTCCACCTTAAAGAGCCATTCCTTTATTTTGTCTCCATTAAAGCGTGGAAAATCGATCTTCGCTAATCTTGTAACACCATTATTACTCCTCACCGAACCTGCTTGTGAAGATTCAGCGCTCCGGCGACATGTTCGAGAGTTTTCTGGACCAAATTGATTCGATAATATTCTCATTAGCTCCTCCAATTTCGAAAACTTCTGGTCAAATTTATCATCTTGATATGTGAATTTTTGAACCAGATTTTCTTCCAAGTTACTAAATCGCGAGTCAATTTTCTCCAATTTATCATCCTGTAGCTCCAGACGTTTCTCGAACGTTCGGAACTGATTTCCAAAAGTTTCTTCGAACGTACTCAGTGATTCTAGCCTCTGCACTGCCGATCTTGTATCTGGCATTGTCGTGAGGTTCGACTGGTAACTGATACCTTTGATACAATCAGAATATACTGAATCAATACAGTTTTATTATCTATGTGGAATCCAATGTTCTACACAAACAAAGAATTACACAGCTCACCTTCAAGAAATCATGAACAAGAAGATTTCCAGATTGGGTAAACTCAGAGAACTACAGATGAGAGAGACGAGTAACAAACTCGTAAACAACAAAAACAATGAATATCTTTTAGCTCACAATTCATCTATTTAATATTCTCAGACTGATCGTTAGTTACAATTCATCTCTACCCTTGATCTTCTTTACAATCGAGCCTTACACGTGTCCTTCTTCAACTTCACTTCTTTACTATATCAATCAGCTATAGATTCTCACAGATCTTGTGTGTTTCCCTGTTGGAACTTAATTATTATGTGTTTTATTTTGATTAAAAATCTCTCTAATCTCTGTTTGAACTCTACTCTCAAGTTCTATTTAATTATTATGTCTTTTTATTTTATTTCACAAATTTTTAAAAGAATGTTTATTTTTTACGAACTAAAATTTTAAGGTTTATTTCTATTAATGTGGTCTCATTTTTCCAATAAAATAAAATATTATTTTCATAACCAAAAAGTCAGAAGAATATTTTATTTTAATAAACTAACAAAGCTTTTGTTTAACAAAAAATGTGCTGATCATATTACTTTTTTGTCTCATCATATTGGGAATGTTAGGTTGTGTTTACGTGGATTATGAGTCCATAATAGACGTGAAAGAATTTTGATAGGTATATTATGAAAAATTGTTAAATGTTGTTTTACGAAAAAATTGTGTCATATAGAATACTTAAGTGTTTGAGAATTCAGTTTTTGTTAAGTGTTGTTTTACGGAAAAAAACAATGAAAATACTTCATCTATTAACTCTTCTCTTCACTTGTTTATATGTTAAAACTGAATTAAATACGTATGTGTATTATAATACATACACGTGTGTATGTATCACGACTATCTCTTGTAGCTAAACTACGATCATGTGAGTCACATATTAGATGTGCTTTTTTACTGCAGATGGTATGCTTCTTTTTGAGAATCACATATTAGATGTTCATGTTTAGGATTTGTTTGTTAAGGATATTATCTATTTCTCATATGCTTTTAAATTTTTAAAATCGTTTTTAAGATATTACTAAAAAATTATTAAGAAATTTTAGTAAATTTTTTTTAAAACATTTTTATGAAATTAATTTGCATTAAAATGATATTTTATATACATCCATGAACAACATCACAATCATAATGTTTTAAATTCGTATCAAGAGTACCAACGACGTGATGAGTCGTCTACTCTGAATTTTATACCAACTTAATTTCCAAAATCTGGAATGATTGTTTTAGATTAATGACAATTAAAGAATTGCTTCAGCAGGGTGGTCGTGAACTTCTTACTTTTCTCGATCCGAGATTTCAAGGAAATTACACATGATATATTTAATTTTTTATAATTATATTTAAAATAATTATTTTAAAGTTATTCTAATAAAAACTTGTATGTTTGGTATGTCAAACAACGGAATAAATAAGTCTATATTAAAGATGATTCATTCTCTTTTGAATAAACCATATACAAAATTTAGAGATATTCCGTACGAATAACATCAGATTTTGTTCAAGACGTTTGCGGTAAAATAATTTATTTTTATATATATAATTGTTTTTAATATTTTTAGTAATATATAAGTAAATTTCGTAGCAAGAGTTTACATGTGATCCCATGAATACAAAATTGGTGGAAGAAGCTTTTCAAAAATAGGCTGCGGTACAATTTTTTCGCCACATGAATGAGTGGAAACAAAAGTGGAAAAAGGGAAAATACAAACCAAGAGGGTTGAATGAGTCGGTTTGGAACGACTTTATTCGTTTTTGAAAATCTTCTAGCGATGATGCCATCTCGAGGACTAATTTGGGAAACCAGAAGAGCAACCGAGGAGGCAAAGGCATTTACATTCACAATGCTGGATCGACTAGTTTTCTGAGATGAGCCGATCAATTGGTAAATTTTATTATTATATTTATTTTATTTATTATTATTTGAAATTTTTTAAATATTAATTTAGTATATTTTTATATTTAAGCACAAGAATTTTTAGTGCCTCCTGATCACTTGCAACTTCTTGATGCCATCCACACGAACAAAAAGACTGGTCGCATCCAAGATGGTCTCGTTTGTGAGATCATCGAAAATGTGAAAAAGAAAAAGGTGATCTTTTGTCTCACCAGCCTCAAGTTGGTTCTTAATATTCGTTGCCAAATTACCTCGTTCTGAGATTAACCATCTGGTTATTGATATAAGTTTAATTTCTCTTTTTATTTATTTTTATATAAAATATTATAAAAAATTTTAAGAATATTTTTTTTGTTTTTATTGGAAGTACCATTTTCTAATAATCGTCATCTAGGATCTGGGAGAGTTGCAGATACTAGTCTTGCAACATATGCGGCTGAAAATGAGGACAACACACAATTCAAAGAAAAAGGTGGATATGAAGATAGAAATGACCAAGGTAAAATATTTTTTAGATTTTATAAAAACCAAATTTCCGAATTATCCGAATGAATTTTTTACTCCTTTTTCTCCTCGTCTAATGTAATTTGTAGATTTGAACAAAATTAAAATTAAAATATTATTATATATATAATTTGAAATATTATTTATATTTAATTTTATCATTTTTTAAGTATTTAAAAATATTTATTAAATTTAATAATTTAAACTTTTATTTTAAAAATAAATATATTTTTTAAAATATTTAATAAATATTTTTAAAAATAATTATTAATTTTTAATAAAATTGTTTGGTTAATTCCAACTTTAGTCTTAAATTTTGTCATAATATAGAAAATTAAGCTAGCTTTACTTGGGCGTTAGATTCGTGTCATTCTAAACTCTGAATCAAAAGCTCAAGACAATTTAGTGCGGACATGTCAAGTTGATCGGCCAGTTAAATTGATTATTCTAAACTAATAATTGGTGCTCATTGAACAAGGGTTTACAAATGAAGCATAATGAATGGCATCATGCAGTATTGGATAGATTGGATTACTTGGAGGATTTGTCATAGCTATTTTGGTTTTAAATTTTTTCACACTATAGAAAATCGAGCCAGCTTAACGTAGGCGTTTGATTTCTATCATTCGGAACTCTGAATCAAAAGTTAAAGGTGATTTAGTGCGGATATGTCAAGCTAATCGGCCAGTTAAATTGATCATTCTAAGCTGATCATTGGTGCTTAATAAGCTAAGGTTTACAAATGAAGCATAATGCATGGCATCACGCAGTTTGGGATAGATTGCATTACTTGGAGGCTTTGTCGTAGCTACTTCGGTCTTAAATTTTGTCACAATATAGAAAATTGAGGCAGCTTAGTGTGGCCTTGGATTCGTGTCATTCTGAACTCTAAATCTAAAGTTACGTACGGACATGTCAAGTTTATCAGCTAGTTAAAATAATTATTCTAAACTGAACATCGGTGATCCTTGAGTAAATACGTCTAAATGAAGCATAATACAAGGCATCACGCAGTTCGGGATATATTGAATCACTTGTAGGCTTTGTCGTATCAATTTCGATCTTAAATTTTGTCACAATATAGATTAAGCTAGCTTTAATTAGGCATTGGATTCGTGTCATTCTAAATTTTGAATCAAAAGTTAAAGACGATTTAGTGCAGACAAATCAACTTGATCAGCCAGTTCAATTGATCATTCTAAAGTGATAATTGGTGCTCATTGAGCAAAGGTTTACAAATGAAATATATTGTATGGCATCATGCAGTTTGGGATAGATTGGATTAGCAGGAGGCTTTGTCATAACTATTTTGGTCTTAAATTTTTTCACAATATAGAAAATTAAACTAGATTAACGTGGGTGTTGGATTTATGTCAATTTGAGCCCTATATCAAAAGTTAAAAACGATTTAATGCGTATATGTGAAGTTGATCAGCTAGTTAAAATGAGCACCTAAACTGATCATTGTTGCTCATTGTGCAAAAGTTTACAAATGAAGCATAATGGATGGAATCACGCAGTTTCGGGATAGTTTGGATTATTTAGAGGCTTTGTCGTAGCTATTTCGATCTTAAATGTTCTCACAATATAGAAAATTGAGCTACCTTAATGTGGGCGTTGGATTCGTGTCATTCTAAAATTTGAATAATGCTTGGTGCTCATTGAGCAAAGGTTTACAAATGAATCATAATGCTTGGCCTCACCTAGTTTGGGATTGATTGGATTACTTGGAGACTTTGTCGTAGCTATTTTGGTCTTAACTTTTCTCACAATATAGAAAATTGAGCTATCTTAACGTGGGTGTTTGATTCGTGTCATTCCGAACTCTAAATCACAAATTACAGACGATTTAGTACGGACATGTCAAATTAATCAGATAGTTAAAATGATTATTCTAAACTGATCATTGGTGCTCCATGAGTAAAGGCTTATAAATGAATCATAATGCATGACATCACACAGTTTAGGATAGAATGGATTACTTTGAGGCTTTTCCTAGCTCTTTAGTCTCAAATGTTGTCCCAATATCGAAAATTGAGCTAGCTTAACGTGGGCGTTGGATTTGTATCATTCTGATCTTTGAATCAAAAGTTAAAGACGATTTAGTGCGGACATGTAAAGTTGATCGGGCAGTTAAAATGATCATTCTAAACTTATTATTGGTGCTCATTGGAAAAGGTTTACAAATGAAGCATCATGCATGGCATCACGCATTTTGGGAGAGATTGGCTTACTTGGAGACGTTGTCGTAGCTATTGCGGTCATAAATTTTCTCACAATATAGAAAACTGAGCTAGTTTAACGTGGGCGATGGTTTCGTGTCATTCTGAAATCCAAATCACAAGTTATAGACGATTCATTCCAGACATGTCAAATTGATTGTCCAGTTAAAATGATTATTCTAAACTGATCATTGGCGCTCCTTGAGTAAAGGCTTATAAATGAAGTATAATGCATGGCATCAAGCAATTTAGGATAGGTTGGATTACTTTGAGGGTTTGCCAAGCTTTTTTAGTCTCAAATGTTATCACAATATGGAAAATTGAGCTAGTTTAATGTGGGCATTGGATTCATGTCATTTTGAGGTCTAAATCAAAATTTAAAGACAATTTAGTGCGTACATGTCAAGCTGATCAGCTAGTTAAAATGATCATTCTAAACTAATAATTGGTGTCATTGAGCTAAGGTTTACAAATGAAGCATAGTCCAAGGCATCACGCACCTTGGGATAGATTGGATAACTTGGAGAATTTTTCGTAGCTATTTCAGTCTTACCTTTAGTCATAAAATAGAAAATTGAGCTCGCTTAACGTAGGCGTTAGATTCGTGTCATTATAAACTCTGAATCAAAAGTTAAAGACGATTTCATGTGGACATGTCAAGGTTATCGGCTAGTTAAATTGATCAATCTAAACAGATCATTGGTGCTCATTCAAGAAAGATTTACAAATGAAGCATAATGCATGACATCACGCAGTTCCAGACTGATTGGATTACTTGGAGGCTTTGTCGTAGATATTTCCATCTTAAATTTTGTCACAATATAGAAAATTGAGCTACTTTAACGGGAGCAATGGATTCATGTCATTATGAACTCAGAATCAATAGTTAAAGATGATTTAGTGCGGATATGTCAAGTTGATCAACAACTTAATTTGATCGGCAACTTAAATTGATCATTCTAAACTGATCACTGGGGCTCATTGAGCAAAGGTTTACAAATGAAGCATAATGCATGGAATCACGTAATTTTGGATAGATTGGCATACTTGGAGACATTGTCGTACCTATTTTGGTCCTAAATTTTGTCACAATATAGAAAATTGAGCTAGATTAACGTGGGCATTGGATTCATGTCATTCTAAACTCAAAATTAAAAGTTAAAGACGATTTAGTGCGGACATGTCAAGTTGATCGGCCACTTAAAATGACCATTCTAAACAGATCATTGGTGCTCCTTGAGAAAAGACTTATAAATTAAGCATAATGCATGGCATCACGCTGTTTAGGATATATTGGATTGCTTTGGCTAGCTCTTTCAGTCTCAAATGCTGTCACAATGTGGAAAATTGAGCTAGATTAACGTGGGAGTTAGATTCATGTCAATTTTAGCTCTAAATCAAAAGTCAAAGATGATTCGGTACGGACATGTGAAGTTGAACAGCAAGTTAAAATGATCATTCTAAACTGATAATAGGTGTTTCATTGAGCAAAAGTTTACAAATGAGACATAATGCATGGCATCACTCAGTTTTGGATATATTGGCTTACTTGGAGACCTTTTGTAGCTATTTTGGTCCTATATTTTGTCACAATATAGAAAATTGAGCAATCTTAACGTGGGCATTGGATTCGTGTCATTCTGAACTCAAAATCAAAAATTAAAGACGATTTAGTGCGGACATGTCAAGTTGATCGACCAGTTAAAATGATTATTCTAAACTGATCATTCGTGCTCCTTGAGTAAGAGCTTATAAATAAAGCATAATGCATGGCATCACGCAGCTAAGGCTAGATTGGATTACTTTGAGGCTTTGCCTAGCTCTTTTAGTCTCAAATATTGTCACAATATGGAAAATTGAGCTAGCTTAATGTGGACGTTGGATTCATGTCATTTTGAGCTTTAAATCAAAAGTCAATGATGATTTGAGAAAATGTTTACAAATGAAGCATAATGCATGGCATCATGCAATTTGAGACAGATTGGATTACTTGGAGACTTTTTCGTCACTATTTATGTTTTAAATTTTGTCACAATATAGAAAATTGAGCTAGCTTAACTTGAACATTGGATTCGTGTCATTCTAAACTCTGAATTAAAAGTTAAAAAAAGATTTAGTGTGGACATGTATGGTTGATTGACCAGTTAAATTAATTATTCTAAATTGATCACTGGTGTTAATTGAAAAAAGGTTTAGAAATGAAGCTTAATGCATGTCATAACACAGTTTGGGATAGATTGGATTACTTGGAGACTTTTTCATAGCTATTTCTGTATTAGATTTTGTCACAACATAGAAAGTTGAGCTAGCTTAAAGTGGGTGTTGGATTCTTGTCATTCTGAACTATGAATCAAATGTTAAATACGATATACTGCCGACATGTGAAGTTTATCGGCCAGTTAAATTGATCATTCTAAACTTATCATTGGTGCTAATTGAAAAAAGGTTTACAAATAAAGCATCATGCATGGCATTACTTAGTTTAGGAAGAATTGGCTTACTTGGAGACATTGTAGTACCAGTTTTGGTCCTAAACTTTGTCACAACATAGAAAATTAAGCACACTTTTTCCACGAAATCCCCAACGAAAAATACGCACTATTCCTTCTTTTCGTTCGAAAAGATCATAACAGCACAACGTGGACGTTGGATTCCTCTCATTCTGAACTTTAATTCATGGCATCACACTGAGCATAATGCATGGCATCACAATGAGCATAATGCATGGCATCACACTGTCTAGGATATATTGGATTACTTTGAAGCTTTGGCTAGCTTTTTCAGTCTTAAATGTTGTCACAAATTGGAAAATTGAGCTAGGTTAATGTGAGCGTTAGATTCATGTCAATTTTAGCTCTCCATCAAAAGTCAAAGACTATTTAGTGCGGACATGTCAAGTTGATCAGCTAGTTAAAATGATCATTCTAAAGTGATAATTGCTGTTCATTGAGCAAAGGTTTACAAATGAAGCATAATGCATGGCATCACGTGGTTTTGATAGATTGGCTTACATGGATACTTTTTCGTAGCTATTTTGGTCCTAAAATTTGTCACAATATAGAAAATTGAGCTAGCTTAATGTGGGCATCGGATTCATGTCATTCTGAACTCAAAATCAAAAGTTAAAGACGATTTAGTGCGGACATGTCAAGTTGATCGGCCAGTTAAATTGATTATTATAAATTTATCTTTGGTGCTCGTTGAGCAAAGGTTCACAAATAAAGCATAATGCAAGGCATCACGCATTTTGAGATAGAGTGGCTTACTCAGAGATTTCTCGTAGTTATTTCAGTCCTAAATTTTGTCACAATATGGAAAATTGAGCTAGCTTGACATGGACGTTGGGATCATGTCATTTCGAGCTCTAAATCAAAAGTTAAAGATGATTTAGTGTGGACATGTTAAGTTGATTAGCTAGTTAAATAATCATTCTAAACTGATAATTGATGCTCATTGAGCGAATGTTTACAAATGAAGCATAATGCATGGCATCATGCAGTTTGAGATAGATTGGATTACTTAGAGACTTTTTCGTAGCTATTTCTGTTTTAAATTTTGTGACAATATAGAAAATTGAGCTAGCTTAACTTGAACGTTTGATTCGTGTCATTCGGAACTCTGAATCAAAAGTTAAAAACGATTTAGTGAGGACATGTCAAGTGGATCAACAAGTTAAATTGATCATTCTAAACTGATCATTGGAGCTAATTGAAAAAGGTTTACAAATGAAGCATCATGCATGGAATAACTCACTTTGGGATAGATTGGATTACTTGGAGACTTTTTCATAGCTATTTATTTCTTAAGTTTTGTCACAATATAGAAAGTTCAGCAAGGTTAAAGTGGGTGTTGGATTGTTGTCATTCTGAACTCTGAATCAAAAGTTAAAGAAGATTTAGTGCGGACATGTGAAGTTGATCAGCAAGGTAAATTGATCATTCTAAACTTATCATTGGTGCTAATTGAGAAAAGGTTTACAAATAAAGTATCATGCATGCCATTACGCTGTTTAGGATAGATTGGCTTAATTGGAGACTTTGTCGTAGCGATTTTGGTCCTAAATTTTGTCACAACAAAGAAAATGGAGCAGAGTTTTTCCAGGAAATCCCCAATGAAAAATATGCACTATTCCTTCTTTTCGGTCGAAAAGATCACAGCAGCTTAACGTGGACGTTGGATTCATCTTATTCTGAACTATAAATCAAAAATTACAGACAATTTAATGGGTACATGTCAAGTTTATCGGCCAGTTAAAATGATTATTCTAAACTGATCATTGGTGCTCCTTGATTAAATACTTATAAATGAAGCATAATGCATGGCATCACACAGTTTAGGATATATTGGATTACTTTGAAGCTTTGGCTAGCCCTTTCAGTCTCAAATGTTGTCACAATGTGGAAAATTGAGCTACGTTAACGTGGGCTTTAGATTCATGTCAATTTTAGCTCTAAATCAAAAGTCAAAGATGATTTAGTGCACACATTTCAAGTTGATCAGCTAGTTCAAATGATCATTCTAAAGTGATAATTTGGTGCTCATTGAGCAAAGGTTTACAAATGAAGCATAATGCATGATATCACGCAGTTTGGGATAGATTATATTACTTGGAAACTTTGTCGTGGCTATTTCGGTCTTAAATTTTGTCAGAATATAGAAAATTGAGGTAGATTAAAGCGGGCATTGCATTCGTGTCATTCTGAACTCTGAATCAAAAGTTAAAAAAAATTTAGTGCAAACATGTCAAGTTCATCGGCCAGTTAAATTTATAATTCGAAACTGATCATTGGTGCTCGTTGAACAAAGTTTTACAAATGAAACATTATGCCTGGCATCACGCAGTTTTGGAATAGATTTTCTTACTTGGTGACTTTGTCATATCTATTTTGATCCTCAAATTTGTCACAATATGGAAAATTGAGCAAGCTTAACGTGGGCGTTGGATTCATGTCATTTTGAGCTCTAAATCAAAAGTTACATACGATTTAGTGCGGACATATCAAGTTGATCGGCCAGTTAAAATGATTATTCTAATTGATCATTGGTGTTCCTTGAGTAAAGGCTTATAAATGAAGAATAATGCATAGCATCACGCAGTTTAGGATATATTGAATTACTTTGGGACTTTGCCTACTTTTTTCAGTATCAAATGTTGTCACAATATGGAAAATTGAGCTAACTTAACGTGGGCGTTTGATTAATGTCATTTTCAGCTCTAAATCAAAAATTAAAGACAATTTAGTGTGGATATATAAAGTTGATTAGCTAGTTAAAATGATCGTTCTAAAGTGATAATTGGTGTTCATTGATCAAAGGCTTACAAATGAAGCATAATGCATGGCATCACGCAGTTTGGATAGATTAGCTTACTTTGAGACTTTTTCGTAGCTATTTTGGTCCTAAATTTTGTCATAGTATAGAATATGGAGCTAGCTTAACGTGGGTATCGGATTCGTGTCATTCTGAACTCAAAATCAAAAGTTAAAGACGATTTAGTCTGGACATGTCAAGTGTATCGGCCAGTTGAATTGAATATTATAAGCTGATCATTGGTGCTCGTTGAGAAAGTTCACAAACGAAGCATAATGCGTTGAATCACGCTGTTTGGGATAGATTGGCTTACTTGGAGACTTTTTTCGTAGCTATTTTAGTCCTTAATTTTGTCACAATATTGAAAATTGAGCTAGCGTAACTTGAACGATTGATTCGTGTCATTCTGAACTCTGAATCAAAAGATAAAGACGATTTAGTGAGGACATGTCAAGTGGATCAACCGGTTAAATTGATCATTCTAAACTGATAATTGATGGTCATTGAGAAAATGTTTACAAATGAAGCATAATGCATGGCAACGGGCAGTTTGAGATAGATTGGATTACTTGGAAACTTTTTTGTAGCTATTTTGGTTTTAAACTTTGTCACAATATAGAAACTTTTAGCTAGATTAACTTGAAAGTTGGATTCGTGTCATTCCGAACTTTGAATGAAAAGTTAAAGATGATTTAGTAAGGACTTATCAAGTTGATCAACCAGTTAAATTGATCATTTTAAACTAATCATTGGAGCTAATTGAAAATTTTTTTACAAATGAAGAATTATACATGGCATAACGCAGTTTGGGATAGACTGGATTACTTGGAGACTTTTTTATAGCTATTTCTCTCTTAATGTTTGTCACAATTTAGAAAATTGAGCTAGGTTAAAGTGGTTGTTGGATTCTTGTCATTCTGAACTCTGAATCAAAAGTTAAAGAAGATTTAGTGCGGACATGTGAAGTTGATCGGCCAGTTACATTGATCATTCTAAACTTATCATTGGTGCTAATTGGAAAAAGGTTTACAAATAAAGCATCATGCATGGCATAACGCAGTTTAGGATAGTTTGGCTTACTTGGAGACTTTGTCGTAGCTATTTTGGTCCTAAATTTTGTCAGAAAAAAGAAAATTGAGCAGACTTTTCCAGGAAATCCCCAATGAAAAATACGCACTATTCCTTCTTTTCGTTCGAAAAGATAATAACAGCTTAACGTGGACGTTGGATTCACCGCATTTTGAACTCTAAATCAAAAGTTACAGACGATTTAACACGTACGTGTCAAATTTATCGGCCAGTTAAAATGATTATTCTAAGCTGATCATTGGTGCTCCTTGAGTAAAGACTTATAAATGAAGTATAATGCATGGCATCACACAGTTTAGGACATATTGGATTACTTTTAAGCTTTGGCTAGCTCTTTCAGTCTCAAATATTGTCACAATATGGAAAATTGTGCTAGCTTAACATGGGCGTTAGATTCATGTCAATTTTAGCTCTAACTTAAAAGTCAAAGATGATTCAGTGCGGATATTTCAAGTTGATCAGCTAGTCAACATGGTTGTTCTATAGTGATAATTGGTGCTCATTGAGCAAAGGTTTACAAATGAAGCATAATGCATGATATCACGCTTTTTGGGATATATTGGATGACTTGGAAACTTTGTCATAGCTATTTCAATCTTAAATTTTGTCAAAATATAGAAAATTGAGCTTGATTGAAGTGGGCATCACATTCGTGTCATTCTGAACTCTGAATCAAAAGTTAAAGACAATTTAGTGCAGAAATGTCAAGTTCATCGGCCAGTTAAATTTATCATTTGAAACTGATCATTGGTGCTCATTGAGCAAAGGTTTAGAAATGAAGCATAACGCATGGCATCACGCAGTTTGGAATACATTGGAATACTTGGAGGCTTTGTCGTAGCTATTTCGGTCTTTAATTTTGTCACAATATAGAAAATTGGGGTAGCTTAATTTGGGGGTTGGATTCATG
Source organism: Pugionium cornutum (assembly GCA_018901935.1). Lineage (NCBI taxonomy): Eukaryota > Viridiplantae > Streptophyta > Magnoliopsida > Brassicales > Brassicaceae > Pugionium > Pugionium cornutum. The sequence continues at coordinate 23,459,314 of CM032159.1, forward strand.
TCATTCTGAACTCTAAATCAAATGTTACGTACAATTTAGTGCGAACATGTCAAGTTTATCGGATAGTTCAATTGGTCATTCTAAACAGATTATTGGTACTCATTGAGGAAAGGTTTACAAATGAAACATAATGTATGGCATCACGCAGTTTGGGATATATTGGAATAGTTGAAGACTTTTTCGTAGCTATTTTGGTCTTAAATTTTGTCACAATACAAAAAATCGAACTAGCTTAACACGCACATTGGATTCGTGTCATATTGAACTCTGAATCAAAAATTAAAGACGATTTAGTGCGAACATATCAAGTTGATGGGCCAGTTAAATTAATAATTCTAAACTGATCATTGGTGCTCATTGAGAAAAGGTTTACAAATGAAGCATCATGCATGACATCACGCATTTTGGGATAGATTGGCTTACTTGGAGACTTTGTCATAGCTATTTCGGTCCTAAATCTTGTCATAATATAGAAAATTGAGCTAGCTTAACGTGGACGTTGGATTTGTGTCATTCTGAACTCTAAATGAAAAGATTTAGTGCGGATATGTCAAGTCGATCAGCAAGTTAAAATGGTTATTATAAACTGTAAAAGCTTATAAATGAATCATAATGAATGGCATCGCGCAGTTTAGGATAGATTGGATTACTTTTAGTTTTTGCCTAGCTCTTTCCTTCTCAAATGCTGTCACAATATGGAAAATTGGGCTAGCTAAACTTGGGCGTTGGTTTCATGTCATTTTGAGAACTAAATCAAAAGTTAAAGATGATTTTGTGCGGACATGCCTAGTTGATCGACCAGTTAAATTGATCATTCTAAATTGATCATTGATGCTCATTGAGCAAAGGTTTACAAACGAAGCATAATGCATGGCATCCTGCATTTTGGGATAGATTGGATTAGTTGGAGAATTTTTGTAGCTATTTCTGTCTTAAATTTGATCACAATTTAGAAAATCGAACTAGCTTAACGCGGACATGGGATTCGTGTCATTTTGAACTCTGAATCAAAAGTTAAAGAAGATTTAGTGTGGAAATGTCAAGTTGATCGGTCGGTTAAATTGATCAATCTAAACTGATCATTGGTGCTCATTGAGGAAAGGTTTACAAATGAAGCATCATGCATGGCATCACGCAGGTTGAGATAGATTGGCTTAGTTGGAGACTTTTTTGTAGCTATTTTGGTCCTAATTTTTATCATCATATAGAAAATTGAGCTAGCTTAAGGTGGGTGTTGGATTCGTGTTATTCTGAACTCTAAATCAAAGGTTATAGAAGATTTAGTGCGGACATGTCAAGTAAATCGCCCAGTTAAAATGATTATTTTAAATTGATCATTGGTACTCCTTTAGTAATGGCTTATAAATGACGCATAATGTATGGCATCACGCAATTTAGGATAGACTGGATTACTTTGAGGCTTTGCCTTGCTCTTTCAGTCTCAAATTTTTACAAAATACTAAAACTTGAGCTAGGTTAACGTGGGCGTGGGATTCATGTCATTTTGAGCTCTAAATCAAAAGTTAAAGATTTATTGCGCACATGTCAAGTTGATCAGCTAGTTAAAATGATCATTCTAAACAGATAATTGGTGCTCTTTGAGCAAAGGTTTACAAATGAAGCATCATGCATGGCATCATGTAGTTTGGGATAGATTGGCTTACTTGGAGACTTTGCCATAGCTCTTTTGGTCCTAAATTTTGTCTTAATATACAAAATTGAACTAGCTTAAGGTGGGTGTTGGATTCGTTTCATTCTGAACTCTAAATCAAAAGTTATAGACGATTTAGTGCAGACATGTCAATTAAATTGGCCAGTTAAAATGATTATTCTAAATGGATGAATTGTGCTCCTTTAGTAATAGCTCAACAGATAATAGGTGCTCTTTGAGCAAAGGTTTACAAATGAAAAATAATGCATGGCATCACGCAGTTTTGGGATAGATTGGATTCCTTGGATACTTTGTCATAGCTATTTTAGTATTAAAATTTGTCACAATATAGAAAATCGAACAAACTTAACGGGAGCATTGGATTCGTGTCATTCTGAACTCTGAATCAAAAGTTAAAGACGATTTAGTGCGGACATGTGAATTTGATCGACAAGTAAAATTGATTATTCTAAACTTTTCATTGGTGCATATTGAGGAAAGGTTTACAAATGAAGCAGTTTTGGATATATTGTCTTACTTGGAGACTTTGTTGTACGTATTTCTGTCCTAAATTTTGTCACAATATAGAAAGTTGCTGAACTCTAAATCAGAAGTTACAGACGATTTAGTGCGGACATATCAAGTTGATCGCCCAGTTAAATGATTATTCTAAACTGAACATTGGTTCTCCTTCAGTAAAAGATTAAAAATGAAGCATAATGCATGGTTTCACACAGTTTAGGATAGATTGGATTACTTTGAGGATTTGCCTAGCTCTTTCAGTCTCAAATGTTGTCATAGTATGGAAAATTGAGCTAGTTTAACGTGGGTGTTGTATTCATGTCATTTTGAGCTCTAAATGAGAAGTTAAAGACGATTTAGTGCACACATGTCAAGTTTATCAGCTAGTTAAAGTGATCATTCTAAACTAATAATTTGTGCTGATTGTGCAAAGGTTTACAAATGAAGTGTAATGAATGGCATCACGCAGTTTGGGATAGATTGGGTTAGTTGGAGACTTTGTCTTAGCTATTTCGGTCTTACATTTTGACACAATTTATAGAAAATCGAACTACCTTAACGCGGAAATACGATCCGTGTCATTCAGACTCTGAATCAAAAGTGAAAGATGATTTAGTGCGGACATGTCAAGTTGATCGGTCCGTTAAATTGATCATTCTAAACTGATCATTGGTGCTCATTGAGCAAAGGTTTACAAATGAAGCATCATGCATGGCATCACGCAGTTTGGGATAAATTGGATGAGATGGAGACTTTATTGTGGCTATCTCAGCCTTATATTTTGTCACAATATAGACACTTGAACTAGCTTAACGCGAACAATGGATTTGTGTCATTCCAAACTCTGAATCAAAAGTTAAAAACGATTTAGAGCGTACATGTCAAGTTGATCGGCCTGTTAAATTGATCATTCTAAACTGATCTTTGGTGCTCATTGAGGAAAGGTTTACAAATGAAGCATCATGCATGGTATCACACATTTCGGGATAGATTTGCTTAATTGGAGACTTGTTCGTAGCTATTTTGGTCCTAAAGTTTCTCATAATATAGAAAATTGAGCTAGAAATTGAGCTAGGTTTACGTGGGCGTTGGATTCGTGTCATTCAGAACTCTAAATAAAAAGTTTTAGACGATTTAGTGCGGATATGTCAAGTAGATCGCCCAGTTAAAATGATTATTCTAAACTGATCATTGGTGCTCCTTGAGTAATGGCTTATTACTGAAGCATAATGTATGGCATTACGCAGTTTAGGATATTTTCAATTACTATGAGGCTATGCCTAGCTCTTTCAGTCTCAAATGTTAACAGGATATGGGAAATTGAGCTAGCTTAACGTGGGTGTTGGATTCATGTCATTTTAAGCTCTAAATCAAAAGTTAAAGACGATTTAGTGCGGACATGTCAAGTTGATCAGCTAGTTAAAATGATCATTCAAAACTGATAAATGGTGCTCATTGAGAAAAGGTTTACAAATGAAGCATAATGCATGGAATCAAGCAATTAAGAATAGGTTTGATTACTTGGAGACTTTGTCGTAGCTATTTTTGTCGTAAATTTTGTCACAATGCAAAACAATGAACTAGCTTAACGTGGACGTTGGATTGTTGTCACTTTGAGCTCTAAATCAAAAGTTCTAGACCATTTAGTGCGACATGTCAAGATGATTGGCCAGTTAAATTGATCATTCTAAATTAATCATTGGCGCTCATTGAGCAAATGTTTACAAATGAAGCATAATGTATGGTATCACGCAGTTTGGGATAGATTGGATTAGTTGGCGACTTTGTCGTAGCTATTTATGTCTTAAATTTTAACACAATATAGAAAATCAAACTAACTTAACGCGGACATTGGATCCATGTCATTCTAAACTCTGAATCAAAAGTTAAAGAAGACTTAGTGCTGACATGTCAAGTTGATCGGCCAGTTAAATTGATCATTCTAAAGTGATCATTGGTGCTCATTGAGAAAAGGTTTACAAATGAAGCATCATGCATGACATCACGCAGTTTGGGATAGATTGGCTTACTTGGAGACTTTTTCATAGCTATTTCGGTCCTAAATCTTGTCATAATATAGAAAATTGAGCTAGCTTAACATGGGCATTGGATTCGTGTCTTTCCGAACTCTAAAAAAAAGTTATAGAAGATTTATTGAGGACATGTCAAGTCATCAGCAAGTTAAAATGATTGTTATAAACTGATATTTGGTTCTCCTTGAGTAAAGGCTTATAAATGAAGCATAATAAATGGCATCACGCAGTTCAAGATAGATTGGATTACTTTAAGCCTTTGCCTAGCTCTTTCCGTCTCAAGTGCTGTCACAATATGGAAAATTGAGCTAGCTTAACTTGGGCGTTGGATTCATGTCATTTTGATCTATAAATCAAAAGTTAAAGACTATTTAGTGTGGACATGTCTATTTGATCGGCCAGTTAAATTGATCATTCTCAATTGATCGTTGGTATTCATTGAGCAAAGGTTTACAAATGAAGAATAATGCATGGCATCACGCATTTTAGGATAGATTGGATTAGTTGGAGACTTTGTCATAGCTATTTCTGTCTTAAATTTTATCACAATATAAAAATTCAAACTAGCTTAACGTGGATATTGGATTCGTGTCATTCTGAACTCTGAATCAAAAGTTAAAGAAGATTTAGTGCAGAAATGTCAAGTTTATCGGCCAGTTATATTCATCTTTCTAAACTGATCATTGATGCTCATTGAGGAATGGTTTACAAATGAAGCATCATGCATGGCATCACGCAGGTGGGGATAGATTTGCTTACTTGGAGACTTTGTCATACCTATTTTGGTCATAAATTTTGTCGTAATATAGAAAATTGAGCTAGCTTGGATTCATGTCATTTTGAGCTCTAAATCAAAAGTTATAGATGATTTAGTGCGGACATGTCAAGTAGATCGTGCAGTTAAAATGATTATTCAAAACTGATCGTAGTGCTCCTTTAGTAAAGGCTTATAAATGAAGCATTATGCATGGCATCATACAGTTTAGGATAGACTGGATTACTTTGAGGCTTTGTCTAGCTCTTTCAGTCTCAAATGTTTACAAAATATGGAAAATTGAGCTAGCTTAATGTGGGCGTTGGATTCATGTCATTTCGAGCTCCAAATCAAAAGTTAAAGATTTATTGGGTACATGTCAAGTTGATCAGCTTGTTAAAATGATCGTTCTAAACAGATAATAGGTGCTCTTTGAGCAAAGGTTTACTAATGAAGCATAATGCATGGCATCAAGCAGTTTGGGATAGATTGGATTACTTGGAGACTTTGTGGTAGCTATTTTTGTCTTAAATTTTGTAAGAATCTAAAATAGTAAGCTAGATTAACGTAGGCATTGGATTTGAGTCATTCTGAACTCTAAATCAAAAGTTAGAGATGATTTAGTGTGGATATGTCAAGTTGATTGGCCAGTGAAATTGATCATTCTAAACTCATCATTGGCTTATAACTGAAGCATAATGCATGGCATCACGCAACTTGGGATAGATTGGATTACTTGGAGAGTTTGTCGTAGCTATTTCAATCTTAAATTTTGTCACAATATAGAAAATTGAATTAGCTTAACGCGGACATTGGATTCGTGTCATTCTGATCTCTTAATCAAAAGTTTAGAATATTTAGTGCATACACGTCAAGTTCAACGGCCAGTTAAATTGACTATTCTAAACAGATCATTGGTGCTCATTGAGAAAAGGGTTACAAATGAAGCATCATGCATGCCATCACGCAGGTTGGGATAGATTGGCTTACTTGGAGACTTTGTCGTACCTATTTTGGTCCGAACTTTTTTCATAATATAGGAAATTGAGGTAGCTTAACGTGGGCGTTCGATTCGTGTCATTCAGAACTCTAAATCAAAAGATATAAATGATTTAGTGCGGACATGTTAAGTAGATGGCCAAGTTAAAATGATTATTCTAAATTGATCATTGGTGTTGCTTGAGTAATGCCATATAAATGAAGCATAATGCATGGCATCACACAGTTTAGGATAGATTGGATTACATTAAGGGTTTGCCTAGCTCTTTTAGTGTCAAATGTTGTTACAATATGAAAACCTGAGCTATTTTAACGTGGGCATTGGATTCATGTAATTTTGTGCTCTAAATCAAAAGTTAAAGACCATTTAGTGCGGACATGTCTAGTTGATCAGCTAGTTAAAGTGATCATTCTAAACTGATTAATTGTGCTCATTAAGGAAGATTTACAAATGAAGCATCATGCATGGCATCACTCAGTTTGGGATAGATTGGCTTACATGGAGAGTTTTTCGTAGCTATTTAGGTCTTAAATTTTGTAATAATATATAAAATTGAGCTACCTTAACTTGGGTGTTGGATTTGTGTCATTTTGAACTCTAATAAATCCACCTCCAACACTTCATCTGATTAGGTCAGTATGCAGATTACCTCTGTAAAGTCGTGTCATTCTGAACTATGAATCAAAAGTTAAAGAAGATTTAGTGCTGTCATGTCAAGTTGATCAGCCAGTTAAATTGATCATTCTAAACTGTTCATCATGTCAAGTTGATCAGCTAGTTAAATTGATCATTCTAAACTGATCATTGGTGCTCATTGAGGAAGGGTTTACAAATGAATCATCATGCATGACATCAAGCAGTTTGGGATAGATTGGCTTACTTGGACACTTTATCGTAGCTTTTTCGGTCCTAAATATTGTCATAATATAGAAAATTAAGCTAGTTTAACGTGGGCATTGGATTCGTGTCATTTTGAACTCTAAATAAATAGTTACAAAAGATATAGTCCAGACTTGTCAAGTCGATCGGCAAGTTAAAATGATTATTATAAACTGATCATTGGTTCTGCTTGAGTAAAGACTTATAAATGAAGCATAATAAATGGCATCACGCAGTTTAGGATAGATTGAATTACTTTAAGGCTTTGCCTAGCTCTTTCCGTCTCAAATGCTGTCATAATATGGAAAATTGAGCTAGCTTAACTTGTGCATGGGATTCATGTCATTTTGAACTCTAAATCAAAAGTTAAAGACGATTTAGTGCAGACATGACAAGTTGATCGGCCAGTTAAATTGATCATTCTAAATTGATCAGTGGGGCTCATTGAGCAAAGGTTTACAAATGAAGCATAATGCATGACATCACGCATTTTGGGATTGATTGGATTAGTTGGAGACTTTTTCATAGCTATTTCTATCTTAAATTTTGTCACAATATAGAAAATCGAACTAGCTTAATGCGGACATTGGATTCGTTTCATTCTGAACTCTCAATAAAAAGTTAAAGAAGATTTAATGCGGAAATGTCATGTTGATGGGCCAGTTAAATTGATCATTCTAACCTGATCATTGGTGCTCATTGTGGCGTTACAAATGAAGCATCATGCATAGCATCATGCAGTTTGGGATAAATTGGCTTACTTGGAGACTTTGTCGTAGCTATTTTGGTCCTAAATTTTGTCATAACATAGAAAATTGAGCTAGCTTAACGTGGGTGTTCCATTCGTGTCATTCTGAACTCTAAATCAAAACTTATAAACGATTTAGTGCGGACATGTCAAGTAGATTGCCCAGTTAAAATGATTATTCTAAACTGATCATTGGTGCTCTTTGAATAATGGCATATAAATGAAGCATAATGCATGGCATCATACCATTTAGGATAGATAGGATTACATTGAGGCTTTTGCCTAGCGCTTTCAATCTCAAATGTTGTTACAATGTGAAAAACTGAACTAGTTAACATGGGCATTGGATTCATGTAATCTTGTGCTCTAAATCAAAAGTTAAAGATGATTTAGTGCGGACATGTCAAGTTGATCAGCTAGTTAAATTGATCTTTTAAACTGATCATTGCTTATGCATGAGTAACGGTGTATAAAAGCATAATGCATGGCATTAGACAGTTTGGCATATATTGGATTACTCGGAGGTTTTGTTGTATCTATTTTGGTCTAAAGTTTTTTCGAAATATTGAAAATTGAGCTATCTTTACTTGGGCGTTGGATTCGTATCATTCTGAACTCTGAATGAATTCAAATCACACTTTTTTGCTTGGCTGATCGGTACTACATTGTTTTTGGTGTGGACATAAAAAGGAATTCCAATTTGGGTCAAGTGAATAAATATAAATGGTTGAATAAAAAAACGTTTTCTTTATTTCAGGAATAATAAAGCTAAAGACGATTTAGTGCAGACATGTCAAGCTGATCGGCTAGTTAAAATGATGATTCTAAATGAATCACTAGTGCTCGTTAAGCAAATATTTACAAATGAAGCATAATGCTTGAAATCATGTAGTTTGGACAGATTGGATTACTTGGAGGTTTTGTCGTATCTATTTTGATCTCTAATGTCGTCACAATATGGAAAATTGAGCTAGCTTAACGTGGGCATTGGATTCATGTAATTTTGAACTCTAAATCAAAAGTTAAAGACGATTTAGTGCAGACATGTCAAGTTGATCAGCTAGTTAAAATGATCATTCTAAACTGATCATTCGTTCTAGTTAAGAAAAGACCTACAAATGAAGCATAATGCATGGCATCACGCAGTTAGGGATAGATTGGATTACTTGGAGGCCTTGTCGTAGCTATTTTGGTCATAAATTTTGTCATAATATCGAAAATTGAGCTAGCTTAACGTTGGCGCTGGATTCCGGTCACTCTGAACTCTGAATCAAAAGTTAAACATGATTTACTGTGGACATGTCAAGTTGATCGTCCAGTTAAAATGATCATACTAAAAAATTTTTGTGCTTCTTGAGTAAAGGCTTATAAATGAACTATAATGCATGGCATCATGCAGTTTGGGATGCATTGGATTACCTCGAGGCTTTGTACTAGCTCTTTCAGTCCCAAATGTTGTAACAATATGGAAAATTTAGCTAGCTTAACGTGGACGTTGGACTCATGTTATTTTGAGCTCTAAATCAAAAATTAAAGACGATTTAGTGTGGACATATCAAGTTGATCAGCTAGTTAAAATGATCATTTTAAACTGATCATTGGTGCTCCTTGTGTGTGTGCTTATAAAAGAAGCATAATGCATGGCACTTATGAATTTGGGATAGATTAGATTACTTGAACCCTTTGTCGTTGCTATTTTGGTTTTAAATTTTGTCACAATATAGAAAATTAAGGTAGCTTAATGTGGATGTTAGATTACTTTCATTTTGACCTCTAAATCAAAAGCTACAGACAATTTAATGCGGACATGTCAAGTTGATCCTCCTGTTAAAAATTATCATTCTGAACTAATCATTGGTGCTCCTCGAGTAAAGGCTTATAAATGAAGCACAATGCATGACATGACGCCGTTTGGGATACATTAGATTAGTTGGGGGCATTGTCGTAGATTTTTTAGTCTCAATTGTTCGCACAATAGAGAAAATTGAGCTAGCTTAACGTGGGGGTTGGATATGTGTCACTTTGAACTTTACATCAAAAGTTACGGACGATTTAGGGCGGACATATCAAGTTGATCGGCCAGTTAAAATGATCATTCTAAACTGATCATTGGTGCTCATTGAGCAAAGACTTACAAGTGAAACATAGTGCATGACATCACGTAGTATAGGATAGATTGGATTACTGGGAGGCTTTGTCATAGCTATTTAGGTCTTAAAATATGTGACAATATAGAAAATTGAGGTAGCTTAACGTGGGCGTTGAATTCATGTCATTTGAACTGTAAATCAACTGTTACGCACGATTTAGTGGGAACATGTAAAGTTGATTGGCCTGTTAAAATTATCATTCTAAACTGATCATTGGTGATCTTTGAGTAAGGGGTTATAAATGAATCATAATGCATGGCATTACGCAGTTTGGGATACATTGGATTACTCGGAGGCTTTGTCGTAGCTCTTTAAGTCACAAATGTATTCACAATATAGACAATTGAGCTAGCTTAAAATGGGCATTGGATTTGTGTCATTCTGAACTCTAAATCACAAGTTATAGATGATTTAGTTCGGCCATATGAAGTTGATTGGCCAGTGAAAATAATCATTTTAAACTGATCAATGGTGATCCTTGAGTAAAGGGTTATAAATGAAGCATAATGCATGCATCACGCTGTTTGGGATACATTGGATTACTTGGGGGATTTGAAGTAGCTCTTTCAGTCTCAAATGTTGTCACAATATGGAACATTGAGCTAGGTTAACGTGGGCATTGGACTCCTGTAATTTTGAGCTCTAAATCAAAAGTTAAAGACGATTCAATGCGGACATGTCAAGTTGATCAGCTAGTTAAAATGATCATTCTAAACTAGTCATCGGTGCTCATTAAGTAAAGGTTTATAAATTAAGCATAATCCATGCATCATGCAGTTTGGGATAAGATTGGGATTACTTGGAGGTTTTTTCATAGTTATTTCTAAATTTTTTCACAATATAGAAAATTGATCAAGGTTAATGTGAGAGTTGGATTCATGTCATTCTGAAATCAAAATAAAAAGTTACAAACGATTTAGTGCGTACATGTCAAATTGATCGGCCTGTTAAAATGATCATTCTAAACTGATCATTGATGCTCATTGAGTAAAGGCTTATAAATGAAGTATAATGCATGATATCACGCATTTTGGGATTCATTGGATTATTTGTAGGCTGTTTCGTAGCTGTTTTAGACTCAAATGTTGTCACAATACGGAAAATTCAGCTAGCCTAATGTGGGGGTTGGTTTTATGTGATTTTGAGCACCAAATCAAAAGTTAAAGATGATTTAGTGCGGGCATATGAGTTGATCAGCTAGTTAAAATGATCATTGGTGCTCCTTGAGTAAAGGCTAATAAATGAATCGTAATGCATGACATTAGGTAGTTAGGGATAGATTGTATTACATGGATGCTTTGTCGTAGCTACTCGTTCTTAAATTTGTCATAATATAGAAAAGTGGGCTAGCTTAATGTGTCATTTTGAAATCTAAATCAAAAGTTACAGAAATTTTAGTGTAGACATGTCAAGTTTATCGGATAGAAAAAATGATCATTCTAAATTGATCATTGGTGCTCGTTGAGAAAAGGATTATAAATGAACCATAATGCATGACATCATGCAGTTTGGGATATATTGGATTAATTGCAGGTTTTGTAGTAGCTTTTTCACTCTCAAATGTTGTTACAATATGGAAACTGGAGCTAGCCTAATGTGGGCGTTGGAATCATGTATTTTTGATCTCTAAATCAAAAGTAAAATGATTAAGTGTGGACATCTCAAGTTGTTCAGCTAGTAAAAATGATCATTCTAAAGTGATCATTTGTACTCCTTGAGTAATGGCTGATAAATGAAACATAATGCATGGCATCACGCATTTTGGAATAGATTGGACTACTTGGAGGCTTTGTCGTACCTATATTGGTCATAAATTTTGTCACAATATAGAAACTTGAGCTAGCTTAACGTGGGCGTTGGATTCGTGTCATTTTGAACTCTAAATCAAAAGTTACGGACGATTTACTACGTACATGTCAAGTTTATAGCCCAATTAAAAATGATCATTGTAAACTGATGATTGGTGCTCCTTCAGTAAAAGCTGTTAAATGAAGCATAATGCATGCCATCACGCACTTTGGGATACATTGGATTACATGGAGGCTTTGTCGTACCTCTTTCAGTCTCAAATGTTGTCACAATATATAAAATTGAACTAGGTTAACGTGGGCGTGTTATTCGTGTCATTCTTAACACTAAATCAAAAGTTACTGACGATTTCGTGCAAACATGTCAAGGTTATCAGCCAGTTAAATGATCATTCTAAATTGATCATTGGTGCTCCTTTAGTATGGGCTTATAAATGAAGCATAATGAATGACATCACGCAGTTTGGGATACATTGGATTACTTGGAGGCTTTTTCATAGCTCTTTCATTCTCAACTGTTGTCACAATACGGAAAATTCAGTTAGCTTAATGTGGGCGTTGCACTCATGTCATTTTGAGCTCTATATCAAAAATTAAAGACAATTTAGTGCAGACATGTAAGTTGGTCAGCTAGTTAAAATGATGATTGGTGCTCGTAGAGTAAAGGCTTATAAATGTAGCATAATGCATGGCATCACGTAATTTGGGATAGATTGGAGTAGATGGTGGCGTTTTCGTAGCTTTTTGGTGTTAAGTGTTGTCACAATATATAAAATTGAGCTAGCTTAATGTGAGCGTTGGATTCGTGTCATTCTGAACTCTAAATCAAAAGTTACGGACGATTTAGTGCGGAAATGTCAAGTTGGGCTGCAAGGTAAAATGATCATTCTAAACTGATTTTTGGTGCTCCTTGAGTAAAGGCTTATAAATGAAGCATAATGCATGACATCACGCAGTTTGTGACACATTGGATTACTTGGAGGCTTTTTTGAGGCCTTTCAGTCTGAAATGTTACCACAATAATGGAAAATTAATGTAGCTTAACATGGGCCTTGGACTCATGTCATTTTGAGCCCTAAATCAAAAGTTATAGACAATTTAGTGTGGACATTTCAAGTTGATCTGCTAGTTAAAATGATCATTATAAACTGATCATTGGTGCCCCTTTAGTAAAGGCTTATAAATGAAGTATAATGCATGGCATCACGCAATTTGGGATACATTGGATTACTTGGAGGTTTTTTGTAGCTATTTCGCGGTTAAATTTTGTCACAATACATAAAATTGAGCTAGCTTAATGAGGGCATTGGATTCATTTCGTTCGGAACTCTACATAAAGTTAGGGACGATTTAGTGCAGACATGTCAAGTTGATCAGCCAGTTAAAATGATCATTCTAAACTGATCATTGGTGCTCCTTGAGTAAAGGCTGATAAATGAAGCATAATGCATGCCATCACGTAGTTTGGGATACATTCGATTACTTGGTGGCTTTGTCATAGCTATTTCAGTTTTTTTATCACAATTTAGAAGATTGAGCTACCTTAACGTGGGCGTTGGATTCGCGTCATTTTGAACTCTAAATCAATATTTACGGTCGATTTAATGCGGACATATCAAGTTGATTGGCCAGTTAAAACGATCATTTTAAACTGATTATTGGTGCTCCGTGAGTAAAGGCTGATAAATGAAGCATAATGCATGTCATCATGCAGTTTCCGATAGATTGGATTAATCGGAGGCTTCGTAATATCTCTTTCAGTCTCAAATGGTGTCACAATATGGAAAAATGAGATAGCTTTACGTGGGCATTGGATTCATGTCATTTTCAGCTCTAAATCAAAAGTTAAAGATGATTTAATGCGGACATGTCAAGTTAATCAGCTGGTTAAAATCATCATTCTAAACTGATCATTGGTGCTCCTTGAGTAAAGGCTAATAAATAAAGCATAATGCATGGCATCACGCGGTTTTGGATATATTGGATTACACGGACGTGTTTTCGTAGCTGTTTTGGTTTTAAATGTTGTCACAATATAGAAAATTGAACTAGCTTAATGTGAGTATTGCATTCGTGTCATTCTGAACTCTAAATCAAAAGTTACGGACGATTTAGTGTGGAAATGTCAAGTTGAGCGGCCAGGTAAAATGAGCATTCTTAACAGATTTTTGGTGCTCCTTGAGTAAAGACTTATAAATGAAGCATAATGCATGACATCACGCAGTTTGTGACACATTGGATTACTTGGACACTTTTTTTAGCTCTTTCAATCTGAAATGGTACCAAAATATGGAAAATTTATGTAGCTTAACGTGGGCCTCGGACTCATGTCATTTTGAGCTCTAAATCAAAAGTTAAAGACGATTCCATGCGGACATGTCAAGTTGATCAGCTAGTTAAAATGATCATTCTGAACTGATCATTGGTGCTCCTTGAGCAAATACTGATAAATGAAGCATAATGCATGGCATCACGATGTTTGTCGTAGCTCTTTCAGTCTCAAAATGTTGTCACGATATAGAAAATTAAGCTAGCTTAACGTGTCCGTTGGATTCATGTCATTTTGAGCTCTAAATCAAAACTTAAAGACGATTTCGTGTGGACATGTCAAGTTAATCAGCTAGTTAAAATGATCATTCGGAACTGATCATTGGTGCTCA
>CM032159.1:23474018-23926104 GCA_018901935.1 Pugionium cornutum
GAATCTCATGGTTTATGGATCTTGGAGTTCCAAACTCTCGGGGTCTCAGATTCTCAAGAACTCGGAATCTTAGCATCTTTGGGTCACATGATCTTGGAGATCTCGGGATCTCGACGTCTTGGAATATGGGGGTGTCAGAGTCTTGGAGTGTCGGGGGCTAAGGTCTCGGGGTCACAGGATCTCAGAGTCTCGCAATCTCACGATTTAAAAGTCTCGGGGTGATGTAAGATTGATTATCAACAGTGGTACGACCGTGACTCGCAAGGCCAAAAATATCTCTTGGCTTAAATGGGTAAGATAACTAAAATGAGAGAGTTTTTGATCGAATCACACAATGAAAGGTGAATCAAGAGAGTTTGAATCTGTCAAACTAACTTGCCCATGGCTTCAATAGAAAGGAAGTAAATCACACACTTAGGTCTCAGAGTCTCAAAGTCTAAGGGTCTCAGAGTCTCAGTGCTTGCGGTCTCAAGGTCTCGGGGTCTCAGAATCTCATGGTCACAAGACCTCGGAGTCTTGTGGTCATAAGATCTCAGAGTCTTGCTGTCATAAGATCTCGGAGTCTCACGGTCTTGGGGTCTCGAAGTCTTGGGGTCTCACGACCTTGGGGTCTCACGACCTTGGGGTCTCACGACCTTGGGGTCTCACGACCTTGGGGTCTCACGACCTTGGGGTCTCGAAGTCTTGGGGTCTCGAGGTCTCGGAGTCTTGGAGTCTCATAGTCTTGGAGTTTTGGAGTCTCGGAGTCTCGGAGCTTAGAGTCTTAGAGTCTCTGAGTCTTGGAGTGTTGGAGTCTCTGAGTATCTGGGTCTCGGAGTCTCGGAGTCTCAGAGTCTCAAAGTCTTAAAGTCTCGAGTCTCGGAATCTCAAGTTTTTTTATGTCTCGGAGTATTGGAGTCTTAATGTCACAGAGTCTTGGAGTCTCAAAGTCTAAGGGTTATTGGGTCTCTTAGTCTCGGAGTCTCAGGTTCTCGGGGGTCTCAAAGTCTTGGAGTCTTGTAGTCTCGAGGTCTTGAGATGTTGGAGTCTCGGGTCTCGGAATCTCAAACTCTTAGAGTTTCAAAGTCTTGGGGTCTCGGAGTCTCAAAATCTTGGGGTCTTAAAGTTGTTGATTCTTTGAGTTTTGGTGTATCGAGGTCTCTGGTTCACGGAGTCTTGGAATCTCGGGGTACTGGAGTCTTGGAGTCTCAGACTCTCGGGGTCTCAGAGTCTCGGGGTCTCGGAGTTTTGAAATCTTGGAGTCTCATAGTCTCGGAGTCTTGGAGTCTCATAGTCTCGGAGTCTCATAGTCTCGGAGTCTTAGAGTCTCAAAGTCTCGGGGTCTTAGAGTCTTGGAGTCTCATATTTTTGGGATCTCAGAGTCTCGGGATCTCGGAGCCTCAAAGTCTTGGAGTTTTGGAGTCTCAAAGTCCTGGAGTTTTGGAGTCTCGAAGTTTTGGAGTCTCAGAGTTTTGGAATCTCAGAGTTTCGGAGTCTCGGAGTCTCGGAGTCTCGGAGTTTTGGAGTCTAAGGAGTCTAGGAGTCTAAGAGTTTAGGAGTCTAGGAGGTAGGAGTCTAGGAGTTTAGGAGTCTCAGAGTCTCGGATTCTCAAGGTATCACGGTCTCAAATTCTTGAAGTTTGCAGGTTTTGGAATTTTGAGGTCTCTTTCCATAAGTATCATAAGAAAACCACATATATACACGCACATATATATATATATATATATATATATATATATATATATATATATATATATATATCAATGAGTGCTTTATTTGGTATATTACAAACAAGTAATTTAATTTTTCGAATAATTTTTTTGTTAGGTATATATGTGGACTACACGAAATATTCAAAAAACCTCGAAATGTATTAAAATAGTTAAGCACACTCAAAGGACATATGAACATATTTCCATGAATTTATGTCTAACCAAAACACAGTAAGCCAAGATCGGATCAGAACTATAATCCTCACTCACATAGGATAGGTGACGACATGGAACTCAGTCAAAACCAGGTTATAGCAAGTCATGCTTCATTCATCAAGTTAGTGTTACGGAATTTACCATATTATGAACTTTCATTTTATGAAAGTCTCAGAGTCTTGGGTTCTCTGAATCTCGGGGTCTCGGGATCTCGGAGTCTGGGGGTCTTGGGGTCTCGAAGTCTCAGGGTCTCGAGGTGTTGGAGTCTCGGAGTCTCAGAGTCTCAGGGTCTTGAAGTCTTTGAGGATCAGAGTTTCAAAGTTTCGGGTCTTGGATTCTCGGAATTTTAGGTCTTGAAATCTTGGGTCTTGAAGTCTTAGAGTCTTAGAGTTTCGGAATCTCAGAGTCTCGGAATCTCGTAGTCTCAAAGTCTCAGAGTCTCCATGTCTCGGAGTCTTGGAGTCTCGGAGTCTCATAGTTTTGGAATCGAGGTCTCGGGGTCTTAGGGTCTCGGAATTTTTGGGTTTTAAGTTCTGGAGTCTCTTTCCATAAGTATCATAAAATCTAAAAAACCACACACACACACACATATATATATATATATATATATATATATATATATATATATATATATATCAATGAGTGCTTTATCTGGATTACAAAACTAAGTAATGTAATTTTTCAAATAAATTCTTTGTTAGGTATATATTTGGAGCATATGAAAAATTCGAAAAAAATCCTAAGAGCACAAAAATGGTCACGCACACGAAAAAATGATACATGAACATATTCTCATGAATTCAAACCTAAAAAAAACGGTCAGTAAGGACCAAACCTAACCTATAAGTCTACCTTGCATTCCCAAAATGTTAGTGGTGTCGTCATGAAGTTTAAATATCCAACCCATTCGGTACGTCGTAGGATCCATCAATATTGTTTGAACAATTTTAGTACAAAATTTGCGTAAATGTGAATAAAAATGAATCATTGAACTTATGAAAAAAATCATAAATTTGTTTTATTAACGAGGAGATAACATTTATCACACATTAAAAAATTATAGAGAATTTTTTCTTAGTATATAAAGGAAAGAGTTTATGTAGAATATTAAAAACGTTAGCGAGAAACGAGATCAAGCCACATGCGTGATGCCACCGCTACCGGACCAGGCCGGTCTTCGAGTTTTGGAGTCTTGATGTTTTGGATTCTTGGAGTTTTGGAGTTTTAGAATCTTAGTATTGGAGTCTCGGGATCTCGAAGTCTCAGGATCTCGAAGTCTCGGGATCTCGAAGTCTCAGGATCTCGAAGTCTCGGGATGTCAGAGTCTAGGGGTCTCTAAGTCTCGGAGTCTAAAGTCTCGATGTCTCGAAATCTCAGAATCTCAAAGTATGGACATCTCGGAGTCTCGAAGTCTCAGGGTTTGAAGCTCGCTGTCTCGGGGTCTAGAGATTTTGGAGTATCGAGATCTTGGAGTCTTGGGGTCTCAAGGTCTCGAGATCTCAAAATATTAGGGTCTTAGGGTCTCAGGGTTTTTGGGTATCAGAATCTCAAAGTCTCGGGGTCTTGGGGTTTTGGAGTCATGGGGGTCTCGAGGTCTCAGGGTCTCAAAGTCTCGGGATATCGAGATCTCAAGATCTTGGGGTCTCGAGGTCTTAGAGTCTCGGGGTCTCAAGGTCTCGAGGTGTTGGGGTCACAAGATTTTGGAGTCTTGCGGTCTCGGGGTCTCGGATTCTCGAGTCTCAGAGTCTCGAGTCTTGGTGTTTTGGAATCTCGGGGTCTCATGGTCACAAAGTCTTGGAATCTCATGGTTTATGCATCTTGGAGTTCCAAACTCTCGGGGTCTCAGATTCTCAAGAACTCGGAATTCTTAGCATCTTTGGGTCACATGATCTTGGAGATCTCGGGATCTCGACGTCTTGGAATATGGGGGTGTCAGAGTCTTGGAGTGTCGGGGGCTAAGGTCTCGGGGTCACAGGATCTCAGAGTCTCGCGATCTCATGATTTAAAAGTCTCGCGGTGATGTAAGATTGAGTATCAACAGTGGTACGACCGTGACTCGCAAGGCCAAAAATATCTCTTGGCTTAAATGGGTAAGATAACTAAAATAAGAGAGTTTTTGATCGAATCACACGATGAAAGGTGAATCAAGAGAGTTTGAATCTGTCAAACTAAATTGCCCATGGCTTCAATAGAAAGGAAGTAAATCACACACTTAGGTCTCAGAGTCTCAAAGTCTAAGGGTCTCAGAGTCTCAGTGCTTGCGGTCTCAAGGTCTCGGGGTCTCAGAATCTCATGGTCACAAGACCTCGGAGTCTTGCGGTCATAAGATCTCAGAGTCTTGCTGTCATAATATCTCGGAGTCTCACGGTCTTGGGGTCTCGAAGTCGTGGGGTCTCACGACCTTGGGGTCTCACGACCTTGGGGTCTCACGACCTTGGGGTCTCACGACCTTGGGGTCTCGAAGTCTTGGGGTCTCGAGGTCTCGGAGTCTTGGAGTCTCATAGTCTTGGAGTTTCGGAGTCTCGGAGTCTCGGAGCTTAGAGTCTCGGAGCTTAGAGTCTTAGAGTCTCTGAGTCTTGGAGTTTTGGAGTCTCTGAGTATCTGGGTCTCGGAGTCTCGGAGTCTCAGAGTCTCAAAGTCTTAAAGTCTCGAGTCTCGGAATCTCAAGTTTTTTATGTCTCGGAGTATTGGAGTCTTAATGTCACAGAGTCTTGGAGTCTCAAAGTCTAAGGGTTATTGGGTCTCCTAGTCTCGGAGTCTCAGGTTCTCGGGGGGTCTCAAAGTCTTGGAGTCTTGTAGTCTCGAGGTCTTGAGATGTTGGAGTCTCGGGTCTCGGAATCTCAAACTCTTAGAGTTTCAAAGTCTTGGGGTCTCGGAGTCTCAAAATCTTGGGGTCTTAAAAATGTTGATTCTTTGAGTTTTGGTGTATCGAGGTCTCTGGTTCACGGAGTCTTGGAATCTCGGGGTACTGGAGTCTTGGAGTCTCAGACTCTCGGGATCTCAGAGTCTCGGGGTCTCGGAGTTTCGAAATCTTGGAGTCTCATAGTCTCGGAGTCTCATAGTCTCGGAGTCTTAGAGTCTCAAAGTCTCAGGGTGTTAGAGTCTTGGAGTCTCATATTTTTGGGATCTCAGAGTCTCGGGATCTCGAAGCCTCAAAGTCTTGGAGTTTTGGAGTCTCGAAGTCCTGGAGTTTTGGAGTCTCAAAGTTTTGGAGTCTCAGAGTTTTGGAATCTCAGAGTTTCGGAGTCTCGGAGTCTCGGAGTCTCGGAGTTTTAGAGTCTAAGGAGTCTAGGAGTCTAAGAGTTTAGGAGTCTAGGAGGTAGGAGTCTAGGAGTTTAGGAGTCTAGGAGGTAGGAGTCTAGGAGTTTAGGAGTCTCAGAGTCTCGGATTCTCAAGGTATCACGGTCTCAAATTCTTGAAGTTTGCAAGTTTTGGAATTTTGAGGTCTCTTTCCATAAGTATCATAAGAAAACCACATATATACACGCACATATATATATATATCAATGAGTGCTTTATTTGGTATATTACAAACAAGTAATTTAATTTTTCGAATAATTTTTTTGTTAGGTATATATGTGGACTACACGAAATATTCAAAAAACCTCGAAATGTATTAAAATAATTAAGCACACTCAAAGGACATATGAACATATTTCCATGAATTTATGTCTAACCAAAACACAGTCAGCCAAGATCGGATCAGAACTATAATCCTCACTCACATAGGATAGGTGAAGACATGGAACTCAGTCAAAACCAGGTTATAGCAAGTCATGCTTCATTCATCAAATTAGTGTTACGGAATTTACCATATTATGAACTTTCATTTTATGAAAGTCTCAGAGTCTTGGGTTCTCAGAATCTCGGGGTCTCGGGATCTCAGAGTCTGGGGGTTTTGGGGTCTTGAAGTCTCAGGGTCTCGAAGTCTCAGGGTCTCGAGGTGTTGGAGTCTCGGAGTCTCAGAGTCTCAGGGTCTTGAAGTCTTTGAGGATCAGAGTTTCAAAGTTTCGGGTCTCGGATTCTCGGAATTTTAGGTCTTGAAATCTTGGGTCTTGAAGTCTTAGAGTCTTAGAGTTTCGGAATCTCAGAGTCTCGGAATCTCGTAGTCTCAAAGTCTCAGAGTCTCCATGTCTCGGAGTCTTGGAGTCTCGGAGTCTCATAGTTTTGGAATCGAGGTCTCGGGGTCTTAGGGTCTCGGAATTTTTGGGTTTTGAGTTCTAGAGTCTCTTTCCATAAGTATCATAAAATCTAAAAAACCACACACACACATATATATATATATATATATATATCAATGAGTGCTTTATCTGGATTACAAAACTAAGTAATGTAATTTTTCAAATAAATTCTTTGTTAGGTATATATTTGGAGCATATGAAAAATTCGAAAAAAATCCTAAGAGCACAAAAATGGTCACGCACACGAAAAAATGATACATGAACATATTCTCATGAATTCAAACCTAAAAAAATGGTCAGTAAGGACCAAACCTAACCTATAAGTCTACCTTGCATTCCCAAAATGTTAGTGGTGTCGTCATGAAGTTTAAATATCCAACCCATTCGGTACGTCGTAGGATCCATCAATATTGTTTGAACAATTTTAGTACAAAATTTGCGTAAATGTGAATAAAAATGAATCATTGAACTTATGAAAAAAATCATAAATTTGTTTTATTAACGAGGAGATAACATTTATCACACATTAAAAAATTATAGAGAATTTTTTCTTAGTATATAAAGGAAAGAGTTTATGTAGAATATTAAAAAAGTTAGCGAGAAACGAGATCAAGCCACATGCGTGATGCCACCGCTACCGGACCAGGCCGGTCTTCGAGTTTTGGAGTCTTGATGTTTTGGATTCTTGGAGTTTTGGAGTTTTAGAATCTTAGTATTGGAGTCTCGGGATCTCGAAGTCTCAGGATCTCGAAGTCTCAGGATCTCGAAGTCTCGGGATCTCGAAGTCTCAGGATCTCGAAGTCTCGGGATGTCAGAGTCTAGGGGTCTCTAAGTCTCGGAGTCTAAAGTCTCGATGTCTCGAAATCTCAGAATCTCAAAGTATGGACATCTCGGAGTCTCGAAGTCTCAGGGTTTGAAGCTCACGGTCTCGGGGTCTAGAGATTTTGGAGTATCGAGATCTTGGAGTCTTGGGGTCTCAAGGTCTCGAGATCTCAAAATATTAGGGTCTTAGAGTCTCAGGGTTTTTGGGTATCAGAATCTCAAAGTCTCGGGGTCTTGGGGTTTTGGAGTCATGGGGTCTCGAGGTCTCAGGGTCTCAAAGTTTCGGGATATCGAGATCTCAAGATCTTGGGGTCTTGAGGTCTTAGAGTCTCGGGGTCTCAAGGTCTCGAGGTGTTGGGGTCACAAGATTTCGGAGTCTTGCGGTCTCGGGGTCTCGGATTCTCGAGTCTCAGAGTCTCGGGTCTTGGTGTTTTGGAATCTCGGGGTCTCATGGTCACAGAGTCTTGGAATCTCATGGTTTATGTATCTTGGAGTTCCAAACTCTCGGGGTCTCAGATTCTCAAGAACTCGGAATTCTTAGCATCTTTGGGTCACATGATCTTGGAGATCTCGGGATCTCGACGTCTTGGAATATGGGGGTGTCAGAGTCTTGGAGTGTCGGGGGCTAAGGTCTCGGGGTCACAGGATCTCAGAGTCTCGCAATCTCATGATTTAAAAGTCTCGCGGTGATGTAAGATTGAGTATCAACAGTGGTACGACCGTGACTCGCAAGGCCAAAAATATCTCTTGGCTTAAATGGGTAAGATAACTAAAATGAGAGAGTTTTTGATCGAATCACACGATGAAAGGTGAATCAAGAGAGTTTGAATCTGTCAAACTAACTTGCCCATGGCTTCAATAGAAAGGAAGTAAATCACACACTTAGGTCTCAGAGTCTCAAAGTCTAAGGGTCTCAGAGTCTCAGTGCTTGCGGTCTCAAGGTCTCGGGGTCTCAGAATCTCATGGTCACAAGACCTCGGAGTCTTGCGGTCATAAGATCTCAGAGTCTTGCTGTCATAATATCTCGGAGTCTCACGGTCCTGGGGTCTCGAAGTCTTGGGGTCTCACGACCTTGGGGTCTCAGGACCTTGGGGTCTCACGACCTTGGGGTCTCACGACCTTGGGGTCTCGAAGTCTTGGGGTCTCGAGGTCTCGAAGTCTTGGAGTCTCATAGTCTTGGAGTTTCGGAGTCTCGGAGTCTCGGAGCTTAGAGTCTTAGAGTCTCTGAGTCTTGGAGTTTTGGAGTCTCTGAGTATCTGGGTCTCGGAGTCTCGGAGTCTCAGAGTCTCAAAGTCTTAAAGTCTCGAGTCTCGGAATCTCAAGTTTTTTTATGTCTCGGAGTATTGGAGTCTTAATGTCACAGAGTCTTGGAGTCTCAAAGTCTAAGGGTTATTGGGTCTCCAAGTCTCGGAGTCTCAGGTTCTCGGGGGTCTCAAAGTCTTGGAGTCTTGTAGTCTCGAGGTCTTGAGATGTTGGAGTCTCGGGTCTCGGAATCTCAAACTCTTAGAGTTTCAAAGTCTTGGGGTCTCGGAGTCTCAAAATCTTGGGGTCTTAAAGTTGTTGATTCTTTGAGTTTTTGTGTATCGAGGTCTCTGGTTCACGGAGTCTTGGAATCTCGGGGTACTGGAGTCTTGGAGTCTCAGACTCTCGGGATCTCAGAGTCTCGGGGTCTTGGAGTTTCGAAATCTTGGAGTCTCATAGTCTCGGAGTCTTGGAGTCTCATAGTCTCGGAGTCTCATAGTCTCGGAGTCTTAGAGTCTCAAAGTCTCGGGGTGTTAGAGTCTTGGAGTCTCATATTTTTGGGATCTCAGAGTCTCGGGATCTCGGAGCCTCAAAGTATTGGAGTTTTGGAGTCTCGAAGTCCTGGAGTTTTTGGAGTCTCGAAGTTTTGGAGTCTCAGAGTTTTGGAATCTCAGAGTTTCGGAGTCTCGGAGTCTCGGAGTCTCGGAGTTTTAGAGTCTAAGGAGTCTAGGAGTCTAAGAGTTTAGGAGTCTAGGAGGTAGGAGTCTAGGAGTTTAGGAGTCTCAGAGTCTCGGATTCTCAAAGTATCACGGTCTCAAATTCTTGAAGTTTGCAGGTTTTGGAATTTTGAGGTCTCTTTCCATAAGTATCATAAGAAAACCACATATATACACGCACATATATATATCAATGAGTGCTTTATTTGGTATATTACAAACAAGTAATTTAATTTTTCGAATAATTTTTTTGTTAGGTATATATGTGGACTACACGAAATATTCAAAAAACCTCGAAATGTATTAAAATAGTTAAGCACACTCAAAGGACGTATGAACATATTTCCATGAATTTATGTCTAACCAAAACACAGTCAGCCAAGATCGGATCAGAACTATAATCCTCACTCACATAGGATAGTGACGACATGGAACTCAGTCAAAACCAGGTTATAGCAAGTCATGCTTCATTCATCAAGTTAGTGTTACGGAATTTACCATATTATGAACTTTCATTTTATGAAAGTCTCAGAGTCTTGGGTTCTCTGAATCTCGGGGTCTCGGGATCTCGGAGTCTGGGGGTCTTGGGGTCTCGAAGTCTCAGGGTCTCGAGGTGTTGGAGTCTCGGAGTCTCAGAGTCTCAGGGTCTTGAAGTCTTTGAGGATCAGAGTTTCAAAGTTTCGGGTCTCGGATTCTCGGAATTTTAGGTCTTGAAATCTTGGGTCTTGAAGTCTTAGAGTCTTAGAGTTTCGGAATCTCAGAGTCTCGGAATCTCGTAGTCTCAAAGTCTCAGAGTCTCCATGTCTCGGAGTCTTGGAGTCTCGGAGTCTCATAGTTTTGGAATCGAGGTCTCGGGGTCTTAGGGTCTCGGAATTTTTGGGTTTTGAGTTCTGGAGTCTCTTTCCATAAGTATCATAAAATCTAAAAAACCACACACACACACACACACACATATATATATATCAATGAGTGCTTTATCTGGATTACAAAACTAAGTAATGTAATTTTTCAAATAAATTCTTTGTTAGGTATATATTTGGAGCATATGAAAAATTCGAAAAAAATCCTAAGAGCACAAAAATGGTCACGCACACGAAAAAATGATACATGAACATATTCTCATGAATTCAAACCTAAAAAAAAACGGTCAGTAAGGACCAAACCTAACCTATAAGTCTACCTTGCATTCCCAAAATGTTAGTGGTGTCGTCATGAAGTTTAAATATCCAATCCATTCGGTACGTCGTAGGATCCATCAATATTGTTTGAACAATTTTAGTACAAAATTTGCGTAAATGTGAATAAAAATGAATCATTGAACTTATGAAAAAAATCATAAATTTGTTTTATTAATGAGGAGATAACATTTATCACACATTAGAAAATTATAGAGAATTTTTTCTTAGTATATAAAGGAAAGAGTTTATGTAGAATATTAAAAAAGTTAGCGAGAAACGAGATCAAGCCACATGCGTTATGCCACCGCTACCGGACCAGGCCGGTCTTCGAGTTTTGGAGTTTTCGAGTTTTGGAGTCTTGATGTTTTGGATTCTTGGAGTTTTGGAGTTTTAGAATCTTAGAGTCATGGAATCTCAGGATTCCGAAATCTCAGGATCTCGGAGTCTCGGGATGTCAGAGTCTAGGAGTCTCTAAATCTCGGAGTCTAAAGTCTCGATGTCTCGAAGTCTCAGAATCTCGAAGTATGGACATCTCGGAGTCTCGAAGTCTCAGGGTTTGAAGCTCGCGGTCTCGGAGTCTCGAGATTTTGGAGTATCGAGATCTTAGAGTCTCGGGGTCTCAAGGTCTCGAGATCTTGAAATATTATGGTCTTGGAGTCTCGGGGTTTTTGGGTATCATAATCTCAAAGTCTTGGGGTCTTGGGGATTTGGAGTCCCAAAGTCTCGAGGTCTCGGGGGCTCAAAGTTTTGTGATATCGAGATCTCGAGGTCTTGGGGTCTCGAGGTCTTAGCGTATTGGGGTCTCTATGTCTCGAGGTGTTGGGGTCACAAGATTTTGGAGGCTTGCGGTCTCGGGGTCTCGGAGGCTTGCGGTCTCGGGGTCTCGGAGTCTCGAGTCTCAAAGTCTTGGGTCTTGGTGTTTTGGAATATCGGAGTCTAAAGGTCACAGAGTCTCGGAATTTCATGGTTTATGCATCTTGGATTCCCAAACTCTCGGGGTCTCAGATTCTCAAGAACTCGGAATCTTAGCATCTTTGGGTCACATGATCTTGGAGATCTCGGGATCTCGACGTCTTGGAATATGGGGGTCTCAGAGTCTTGGAGTGTCGGGGACTGAGTTCTCGGGGTCACATGATCTCAGAGTCTCGCAGTCTCACGATTTCAAAGTCTCGGGGTGATGTAAGATTGAGTATCAATCAGTGGTACGACCATGACTCGCAAGAACAAAAATATATCTTTGCTTAAATGGGTAAGATAACTAAAATTAGAGAGTTTTGATCGAATCACACGATGAAAGGTGAATCAAGAGAGTTTGAATCTCTCAAACAAACTTGCCCATGGCTTCAATAGAAAGGAAGTAAATTACACATTTAGGTCTCAGAGTCTCATAGTCTAGGGGTCTCAGAGTCTCATAGTCTAGGGGTCTCAGAATCTTAGTGCTTGCGGTCTCAAGGTATCGGAGTCTCATAATCTCATGGTCACAAGACCTTGGAGTCTTGCGGTCATAAGATCTCGGAGTCTTGCTGTCATAAGATCTCGGAGTCTCACGGTCTTGGGGTCTCATGACCTCGGGGTCTCGAAGTCTTGGGGTCTCGAGGTCTCAGAGTTTTGCAGTCTCATAGCCTTGGAGTTTCGGAGTCTCGGAGTCTCGGAGCTCAGAGTCTTAGAGTCTCTGAGTCTTGGAGTTTTGGAGTCTCTGAGTCTCTAGGTCTCGGAGTCTCGGTGTCTCTGAGTCCCAGGGTCTCAAAGTCTCGAGTCTCGGAATATCAAGGTTTTTGATGTCTTGGAGTATTGGAGTCTTAATGTCACAGAGTCTCGGAGTCTCAAAGTCTAAGGGTTATTGGGTCTCCTAGTCTCGGAGTCTCAGGTTCTCGGGGGTATCAGAGTCTTGGAGTCTGTAGTCTCAAGGTCTTGAGATGTTGGAGTCTCGGATCTTGGAATCTCAAACTCTTAGAGTCTCAAAGTCTTGGGGTCTCGGAGTCTTAAAATCTTGGGGTCTCGAAGTTTTTGAGTCTTCGAGTTTTGGTGTATCGAGGTCTCTGGTTCACGGAATCTTGGAATCTCGGGGTACTGGAGTCTTGGAGTCTCATACTCTCGGGGTTTCAGAGACTCGGGGTCTCGAAGTTTCGGAATCTTGGAGTCTCATAGTCTCGGAATCTTGGAGTCTCATAGTCTCGGAGTCTTGGAGTCTCAAAGTCTCGGGGTCTTAGAGTCTTGGAGTCTCATATTTTTGAGATCTCAGAGTCTCAAGATCTCAGAGCCTCAAAGTCTTGGAGTTTTAGAGTCTCGAAGTCTTGGAGTTTTGGAGTCTCAGAGTTTTGGAATTTCAGAGTTTCGGAGTCTCGGAGTCTCGGAGTTTCGGAGTTTTGGAGTCTAAGGAGTCTAGGAGTGTGAGAGTTTAGGAGGCTAGGAGGTAGGAGTCTAGGAGTTTAGGAGTCTCAGAGTCTCGGATTCTCGAGGTATCAGGGTCTCAAAGTCTTGAAGTTTGCAAGTTTTGGAATTATGAGGTCTCTTTCCATAAGTATCATAAGAACACCACATATACACACACATATATATATATATATATATATATATATCAATGAGTGCATTATATGGTATATTACAGACAAGTAATTTAATTTTTCGAATAATTTTTTTGTTAGGTATATATGTGGATCACACAAAATATTCAAAAAACCTCGAAAAGTATTAAAATAGTCAAGCACACTCAAAGGACACATGAACATATTCCCATGAATTTATGCCTAACTAAAAACCAGTCAGCCAAGATCGGATCAGAACTATAATCCTCACTCACATAGGATAGGTGACGACATGGACCTCAGTCAAAACCAGGTTATAGCAAGTCATGCTTCATTCATCAAGTTAGTGTTACGGAATTTACCATATTATGAACTTTCATTTTATGAAAGTCTCGGAGTCTTGGGTTCTCGGAATCTCGGGGTCTTGGGATCTTGGAGTCTCGGGGTCTTGGGTTCTTGGAATCTCAGTGATGAGGACATCAGGTCGTACATCCAGCCAGGAGACCAGACTGGCCGACCAGGAAGCTTGCTCGAGACAGCAGGACCATATGGCGCGCCTGCTGGACCAGACAGTACCGCCGGACCCTCGACCTATAGGACCAGACCGGTCAACATCGCCGGCGGAGAGGCCCAAGCTTCCGGCACACTTGGTGGGGACGTGAATGACACCGCCGGTCCTCCTGATGACACCGCCGACTCCGGGATCAACTTGGCTGGTCCTGAAGTCATTCCGGCCAGTACCGCGCACAATCCAGCCGGTACAAGCCATACAGCTGAGTACACGCACACTTCCACTTCTACACAAGAGGACTCGGACCAAATGAGTTACCAGCTCCAGGACATGCACTTAGAGGAAGTATCTACACCAGTGGTACCTCCAGGAGCAATGACAAGAAGCAGATCAAGAGCACTCTTCCACAAATTCAGCTTATGGGTCGACAAGCTCCTAGAGGAAGAGCAGCTAAGGACAATGGGCAAGAAGAGCAAATTAAAGTCCAAAGGCTTCTCAACAACACAAGGAACATCAGAGACTTGGGCTTTAGTGGTAAGAGAGGTCAGGGCCCAAAGATATTTAACCCTACTCCAAGTCGAAGACTAGGAGCAAGGCGCGTGCATGCCACAAGGACGGCCACCTTCCATTTCTTGGCCGTGAGGTGAGTTAAGGTAAGTTTACATTCGAATATATGCCTCTTTCTGTTTTGCAGGGTAGGATCTAGTTGCTTTACATTTTTGAGTCAAAAACATTTTAGGAATAGGTCCTTTTTCGGTTATACACTTTTGTATTTTTTCCTTTAGTGCACTTTTGTAAACTTTCCTTTTTCTTATTTGAGTCGACCCTAGTAGGTCAAGCTGTCGAGCATATTAATAAGGCTCCTTCCAGCATTGTAGTTCGACAACCTTTTTGATTATTAATAAAGTAGAACTTTTCCCTACGAGCTTTCTCTCAAGAGAGACTTGTGCGCTTAGAACATAGTTGAGACCAGCCCTCCTAGCTCTAAGTTTGTGATTTATCACGAGGTTCATCACCCTCCGTGTGGTTCACTTCAACCTTCCACCGTTTACCAACCAGAAAACCCCTATCCAGAAGCCTAAGGTTGAGTTTCTCACCTAATCTTCTACAAACAGCCCACGCGCATACATCCTTGAATCAAGGCTTGTATCATTTTTGGTATCAGAGCTTAAAGCTCCTAAACCAGGTTGTTTCTATCCTTTTGCTTGTTTAGTTTTTAGTTCTTGCATTAGTTTAAGTCGCATTCAAGAAAAATAAAAAAAATAACCTCAAACTCCAAACCAAGTGCATCTAGCCTCCTACGTGTATCACTAGGGTTTAGATTCACTTTTTGCATTGCATACACGTTTTCCTTTTTGTTTAATTCATATTTCCATTAGTTTTAAGTTAAATTAAAAAGAAAACAAAAGAAAAGAAAAGAAAATAGGAAAATACACAAAAGAATTCGAATTGGACAGCTAGCACAAGTTGTCTAGGAAGTTTCCTTTTTTTCGAATTTCCTTTCCTTAGGATTTTCCTTTTGCATTTTTTTCAAATCCCATATAAAAAGAAACTCTCCTAATAATTTAGGAGCACCCTAATTATCTTCTTTCTTTGTAGCACACATGGGAGAAGAGAATAGAGACGCAGCTGAAGCCATGATGGCTATGTTCACCACACTCCAAACACAACTCGCATCCCTAGGCGAGAGGTTGGAGCGCGTGGAGAGACCAGTAAGATTCCAGGCCATAAGGCACGTGAGAGCTGAGCCAGATCGTCCTGAGGGTCCTGAGTACCTTAGGACACGACACGAACAGGAGGAACCCCAGCCAGATGGAGATGAGGACACACAACCTCATAACTATCACCATAGGCCGAGAGGACCTCCACGGCAACCAGAGGCAGAAGATGATGGCTTTGAGCCATATGGTCATCACCAGAGACCAAGAATGCCTCCTAGACGTCATGAGGATGGAGATGAACACACCTATAACCGGGTAATTCATCCTGATGTTAAACTAACTCCTCCAACTTTTGCAGGAAAAGTAGACCCCGAGGCTTACCTAGATTGGGAGAAGCGAATGGATCATATCTTTGATCACTACAACCAACCAGGACCTAGGAGAGTCTCAATGGCAGTAGCACAACTCACGGACAATGCCCTCATTCTGTGGGATCGTGAGGTATCTGACAGAAGGAGGAAGAGAATGAGGCCCGTAGACTCATGGGTCGACATGAAAGACCTCATGCAACAAAGGTATGTTCCACCTTACTTTCATAGGGATTTGCAACGAAGTTTTCGTACTCTTAAGCAGGGTACCAGATCAGTAGAGGAGTACTATGAAGAGTTCGAGAGGTTAAGGAGCAGATTGGAGCTCAATGATGATGAAGAAGCATTGATGGCACAATTCTTGGATGGACTCCAAGAAAGGATCAGCTGCAAGGTGGAAAGGCAAATCTACAACGACTTCAAGGACTTGTTCCACCTATCTGTGCAAGCTGAAAAGCACATCAAACGTAAGAGCCAAGACATCCGCAGCAAGCCTAAGACACCTTGGGCACCAAGCAACATGCCTAAGACCGTAGACAAAGGCAAAAGCGTAGAGATCGAGTCAAGGTTCAAGAGCAAACCTCCTGAACCCACCCGTGACCAGAGAGAGCCTGGTAAGTCTTCTAACCCTCAAAGATCACGTGACATAACTTGTTTCAAGTGCAGGGGACGTGGACACATCTCAAGGGAGTGCCCAAACAACCGAGTCATGCTGATTACGGAGGCAGGAGAATATGAGTCCCAAGATGAAGAGGACTATGAACCAGAAGGAGAGTATGGTAACATTGAGTACCCTGATGTGGGGGAAGTGCTGGTCACTAGACGTATCCTCAATGCAATGGTGGATCCTTCAGAGACCATCCAAAGGGAGAACATCTTCCACAGCCGTTGCACCATCAGGGGCAAGGTATGTAACCTCATCATAGATGGTGGTTCTTGCACTAACGTTGCTAGTGCATATATGGTTGATAAGCTAGGTCTAGAGAGGACACGACATCCTCGACCATATAGACTGAGATGGCTCGATGACAAAGTGGAGCTCAAGATTCATGAGCAAGTCACTGTGCCATTCAGTGTGGGCAAGTACCAAGACCAGGTCGTGTGCGACGTGGTGCCCATGCAAGCTGGCCATCTTCTACTAGGAAGACCATGGCAGTTTGACAAAGAGACCAGGCATGATGGCAGAACCAATCTCTACACCTTCGTGCATGACAAGAGGAAGGTTAGCCTAGCTCCTCTTACACCTGCCCAAGTACATGAGCTACAACTCCAAATGAGTAAGGAAAAGAAACTTGTCAAGTCTAACTTTCTTATTCAACCTAGTCATGTCCGGAGAGCTTTAGCCTCGAAGGACTTAATGTTACTAATGGTTTTCAAGGAAGTGTTGAGTATAGAACAGGGACAAGTAGGGCTACCTCATGAAGTAGCAACTCTCCTCAACAAATTCCAGGATGTATTTCCAGAGGAGATACCAGCAGGCTTGCCTCCTTTACGTGGCATAGAACACCAGATTGATCTAGTGCCCGGAGCAGCCCTGCCCAACCGGCCAGCCTACCGGATGAGTCCAGAGGAGTCC
The DNA here is from genome assembly GCA_018901935.1 of Pugionium cornutum. Lineage (NCBI taxonomy): Eukaryota > Viridiplantae > Streptophyta > Magnoliopsida > Brassicales > Brassicaceae > Pugionium > Pugionium cornutum. The sequence goes on from CM032159.1 coordinate 23,490,706, forward strand.
AAGGAGCTTGAGAAGCAAGTCAAGGAGCTCTTGGAGAAAGGATATGTTAGAGAGAGCCTCAGTCCATGTGCCGTACCAGTGCTACTAGTGCCCAAGAAGGATGGGACTTGGCGCATGTGCATGGACTGCCGAGCAATCAACAACATCACAGTCAAGTACAGGCATCCAATACCACGACTGGATGACATGCTAGATGAGCTGAGTGGAGCCACGGTCTTCTCCAAGATAGACCTCAAAAGTGGATACCACCAGGTAAGAATGAAGGAAGGTGATGAGTGGAAGACTGCATTCAAGACAAAGCAAGGGCTCTACGAGTGGACAGTCATGCCATTTGGCTTGACTAATGCCCCAAGCACCTTCATGCGCCTTATGAACCAAGTTCTTAGGGCGTACATCAGTAAGTTCGTAGTACTTTATTTTGATGACATACTTGTTTATAGTAAGTGCCTACGGGAACACCGCACACATCTTGAGATGGTCCTTAAAACCCTTCGACAAGAAGAGCTTTATGCCAATCTCAAGAAGTGCACCTTTTGTACTGATAAGCTTGTCTTTTTAGGTTTTGTTGTGAGTTCACAGGGCCTACAGGTTGATGAGGAGAAGATTCGAGCCATACAAGAATGGCCAACACCAGGAAACATCAGCCAAGTAAGGAGTTTCCACGGACTGGCCAGCTTCTATAGGAGATTCGTGCCCAACTTCAGCAGTATTGCCTCACCACTGACAGCAGTAGTGAAGAAAAACGTGGGATTCAGCAGGGGAGAAGCTCAGGAGAAGGCATTCCAGGCCTTGAAGGACAGCCTGACACACGCACCAGTGCTGGTCCTTCCCGACTTCAACAAGACGTTTGAAGTGGAGTGTGATGCCTCTGGAATAGGCATAGGAGCAGTGCTAACCCAAGGAGGGAGACCAGTGGCATACTTCAGTGAGAAGCTAGGTGGTGCCTCACTGAACTACCCACTTATGACAAGGAGCTCTATGCCCTTGTCCGAGCCTTGGAGACTTGGCAGCATTACTTGCTGTCCAAGGAATTTGTGATCCACACTGATCACGAGACTCTCAAACACCTCAGAGGGCAAACCAATCTCAAGAGGAGACATGCCAGGTGGATGGAGTTCATAGAGACCTTCCTGTACATCATCAAGTACAAGAAGGGCAAAGACAATGTGGTAGCTGATGCACTATCAAGGAGGTTTGCCTTGATATCAACTATGGAGGCAAAGGTCCTAGGATTCGAGCACATCAAGGATCTATACAAGGATGATCCTGACCTTGCTGAGAGCTACAAGGAGTGTAGCACAGAGAGTCATGGCAAATTCTACATCCATGAGGGATTCTTGTTCCGAGAAAGAAGGTTGTGCATACCACAAGGATCACTAAGGGAGCTTATCATCCGAGAAGCTCATGGAGGAGGACTCATAGGCCACTTTGGTGTCGACAAGACTCTAGCAGTGGTCAAGGAGCACTTCTACTGGCCACACATCAAGAGGACAGTAGAAGCACATTGTGCAAGATGCATCACTTGCAAGAAGGCAAAGTCCCGAGTGCAACCTCAGGGGTTGTATCTCCCACTGCCCATACCAACACATCCATGGGTGGACATCTCAATGGATTTTGTTCTAGGTCTATCCAAGATCAACCACAAAGATGCAATCTTTGTAGTGGTGGACAGATTCTCCAAGATGGCACACTTCATCCCATGTGCCAATGTCAATGATGCCACACAAACGGCTGAGCTGTTCTTCAGGGAGATAGTACGACTTCATGGAGTGCCAAGAACCATCGTATCAGATATGGACACCAAGTTCCTCAGCCATTTCTGGAGGACCCTTTTGAGAAAGCTAGGCACGAAGCTACTCTTCTCAACCACTTGCCATCCTCAAACCGATGGCCAAACTGAAGTTGTCAACAGGACCCTATCAACTCTTCTCAGAACAACACTAGGGAAGAACCTAAAGACTTGGGTGGAGTGCCTGCCATTCATTGAGTTTGCCTACAACCGAGCCGTGCACTCAGCAACTAAGAAGACCCCATTTGAAGTGGTATACGGTTTCAACCCTCTCACCCCATTGGAGCAAACACCACTGCCAACAGCTGAGATGACCAACCTCAACGGAGCATCCAAGGCAGAGTTCATAAGGAGGTTACACAAGAAGGTAGCAGAGAACCTGGAGAAGAGGACCGGACAGTACGTGACTCATGCCAACAAAGGAAGAAAGGAGGTGATCTTTCAACCAGGCGATTGGGTGTGGCTACACCTACGGCAGGAGAGGTTCCCAAACCTAAGGAGTTCCAAGCTAGCACCAAGAGGAGATGGACCATTCAGAGTGCTCGAGAGGATCAACAATAACGCCTACCGGATCGAGCTGCCGGGTGAGTTTAATGTGTCCAATACGTTCAATGTTACTGACTTGGCCCCTTTCCATGCAGATGATCCAGTTTTGAGGACAAAACCTACTGAAGAGGGAGGGAATGATGAGGACATCAGGTCGTACATCCAGCCAGGAGACCAGACTGGCCGACCAGGAAGCTTGCTCGAGACAGCAGGACCATATGGCGCGCCTGCTGGACCAGACAGTACCGCCGGACCCTCGACCTATAGGACCAGACCGGTCAACATCGCCGGCGGAGAGGCCCAAGCTTCCGGCACACTTGGTGGGGACGTGAATGACACCGCCGGTCCCCCTGATGACACCGCCGACTCCGGGATCAACTTGGCCGGTCCTGAAGTCATTCCGGCCAGTACCGCGCACAATCCAGCCGGTACAGGCCATCCAGCCGAGTACACGCGCACTTCCACTTCTACACAAGAGGACTCGGACCAAATGAGCTACCAGCTCCAGGACATGCACTTAGAGGAAGTATCTACACCAGTGGTACCTCCAGGAGCAATGACAAGAAGCAGATCAAGAGCACTCTTCCACAAATTCAGCTTATGGGTCGACAAGCTCCTAGAGGAAGAGCATCTAAGGACAATGGGCCAGAAGAGCAAATTAGAGTCCAAAGGCTTCTCAACAACACAAGGAACATCAGAGACTTGGGCTTTAGTGGTAAGAGAGGTCAGGGCCCAAAGATATTTAACCCTACTCCAAGTCGAAGACTAGGAGCAAGGCGCGTGCATGCCACAAGGACGGCCACCTTCCATTTCTTGGCCGTGAGGTGAGTTAAGGTAAGTTTACATTCGAATATATGCCTCTTTCTGTTTTGCAGGGTAGGATCTAGTTGTTTTACATTTTTGAGTCAAGAACATTTTAGGAATAGGTCCTTTTTTGGTTATACACTTTTGTATTTTTTTCCTTTTGTGCACTTTTGTAAACTTTCCTTTTCTTATTTGAGTCGACCCTAGTAGGTCAAGCTGTCGAGCATATTAATAAGGCTCCTTCCAGCATTGTAGTTCGACAACCTTTTTTGATTATTAATAAAGTAGAACTTTTTCCCTACGAGCTTTCTCTCAAGAGAGACTTGTGCGCTTAGAACCTAGTTGAGACCAGCCCTCCTAGCTCTAAGTTTGTGATTTATCACGAGGTTCATCACCCCTCGTGTGGTTCACTTCACCCTTCCACCGTTTACCAACCAGAAAACCCCTATCCAGAAGCCTAAGGTTGAGTTTCTCACCTAATCTTCTACAAACAGCCCACGCGCATACATTCTTGAATCAAGGCTTGTATCACTCAGGGTCTCGGAGTCTCGGGGTCTCGGAGTCTCGGGGTCTCGAGGTCTTGGAGTCTCGGAATCTTAGAGTCTCAAGGTCTCGAAGTCTTTGAGGCTCAGAGTTTCAGATTTTTGGGTCTCGGATTCTCGGAGTTTTAGTTCTTGAAATCTTGGGTCTCGAAGTCTTAAAGTCTCGGAGTTTTGGAATCTCGAAGTCTCGGAATCTTGGAGTCTCAGAGTCTCAAAGTCTCCAAGTGTCGGAGTCTCGGAGTCTCGGAATCTCGGAGTGTCGGAGTCTCGGAATCTCGGAGTCTCATAGTTTTGGAGTCTCGAGGTCTCGGGGTCTTATGGCCTTGGAGTTTTCGGGTTTTGAGTTTTTGGGGTCTCTTTCCATAAGTATCATAAAATCTAAATATATATATATATATATATATATATATATATATATATATATCAATGAGTGCTTTATCTGGATTACAGTACTAAATAATGTAATTTTTCAAATAAATTCTTTGTTAGGTATATATTTGGAGAACATGAAAAATTCGAAAAAATCCTAAGAGCACAAAAATGGTCACGCACACGAAAAAATGATACATGAGCATATTCTCATGAATTCAAGCCTAAACAAAAAACGGTCAGTAAGGACCAAACCTAACCTACAATCTTGACTCACATAGGATAGGTGGATACATTGAGCTTATCTAAAATAAGGCGAGAACAAGTCATGCACCATTCAACAATTTAGTGTTACCAAAATTTATCATATTTGGAACTTTTTTTATATGAAAGTTTTCTTTACTTTTCATGTTTAACCAAACATTCAAAACTCCAACAGCCATATTCCTTAAATGTAGACATCTCTATTGTTTTTACCTTTTTAGAAGTTTTGTAAGAGCTCTATATAAAGCTCATTAGACCATTGAAAAAGTACACCACAAGATATAATGTATTTTATTCAGAAACTTTCGAGTATTCATCCAACTTTTATCGTTTGTTTTTATATTTTGTATTTTCTAAGTTACATATCTTATTAAAAAACCAAACAAAATTATTTTTCTTTGTTTTTCAATTGTTTTCTTCTCATTTAAAATATGTAGTACTTTGAATAAGAAGACACGTTGAACCTAATACAAACTGATTGTGGTCAATACAATGACTATAATCAAGGTTTAAGCACAACCGCGGTTGACTATGAAGAACAGTCATGACATGAAAACTATTTGTAGAATGATTTTGAAGAAGTATCACAGGAAGAAGACTTTGAAGCATAACCACCAGATCAAGCCGGTCTAGAGATCTCGTGGTCTCGGAGTCTTAGAGTCTACAAGTGTTGGCTTGAAGTCTCGGGGTCTCAGAGTGTTGAAGTCTTGGGGGGTATGGGAGTCTATGAGTCTTGGAGTCTTGGGGTCTTGAAGTCTTGGAGTCTTGGGATCTTGGAGTCTTGAGGTCTCGGAATCTTGGGGTCTCGGGGTTAGTCTTTGAGTCTCGATATTCTCAGCTCCTGCACAATCAGATTGATCAGTCCCCACCTGGACCGATCAATCTCCTGTACTCTTGGACAATCGGATCTGATCGATAACCTAGGCTCTTGGATGACAAGATTGATCGATCCCTCCATAGACCAAGCAATCTCCTTAGTAATTGCATGGTTTGCTCGATCTACACACACGGGATCGATCGGTCCCTCCGCGGACCGATCGATCTTGCCAACTTCTGCATGTAATCTCCAATTTCTTCTTTTTTCGCTAAACCTCTCATTGAATCGTAAAGCCTACAAAAATCCTCGCAAAAAGCTCCAAAGCCGACGTGAAAAAACCATAACGCCTACTAAATGACTGATGTTATGTGTTATATATGATGCATATGAACTTTCTAGACTTACATCCTTGTTTGCCCTCAAATAAAGTAAGAATCTGAAATGTTGAAACAGCTGAATGTAGAAATTTACACAACTTTCAATAAAACTATATTGATACAAGTCTTGCGCCCTTAATGGTACTAACCTGAAACCAGAACTTCCATGTACTTCTCCGTTTATCGCGTTAAACCCATTTCACCCACAACCAAGTTAGAGACACCTATTTGCCATGCTCTCACTAAATCTATATGAACTTTCAAGATATATACTCATCTAGGGAGTTTCGATCATAGGTACCAAAATTTATCACCCTCAAACATCTTAATAAGATACCCATCCGTACTCTTCGAAGTTCATTATCCTCTCATCTTTCTTAGGATCGATTTTTTCTCTAATTTTCTAGGGTATCATTGTATTTTTTAATCGAATCCTTTCCCTGATGATTAATTTTCTTACTTTTCTAGGATATCATTATATTTTTTAATCGAATCCTTTCCCTGATGATTAATTTTCTTACTTTTCTAGGGTATCATTGTATTTTTTATCGAATCCTTTTTGTTATGATCAATTTTCTTACTTTTCTATGGTATCATTGTACGTTTTAATGATCATCCGATGAAACAATTTCTGTCAGATCTAAAGGATGCGAGTTACGACATGCTCCAGATTCACTTCCATTAAAAACACATCTAATTCAACACATGGGGTTAAAACTTAAAGAGAGGATAGTTGAAAATTCTTATTTTACCAGATGGAGCATCTTATGAGTATTGAAAGGTAATACATGTCCATTGCATATCAAACCCCTAGACGAGTTCTTTACTTCTTTCTTTTTTCTTTTTTTTTATCAGCTAGTTGACTAATGGGTACTCGCTGGCATGGTGTTTGAGAAGTTGCTCAACTCAAGGGCTTTTCATTCAAAAATGATCATAGGTAGTAACTGTAAGAGATGTCATAAGATAACGTTAACGTAAATAGTATTCATGAAAAGTATGATCATAATTTCAAAAGAAAATTTAATATGCCATATAACATCTGAGTTTAGACAGAAAGGAAATGACAAGAACAAGAAAAATGAAATCCAATATGCTACTACTTGGCGATTCTCCCCCAAACTTACTTCATGTTGTTCTGGTGCTGAAAAAATATTAACAAAAAGAAAATGTCGTTTTCTCAGAACTCGGGGTTAACGCACTTGGTTTGTAATGTCCTCTTCCTTCTCCTGTGTAGTTGCTCTCTTGAATCTAACACGTCAGACGATGTTGACTCCTTTGTCAAGTTTGCGGCACTTTGATGTTGACATTCAGCGGTAGAGGACATAAAATATGAAGTTGTCGGCAATCAAATCCTGGTTAAAGCGTTCCATAACCTTGCCATCATGGCATGAGAAGACTCATGAAATATAGGAGTGAGAAGACTCCCACAAGATTCTACCTTGTCTTTGCCGTATAATGCCATGTTTTCCTTGTCAACAAGCATCTCAGCAAATCTTACCCCAAAATTCATCTTATGATCAATGGAAAATAGCTTGAAGTAATCTTCGAGTAGTATGCCACCAATTCCGTAATGTAGAAGCAACAAATCATGTCAGCGCAATGATGTTGATTTTTCTTTTGCAAAGATGATGTGGTTGAGTATCTTGGTGACTATTCGGACAGTTGGGTTCCAGATGATGGTTTGCTTGGCTTCTCTTAAGAGGAAGACCTTTCTTCTATTACTAGAAAGTTTGTAGGACACCTGCATTCCTCGTCACTTACATCAAATCCATATAGTGCACAAAGGTCCGAGATAAACATATGAGAATGTTTTTCAATTGCCCTTGGGTAGTGGGGTTCTTGTACTGCAAATGTGATGTGGCGAGAAGTTGACGTACTCACTTGGGATAGGGGGAGGGTACGATTGGTAGGCAATTTTTCCAAATCATACATTGTCTAGAATAGCTGCCACATCTTTCTGGATTCTCATTTTTCGAGAGGGTTGTCTCGCATATATCCCATGTGGGTTCCATGTTAATCCACAATATCCCATTATAGAACATGTTGTGATAATGATCCCAAGATACATCCATGCAGTGGTTTTGAACCATATGCCGTCTTTGAAAGCTGATAAGAGAACTACAAGACTCCTAGGAATCGGAGTGTTATCCGGGCGTGGCCAAAGCGAAACTATCATTGCAACATTTCCAGTTTCCTCCTCAGTAATGGACGTCTTGTCTTTTTGTTGTTTGATTGTCTTTTTAGATGAGGTGCCTTTGTCGCGTCCAATTCTGTGAACACAAAGCACAATCTCAATATAAAAAAAATTGCGATTGATGTATGTAGATGTGAAAATTGTAAATTTATGTATGTAATTCTATTGCTTCTCACACAAAATGGATATAAGCACCGTCTCATACTTCTCCTATATTACAAAAAATGCATAAGCTCCTAGTATCAACACTTCTCAAATTCACATTTCCAACAAACTTGATATCCAAATTCAACACCTAAAGCCAAGATTTTAAATGCAAATTAACAAGTTTGCTACTCAAATGAATACCATCAAACATTAAATCATTCAATCAAATCCCAATTTCTCTTTTATCCCCAATTTTATTAAAACCTCCAATTTTATATCATTCAAACCCTAAATTCAATTCCACCAAACATTGATTCTGAATGAAATTAAGTTATAACTAGGTGGTAAACAATGATATTCATCAACTACACAAGCCATAATCCAAATAACGTGAAATCAAAATTTTGGGCAAAATTTTTGGAATTGAAATAGCAAATTCAAAGCACATATCTTGTAAGATTGCAGTTGGGATGATGATAATCACAAAGAGGGTGAAAATCGAGTTGTAATAGACCCAAAAATCGTTCAAATGCGTTTGTTGAGAAATGAAGAAAATATGAAGTTTTGAAACATTTTTCCCAAACATCACTCTAGATCTGAAAATTGGGAGGAAGAAGGTGTTTTTTGTTTAATCCAAAAATGGTTTATGAGTGGCTTTTATAGTTTTTGGGTTTGGAATTACTGAAACTGAATTGAATTGGACTGAATTAAACTGTTTTAAACCAAAATCTCATAGAACTGACGTACCCAGGGATGGACCATTCGGTTCCATAGGATTCTGGACCTATCAATCAATCGGTTCTTGGGTCGATCGATCGGTCTTCGGATCGACCAATTAATCTTCCAGAGAGCTGGTTTTTGTTTGGAACCCTAATCGATCGGTCCCGAAGCTGATCGATCGATCTCTTGAACTGCTGTATGGTGCGATCGATCGGTCCGGATGACGACCGATAGATCCCTTAAGCTCAGGGTCGGGCAGATTGATCAATTTGGGATAGCATCGATTGATCCCTTGACGTTCTAGAATTGATCTACTTTAACCACATCAGATCGACCAGTCTCCCCCCAGGACCGTTCGATCTCCCTAAAAACTGCCTTTTTATTTTATTTTAAATGAAACAAAAACTGAAAACCAAAAGCAAATTAGAATGTTAGCATAAAAATGAATTAAATTAAAGATGGACTAAAATTAGTACACGTGTTCGATGGGTTACTTTCCATCCAACGCTTGTTTAACATTACTAGCTTGACCGTTCGATGTCATCAGGCGTTGATGCATCTACGAGGGGGAGCTGATGTTCTTGCAGGAATAGAGTCGTCTTCCAGATATGGTTTTAGCCATTGACTATTTACCGTAAATTTTCCGTCAATGTTATCAAGTAGCAAAATGATACCATAGGGTCTCACTTCTTTGATGGTTAAAGGTCCTGACCACCTAGATCGCAGATTTCCTGGAAAAAGCTTAAGAAGCAAGCTAAATAGGAGTACTTTATCGGTTGTATAAAATTTCCTAAGAATGATCTTCTTCTCATGTATTGTTGTTGCTCTTTCCTTGTAGATTCTCAAGTTTCATAGACATTTTGAGGAATTTCATCAAACTCATTCACTTGGATCATCCATCTTTCGACGGTGGCTTTGATGTTATAGTTGAGTAGATGAACCGCCCATACCGCTTTTTACTCGAGTACAACCGGAAGATGACAAGATTTTTCATACACCAAACGGTAAGGTGTAGTACCCAAAGGAATCTTATAGGCTGTTCTATATGGATAGAGTGCATCGTCTAGTTTGGTAGATCAATCATTGTTTATCTTCCTGAAAATCTTCTCAAAGATGTTTTTGATTTCTTTGTTAGAAACCTCAACTTGACCACTAGTTTGGGGATATATGGGGTTGTTACCTTGGGTTGGACTCCATATTCTCAAAAGGTTCTCAAAACATTATTGATGAAATGAGTTCCACCATCATTAATTACCACCCTTGGGACTCTAAATCTGGGGGGAAGATTACAAATTTGAACATTTTTATCAATACCTTAGCGTCATTGGTAGGACTACCATTGCTTCCACCCATTTATACACATAACTCACAACAGGATGTAGTTGTTCTGGTGCAAAAGAGGAAAGGGTCCATGAAATCTATACCCCAACGATCAAATACCTCAACTTTAAGAATGAAGCTTTGAGGCATCTCGTTCCTCTTGCTGATGTTCCCTTTAATGCTTAGACGTTTTTGAACATGGTAGGCCATAAAAATCTAGCTTGTTGTACCATATACACTATCTTAATAGGGGCAAAATGACCTGCATAATTAGAACCATGGCAGTGAAATAGAATACCGGAAAATTGGTTATTTCATATCCAAACTATATTCAGATGTTCGATTTAGACCTAAGTTTTGGAGCTGTGCAAAACCGTACATGAATTATAGTTAAATTCAAATTCCATACTTGAAGTTTATATACACTCTCCGTAACGGTAACCCATGATGCTCTTCCAATACATTAGTAATTTCATTTAGGCATTTTACAGGTGGTAAACTATCACACCTGCCACATACCATTAGTTGTCTTTTCACTCCTCCGTGAAATTGTAAATAACCAATATTGTCTAAGAATCATGATACCTATGTAACAACATCAGTATCGTATAAGTCCTAAAATAACTGTAAATAACAAGAATAACGGGTAAATCTCACTTTAAATTTCCCACGTGAGAAGATGCATTGTTTTCGAGGACGACCACGTGGTCGCTTTGTTGCGGGGGTGGGGGGGGGTGGGGGGGTTAGTGGATCATTCGCCCTAGGCGTATAAATTCCTTCAGATACTAGATAAACACTATTGTTATATGCCATCCTCCAAAAACATGCCGTGAACTTGGTGCACGCAAGTGTATCAGCATGTAACATTGTATGTACCGCAGCAACAACTGCATGAAGAGAATCCTTACAATCTGAAATTCACATCAAGAACAAGTTTTTCCCAAAAGATCCACGTGGTATGATTCCGTTAATGAATGTTGATGTGGCACCCATGTGACAAATGATGTGGCAAATGACGTGGTACAAACTCATTAAACCGTAAAAGCAGAGAAATGGTTAAGACGCGTAAAATAAGTTTGTGTCATGTCATATGAGTTTGTGCCACGTCATATGAGTTTGTGCATATGATGTGGTAGATGACGTGGCCTTTACTTAAATGAGTTTGAGCCAGGTCATCTGAGTTTGTGCAAATGACGTAACCTCTACTTTTACGGTTTAATGAATTTGTGCCACGTCATCTAACCCATGGGTGCCACATCAACATCCGTTAACGGAATTTGAACCCATTACGACGAGTGTATAAATTAGCACACTATATGAAGTTTGGGTATGGAATTTAACTATAATTCATGTACACTTTTGTACATCCCAAAAATTTAGGTATAAATTGAACATACAAGTATATTTTGGGTATGAAATGGCCGATTTACCCTGAACTTCCTCTTAAGGAACAAAATGCATGATCATTCCATCCATACAATGCTTATACAAATAAGGCTCATCCCAGAAATAGTATCTAACATCTCTCAAGATACTTTGCTGAGACTTCATAGCTATCTGCATACACTACTGAAAGCACATAGATGGTTTCCCCGGGAAAACTGTCATCTAGGGTAAATTCTCATCCACTCTTAGTCTAGCTAGGTGATCAACAACCGTATTTTCAATCATTTTCTTGTCTTTGATCTCCACATCAAAATCTTGCAACAATAAGATCCAGCATAGTAGTCTTGGTTTTGCATCCTTCTTGGACAACAAATATTTCAAAGCAGCATGATATGTCCGCACTAACAGCTTAGAACCCACCAAATAGGACCTGAACTTTTCAAATGCAAATATGATAGGTAAAAGTTCCTTTTCTGTGGTTGCATAGTTTTTCTGAGCTTCGTTTAGAGTCCTGTTGACGTAGTAGTTAGCATGCAACTTCTTTTTTTTTATCCCAAGGCTATGCCTCCCGCATAATCTTTGGCATCACACATCACCTCAAAAGATAAATACCAGTTTGGCGGTTGTACTATTGGGGAGCTTACTAGAATCTCCATGATCATTTGAAAGGATTGAAAACATTTATTTGTGAAATTAATTTTAACATCCTTATAGAGAAGCTGAGTGAGAGGTATGGCTATCTTGTAGAAATCATTGATGAATCTCATGTAGAAACCAACATGCCCTAAGAAGGTATCCCTTGTCTGAATTAAGAGGTTGCAGACTTGTCATCACCTCAATTTTGACTCTATCGACTTCTATGTCCTTTTCAGATCTCAATTGCCAAGAACAATCCCATCGTGCACCATGAAATGAATTTTTTTTTCACAATTAAGCACTAAATATTTCTCCTTGCAACTTTGAAGTACCCTGCAAAAATTCTAAAGAAAAGTTTGAAAGGAAGAATCATATACGGAGAAATCTTTCATAAAAATCTCCATGATATCTTCGATTAAATCGGAGAAAATGGACATCATGCATCTCTCGAATGTGGCTTGGGCATTACAAATGCCAAATGGTATTCTACACATTGCAAAAGTACCATAAGGGAAACTGAATGTAATTCTTTTGTTGATCATCTCGATGTATAGAAATTTAAAAGAAACTAGAATAACCATCAATAATATGGATGGCTGGCTAACCGTTCGAGCATCTGGTAATTGAAAGGTTAAGGAAACTGATCCTTTTTTGTTGCAAAGTTCAATTTCCTATAATGGATACCATAAGGGAAACTGAATGTAATTCTTTTGTTGATCATCTCGATGTATAGAAATTTAAAAGAAACTAGAATAACCATCAATAATATGGATGGCTGGCTAATCGTTCGAGCATCTGGTAATTGAAAGGTTAAGGAAACTGATCCTTTTTTGTTGCAAAGTTCAATTTCCTATAATGGATACACATCATGTGACCCATGATAGTCCTTCTCAGAATCAGCTCGTTCCTCTTGCTATTTACTACCATCATGCCTCCTTACTTTGAAACTACATGTACAAGACTCACCCACATTACTGTCGGATATTGTAAGATCCTAGCCTTTAGAAGATTCATTATCTCTTTCTTTACAACATCTTTTAGAGTCGGGTTTAACCTTCTCTAATGTTTTATAGAAGTCATAGATTCGTCTTCCAGAGAGATCTTATGCATGCAGAGTTCCGGAGAGATACTTGTAATATCATCCAAAAGAATACCGAGTAGTCTTTCAAATTCATCGTAGTTTTATTAATAGTAAGGCATATACCAAATTGTTTAAACCAGAATTAATGGTAAGAGGATAGGTATAATTGGGTCTGAGAAACATGTACCTGAGTGATGAAGACATCAATACTTTTTCACTATAAGTTGAGAAAGAGCCCATTAATATACCTACTATGAGACAAGCTCCAAGGACAAGATTAGGAACAAAAGACCTTAGTAAGATGATCAACAAATTTGTGGAGAGTTTCATAACAATTAAAGAAGATGGAGGATTTCATAAAGCTAAACTTACTAAAGAAATAGAAAAAGAAGAGTATGAACAACTCAAGACTCCAACCTTTTACAAGAAAGCAATAATTTTGCCACTGTGATTTGCGACCAAATGTGTGGTCGCAAATTTAGCTACTCTTTTGGGACTGCGTTACAACCAATTTGCGACTACACGCGGGTAGTCGCAAAATGGTCTTATTTTTGGGATTAAAACCTATAATTGCATACTGGTCGCAATGTACAACCAAAGTGCGACCAATATGCAACCAAATTGTTATCAAGATGTGTAGTTGCTATTCAGTTGTAGTTTAGCGACCAAATAGTGTCTGCATGTGCTGTACCCATATAGTGGTCGTAGTTTGGTTGCAAAATGTGTGACTAATATGCGATCACAGTTGTAGTGGCATTTTAGTCACAAAGTGGTGGCTAAACGACAATGTGAAAAATATGTGTGTGGTAGGTATACCTAAAAATAAGCGGCCACACTACTGTGGTCAAACAATAGTCACGAAGTAGTGGTAAAGTAGTGGAAAAGTAGTGGCAAAGTAGTGGCAAAATTATATATATATATATATATATATATATATATATATATATATATATATATATATATATATGACCCATGTTCTCTCATTTGTAGAATCACAAATAAAAAAAACTTTAAACATGTGGGAGAATTACAATAATTCAAGAGATTGGATGTACAAAAGGATTGATAATCAAACAACAAATATATCGGCAGAATTTGTAAAAGGCATGAAGCAGTTCATGAATTTTGCACGTAGTCAGCCAATAGCTCAAAATAGTGGAGGTAAATTTTTTCTCCTTGCATTAATTGCAAAAATGATAAATTTATTCTGGGACGCAAAATTTGGAATCATTTGTATACTCGAGGATTTATGCCAAATTATTACCTTTTTTATAAATATGAAGAAGAACTGAATGTTGAGTTAGGCACGAGTAGTCGTTGTGATGATGTCCATAGAAATCAGGGAGGTACATGTGGTAGTGAAGAAACAGCAGGTACATCCAATAATAGATATATTGAAATGGTGACATATGCATTTCATGAGATTATGACTGATGAGTACTATAATCATCACGAGTAAAGCTTTAATAATATAGAAGAACCTAATTCAGAAGCACAAAATTTTTACATGTTAGAAGCTGCCAAAAATCCATTGTATGATGATTGTCATGAAGGGCACTCACAGTTATCTTTAGCTGCTCGGTTCATGAACATTAAGTCTGATTTTAATCTTGCCTAAAAATGCATGGACTCCTAGGCGGAGCTGTTTACTGAATATTTTCCCAAGGAGAATCAGACAACAAGTTCATATTACGAAACTGAAAACTAGATGCAAAATTTAGGACTCCATTTTATACAATTGACGTGTGTGTTCACAATTGTATGATATTTTGGAAAGAAGATAAAAAATGGAAAAATGTAAATTTTGCGATTCCCCCGATATAAGCCAAGCGAGGGTAGGACGAGAATGCCTTTAAGTCGTATGTGATATTTACCTATAGACGACAGACTGAAGAGAATGTATCAAAGTGAGAAACTACAACGATAATGAAGTGGCACGCAGATCATGAACCATAAGACGGAGAAACGAGTCATCTATCTGAATTGCTACTGAATCTCGAAATATTTATCTTGGCATATGTAGTGATGGGTTCAATCCATTTGGGATGTCTCATAATTATTCATTATGACTGGTGATTATCACTCCATATAACTTGCCACATGATATGTGTATGAAGAAATAGTACTTGTTTCTTACAATTCTGAATTCGGGGCCATATCATCAGCGCGCTAGTCTGAATATATTCCTCTAACCTTTGATTGATGAGTTGAAAGAATTGTGGTTTACGGGAGTTGAGGCATACGATGTGTCTTTGGATCAAGATTTCAATTTAAAAAAGATGTGCTCCTATGGAAAATAAGCGATTTTCTAGCGTATGGAATGTTGTGAGGATGGACAACGCATGGTAGACTGTCTTGTCTCATTTGGATTACAATTACCAAGACATTTCAATTACCAAATGGTAGAAAGACGTGTTGGGTTAATTGTCACAAAAAGTTTCTTCCTAAGGGTCATCCGTTACAGAAAAATAAAACAAATTTTTTAAAGGGCAAACATGCTTTGGATGACTTTCTACCACAATCATTGACAGGCGAACAAGTTTTATAAGAGCGAATAAAATCTGTCAATTCTTTAAGTACATTTGACTGTGGTGGAAACAGTCATGAATAAAAAAAAGCATATTTTGAGAGTTTCTGTACTGGATGGATCTTAACCTACAACATAATCTTGATGTGATACATATAGAGAAGAATTTCTTTGCTAACATCATAAATACTGTTATGAATGTCAAAGATAAACAAAACATACATTTAAGTCAAGATTGGACATTGCAAAGTTTTCCTCTAAAAAAGAGCTGCACATAGATGTTCGGGGTAATACTTCATTCCCTATATTTAGATTGACAAAAATTCCAAAGAACGCTTACTGGAATGTGTCAAAATGAGATTAGATTTCTGGACGGCTACACATCAAATTTAGCGAATTATGTGGATATGGATGGATTAAAGTTTTCGAGCATGAAAACTCATGACTGTCATGTTTTTATGGAGAGGCTCCTGTCTTTTATATTTGCAAAACTTTTACCATGAAACATTCATCTCACATTATCAGGTATATATAATTAAACATTTTATTTTGTGCATATATATAATAATAATTACATGTATTAATCAAGTACTTGATTCAAATTTGAGTAATATAGGGTCTAGAAGATTTTTCGACGATCATTGCAATAAAGTCGTGTCCAAATTCTCAAGGAAAACATAGTTATACGTTTTTGCAATTTGGAGAATATCTTTCCACCTGTATTTTTTTATGTTATGCAGCACCTACCTATATATCTACTATACAAAACTAAATTGGTTGAACATGTGCAACATAGGTGGATGTATCCATATGAAAGGTTTTTAAAAAGTTGAAAAGCAACACGAAGAACAAACGACATGATGCATGGTCGATTGTTGAATCATATGCGAATGATGAGATATCTTATTTCTCCGAGCACACTTTGCTGCCATATACGCACAAAAACCAGGTAGTTACCATAAATTATTGTGTACATTAACTATTTTATTTTTACGTTTCATTCACTTTTCGTGTTGAATTGTGTATATATATACAAGTGTGCTAGATTCGATGAAGGTGAAGTTCCTGTGTATCCGGATCCTTGAGTGTCGGATATATTTACTCACATGGATCATCCAAGTGATAAAAGTAAAAAAATATGGCTCTATGAAAAAGAATACAAATATGCACATGCATATGTTTTGTGAAATTGTGAATATTTTCGTCCACTTTTATGAAAACAATTTTCTTACAAAATGATAATTGATATTTCTTTAAATTCTAATTAATCAATATATATTACAATTTCATTTAATTTTGTAGCATGTTTGAAGATCATTTTCGTGGTACATATCCATATCTTTTCGAAGATGACATTTCATCAAAAACAGAAGAATATTTTCATATATGGGTTCAAGATTATGTATGTATATAATTAATATGTATATATATATATCATTTATAACTTTTATAATTTTGAAATACTAATTACTTTATATATATGATAGGTCAATGCAACCGCTTCAACAAATGCAGGCACCTTTCCTATATTGGTTCAAGAATTAGTGCAAGACCCCATGAACAAAGCGATAACTTGTCCGATCAATTTTACAAGAGGTTATATGTTCCACACGACGAAACATAGACACAGAAAAAAGACATGTTACTACGGCATTTGTGTCAAAGGAGATAATTACTCATATGCATATGATGAAGCTGATTTTACGAGATTTTAACAGATATCATTGAATTTGCATATGTTGGACTCATAAATTTGAAGATCACACTTTTTAAATGTGAATGATACAATCCTACACTTTCTAAAAGCACTCGAAAGTTGGAAAATAGTGTCATTGATGTCTTATCATCAGGAAAATAATACAAATACAAACTATTTATTCTAGGTACCTAATTAAATTTTAAATAACTAATTATTAAGTAATATTAATTTATATATTACGTAAATTTCTATAAATTTGTTTATATAATTAACTAATTTATTTTTTATTCTATGATGTACCGCAGCCTCACAAGAAAGTTTGTTATATTTCTTAGCCGCACACCAAATCATCATCAAAACATACATGGTTTAGTGTTCTCAAAGTTAATCTAAGATCTAATATTTTGGGAAAATACAAGAACACATGCGAGATCCTTTTGCAACAAGAAAATGATGAAGAGGTAAATCTGGTTGACGAGATAGAAGTGGATCGTTTGGTTGATAGAGTTAATCAAAGCGAAGAAATTGATTTCGACATTGGAGATGCTAAAGTAGAAGATGAATTTTAGTATAATATTTCATTTTCAGACGATGAAGACGAAGATATGTAATATATTTTGTTATCATTGACTTTCTACAAATTAACTATGTCAAATTTTTGCATATGTAAAAATTCATTTTTATAAAAACCATTTTAATTATACTTAGATATTAATGTTTTCTACTTAAATATCTAAAGAAATCAATAGTTTAGTGGCTACACGAAATGTAGAAGTGTTACGAGTCTCAAGTTCTAACCCTAATGACATGCTAGATGAACTCAGTGGAACAATTATCTTCTCAAAAGTTGATCTAAGAAGTGGTTATCATCAGATGAGAATGAAAGAAGGTGATGAATAAAAGACATCGTTTAAAACCAAACAAGGATTGTATGAATGGCTAGTCATGCCATTTGGACTCACAAACGCTCCAAGTACATTCGTGAGACTCATGAACCACATCCTAAGATAATTTATCTATAAGTTTGTAGTAGTTTATTTTGATGACATTCTAATCAATAGCTCTAATCTTGAAGATCACTTAGGACATCTTGAGCATGTATTTGAAACGTTTAAGGCTGAAAACCTTTATGCTAATCTTAAGAAATGTACTTTCTGCACTGATCAAGTTGTATTCCTATGATATGTTATAAGTTCTCAAGGCTTAAAGATCGGTGAATAAAAGATCAAATCAATTCAAGATTGGCCCCAAACAACAATCATACATGTGAGGAGTTTTCATGGATTGGTTAGTTTCTATAGAAGATTTGTCAAGGACTTTAGTACTGTTGCTGCACCCCTCCCTTCAGTAATTAAGAAGAATGTGGAATTCAAATGAAGGAACTCAACGAGCTGAAAGATAACCTCACACATGCGTCTGTTTTGCTACTTCCTAACTTTGATAAAACCTTTGAAATTGAATGTGATGATTTTGGAACAGGTATAGGAGCTGTCCTAATGCAAGGAGGAAAACCAATGACTTACTTCAGTGAGAAACTTAGTGCAGCTTCAGTTAACTATATCACATATGATAAATCGCTCTATCTAAATGCAAGAAAGAAAACCAATGGTTTACTTCAGTGAGAAACTTAGTGAAGCTTCACTTAACTATCCCGCATATGATAAAGAGCTCTATGCTTTGGTAAGGTCTTTTGAAACTTGGCAATATTATCTACTATCAAAAGAGTTTGTTATTCATATAGATCATCAAACGCTCAAGCACTTAAGAGGACATACTAAGCCAAAATGGTTTGAGTTTGTGGAGACTTTTACTTATGTGATCAAATATAAGAAACGTAAAGATACATTGTGGCTGATGCTTTATCAAGGAGACATGCTCTCATCAGCACAATATAAGGTAAGATTATGAAATTTGAACACATCAATGCAACGTATGAGACTGATCCTGATTTTAAAAAAATATATTCAAAGAGACCAACAAGGCTACATCTGATATGTTTTATCAACATACTGGATTTTTGTTTAAGGAAAAACGTCTTTGTATTCTTCAGGGATCCATGAGAGAACTATTGATTGGAGAAGCTCATGGAAGAAGACTCATGGGATATTTTGGCTGAGATAAGACATTGAGTGTACTTATGGAACATTTTTACTGGCCACATCTAAAAAGAGCTGTTAAAAGATTTTGTGTTAAGTGCATCAATTGCTTGAAGACAGAATCCAGGTCACACCCCTATGGATTACATATGCATTTGTCTATTCCTAACCTACCTTGGGTAGATATCTCTATGGAATTTGTCTTAGGTTTGCTGAAGATCAACCACAAGGATTTTATCTATGTAGTTGTAGACAAGTTCTCAAACATGACTCATTTTATACCATGTAACAAGACTAATGATGCTACACAAATAGTTGATCTCTTTTTTAAAGAAGTATTACGTATACATGGAATGTTCAGAACAATTTTTTTATATCATGTCACCAAATTTCTAAGCCATTTTTGGAAGACATTATGAAAAAAGTTGGGAACTAAGCTACTCTTCTCAACCACTTGTCACCCACATACCAACGGTCAAATAGAGGTAGTAAAGCAAACTCTTTCCACCTTTTTGAGAGCCACGATCAGTAAGAATCTAAACAACTGATGGTTTTTTTACCTTACATTGAGTTTTCTTATAATCATGCTAAACATTCAGCAACTAAATTTTCTCCTTTTGAAGTGATTTATGGATTTACTCCTACTACCCCACTGGATCTTATACCTTTATCTCAAGATGTAATGTATAGTGAATGAGAAACCAGACAGATTCTGTTAAGAAGATTCATCAAAAGGTCAATGGCAACTTAGAAAAGAAAATCGAGATGTACAAAAAAATGCAGATAAACACCGAAAACACATATCATTTGAATATGGAGATTGGGTCTGCACATGAGGCATGAAAGATTCCCCAACCAAAGGAAATCCAAACTTTCCTGATGTAAGAAGCCGTACGAGGCCTTACAAGAGTCGAGGGTTGGGCGTGACACACGATGGTGGTCACTCACTCTTGTTACAACCAAAAGGATAATGGTGGGGATCTAACAAGCTGGTGGTTGCTCTCTCTCGTGGGATCAGGGCAGGGGTAGTGATAGGGGAGGTGAAGTGCACCACAAAGAGGGTGGGAACTCTTTGATACAGCACGAAGAGTTCAAGCAAAGAGGTGGCGGCTCTTTCTTGATTGAACTCGCAAAGGGTTTCTTTTCTCCTTGAAGAAAATTCGATCTTTATTAATATCAAAAAGGTTGAAATATTACAAGGCTGTAGGAGATTCTTAGATAAGAGTTTTTCAGCTTGACCTAATGGCCGAATGAAATGAAAGAAATGCAACAAGAAAATCACAAACAAAAGGAAATCACAACAACACATAAAAGGAAAAGTTCATAAACAATCAAAAGGAAAGTTGCAAGTTGTGTGTGGGGTGAGGCACCTAAGTTTGAATTGGCATCATGTTGGGACGTTTTTATGGCCATTTTTTCCTGCAAGAATGTAATAAACGGATCATACCTTAGCCTTACTTTTAAATGGCTGCATAGGAACACTAAGTGTTGATTCCGTGTGTGTTTGGGGCATGGAGTGTCTTATCGATGATAAAGTATCCCATTAGGGCTCCTCCGTGTGATTTACTAAGCACCAACTCCCTCATTGATCCTTGGGACAAACAAAACCGTTTGTCCTTGAACAAGGATCCGTTTTGAATGTAGAAGGACTAATATGCTCCTTCTCAAAACTCTTTATAGCACTCACCAAGCTTTGGATCAGTAGGGTAGAGCTCTTTGATGTGTTCAAACCCTAAGACCTTGGCTTCCATTGTGGAAATCAATGCATGCCTCCATGATAAGGCATCAACTACTACATTTTTTTGTCCTTCTTGTACTTGATCACATAAGGAAATGTCTCAATGAGCTCCAATCACTTAGCATGCCTCCTCTTTAGTGATGTTTTCCCTCTAAGATGCTTTAGAGTTTCATGGTCCGTGTGGATGATGAACTCTTTTGGTAGGAGATAATGCTGCCATGTTTCTAGAGCTCTCACGAAGGCTTATAACTCCTTGTCATAGGTGGGGTAATTGAGGGCGGCCCCACTCAACTGAAGAAGGCTACTGGCCTCCTCCTTTGATGCAAGACATCACCAGTACCCAATCCAGACACATCACACTGCACCTCGAATACTTCTTCAAAATCAGGAAGAGCTAATATCAAGGCTTAGGTCAACCGGTCCTTCAAGGCATTGAAAGCCTTCTCTTGGGCATCTCCCCATGTGAATTTCACGTTCTTCTTGATCACATCAGTAAGGGGTGCCGGTAGGGTGCTGAAGTCTCGCACAAATCTCCTATAAAAACTAGCCAACCCGTGAAAGCTTTGGACTTGGCTTATTGGCGTGGGTGTCAGCCATTTTTTGATGGCCTTGAGCTTGTCTTCATCAACATGTAGTACGTGTTCACTTACTACAAAACCTAGGAACATAAGCTTTTTAGTATAAAAGATACACTTCTTAAGGTTCGCATAAAGGCCTTCCTTTCGGAGTGTGCTTATCAGTTGGTCTAGATGATCAACATGTTCGGCCAAGATCCTGTTATAGATTAAGATATCATCAAAATAAACAGTTACAAATTTGCTTATAAATGACCTTAGAACCTGGTTCATGAGTCGCATGAAGGTGCTAGGAGTATTGGTTACACCAAAGGGCATGATTAGCCACTCATAAAGACCTTGCTTGGTCTTGAATGCAGTCTTCCACTCGTCTCCTTCTCTAATCCGTACTTGATGGTAGGCATGCACTTTTGATGTCTATCTTGGAGAATATAGTGGCTCCAGTCAACTCGTCCACCATGTCATCTAGGTGTGGGATGGGGTGCCGGTATTTGATTGTGATGTTGTTGATGGCATGACAGTCTACACACATGCTCTATGTGACATCTTTCTTTGGCACTAATAGCACATGCACAACACAAGGGCTGAGGCTCTCACGGATATACCCTTTGTCCATGAGGTCTTGCACTTGTTTTTTCAACTACTTAGATTCTTGATGCGATAAGCCGGTTTGTTTGGAAGGGCTGCTACGGGAACAAGACCTATCTGATTCTCTATGCCTCTAACATGGGGAAAACCAGCTGGTATTTCCTCTAGAAACACATATTTGTACTTCTCCAAAACGGCATTCATCTCAGCCGGTAGTTTCTCGTTTTTGAATCCTACACTTACACATTCTTTGTACAACATTAGCAGAATAGTGCCTTTGGCACATATAGCTTTATTCACGGCACTAGATGTGATTAGAAGGTTAGATTTACTTATCTTGGCCTCCTTGCTCATCCTAGTTTGAAGTTCATGTACCTCCGAAGGACTTAGTGGAGCTAAATTGTACTTATGATCATTATGTGTGAACACTACAAGAAAACTGCCAATTTGCGACTGCAATTTGCGACTACATACGTGGTCGCAATTTTTGCGATCACATTTGCCATGGTTTAGCGACTAATTTGCGACTACGGAATAGTAGTCGCAAATTGGTCGCAAATATGTGACCAATAAGTGTGGTCGCAAATCAGTCGCAATATGCAACCAATTAGCGACTGAGATGCGACTGCCTTGAGACTGACCCTGGTAGTCGCTAATCAGTCGCTATTTTGCGACTGATTAGCGACTACATGTGGAAAATCAGGTGGTAGTCTCTTATTGGTCGCTAAAAATGCGACCAATTTGCGACTACGGTATGTAGTGGCTCTGCAGTCACAAAGTGGTGGCAAAGTGCCACCATAAAAAACATGTGCGTGTTAGGTATAACGACATTTAAGCAACTACATAGCTGTAGTCACAAAGTAGTGGCAAATCAGTGGCAAAGTAGTCGCAAAGTAGTCGCAAAATGTTGTATATATATGCACCATCCCATTCTCTCATTTTGCGAAATCAAAAGTAAAAAGTTTTGTAAAACATGTGGGGAAATTATAACAATTCGAGAGATTGGATGTACAGAATAATTTATAATGAAACAAGAAATATCTCGGTGGAATTTGCACAAGGCATGGAGCAGTTCATGAATTTTGCAAGTAGTCAACCTATAGCTCAAAGTAGTGGAGGTAAGTTTTTCTGTCCTTGTATTAATTGCAAAAATGATAAATTTATTCCGGCACGAAAAATATGGAATCATCTGTATAGTCGAGGGTTTATGCCAAATTATTATATTTGGTATAAACATGGAGAAGAGCTGAATGTTCAGTTAGGGACGAGTAGTACTAGTCGGGGTGATGTACCAAGAAATCAGGGACGTGATTGTAGTAGTGATGAAACAGTTGGTATATCCGGTAATAGATATGTTGAAATGGTGACGGATGCATTTCTTGAGACAACGACTGATGATCATCATCAGTACTATAATCAGAATGAAGAAAATTATAATTATAATTATGAAGAAGAACGGCCTAATGAAGAAGCAGAAAAGTTTTACAACATGTTAGAAGCTGCAAAAAATCCATTGTATGATCGTTGTCATGAAGGGCACTCACAATTATCTTTAGCTGCTCGGTTTATGAACATCAAATCTGATTTTAATTTACCAGAAAAATGTATGGATTCTTGGGAGGAGCTATTTACAGAATATTTACCCGACGAGAATCAGGCGACGGGTTCATATTATGAAACCGAAAAATTGATGCGAAATTTAGGCCTCCCGTTTTATACAATTGACGTGTGTGTTAAAAATTGTATGATATTTTGGAAAGAAGATGAGAAATGGGAAAAATGCAAATTTTGCGATTCCCCCCGGTATAAGCCAAGCGAGGGCAGGACGAGAATACCTTTCAGTCGTATGTGGTATTTACCTATAGGTGATAGACTTAAAAGAATGTATGAAAGCGAGAAAACCGCAGAGGCAATGAGGTGGCACGCAGAGCATGAAGCAGAAGACGGAGAAATGAGTCATCCATCTGATGCTGCAGAGTGGAAAATTTTTCAATATTTACATCCTAGATTTGCTGCTGAATCTCGAAATATTTATCTTGGCTTATGTACTGATGGATTCAACCCATTTGGGATGTCTCGTAATCATTCATTATGGCCAGTGATTATCACTCCATATAATTTGCCACCGGAGATGTGTATGAAGAAAGAGTATTTGTTTCTAACTATTTTGAATTCGGGGCCAAATCATCCGCGTGCTAGTCTGGACATATTCCTACGACCTTTGATTGATGAGTTGAAAGAATTATGGTCTATCAGAGTTGATGCATACGATGTATCGCTGAACCAAAATTTCAATCTAAAAGTTGTGTTACTTTGGACGATAAGCGACTTTCCCGCTTATGGAATGTTATCAGGATGGACAACGCATGGAAGGCTGGCCTGTCCAATTTGTATGGATGATACGAAGGCATTTCAATTACCAAATGGGAGAAAGACGTGTTGGTTTGATTGTCATCGAAGGTTTCTTCCTAATGGTCACCCGTTACGGAAAAATAAAACAAATTTTTTAAAAGGGAAGCACGCTTTGAATGACTGTCCTCCACAATCATTGACAGGTGAACAAGTTTTGTACGAGCGAATAAAAACTGTCAATCCTTTAAGAACATCTGAGTGCGGCGGAAACGGTCATGAAAGTAAAGAAGAATGTTATGGCAGCTGGCATAATTGGCACAAAGAAAGTATATTTTGGGAGTTGCCGTACTGGACAGATCTTAACCTTCGACATAATCTTGATGTGATGCATATAGAGAAGAATTTCTTCGATAACATCATTAATACTATTATGAATGTGAAAGAGAAATCAAAAGATACAGTGAAGTCAAGGTTGGATATTGCAAAGTTTTGCTCTCGAAAAGAGTTGCACATGGATGGTCGGGGTAATGCTCCATTCCCTATATTTTGATTGACCCAAAAAGCGAAAGAATGGTTATTGGAATGTATAAAAAATGATGTCAAATTTCCGGACGGCTATGCGGCATATTTAGCAAATTGTGTGGATATGGATGGACTAAAGTTTTTGGGCATGAAAAGCCATGACTGCCATGTTTTTATGGAAAGACTTCTCCCTTTCATATTTGCAGAACTTTTATCATGGAACGTTCATCTAGCATTATCAGGTAAATATAGTAATAACTATATTTTTAATTGGAAATACATAAATTAATAATAATTGCCTGAACTAATTAATTGTTGATGGTAATTAATATATATATATAGGGATTGGAGGATTTTTCCGTGATTTATGCTCCAGATCATTACAACAAAACCGTGTCCAAATTCTGAAGGAAAATATAGTCATAATTTTGTGCAATTTGGAAAAGATCTTTCCGCCTTCATTTTTCGACATCATGGAGCATCTTCCTGTACATCTACCATACGAAGCTGAACTTGGTGGACCTGTGCAATATAGGTGGATGTATCCATTTGAAAGGTTTTTTAAAAAACTTAAAAGCAAGGCGAAGAACAAACGATATGTTGTAGGCTCGATTGTTGAATCATATGTGAATGATGAGATATCTTACTTCTCAGAACATTACTTTGCTGAACACATACGCACGAAAAACAGGTAACCATGTTATGACGTTTATGAATTAATTATTTTATTATATAATATATATATGAATGTAAGTAATATATAATATATATATAAACCATATATGTACAGGTCTACAAGATTCGATGAAGGTGACGTACCTGTATATCCAGATCCCGGAGTACCGGATATATTTACGCACATGGGTTGTCCAAGTGGTAAATGTAAAGAAATATGGCTCTCCGAAAAAGAATATAAATATGCACATGCATATGTATTACGGAATTGTGAATATTTTCGGCCACTAGAGAGGTATATGAAAACAATTAATTATATTTATTACATTTCATTTTATTGTATTAAGAAATATATAATAATTTGCAATATTTACTGTTGTAGCATGTTTGAAGATCATATTCGATGTACGTATCCATATCTTTCGGAAGATGACATTTCATCTAAAAGAGAGGAAGAGTTCCACATATGGGTTAGGGATTATGTATGTTTAATTAATTATTTGACATATATATTATATTTTATTTATTAATTTGGAAATACTAATTAAGTTTAATTTTTGATATATGATCAAATTAAGGTCAATTCATGTAGTTCCACAGATTCACGTGTCTTTCCTATATGGGCTCAAGAATTAGTTCAAGGTCCGATGAATAAAGCATCCACTTGGCCGATGTATTTTACAAGAGGTTATATGTTCCACACGAAGAAACATGGACATAGAAGAAAGACATGTAACTACGGTATTTGTGTGAAGGGGGACAATTACTCAGATGCATCTGATGAAGCTGATTTCTACGGTATTTTAACAGATATCATTCAACTTGAGTATGTCGGACTCCTAAATTTGAAGATCACGCTTTTTAAATGTGAATGGTACAATCCTACACCCTCGAGAGGTACTCGGAAGTCGGAAAATGGTGTCGTTGATGTCTTATCATCGGGGAAATACTACAAATACGAACCATTTATTCTCGGTACGTACGTATTCGGTAATAATTTACTATATATTTTTTCTTACAAATTTTGGTTCGGCCATTGTGGATTGTGGCATGGTCAAACTGCCATGGTCGGCCCAACAGTAGGTATCCAACTTGCATTGACACCACATCACATAATACATAATCTTGGTACTTGCCCACACTAAACAGCACACTCACTTGCTCGGTTACCTTTAGTTCCGTGGAGTCATTGAGCTATTGTAGCTTGTATGGCCCGGGTGTTTGATCCTTTCAAGACCTAATCTGTCTACCATATATTTGCTAGCAACATTAGCACAAGATCCTCCATCAGTTACTAAGTTACATACCTTATCATTGATGGTATATCGCGTGTGGAAGAAATTTTCTCTTTGGACCTTCTCTTCAGGTTGCACTAAAACACTTAGTACCCTCCTGGTCACTAGAAGTTTTCCTATATCAGGGTAATCTACATCATCATCCAAGCCATTTGGTTCCTCATCTTGCTCGTCTTGTGATTCGTAATCACCACTCGGAGTGATGATCATTACTCGTTGATTTGGACAGTCTCTTGCCATATGTCCTCAGCCCTGAAACTTAAATCAAGTAATTTCACATGTCCTAACTTAATTGAGATTAGGATACTTACCTTTTTCTGACCGGAAAACCTTAGTTGGCTCAGCACTCTTGCTCTTGAACCTACACTCCACTTCTATCGGTTTGCCTTTGTCTAAACTAAAGGCCGGTTGTTGCTCATGGTCCATTGTTGACTGCCTTTTGGCCGGCTGGTCATGGCTATCTTGCGTTTAATTTGTTGCTATATTTGCACTGCCATATGCAACAACTCATGTAAGTTGTTGTACCTAGCTCGTTGCACCTTTTCAACCAATGCGTTCTTGAAGACCATCTATGAATTGTGCCATTAGAGCTTCTTCGGACTCTTCTAGTTCAAAAGAATTCATGAGCTTCTCAAGCTCCTTAGAAGTACTCATCTACACTCTGAGATCCCTGCACCAACTTCCTAAAACGTTTTTGTAAGTCCCTATGATAATGTTCAGGAACATACCTTGATCTAAGAAGGCACTTCATGTCGGCCCAATTGGTTACGGTTCCATATCTTTGCCTTTTCCTTTCGGATACTGTCCTATCCCACCAAGATAGTGCATTCTCAGTGAGTTGGACAGCTGTTAGGGCAACTTTCTTGTGCTCATTTTAGTTATAGGATTCAAAGATGTACTCCAGACGCCTTTCCAAATCCATGTAAACCTCCGGATCAGATCTTCCTGCAAAAGTAGGGGATGTTAGCTTAACCTCCAAGTTGCCTTCTCGACGTTCATGGTCTCTAATCCGAGGTCCTCTAATTGGCTCACGTCTCCTAAGATGCTGAGGTTGTTGGGGTGCCATGTGCTCTTGATAGTAGTTTCCTACTTCAAAAGGGAGACCTCCATCTTCACCTACTAGCTGGTAGTCTTCTCGGCCTTTTCTCTCGGGTACGCGTATGTAGGGCTGTTCAAGCTGTACAAGTCGGTTTCCAAAGCTCCTCATCTCCTCTCTCATGGTAGTGAGCATCTAGAGGACGGCATCTTGTGGAACTTTGGCCTCTTCTCCCATAGCTCTTGCTGCAAAAAGAAAAAAATACTCGTTCCTCGGCAAGTAGTTATCAAGGAGACAAAAAAATAATGAAAAAGGTGAATGTAAGGCTACCCAAAAAAATTTTGGGGGGTTTTATGTCAAGTTTTAAATAATTTAAATATTGAAAGAATGAAAGAAATCTAATATAGTATTAAATTTGGTTGAAAAGATTTAGGACAAAAGGTAATTGCTAAACAAAGAAAATTTTCTCCTTTGAAATCTTTGCTTTTCTTTGGATCGCAAATATATCTTATTTCCTTCTTCCTTCATACTTTTTTTTGTTCTTTTATATGTTTTTGAATGCTAAAAATGGTATTAAGATGATGATTATAAATTAAGGATGAAACTACAACTAACAAGATGCAAACTGATTTTTTTTTCTCAAACCATATATCTATTGAATGGAACTACTATAGTTACCTAAAGAACCAAATAAAACGAGCAAGCAAAAGACTAAACCTGATTGTAGGAGCTTTTAGCTCTGATACCAGATGATGTAAGACACGGTATGAGGCCTTAAAAGAGTCAAGGGCTGGCCGTGACACAAGATGGTGGTCACTCTCTCTTGCTACGGCCAAAGGGATAAAGGTGCGGATCTAACGAGTTGGCGGTCGCTCTCTCTCGTGGGATCAAGTCAAGGGAAGTGATGGGGAAGGTGAAGTGCACCACAAAGTGGGTGGAAACTCTTTGATACAACACAAGGAGTTCAAGCAAAGAGGCGACGGCTTTCTCTTGATTTAACTTGCAAAGGGTTTCTTTTCTGCTTGAAGAAAATTCGATCTTAATTAATATAAAAAATATTGAAATATTACAAGGATGCAGGGAAACCTTATATAAGGGTTGTTCAGCTTGACCTAATGGCTGAATTAAATGAAAGAAATGCAACAAAGAAATCACAAACAAAAGAAAATCGCAACAACACATAAAAAGGAAAAGTTCATAAACTAATAAAAATTCAAGTTACAAGTTGCGTGTGAGGTGAGGTGCCTAAGTTTGAATTGAAATCATGTTGGGCTGTTGTTAGGGCCATTTTTTCCTACAAGAATGTAATAAATGGACCATACGTTAGCATTAATTGCAAATGGCTGCATAGAAGAATTAAGTGTTGATTTCGTGTGTGTTTGGGACATGAGTGTCTTGGGTCGTGCCCTTGAGTTTTAAAGTCTTCTAAGTCTTCCTTTGATGCTTCAGGATCTTGTTCTTGAAGCTTTTTCAGTTGTGTTTCTTCATCTTGAAGCTCTTGGTCCATTATTCCGGCCTTTTCTTGTCCTTGGTGGGTACCTCGGGTCCGTGTGCGCTCTAATCCTATAAAGCTAGTTATGGCAGTTGATTTGCAACCAAAGGCAGAAGATATACTGGAATTTTATGTTCATGGCCGTTGCCAATGGTCATTTGGCCGAAGGTTTGGGCAAGATCTTTGGTTGGTCGATGTTTCGTGGCCCAAACTTGATAAGTCTTTTAGAAATCCTTGTTGAAATTGTTGCTTTGCCTTCTATTTTGGAATTGCTGACTAAATCTGCTATGGTTTCCTTGCTTTTATTAGAAATTTTTCTTAGAAGGGTAGACCTGATCTTCATGATTCTCAACATTATTGTTCCTATAGGACATATTTGGGTGGTTCCTATAGTTCTTGTTGAGCAAATTTCTGTGGAGTTGTTGCCCTCTTCCGACGTAGTTTACCTCAACTTGATCATCCATATCATTGCTTATGTCTCTTGCAAACGTATCAATCTCCTCAGCCTCATCACAAAACTGACTGACTTCAATTGCTCGCTCTTCAATATCATGTGCATTTTGGCACTCAGTTCTTCTATCCTCTGTGATTCCATGCTACTAACATTCCGTTGCCTTCTATCAAACTTCGGGCAGTGGTTAATGTTACTTGCAGCCAAGTTGTTGATAAGGGTGTAAGCCTCATCCACCTGCCTGGCCATGAAATATCCATTTGTTGAATATTCCAATGCCATATGAAATTTCCCTTTATATTGTGGTAAAAAATGCTCAAGAAATTTGGCTCACTAAATCTTCAATGGAGACAGTCTCTTATATACTCTTTGAATCTCTCTCATGCTTCATATAAAGATTATGCACCAGCTTGCTGAAAGTTTGATATCTTGTTCCTTAAAAGGTTTGACCTAGACTTGGTGGGGTTTCGGCCAATTCATACATGAACTTTGACCCGTGGTTACAATTCGCTAATGAACTTTGTTGCTGTGCACTTTCATACATGAATTTAGTGTTTTATCCCGTAACATGCATTGACTTGATGGTGTTAGTCAAACCGTTAAAAATTTGTTTAGTCAGATAATAGATGTTTAAATAAATTATTTAAATTTGCCACCCACCACTACTTGTTCTAACACTCAACATTGTCTTTGCACCACTCATGGGGTTTCCTGCTGATGAGAAAGTCATAAAGGAGAGCGAAGAGAAGCTTGGAGAAGTGCTTGACGTGTATGAAGCACAGCTTTCAAATAATGAATACTTGGCTGGAGATTTCGTGAGCCTTGCTGATTTAGCTCACCTTCCTTTCACCGAGTACCTTGTGGGTGCTATCAGGAAGGCTTATATGATCAAAGATAGGAAGCATGTCTTTTGGGTCGATGTTGCAGCCGATGTTGCAGAGACGAAGAAGGAGATGATGCGGCCGAAGTTCTCCCTGAAGCTCTCGAAGAAGGAAATAGATGAGGATTTCATGTCGTTGTTAGGTCGCCGATCATCGCGCCGGCCAAAAAAGCGGCCAAGGACAATTCAGAAGAAATTAGATGTAAGTATTGGATTTGCGATTCGATGATAAATTTACTCGATTTTTAAATATTAATCTGACTTGCTCCTCTTTCTTTGTGCTCTGCAATGGTTACAGAATTTGTTTCCAGGGTTTTATCTGACTGAAGTGACACTTGATGCATATAAGGTTCCAGAGGAAGCGAAGGTATACATCAACTGGCTTTGTTCTCTTTAAATCTGTAGCTTTTCCAGTTTGAAAAATCACTGATTCTGTTGCTTTTACTGAATTTGCAGAGATGATGAATTTGATATGACTATGTAATCCAGTCGCCGTTGAAGTTTCAAAGCATTTATCAATATTTGAATTGGGTCAAGTCTTGAAGCTTCCTAAATCATCAAGAGAAGAAATGCTTCCTATCTTGAAGCAATAAAGGGTTTGGAGAAGAAGAGAAGAGGAAGCCTCTGCTCTGCAAACCCTAATTTTGCAAAGAGGAAGAAGGAGCTTGGGGAAGAAGGGGAAGAGGAAAATAATTAAGGGTATCTCCCACTTATCAAAACGTCGACGTTTTGTGTGTTTATTAAGATGTTGTCGTGGCTGACGTGTCATCCTAGTCAGCTAGGATTAACGGTGAATTAAACGTCGTTTATCGCTAATGTATGTTTAATACTAATTAATCCAGTCAATGCATGTTATGGAGTCAAACACTAAGTTAATGTATGAAAGTGCACAGCAACAAAGTTCGTTATCGAATCGTAACCACGGATCGAAGTTCATGTATGAATTGGCCGAAACCCCTAGACTTGGTAAAGAAGTAGTTCAGGAATGCAGAGTTGCATTCATCCCAAGTAGTTAGAGATCCTAAAGCTAACTATTTTAACCCACAAATTACCTTATCTGCCAAAAAATATTTAAAGATAGTGCACATCAGTTAGTCACCTGGCACTCCATTTTCCATAATCGTGCTCCAAATCTCCTCAAAATTTTTGATATGATCCATGAGAGGGTAACCCATAAAACTAGCTCTATTTCACTAAAGCAATTAGTTGTGGCTTGATCTCAAAATCATTCCTCACGAATGGAGGAGTTTGAATCATAGATCGAATGACATAAAATGCATCCGGCATGTCATAATCTCTCCTAGAGTACAATGACCTCTATCTTGATGTTGTTGCCTTTGGTTAGATTCAGCTCCATATGCATTGGATGCTGGAAACTGAGCTTGATTATACATATTGTTAAGATTATCAGCCATGTTGAATTGTTTCAACTTGGATTTTATGTTCCTCCTTTTCAGTCTCACAAATTCCTCATAGTTTAAAGTAATGGATTGTGAGACCTTTTGCTTTTGGTCATACACTGAAATATACAAGAAAGAGTGTGATATATTAGTAACAAATTTTCTTAGACAAAATATCAAATCTAGACTTATAGACAACATTATTGGTCCCCCGTAAACGAAACTAAAAACTTGATATCTCAATTTTTAATCCAAAGAAACTAGTTGTAAATGCACAGACAAACGCAATAGTACTTAGGGGTCGAATCCACAAGGACAATCGCTATTCTATAATTTTGGAATAACGATTTTGCTAAGAAAGAAAATATGAGAGTGTAAAAGGAAAATAATCTAAATAGTAAGAATTTTTGTTAATGTAAACTTATAATATGAAAAATGTTAGGTTCGGAAAAATTTGCATTGGATCAATATCGCTAATGGAGTTTCTATTGAAGATTTGTTTAAGTGCGATTTAGAGCTTGGAATACAACTATCTAGCAAGCCAATTATTGTTGCAATAAACTACTATGTTTTAGAGCTTGGAATACAACTATCTAGCAAGCCAATTATTGTTGCAATAAACTACTATGTTTAAAAATCTATCCTTCTAAACTTTCATTTGAATTCAGATTTTTAAGCACACATTATTGTTCAATTCTAATATGTTATCAAATGGACTTAACATCCCATTTTGTTTGTTAAGGACAAATTGCACATCTGGTTTTTTTAGGAAACCTAACAACACTTTTGATGCGCTTGATTTATCCTAATGACTAATTGATCATGTTAGACTAAGCAATACGAACAACTTAAATGACGATCCAGATGAAAATCCCTAATTCCAGCATAGTCTAGCGATGTCTGAATCTCTTTGAAAACCTTAAAACCTAACTAGGGATCTACTTAGATATGAATAATGATGGACAAATCATTATCTTAATAGAGGATTGCATGAATAAAGAATAAAAGAGTTTAGAAATCTTCTCAGTAAAGTTTCGAATCAAGATTTCTTCTCCCAAATTGTTACTAATATAAGAGCCAGAGAAGTCTTAAAGAAAATAAAGTGTAGATCTAAAAGTGGATGAAAACGTTTAAATAGTTATAAGTCGGATTAGATCAATCTGGAGTTGAATTGGGCCAAACCTGGGGCCAAACGGGTTTTTCCTTGCAGAGCATCTAGGAACCGATCGGTCTCTCCCTAGACCAATCGATCTCATAAGCTCTTGAACAACATGATCGATCGGTCTTGCATGGCCGATTAATCTCCTAGGCTCCTGGAAAACAGGATTGATCGTCCCCAGTGGTACCGATCGATCTCCTCGGTCACTACCTAATATGCACGTAGGCAGATCGGCCAGATCGATCGGTATTGCCATGGACCGGTTGGTCTCAACATGGACCGATCAATCTTTTCTGCTCCTAGACAATCGGATCGATCAGTTTAGGAGGGACCGATCGATCTCCTAGGCTTTTGGACAACTGGATCGGTCTGTCCCTTTTCACACTGATCAATCTCCTCGATAATACATGGTTTGCTCGATCTACACACACGGGATTGATCGGTCTCTTCTAAACCGATTGATCCATATCGTTTCAGCCTGTAATTTCCATTTTCTTTTGGGAAAAAACCTTAAAAATACACAAACTTGATAATATTTGCTAGAAAAACACACAAACTTTTTCGACTCTCCTTTTAATACACAAACTAAAACTTTTGCTTTAAAAATACACCAACTATATAAAATTGTGATTTTGACACGGACTGTCAAACAGTTGTTAACATAGTTAACATAGTAATTACACGGTGTTAAATAATTTTAACGGTGTTTAAAATTAACTTAGCTCTAACCCATTCCTTAACTCTAACCCATTCTTTAACTCAACTCACCCTTGTCGAAAATAAGGGAAACCCCAAAAATAAACACTTTCCACCCAAAAATAGTGAACCCGAAATCTAAGAAAATCTCGAAGGAGACTTGGAAAAAATTCGAAGGAAGAACTCGAAATCGACGGTGAGAGTCATCTTCCACCCAACCCGAAATCAAAACCGCCGATTTCGAAAGTTTTCGAGGTATGTTTTTTGATATTTCTTGCTTGACTTTTGGTTTTTGTTTGATTTGGGGTTTTGGAGTTTTGGTTTTGTTTTGTTGTTCGATATCTCTATCTTTTTTGAATTTCTGTTTCGATTTGGAGTTGTAGTTTCGACAAGGGTGAGTTGAGTTAAGGTTTGGGTTAGGGTTAGGTTAATTTTAAACACCATTACAATTATTTAACACCGTCTAATTGATCTGTTAACTGCGTTAACGACTGTTAGACAGTCGGTGTCAAAATCATAAATTTATATAGTTGGTGTATTTTTAAGGCAAAAGTTTTAGTTCATGTATTAAAGGGGAGTCGAAAAAGTTTGTGTATTTTTCTAGCAAATGTTATCAAGTTTGTGTATGTTTAAGGTTTTTTCCCTTTTCTTTCTTTTTCACTAAAACTCCAATTGAATAGTAAAACCTTTAAAAATCCTCACAAAAGCTCCAAAACCGATGTGTAACGCCTGCTAAACGACCGATGTAATGTGCTAAATATGAAACATAGTATTAAGTTATGGTATTGAGCTAGAATATGAAGAAGAATGGTTTGAGCATCATTTGGCTAAACCATGGGAGTAACAATTGGATGTTGAAGAAAATCATGAATTGGAATACATCTCTTTTTCAGATTATGAACAAGTACCAGACGCCTATCTAAAGTGGAAACAATACATGGAAATTTGGTTCCAAGATGACCCAATTCAAGAGGTAGAAAAGATAGCTTATGCCGAAAACACCTTAACCAAATATGCTTTTAGGATTTGGGAGTAAGATGCCTATATACGGTTAGAATATGATAAAATAGATGGAACATGGGAAAAAAGCAGGTGATGTACGATGAGTTCGTGAGAGACATTGCAGCTCACCGATAATACTATGTGAAGATCCATGCAAACCCCAAACCAAGAAGATGACTTTTAGCATCAATGCCAAACACTAAAACTAGGCAAACAAGAGTTTTCTGTCCATAACCAAAAAGGTTTTTTCAAAAACTTTGGGAGGAAAAACAGGAGCCGAACCAATGGTCCAACCCAAAGATGACCAGCAAGCTCCAAAACCACAAACCGTAACACACAAGCAACCACCTAAGCCATTGCTTGAACTACACGGAAAGGAAAAGACAAGTAATTCTCTAACATTGCAAAATTAGATGAAATTATATGCTATAACTATTAAGAAAGAGGAAATTTTTTTAATACATGTCCAACTAAACAAGTAATAACAATTTTGCTAGTAAAACCCGAAAATGTGAATCCTAAAAGTGCATGAATTTAAAATTTCAGTGCTAATATAATGCACTTGTGTTTTTCCAAATATTGTTGAAATAGGTCTAGGTACACAAGGATCAAACAAAGACCAAGAAGAGACACCTGCTACACTGACCAATGTTCGGAACAAAGAAAAAACTATGGAGAATCCAAAATCTTGGAGGCAAATCAAAGAAAACAGCTGCCATGAAAAGGTGTATTTGCTTCCTTTCTAATCAAAGGGCAACCACCAGATGCACAATGGCCATTCCATAACCATATAAGGGCCATAAACTGAGGTAATGCCCTAAACCGTCAAGTAAATCAAGTTATTAACTTAACTTCTCTATGTGCATGCCAAAAAATTTTGAGTACAAAACTTTTGAAAGGGAAAGATATGATGAGATCATCACCCCAAGTCCCGGCCGATGGGCCAGTCTAACCGATCCGAGGAGCACAATAGAAACAAAGCACGCGCAAAAGGACATATGGGCATATTCCGATGAATTCAAGCCTAATGAAGCAGCGGCCAGCAAATACCAGGCCTGGCCTGTGATTCTGAATCACAGAGGACATGGGGAGATATGGAGCTAACCCCAAAACAGTTCGTACCAAGTCATGCACCATTCATCAAGTTGGTGTTGTCGGAACTTAACTTATTTGGAACTTTTCTTATATAAAAGTCTTCAAACATTTCGTTGAAAACCAAAAGACTTTGTGTTACTTTTAGGAGCACCTCAAAACACTCCTATAAGAGCAAAGACACCTTGAACCATGCCGGTTCATCTGTGCCTTCAAATGATTCGATTGGAGATGACCAACCAGTTTAACTAGTTGCAAAACAAAAAATGATGTTTAGCAGAGATTATTAAACCTCTAAGAAAGCCAAAATCAACCTACCATGCACCAGCTATCATATGATCAATTGGAATCCCTTTCTACAAGACTTTTCATATTTTAGACCAAGAGCATTAAATCACCAATGATCTGCCACATCATGCTCA
Source organism: Pugionium cornutum (assembly GCA_018901935.1). Taxonomy (NCBI): domain Eukaryota; kingdom Viridiplantae; phylum Streptophyta; class Magnoliopsida; order Brassicales; family Brassicaceae; genus Pugionium; species Pugionium cornutum. The sequence goes on from CM032159.1 coordinate 23,527,395, forward strand.
CGTTATCAAGATACATATTTTTTTTACTATTTTTCATGTTTTTCCGAGCATTCAAAGGCCATATTTTTAAAGTGTAGGCGCCTCCCTTGTTTTTACCTTCTTAGAGTTTTTGTAAGAGCTCTGTATAAAGCTCCTTAAATGATTTTAAACACACACCACGAAATATAAAGCATATTATTCAGAAAATTTCGTGTTTTCACATCAAAGAGCAAGTTCTTTTCTTAGTGAGTTTAGTGTGAAACATTCTTCTCTTGTGAAGTAACACCAATTAGTTTGAGATATTCAAACTTCCTCGCTTCACCTTTTTCATCGTGTGATTCGGTCAAATCCCTCTTTTTAATTCCTTTGTCTGCTTAAGACAATAGAGAATCTTGGTCTTGCGAGTCACGGTCATACTGGTTGTAGGATTGAGATTCAATCTTACATCATTGTAGTTTAGAGTTTTGTTGTTTTTTTAGTATTTTTAATGGTTGTTTTTATTTATAATGGATTTGAGTTTTTAATGGTTATTTTGAAATTTACAGTTGTTTTATAGCTTTTTGGTGGTGTTTTTGAATCTCATAGTTTTTGAGCTTTTCAGTGGTTTTCAATCGGTGATTTTGCGAGTTCCAAGGAGCACACTTCATTACAAGTTACATACTTCATTTGCGAACTTCTTTGATTTTTTGCAGATTTCATTGTATTTTTGTGCAAACTTCAGTCAGTTTTAGAGACTTCATTGTCGTTAGCACTCTCTCCCACTACTTTAAATTGTATGTCAATCATTTTTTCATCATTGCTGGTCAATTCATGGAAGACTTCAATGAGCTTTTGCAAACTTCAATTAGTTTTGTCCGAACTTCAATATGTTGCTTTGTATTTTTAGTAGCTTTTGAGAATTGAAAACAATACTAATATTTTTGTATTTTCCATATTTTATTATCTATTTTGATATTTTTTCTAAACACCATTTTGTATACTTTATAAAAAGTACAAAAATGCCAAATGTCTAACTCTTAAAAACATAAACCTTAATAAAAAAAGTTCATAACTACATTTGTAAACACTTAAGTGCATACTTTTTAATGAACATAATACTCATAAACACATAAATCAAAATAGATATGCACCACTCAATGAATTGGTTATGCCATAGTTGTTTACATTTTGAACAAATATTCTTTACAAAAAAAATCAAATAAGTTTTGTTACTCATGGAATTTTCAATTTCAAAAGAAAACTTTCTGATAAATATGTTTTGTATTTATATTTATTATGAACACTTCTAAGAAATCTTACTTGAAAACTTAAAATTTAGACTTGTAATTAATAAAAAAATTTCAATTTCAATGAAGGCATCATGCGAAGTCTGCATAGTATTTACCTTTTTATTCAAAAAGGTTAGTTTGAGATTTTTGAAAGCACATCTTTTTTAAAACAAAATGGCTAGTTTTGCAATTGACCAAAATTTGTATTTTTCAAGAAATATCCATTGCATTTGTATTTTATGCATATTTCTTGAGAAGTTTGTTGAAACAAAAATGGGTTAGCTTTATAATTGATCAAAGTTTGCATTTTTAAAACATACTTCTCGAGAAGTCAATGTGTTTGCATTTTTATGCAGAATTCTCAAGAGCCCTTCTTTAAACAAATTTTTTAGTTTTGCAATTGAAGAAAATTCACATTTTCATAATAGATTTTTCGAGATGTCTGCATAAAAATGTAAATACAAAGCATATTTTTCGATAAGTTTTATTTGAAAATTAAAATTTAGTTTTTTGTAATTGACCAAAGTTTACATTTCCAAAACAGGCTTCTCGAGAAGTCTACTTTGTATTTTATTTTTGTGCAAACTTCTCGATAAGTATGTTTTAAAAACAAAGTGGTTAATTTTGCAATTGACCAAAGTTCGCATTTTCAAAGCAGATTTCTTGAAAAATATGTTTTGTATTTACATTTTTATACAGACTTCTCAAAAAGTCTTTTTTGAAAACAGACATGTTAGTTTTGTAATTTACCAAACTTCGTATTTTTAAACCAAACTTCTCGAAACGTCTTCTTTACATTTATATTTTCAATGTACAGTTCTCTCTTTAAAATTACAAACTAAAATTTCAAAGCTAATTTTGTTGCTTTCAATGCAATTTTTCAAAAAGTAACGCTGTAATATGATATGTTTTTATTTTAAAATCAAACTATATTTGAATTATATTTTAATAAAATTGTATATTAAAAGTTATGAACTTGTATATAATATATCTTTTTAGCCATTGATTAAAAATGTTAGTTTTTGCAATTAACTAAAGTTCACATTTTAAAAACAGATTTCTCGAGAAGTCTACTTTTTATTTATATTTTATGTAGATTTCTCATTAAATGTGCTTTAAAAATAAAATGGTTAATTTTTTAATTACCAAAGTTCGCATTTTCAAAACACATTTGTTGTAAAAGTACTTTGTATTTACATTTTTATGCAGATTTCTTGTGACGTATTCTTTAAAAACAGACAAATTAGTTTTGCAATTGACAAAAGTTCGTACTTTCAAAAAAAACTTATCGAGAAGTCTTCTTTACATTTATATTTTTAATACAAATATTGTGAGAAGTATGCATTAAAAATGTAAACTTTGGTCGCAAAACTAATATTTTTGTTTTCAAAGTACATTTCTCGAAAATTAACATTTGTAATATGATTATGTTTTTGTTTTAAAATTAAATTGTATTTGAATTATATCATGGTATGATTATATGTTTAAAATTATGAACTTATATATATAATATATATTTTTAACGTTTAGTTTTTGCATCTGTTTTGGCTATATTTTTGTACAATTAAGATTTATCTTTAAATATTAGTTTCTTAAATTGAAAATTAATAGAATTGAATTTTGATTAAAACACGAATAACTCAATAGACATTTAAAACTAATAACTATGATTAAAAAATAAAAATATTAATCGTAATTTATCAAACCAAATTATTTATCTGAAATAATTATAAATGCATAAAACTAAATGCATAAAAATTGTAGAAGAGTAATAATAACTAAAATTATAACTACACAATACAGTTAAATCAAGCATGGGTATATTATGTGGGCAAATGTAACATTTCCATTTCAAATATAAATGTGATTTAAAAATAAAAACCAAATCGATAAAAATAAATAAGTGAATTAATTGGCATGATTAAAATTAGTATCACTTATTGATTTGGCTCAATTTGGCAGATTGGTTATTAATATTTTATATAATTTTTCTTAACCGAGTTATACCGTGTTAAAGTTTGTAAAATTTTGTTCTTCAATAAATAAATTAAATTAAATGTTATTGCCAACCACTTAAAGCTTGGTAATATTATTATGTTGGCAAGCAAAACTGTGGTTTATATAATGATACAAGAAATGATAATTATGTAACTGATGTTAGGATTACAACGAGAAATGATAATTAGTTGGTGAAAATGTCTTTATCTCTGGAAGTTTGTGTCTCTGCCTAAATCTAATTTTTTTAGAATGTTATAGTTTTTTCTTGAGTAATACTCTAAAATAGCATATTTTAAAGTTTTTCTTCCAAATCTAGCATCATAAAATTAAATTTCCAAAAATAGCACAAATATTTATATGAAAATAATTATTTATTTTAAATAAATTATACATAAACTTAAAGTATTGTATTTGGGTTCATTATTTCCAATTTAGGGTTTAATTTTTTTCTATTTAAATATAGTTTTAATGCATTTTAATCTTAAATTTGTGCTATTATTGGAAATTTAAACTAATGATGCTATTTTTGGAACAAAAACTTAGAAAGATAATATTTTAGACATTTGTCCTTTTTTCTTTTGCAATGAACATAAATGAAAATGAAGGAGAAACGTTAAAAATTTGGTTAAGTTTTACTAATACCAATATTTATATTATGTGGGAAAAATATTTTATCACCTTCATCGATGATTACTCACGTTATGGATATACATATCTGCTGCATGAAAAATCTAAACCTGTGAGTGTTCTAGAGGTTTTCATTGATGAAGTCGAAAGGTAGTTAGACAAAAGAGTAAAAATTGTGAGATCTGATAGAGCTGGTGAATTTTATGAAAAGTTCAATGAAAATGGATAATGTCCAAGTCCATTTGGAAAATTACTTGAAAGTAAAAACATTTGTCCACAATATAAAATGCATGGTACTCTTCAGCAGAATGATGTAGTTGAGAGGTCTTTAATGTACATGTTAGAAGCATGTTAAGTAATTGCTCTTTCTAAATGGAGAGCTTTAGGAAGAAGTATATATGGACCAACTTGAAGGTTTTTGTGCCCACAGGAAAAGAACATATGCTGTGTAAGCTGAGGAAGTTAATATATGGACTAAATCAAGCTTCCATACAGTGTTATTTAAAGTTTAATGATACCACCATGTCATACGGTTTCGTAGAGGTCATCGTGGATCGTTGTATCTACATTAGAGTTAGTGGGAGCAAGTTTGTGATTTTGGTCTTATATGTTGATGATATTTTGCTTGCTACAAACGACATGGGCATGTTGCATGATATTAAGAAGTATCTCTCTAAGAACTTTGAAATGAAAGATATGGATGAGGCAACCTATGTGATCGGAGTAGAAAGATTTCCAGATAGAGCACAAGGATTGTTAAGGTTGTCTCAGAGAGGATATATCAACAAGATTTTAGAGAGATATAAAATGGATACATGCGTTGCAGGGATAGCTCCAATTCAGAAAAGGGACAAGTTCAGTAAAAGGAAATATCCTAGAAATGAATTGGAGCGTAAAGAAATGAAAATAATTCCGTATGTATCATTGGTTGGGAGCTTAAACTATGTTCAAACATGTACCCGTATTAGCTTTTCGGTTGGTGTGTTGGGTCGATATCAAAGTAATCCTAGAATGGACCACTGGATAGTTGCAAAAAAGGTTTTCAAATTTTTGAAAAAGAGCAAATGCTTACGTTTAGGAAATCCTATCACCTAAACGTCATTGGATATTCATATTCATATTATCTTGGATGTGTTGACAGCAGAAATTTGATTTTTAGCTATTTGTTCCTATTAGTTAGGGAAATAGTATCATGGAAAAGTGGAAAACACTCCATTATTGCTACTTCCACTATGCAGGCATAATTTGTGGCATGCTTTGAGGCCACACTTCAGGCATTGTGGCTGCCGAACTTTATCTCAAGATTTCAAATTTTTGACACTATAGCGAGGTCGCTGAGAATCTATTATGGTAATTATGTAATTGTCTTATTTTCAAAGAATAACAAGTACTCAAAAGGTGCTAAGCAATGGAGTTAAAGTACTTTTCTATTAAAGAAGAGGTACAGAAACATATAGTGTCTTTTGAGCATAAATTGTGGCGGATCCGTTAACTAAGGGACTACAACCCTTTTGTATACAAAACTAATCTTTTTGTATAAAAATATACTTTTTTAGAAGTCCACGGGTTTTTTTGTCGACAAAGCAGACTTCTCTAGAAGTTTGCTTTGTAAATAAAACTTTGGTTAATTGCAAAACTAACATTTTTGTATACAAAGAAGACTTCTCGAGAAGTTTGCGGGTTTTTTGTCGATAAAGCATACTTTTCGAGAAGTAAGCTTTGAAAATTAAACTTCAGTCAATTACAAAGCAAATAATGTGTCTATGATGATCTAATAAAATTCATTATTTGTTTTGTAGATAATGACCCAAATATTTGTTGTCTATGAGAATGAAATATGACAAAGATATGACATTTTTATGTGGATAATCAAAGAGGAGGTACAATTTTTTGTAGTTGATGATGATTGCAAACATCAAGAATTTGTTGAAATAATACAAGATGATTATGACTTTGATAAGCAATCTGATGTGTTGAAGTTAAGTTATCTTCTACCAACTGTGTTACTACAACAAATGTCTTGCGATACTCCTGCTATGAAAGTGAAAAATGATATACAAGTTCGTAACTTAGTGCAGTTATGCAAAAATCATAATATACGTTTTTTTATCTCAAAAATGTCAAGTTGGGTGCTAAAAATAATGAGGCTGACCACAATTGTTTCGCCGATGATGATGAAGATTTGGTTGTTGATGAAAATGAGAATAAAGCTTACTCGAACGGTGATAATTACAATGTTTACGGTAAAGTCAAAGATGAGGATACTGATGAAGATAATAAGCAATTCCGTTTTAATGTTAGAGATTTGAAAACAATGATTTTACGAGCAAGGAGAAAGCTCTAGACTACGATGTTCTGAAAATTTATATGTGAACCAAAATTTTCCTTGGAAAGCTGACTTCGTATCACAGTTGCGTAGGATATCGTTTATGCAACAATTTTTGTTGTCTCAATGAAGGCAATGTTTAGTATTTCTATGATAAACAATCTGATCTCATTTGGTTTTGCTTGTAAATAATATATTTGTTCAACATGCAAACAACTGTAGCATAATCAATTGATTGAATAATGTAATACTAATTTGATTTTTGTTATATGAATATTATGTTCATTAAAAAATATACACTAAGTTCTTGTCTTATGTATATAGGTGTAATTTTGTAATTTTATAAAGTATACAAAATATTGATTAGAAAAAACATCAAATAGATAATAAAATATAGAAAATACACTGCAATTTATTGAAGTCTGCACAATGCTGATTGAAATCTATAGAAAATTGATTCAAGTCTGCATAAAGATGGATTTGACCAGAACTGATTGAAAGGTGATTGAAATCTACACAATGCTAATTGAAATCTATAGAAAATTGATTCAAGTCTGCATAAAGATGGATTTGACCAAAACTGATTGAAAGGTGATTGATATACAAGTAAAAGCTAACTAAAGCTTTGAAAGAATTAGATTAAAAATTGATTGACAATGTGAAATGATGGGTGCTAGTGATAGTTACAATAAAGTTTACAAAAACTAATGTAAATGTGACAAAAACACAAAAGATGTATGCAATTATTAATGAAGTATGCAACTTGTAATGAGTCTACAAGTGAATTCTATAACTTGTAACGAAGTATGCCCGTTAAAGCTTGCAAAAACATCGATTCAAAAACCAATATAAAATTCAAAAACTACAAAAAACTCAAAACCAGCCACCAAAAAGTTATACAACCACCATAAATCTCAAATCAATCATTGAGAATTTTAAAACAACCATTGATAATCTTAAAACCACTATGTAAAACTTTTAAAACTATCAAAAATCTCAAATAAATCATTAAAAACAATAAAATTACTTTATATATCTTTTGACTTCTTTTTTTAAATGTAAAAGAAGATAATAAAAATAAAAAGATAAGAAAAAAATAAGAAATAAGAAAAAAATGAGAAAAAAATATTAGGAAAACAACAAAACATTTAAACAAAAAAAATCTCTAAAACCACAAAAACCTAAAAACTACTAAAACAAATTTTTAAAATTAAAATTTTTGACTTACTTTTTCACACCTACAACAAGAAAAAATGAAAAACAATGAAGTTCGCAAACGAAGTTTATAACTTGTAATAAAATCTGCAGTTAAAATTTGCAAATTATAATTAAGTTTGCAACTCAAAAAACCATTGTTTCAAAAACCAATGTAAAATTCAAAATTTGCTAAAATATTCAAAAACAACCACGAAAAAAATTACCACAAATCTGAAAACAACCACTGAAATCTTAAAACCGTCATATAAAATTTTAAAAACTATCAACAATCTCAAAAAATTACTAAAACAACAAAATTACTTTTTTAGATTTTTTTACTTTCTTTTTCAAATCTACAATAAGAGAAGATGATAAAAATGAGAAGGTAAGAAAAAAAATATTTTAGTTTTTATATGTATAAATTATATTACGTTGTTAAAAATAAGTATCCTATGCACGAAATAACAACAAAATCAAGATATTACACATAATATAAGTAAAACTCGTTTCAAATACAAAAAACTTATTATCTTACTTTCTAATAATATCTTTGTACTAATTTTCTCAAATAAAGAATAAAAATAGTAAATATATATCTAGAATATTATATGCTAAATAAAATCATTTACAGTAAACAAATTGATGTCAATAATACATCTAATATTTAACCGACACAAAACTAGTTTTGTAATGAATAAAAAAATCATCATGGTTTAATTATAAAATGGAATTCTTTTATTTTAAAAAATATTTATTTAATACTTACGTGCAAATTTTCATTCTTACAAGTTATATGAAATATAGAAAAAAAAACTATATAATTAAATAAATCATATTAAAAATTAGTTCTATAGATCACATAATATAAATTGATGTAATGTAACCTTTTTATACTAAAAATGTTGCACATCTGCCATGTGGACCTACAAATACTTATCGGTATAATACACATTATAATGAAAAACTTTTTGAAAACAAAAATTAACACTACAAACTAATCAAAACGTGATCATATTAAGGATGATTGGTCTCCTTTTGCATGTTTCTTCGACGGCTCATGGAAAGAGAGGGAGTACACATCAGGACTGTCTTGGATTCTCAAGTTAAAAGACAGAACGAGAGATCTACTAGGTATGAGAGGTACATACAGCGGACAATCTCCGTTCCACACGAAATTCCAAAGCCTTTGATGGGCAATATCTAGTCTATACAAGAAGAAGCGTTACTACGAAAGGTTTTATACGGACTCGACTGATTTAATTCAGCTAATCCAAAACCCGAATGGATGGTCAGCATTTTCAACGGAGATAGAGGAGTTCAAAGAAATCCGACAGCTATATCCAAAATTCTCCCTTACCTACCAAACCAGAGAGAACAATGCACAAGCGGACAAGCTATCAAAAGAAGCAACGAAAATGAACGTTATCTTCTCATATATAACCACGTCAATACCACACTAGTTCGAGGATACCTCATGTATCTTCTAACCAGTCAATGATTGTATTGCTTATACCAACGTGACAAAAAACCTAATCAAAACGTAACTATCGTAATTCCAGAAATAATTATTTGATGTTCTAGTTCTTGCATGTGGTCAAACTTATAATTTGACCAAATTCACATGAGAATTTAATCAAACGATGCGTTAGAATTTATACAAATAAATGACGATAGTTTTTATTGGTAAAAAGCGAAAGATCAATTAATAGTAAAATAAAAAAACTTACGTTATTTAAGACTTCATAGGAGAAAATGTCATATAAATAATGATTGTATGTAAACCATGACAAGTAAAAAAAATCCTCATTACTTTTCTATGAAAAAACTATGGCTATCACAAAAGGTTTGGTGATTTTTTCAGTCATCGTAGTATTAGCACTTTCGTTGTTCAACAACAACATTGTTGCTTCAGGTATGTTGCACATATAGTTTAGTATGTATGATGGTGTTAAAGATAAATAGTTATACATTTAACAAAGATGTGAATATATTTTTTGTGGGGGTTTTGAAGGTGCAGAAATCGAAAAAATCCAACCTACATTTTGCGCAAAAACATTATGTTCGCAAAGTTACACATCGTATATGTGCTTCTACGACTGTGTAAGTAAAGGATTTTCAAATGGAAATTGTGTAGTTCCTTCTCATAATGCTCCTTTGAGATGTTGTTGTTCTCCCTCTAGGGATTGAGTCTCATCTTACTAATAGTTGATGACTCGAAAGGTTTGTTTATTCTTTTATATTTTATGATTAATAAAAAATTCAGTAAAATAAAAGCTTTTTCATTACAATGCATATTTTATACTAAAGTATATAATAATAACATATTCACAATATAATATTTTCGAATATAACATTTTTTAGAAAAGATTGTGAAAATTATTATATCAAAATTACAATTTACAATTCTGATAAAAAACAAAAAAAATCTAATTTAAACATTAGAATCTTTAAAACACCTACAAATAAATAATACCTGAAATACATGGTAAAACTAACTAAATTTATATTTTTTTTAAAATTGAACTCAAATTAACATATTTCAAAATATAATATAAACGAATAATTTTATAAAGTTTTGAACAATTAGACATAATTATCCAATTTTATTAACATCATTATTTAATAATTAGTTGTAAAAATGTAAAAAAAATATAACTTAGAGAACCTAATAAAATATGAAAATAGTATTAATTATATTTTTTTCAAAATTAAAATATATTTAAATTTATTTTAAATATTTTTTCATTAAAAATTTCAGGTGTGTAATATCTAAAATTTTAAAAATTATACTGTAAAAGCAACCACTCCAATGAAAAATATAATTTTTTAAGATAAGAGAATAAAAATGTTTTACGCTGGAACTTATATTACATATTTATTCAAATATGGACAAAATTGTTACCGAAGTTTCTAATACTATATTTTGACAATATTACTTACAAACAAAGAATAAAAAGATAAATAAAATATAATATATAATATTTTCTATATAAAATCTAGTTATGATTCAAATAAAAAATGGTATCTTTCCATATTAAAGAATACATTTAATAGTCATCTACAAATTTTCTCCTACAAATTGAATAATATAATATACGTATAGACACAATAGTTTTATATAATATAAGGTAGTAAATTAATTAATTACTGTAAAAATGAAATAAATAAATCACATAATATAAACTTAAAGTATTTTATGTTCAAATTATTTTAGTTTTTATATGTATAAATTATATTACGTTGTTAAAATAAGTACCATTTGTACGAAATAACAACAAAATCAAGATATTACACATAATATAACTAAAACTCGTTTCAAATACAAAAAACTTATTATCTTACTTTCTAATAATATCTTTGTACTAATTTTCTCAAATAAAGAATAAAAATAGTAAATATATATCTAGAATATTATATGCTAAATAAAATAATTTACAGTAAACAAATTGATGTCAATAATACATCTAATATTTAACCGACACAAAACTAGTTTTGTAATGAATAAAAAAAATCATCATGGTTTAATTATAAAATGATATCCTTTTATTTTAAAAAATATTTATTTAATACTTATGTGCAAATTTTCATTCTTACAAGTTATATGAAATATAGAAAAAAAAACTATATATTTAAATAAATCATATTAAAAATTAGTTCTATAGATCACATAATATAAATTGATGTAATGTAACCTTTTTATACTAAAAATGTTGCACATCTGCCATGTGGACCTACAAATACTTATCGGTATAATACACATTATAATGAAAAACTTTTTGAAAACAAAAATTAACGCTACAAACTAATCAAAACGTGATCATATTAAGGATGATTGGTCTCCATTTGCATGTTTCTTCGACGGCTCATGGAAAGAGGGAGAGTACACGTCAGGACTGGATTGGATTCTCAAGTTAAAAGACGGAACGAGAGATCTACTAGGTATGAGAGGTACATACAGCGGAAAATCTCCGTTTCACATGGAATTCCAAAGCCTTTGATGGGCAATATCTAGTCTATTCAAGAAGAAGCGTTACTACGAAACGTTTTATACGGACTCGACTGATTTAATTCAGCTAATCCAAAACCCGAATGGATGGTCAGCATTTTCAACGGAGATAGAGGAGTTCAAAGAAATCCGACAGCTATATCCAAAATTCTCCCTTACCTACCAAACCATGGAGAACAATGCACAAGCGGACAAGCTATCAAAAGAAGCAAGGAAAATAAACGTTAACTTCTCATATATAACCACGTCAATACAACACTAGTTCGAGGATACCTCATGTATCTTCTAACCAGTCAGTGATTGTATTGCTTATACCAACGTGACAAAAAAAACTAATCAAAACGTAACTATCGTAATTCCAGAAGTAATTATTTGATGTTCTAGTTCTTGCATGTGGTCAAACTTATAATTTGACCAAATTCACATGAGAATTTAATCAAACGATGCGTTAGAATTTATACAAATAAATGACGATAGTTTTTATTGGTAAAAAGCGAAAGATCAATTAATAGTAAAATAAAAAAACTTACGTTATTTAAGACTTCATAGGAGAAAATGTCATATAAATAATGATTGTATGTAAACCATGACAAGTAAAAAAAATCCTCATTACTTTTTTACAAAAAAACTATGGCTATCACAAAAGGTTTGGTGATTTTTTCAGTCATCGTAGTATTAGCACTTTCGTTGTTCAGCAACAACATTGTTGCTTCAGGTATGTTGCACATATAGTTTAGTATGTATGATGGTGTTAAAGATAAATAGTTATATATTTAACAAAGATGTGAATATATTTTTTGTGGAGGTTTTGAAGGTGCAGAAATCGAAAAAATCCAACCTACATTTTGTGCAAAAACATTATGTTCGCAAAGTTACACACCGTATATGTGCTTCTACGACTGTGTTAGTAAAGGATTTTCAAATGGAAATTGTGTAGTTCCTTCCCATAATGCTCCTTTGAGATGTTGTTGTTCTCCTTCTAGGGATTGAGTCTCATCTTACTAGTAGTTGATGACTCGAAAGGTTTGTTTATTCTTTTATATTTTATGATTAATAAAAAATTCAGTAAAATAAAAGCTTTTTCATTATAATGCATATTTTATATTAAAGTATATAATAATAACATATTCACAATATAATATTTTCGAATATAACATTTTTTAGAAAAGATTGTGAAAATTATTATATCAAAATTACAATTTACAATTCTGATAAAAAACAAATAAATCTAATTTAAACATTGGAATCTTTAAAACACCTACAAATAAGTAATACCTGAAATACATGGTAAAACTAACTAAATTTATATTTTTTTATAATTGAACTCAAATTAACATATTTCAAAATATAATATAAACGAATAATTTTATAAAGTTTGAAACAATTAGACATACATATACAATTTTATTAACATCATTATTTAATAATTAGTTGTAAAAATGTAAAAAAAAAATATAACTTAGAGAACCTAATAAAATATGAAAATAGTATTAATTATATTTTTTCAAAATTAAAATATATTTAAATTTATTTTAAATATTTTTTCATTAAAAATTTCAGGTGTGTAATATCTAAAATTTTAAAAATTATACTGTAAAAGCAACCACTCCAATGAGAAATATAATTTTTTAAGATAAGAGAATAAAAATGTTTTACGCTGGAACTTATATTACAAAATTGTTACCGAAGTTTCTAATACTATATTTTGACAATATTACTTACAAACAAAGAATAAAAAGATAAATAAAATATAATATATAATATTTTCTATATAAAATCTAGTTATGATTCAAATAAAAAATGGTATCTTTCCATATTAAAGAATACATTTAATAGTCATCTACAAATTTTCTCCTACAAATTGAATAATATAATATACGTATAGACACAATAGTTTTATCTAATATAAGGTAGTAAATTAATTAATTACTGTAAAAATGAAATAAATAAATCACACAATATAAACTTAAAGTATTTTATGTTCAAAATATTTTAGTTTTTATATGTATAAATTATATTACGTTGTTAAAATAAGTACCATTTGCACGAAATAACAACAAAATCAAGATATTACACATAATATAAGTAAAACTCGTTTCAAATACAAAAAACTTATTATCTTACTTTCTAATAATATCTTTGTACTAATTTTCTCAAATAAAGAATAAAAATAGTAAATATATATCTAGAATATTATATGCTAAATAAAATCATTTACAGTAAACAAATTGATGTCAATAATACATCTAAAATTTAACCGACAAAAAACTAGTTTTGTAATGAATAAAAAAATAATCATGGTTTAATTATAAAATGGAATCCTTTTATTTTAAAAAATATTTATTTAATACTTACGTGCAAATTTTCATTTATACAAGTTATATAAAATATAGAAAAAAACTATATAATTAAATAAATCATATTAAAAATTAGTTCTATAGATCACATAATATAAATTGATATAATGTAACCTTTTTATACTAAAATATGCTGAACATCTGCCATGTGGACCTACAAATACGTATTGGTATAATACACATTATAATGAAAAATGTTTTGAAAACAAAAATTAACACTATAAATTAATCAAACGTGATCATATTATGGATGATTGGTCTCTATTTGCATGTTTCTTCGACGGCTCATGTAAAGAGGGGGAGTACACGTCAGGACTGGCTTGGATTCTCCAGTTAAAAGACGGAACGAGAGATCTACTAGGTATGAGAGGTACATACAGCGGACAATCTCCATTCCACACAGAATTCCAAAGCCTTTGATGGGCAATATCTAGTCTATACAAGAAGAAGCGTTACTACGAAAGGTTTTATACGGACTCGACTGATTTAATTCAGCTAATCCAAAACCCGAATGGATGGTCAGCATTTTCAACGGAGATAGAGGAGTTCAAAGAAATCCGACAGCTATATCCAAAATTCTCCCTTACCTACCAAACCAGGGAGAACAATGCACAAGCGGACAAGCTATCAAAAGAAGCAAGGAAAATAAACGTTATCTTCTCATATATAACCACGTCAATACCACACTAGTTCGAGGATACCTCATGTATCTTCTAACCAGTCAGTGATTGTATTGCTTATACCAACGTGACAAAAAAACTAATCAAAACGTAACTATCGTAATTCCAGAAGTAATTATTTGATGTTCTAGTTCTTGCATGTGGTCAAACTTATAATTTGACCAAATTCACATGAGAATTTAATCAAACGATGTGTTAGAATTTATACAAATAAATGACGATAGTTTTTATTGGTAAAAAGCGAAAGATCATTAATAGTAAAATAAAAAAACTTACGTTATTTAAGACTTCATAGGAGAAAATGTCATATAAATAATGATTGTATGTAAACCATGACAAGTAAAAAAAATCCTCATTACGTTTTTACGAAAAAAACTATGGCTATCACAAAAGGTTTGGTGATTTTTTCAGTCATCGTAGTATTAGCACTTTCGTTGTTCAACAACAACATTGTTGCTTCAGGTATGTTGCACATATAGTTTAGTATGTATGATGGTGTTAAAGATAAATAGTTATATATTTAAAGAAAATGTGAATATATTTTTTGTGGGGGTTTTGAAGATGCAGAAATCGAAAAAATCCAACCTACATTTTGTGCAAAAACATTATGTTCGCAAAGTTACACACCGTATATGTGCTTCTACGACTGTGTTAGTAAAGGATTTTCAAATGGAAATTGTGTAGTTCCTTCCCATAATGCTCCTTTGAGATGTTGTTGTTCTCCCTCTAGGGATTGAGTCTCATCTTAGTAGTAGTTGATGACTCGAAAGGTTTGTTTATTCTTTTATATTTTATGATTAATAAAAAATTCAGTAAAATAAAAGCTTTTTCATTATAATGCATATTTTATACTAAAGTATATAATAATAACATATTCACAATATAATATTTTCGAATATAACATTTTTTAGAAAAGATTGTGAAAATTATAATATCAAAATTACAATTTACAATTCTGATAAAAAACAAAAAATCTAATTTAAACATTAGAATCTTTAAAACACCTACAAATAAGTAATACGTGAAATACATGGTAAAACTAACTAAATTTATATTTTTTTAAAAATTGAACTCAAATTAACATATTTCAAAATATAATATAAACGAATAATTTTATAAAGTTTGAAACAATTAGACATACTTATCCAATTTTATTAACATCATTATTTAATAATTAGTTGTAAAAATGTAAAAAAAATATAACTTAGAGAACCTAATAAAATATGAAAATAGTATTAATTATATTTTTTCAAAATTAAAATATATTTAAATTTATTTTAAATATTTTTTCATTAAAAATTTCAGGTGTGTAATATCTAAAATTTTAAAAATTATACTGTAAAAGCAACCAGTCCAATGAGAAATATAATTTTTTAAGATAAGAGAATAAAAATGTTTTACGCTGGAACTTATATTACATATTTATTCAAATATGGACAAAATTGTTACCGAAGTTTCTAATACTGTATTTTGACAATATTACTTACAAACAAAGAATAAAAAGATAAATAAAATATAATATATAATATTTTCTATATAAAATCTAGTTATGATTCAAATAAAAAATGGTATCTTTCCATATTAAAGAATACATTTAATAGTCATCAACAAATTTTCTCCTACAAATTGAATAATATAATATACGTATAGACACAATAGTTTTATCTAATATAAGGTAGTAAATTAATTAATTACTGTAAAAATGAAATAAATAAATCACATAATATAAACTTAAAGTATTTTATGTTCAAAATATTTTAGTTTTTATATGTATAAATTATATTACGTTGTTAAAAATAAGTACCATTTGCACGAAATAACAACAAAATCAAGATATTACACATAATATAAGTAAAACTCGTTTCAAATACAAAAAACTTATTATCTTACTTTCTAATAATATCTTTGTACTAATTTTCTCAAATAAAGAATAAAAATAGTAAATATATATCTAGAATATTATATGCTAAATAAAATCATTTACAGTAAACAAATTGATGTCAATAATACATCTAAAATTTAACCGACAAAAAACTAGTTTTGTAATGAATAAAAAAATAATCATGGTTTAATTATAAAATGGAATCCTTTTATTTTAAAAAATATTTATTTAATACTTACGTGCAAATTTTCATTTATACAAGTTATATAAAATATAGAAAAAAACTATATAATTAAATAAATCATATTAAAAATTAGTTCTATAGATCACATAATATAAATTGATATAATGTAACCTTTTTATACTAAAATATGCTGAACATCTGCCATGTGGACCTACAAATACGTATTGGTATAATACACATTATAATAAAAATGTTTTGAAAACAAAAATTAACACTATAAATTAATCAAAACCTGATCATATTAAGGATGATTGGTCTCCATTTGATGTTTCTTCGACGGCTCATGTAAAGAGGGGGAGTACACGTCAGGACTGGCTTGGATTCTCCAGTTAAAAGACGGAACGAGAGATCTACTAGGTATGAGAGGTACATACAGCGGACAATCTCCATTCCACACAGAATTCCAAAGCCTTTGATGGGCAATATCTAGTCTATACAAGAAGAAGCGTTACTACGAAAGGTTTTATATGGACTCGACTGATTTAATTCAGCTAATCCAAAACCCGAATGGATGGTCAGCATTTTCAACGGAGATAGAGGAGTTCAAAGAAATCCGACAGCTATATCCAAAATTCTCCCTTACCTACCAAACCAGGGAGAACAATGCACAAGCGGACAAGCTATCAAAAGAAGCAAGGAAAATAAACGTTATCTTCTCATATATAACCACGTCAATACCACACTAGTTCGAGGATACCTCATGTATCTTCTAACCAGTCAGTGATTGTATTGCTTATACCAACGTGACAAAAAAACTAATCAAAACGTAACTATCGTAATTCCAGAAGTAATTATTTGATGTTCTAGTTCTTGCATGTGGTCAAACTTATAATTTGACCAAATTCACATGAGAATTTAATCAAACGATGCGTTAGAATTTATACAAATAAATGACGATAGTTTTTATTGGTAAAAAGCGAAAGATCAATTAATAGTAAAATAAAAAAACTTACGTTATTTAAGACTTCATAGGAGAAAATGTCCTATAAATAATGATTGTATGTAAACCATGACAAGTAAAAAAAATCCTCATTACGTTTTTACGAAAAAACTATGGCTATCACAAAAGGTTTGGTGATTTTTTCAGTCATCGTAGTATTAGCACTTTCGTTGTTCAACAACAACATTGTTGCTTCAGGTATGTTGCACATATAGTTTAGTATGTATGATGGTGTTAAAGATAAATAGTTATATATTTAACAAAGATGTGAATATATTTTTTGTGGGGGTTTTGAAGGTGCAGAAATCGAAAAAATCCAACCTACATTTTGCGCAAAAACATTATGTTCGCAAAGTTACACACCGTATATGTGCTTCTACGACTGTGTTAGTAAAGGATTTTCAAATGGAAATTGTGTAGTTCCTTCCCATAATGCTCCTTTGAGATGTTGTTGTTCTCCCTCTAGGGATTGAGTCTCATCTTAGTAGTAGTTGATGACTCGAAAGGTTTGTTTATTCTTTTATATTTTATGATTAATAAAAAATTCAGTAAAATAAAAGCTTTTTCATTATAATGCATATTTTATACTAAAGTATATAATAATAACATATTCACAATATAATATTTTCGAATATAACATTTTTTAGAAAAGATTGTGAAAATTATTATATCAAAATTACAATTTACAATTCTGATAAAAAACAAAAAATCTAATTTAAACATTAGAATCTTTAAAACACCTACAAATAAGTAATACCTGAAATACATGGTAAAACTAACTAAATTTATTCTTTTTAAAAAATTGAACTCAAATTAACATATTTCAAAATATAATATAAACGAATAATTTTATAAAGTTTGAAACAATTAGACATACTTATCCAATTTTATTAACATCATTATTTAATAATTAGTTGTAAAAATGTAAAAAAAATATAACTTAGAGAACCTAATAAAATATGAAAATAGTATTAATTATATTTTTTCAAAATTAAAATATATTTAAATTTATTTTAAATATTTTTCATTAAAAATTTCAGGTGTGTAATATCTAAAATTTTAAAAATTATACTGTAAAAGCAACCACTCCAATGAGAAATATAATTTTTTAAGATAAGAGAATAAAAATGTTTTACGCTGGAACTTATATTACATATTTATTCAAATATGGACAAAATTGTTACCGAAGTTTCTAATACTATATTTTGACAATATTACTTACAAACAAAGAATAAAAAGATAAATAAAATATAATATATAATATTTTCTATATAAAATCTAGTTATGATTCAAATAAAAAATGGTATCTTTCCATATTAAAGAATACATTTAATAGTCATCTACAAATTTTCTCCTACAAATTGAATAATATAATATACGTATAGACACAATAGTTTTATCTAATATAAGGTAGTAAATTAATTAATTACTGTAAAAATGAAATAAATAAATCACATAATATAAACTTAAAGTATTTTATGTTCAAAATATTTTAGTTTTTATATGTATAAATTATATTACGTTGTTAAAATAAGTACCATTTGCACGAAATAACAACAAAATCAAGATATTACACATAATATAAGTAAAACTCGTTTCAAATACAAAAAACTTATTATCTTACTTTCTAATAATATCTTTGTACTAATTTTCTCAAATAAAGAATAAAAATAGTAAATATATATCTAGAATATTATATGCTAAATAAAATCATTTACAGTAAACAAATTGATGTCAATAATACATATAAAATTTAACCGACAAAAAACTAGTTTTGTAATGAATAAAAAAATAATCATGGTTTAATTATAAAATGGAATCCTTTTATTTTAAAAAATATTTATTTAATACTTACGTGCAAATTTTCATTTATACAAGTTATATGAAATATAGAAAAAAACTATATAATTAAATAAATCATATTAAAAATTAGTTCTATAGATCACATAATATAAATTGATATAATGTAACCTTTTTATACTAAAAAATGCTGAACATCTGCCATGTGGACCTACAAATACGTATCGGTATAATACACATTTTAATGAAAAACGTTGTGAAAACAAAAATTAACACTATAAACTAATCAAAACGTGATCATATTAAGGATGATTGGTCTCCATTTGCATGTTTCTTCGACGGCTCATGTAAAGAGGGGGAGTACACGTCAGGACTGGCTTGGATTCTCAAGTTAAAAGACGGAACGAGAGATCTACTAGGTATGAGAGGTACATACAGCGGACAATCTCCGTTCCACACGGAATTCCAAAGCCTTTGATGGGCAATATCTAGTCTATACAAGAAGAAGCGTTACTACGAAAGGTTTTATACTGACTCGACTGATTTAATTCAGCTAATCCAAAACCCGAATGGATGGTCAGTATTTTCAACGGAGATAGAGGAGTTCAAAGAAATCCGACAGCTACATCCAAAATTCTCCCTTACCTGCCAAACCAGGGAGAACAATGCACAAGACAAGCTATCAAAAGAAGCAAGGAAAATGAACGTTATCTTCTCATATATAACCACGTCAATACCACACTAGTTCGAGGATACCTCATGTATCTTCTAACCAGTCAATGATTGTATTGCTTATACCAACGTGACAAAAAAAACTAATCAAAACGTAACTATCGTAATTCCAGAAGTAATTATTTGATGTTCTAGTTCTTGCATGTGGTCAAACTTATAATTTGACCAAATTCACATGAGAATTTAATCAAACGATGCGTTAGAATTTATACAAATAAATGACGATTGTTTTTATTGGTAAAAAGCGAAAGATCAATTAATAGTAAAATAAAAAAACTTACGTTATTTAAGACTTCATAGGAGAAAATGTCATATAAATAATGATTGTATGTAAACCATGACAAGTAAAAAAAATCTTCATTACTTTTTTACGAAAAAACTATGGCTATCACAAAAGGTTTGGTGATTTTTTCAGTCATCGTAGTATTAGCACTTTCGTTGTTCAACAACAACATTGTTGCTTCAGGTATGTTGCACATATAGTTTAGTATGTATGATGGTGTTAAAGATAAATAGTTATACATTTAACAAAGATGTGAATATATTTTTTGTGGGGGTTTTGAAGGTGCAGAAATCGAAAAAATCCAACCTACATTTTGCGCAAAAACATTATGTTCGCAAAGTTACACACCGTATATGTGCTTCTACGACTGTGTTAGTAAAGGATTTTCAAATGGAAATTGTGTAGTTCCTTCTCATAATGCTCCTTTGAGATGTTGTTGTTCTCCCTCTAGGGATTGAGTCTCATCTTACTAATAGTTGATGACTCGAAAGGTTTGTTTATTCTTTTATATTTTATGATTAATAAAAAATTCAGTAAAATAAAAGCTTTTTCATTATAATGCATATTTTATACTAAAGTATATAATAATAACATATTCACAATATAATATTTTCGAATATAACATTTTTTAGAAAAGATTGTGAAAATTATTATATCAAAATTACAATTTACAATTCTGATAAAAAACAAAAAATCTAATTTAAACATTAGAATCTTTAAAACACCTACAAATAAGTAATACCTGAAATACATGGTAAAACTAACTAAATTTATATTTTTTTAAAAATTGAACTCAAATTAACATATTTCAAAATATAATATAAACGAATAATTTTATAAAGTTTGAAACAATTAGACATACTTATCCAATTTTATTAACATCATTATTTAATAATTAGTTGTAAAAATGTAAAAAAAATATAACTTAGAGAACCTAATAAAATATGAAAATAGTATTAATTATATTTTTTCAAAATTAAAATATATTTAAATTTATTTTAAATATTTTTCATTAAAAATTTCAGGTGTGTAATATCTAAAATTTTAAAAATTATACTGTAAAAGCAACCACTCCAATGAGAAATATAATTTTTTAAGATAAGAGAATAAAAATGTTTTACGCTGGAACTTATATTACATATTTATTCAAATATGGACAAAATTGTTACCGAAGTTTCTAATACTATATTTTGACAATATTACTTACAAACAAAGAATAAAAAGATAAATAAAATATAATATATAATATTTTCTATATAAAATCTAGTTATGATTCAAATAAAAAATGGTATCTTTCCATATTAAAGAATACATTTAATAGTCATCTACAAATTTTCTCCTACAAATTGAATAATATAATATACGTATAGACACAATAGTTTTATCTAATATAAGGTAGTAAATTAATTAATTACTGTAAAAATGAAATAAATAAATCACATAATATAAACTTAAAGTATTTTATGTTCAAAATATTTTAGTTTTTATATGTATAAATTATATTACGTTGTTAAAAATAAGTACCATTTGCACGAAATAACAACAAAATCAAGATATTACACATAATATAAGTAAAACTCGTTTCAAATACAAAAAACTTATTATCTTACTTTCTAATAATATCTTTGTACTAATTTTCTCAAATAAAGAATAAAAATAGTAAATATATATCTAGAATATTATATGCTAAATAAAATCATTTACAGTAAACAAATTGATGTCAATAATACATCTAAATTTAACCGACAAAAACTAGTTTTGTAATGAATAAAAAAATATCATGGTTTAATTATAAAATGGAATCCTTTTATTTTAAAAAATATTTATTTAATACTTACGTGCATATTTTCATTTATACAAGTTATATGAAATATAGAAAAAAAATTATATAATTAAATAAATCATATTAAAAATTAGTTCTATAGATCACATAATATAAATTGATGTAATGTAACCTTTTTATACTAAAAAATGTTGCACATCTGCCATGTGGACCTACAAATACGTATCGGTATAATACACATTATAATGAAAAACGTTTTGAAAACAAAAATTAACACTATAAACTAATCAAAACGTGATCTTGGTCTCCATTTGCATGTTTCTTCGACGGCTCATGTAAAGAGGGGAAGTACACGTGAGGACTGGCTTGGGTTCTCAAGTTAAAAGACGGAACGAGAGATTTACTAGGTATGAGAGGTACATACAGCGGACAATCTCCGTTCCACATGGAATTCCAAAGCCTTTGATTGGCAATATCTAGTCTATACAAGAAGAAGCGTTACTACGAAAGGTTTTATACGGACTCGACTGATTTAATTCAGCTAATCCAAAACCCGAATGTTGGTCAACATTTTCAACGGAGATAAAGGAGTTCAAAGAAATCCGACAGCTATATCCAAAACTCTCCCTTACCTACCAAACCAGGGAGAACAATGCACAAGCGGACAAGCTATCAAAAGAAGCAAGGAAAATGAACGTTATCTTCTCATATATAACCACGTCAATACCACACTAGTTCGAGGATACCTCATGTATCTTCTAACCAGTCAATGATTGTATTGCTTATACCAACGTGACAAAAAACTAATCAAAACGTAACTATCGTAATTCCAGAAGTAATTATTTGATGTTCTAGTTCTTGCATGTGGTCAAACTTATAATTTGACCAAATTCACATGAGAATTTAATCAAACGATGCGTTAGAATTTATACAAATAAATGACGATAGTTTTTATTGGTAAAAAGCGAAAGATCAATTAATAGTAAAATAAAAAAACTTACGTTATTTAAGACTTCATAGGAGAAAATGTCATATAAATAATGATTGTATGTAAACCATGACAAGTAAAAAAAATCCTCATTACTTTTTTACGAAAAAACTATGGCTATCACAAAAGGTTTGGTGATTTTTTCAGTCATCGTAGTATTAGCACTTTCGTTGTTCAACAACAACATTGTTGCTTCAGGTATGTTGCACATATAGTTTAGTATGTATGATGGTGTTAAAGATAAATAGTTATACATTTAACAAAGATGTGAATATATTTTTTGTGGGGGTTTTGAAGGTGCAGAAATCGAAAAAATCCAACCTACATTTTGCGCAAAAACATTATGTTCGCAAAATTACACACCGTATATGTGCTTCTACGACTGTGTTAGTAAAGGATTTTCAAATGGAAATTGTGTAGTTCCTTCCCATAATGCTCCTTTGAGATGTTGTTGTTCTCTTTCTAGGGATTGAGTCTCATCTTACTAATAGTTGATGACTCGAAAGGTTTGTTTATTCTTTTATATTTTATGATTAATAAAAAATTCAGTAAAATAAAAGCTTTTTCATTATAATGCATATTTTATATTAAAGTATATAATAATAACATATTCACAATATAATATTTTCGAATATAACATTTTTTAGAAAAGATTGTGAAAATTATAATATCAAAATTACAATTTACAATTCTTATAAAAAACAAAAAATCTAATTTAAACATTAGAATCTTTAAAACACCTACAAATAAGTAATACCTGAAATACATGGTAAAACTAACTAAATTTATATTTTTTTTAAAATTGAACTCAAATTAACATATTTCAAAATATAATATAAACGAATAATTTTATAAAGTTTGAAACAATTAGACATACTTATCCAATTTTATTAACATCATTATTTAATAATTAGTTGTAAAAATGTAAAAAAAAATATAACTTAGAGAACCTATTAAAATATGAAAATAGTATTAATTATATTTTTTCAAAATTAAAATATATTTAAATTTATTTTAAATATTTTTCATTAAAAATTTCAGGTGTGTAATATCTAAAATGTTAAAAATTATACTGTAAAAGCAACCACTCCAATGAGAAATATAATTTTTTAAGATAAGAGAATAAAAATGTTTTACGCTGGAACTTATATTACATATTTATTCAAATATGGAAAAAATTGTTACCGAAGTTTCTAATACTATATTTTGACAATATTACTTACAAACAAAGAATAAAAAGATAAATAAAATATAATATATAATATTTTCTATATAAAATCTAGTTATGATTCAAATAAAAAATGGTATCTTTCCATATTAAAGAATATATTTAATAGTCATCTACAAATTTTCTCCTACAAATTAAATAATATAATATACGTATAGACACAATAGTTTTATCTAATATAAGGTAGTAAATTAATTAATTACTGTAAAAATGAAATAAATAAATCACATAATATAAACTTAAAGTATTTTATGTTCAAAATATTTTAGTTTTTATATGTATAAATTATATTACGTTGTTAAAATAAGTACCATTTGCACGAAATAACAACAAAATCAAGATATTACACATAATATAAGTAAAACTCGTTTCAAATACAAAAAACTTATTATCTTACTTTCTAATAATATCTTTGTACTAATTTTCTCAAATAAAGAATAAAAATAGTAAATATATATCTAGAATATTATATGCTAAATAAAATCATTTACAGTAAACAAATTGATGTCAATAATACATCTAAAATTTAACCGACAAAAAACTAGTTTTGTAATGAATAAAAAAATAATCATGGTTTAATTATAAAATGGAATCCTTTTATTTTAAAAAATATTTATTTAATACTTACGTGCAAATTTTCATTTATACAAGTTATATAAAATATAGAAAAAAACTATATAATTAAATAAATCATATTAAAAATTAGTTCTATAGATCACATAATATAAATTGATGTAATGTAACCTTTTTATACTAAAAAATGTTGCACATCTGCCATGTGGACCTACAAATACATATCGGTATAATACACATTATAATGAAAAACGTTTTGAAAACAAATATTAACACTATAAACTAATCAAAACGTGATCATATTAAGGATGATTGGTCTCCATTTGCATGTTTCTTCGACGGCTCATGTAAAGAGGGGGAGTACACGTCAGGACTGGCTTGGATTCTCCAGTTAAAAGACGGAACGAGAGATCTACTAGGTATGAGAGGTACATACAGCGGAAAATCTCCGTTTCACATGGAATTCCAAAGCCTTTGATGGGCAATATCTAGTCTATTCAAGAAGAAGCGTTACTACGAAACGTTTTATACGGACTCGACTGATTTAATTCAGCTAATCCAAAACCCGAATGGATGGTCAGCATTTTCAACGGAGATAGAGGAGTTCAAAGAAATCCGACAGCTATATCCAAAATTCTCCCTTACCTACCAAACCATGGAGAACAATGCACAAGCGGACAAGCTATCAAAAGAAGCAAGGAAAATAAACGTTAACTTCTCATATATAACCACGTCAATACAACACTAGTTCGAGGATACCTCATGTATCTTCTAACCAGTCAGTGATTGTATTGCTTATACCAACGTGACAAAAAAACTAATCAAAACGTAACTATCGTAATTCCAGAAGTAATTATTTGATGTTCTAGTTCTTGCATGTGGTCAAACTTATAATTTGACCAAATTCACATGAGAATTTAATCAAACGATGTGTTAGAATTTATACAAATAAATGACGATAGTTTTTATTGGTAAAAAGCGAAAGATCAATTAATAGTAAAATAAAAAAACTTACGTTATTTAAGACTTCATAGGAGAAAATGTCATATAAATAATGATTGTATGTAAACCATGACAAGTAAAAAAAATCCTCATTACGTTTTTACGAAAAAAACTATGGCTATCACAAAAGGTTTGGTGATTTTTTCAGTCATCGTAGTATTAGCACTTTCGTTGTTCAACAACAACATTGTTGCTTCAGGTATGTTGCACATATAGTTTAGTATGTATGATGGTGTTAAAGATAAATAGTTATATATTTAAAGAAAATGTGAATATATTTTTTGTGGGGGTTTTGAAGGTGCAGAAATCGAAAAAATCCAACCTACATTTTGCGCAAAAACATTATGTTCGCAAAGTTACACACCGTATATGTGCTTCTACGACTGTGTTAGTAAAGGATTTTCAAATGGAAATTGTGTAGTTCCTTCCCATAATGCTCCTTTGAGATGTTGTTGTTCTCCCTCTAGGGATTGAGTCTCATCTTAGTAGTAGTTGATGACTCGAAAGGTTTGTTTATTCTTTTATATTTTATGATTAATAAAAAATTCAGTAAAATAAAAGCTTTTTCATTATAATGCATATTTTATACTAAAGTATATAATAATAACATATTCACAATATAATATTTTCGAATATAACATTTTTTAGAAAAGATTGTGAAAATTATTATATCAAAATTACAATTTACAATTCTGATAAAAAACAAAAAATCTAATTTAAACATTAGAATCTTTAAAACACCTACAAATAAGTAATACCTGAAATACATGGTAAAACTAACTAAATTTATATTTTTTTAAAAATTGAACTCAAATTAACATATTTCAAAATATAATATAAACGAATAATTTTATAAAGTTTGAAACAATTAGACATACTTATCCAATTTTATTAACATCATTATTTAATAATTAGTTGTAAAAATGTAAAAAAAATATAACTTAGAGAACCTAATAAAATATGAAAATAGTATTAATTATATTTTTTCAAAATTAAAATATATTTAAATTTATTTTAAATATTTTTTCATTAAAAATTTCAGGTGTGTAATATCTAAAATTTTAAAAATTATACTGTAAAAGCAACCACTCCAATGAGAAATATAATTTTTTAAGATAAGAGAATAAAAATGTTTTACGCTGGAACTTATATTACATATTTATTCAAATATGGACAAAATTGTTACCGAAGTTTCTAATACTATATTTTGACAATATTACTTACAAACAAAGAATAAAAAGATAAATAAAATATAATATATAATATTTTCTATATAAAATCTAGTTATGATTCAAATAAAAAATGGTATCTTTCCATATTAAAGAATACATTTAATAGTCATCTACAAATTTTCTCCTACAAATTGAATAATATAATATACGTATAGACACAATAGTTTTATCTAATATAAGGTAGTAAATTAATTAATTACTGTAAAAATGAAATAAATAAATCACATAATATAAACTTAAAGTATTTTATGTTCAAAATATTTTAGTTTTTATATGTATAAATTATATTACGTTGTTAAAAATAAGTACCATTTGCACGAAATAACAACAAAATCAAGATATTACACATAATATAAGTAAAACTCGTTTCAAATACAAAAAACTTATTATCTTACTTTCTAATAATATCTTTGTACTAATTTTCTCAAATAAAGAATAAAAATAGTAAATATATATCTAGAATATTATATGCTAAATAAAATCATTTACAGTAAACAAATTGATGTCAATAATACATCTAAAATTTAACCGACAAAAAACTAGTTTTGTAATGAATAAAAAAATAATCATGGTTTAATTATAAAATGGAATCCTTTTATTTTAAAAAATATTTATTTAATACTTACGTGCAAATTTTCATTTATACAAGTTATATAAAATATAGAAAAAAACTATATAATTAAATAAATCATATTAAAAATTAGTTCTATAGATCACATAATATAAATTGATATAATGTAACCTTTTTATACTAAAATATGCTGAACATCTGCCATGTGGACCTACAAATACGTATTGGTATAATACACATTATAATGAAAAATGTTTTGAAAACAAAAATTAACACTATAAATTAATCAAAACGTGATCATATTAAGGATGATTGGTCTCCATTTGCATGTTTCTTCGACGGCTCATGTAAAGAGGGGGAGTACACGTCAGGACTGGCTTGGATTCTCCAGTTAAAAGACGGAACGAGAGATCTACTAGGTATGAGAGGTACATACAGCGGACAATCTCCATTCCACACAGAATTCCAAAGCCTTTGATGGGCAATATCTAGTCTATACAAGAAGAAGCGTTACTACGAAAGGTTTTATACGGACTCGACTGATTTAATTCAGCTAATCCAAAACCCGAATGGATGGTCAGCATTTTCAACGGAGATAGAGGAGTTCAAAGAAATCCGACAGCTATATCCAAAATTCTCCCTTACCTACCAAACCAGGGAGAACAATGCACAAGCGGACAAGCTATCAAAAGAAGCAAGGAAAATAAACGTTATCTTCTCATATATAACCACGTCAATACCACACTAGTTCGAGGATACCTCATGTATCTTCTAACCAGTCAGTGATTGTATTGCTTATACCAACGTGACAAAAAAACTAATCAAAACGTAACTATCGTAATTCCAGAAGTAATTATTTGATGTTCTAGTTCTTGCATGTGGTCAAACTTATAATTTGACCAAATTCACATGAGAATTTAATCAAACGATGCGTTAGAATTTATACAAATAAATGACGATAGTTTTTATTGGTAAAAAGCGAAAGATCAATTAATAGTAAAATAAAAAAACTTACGTTATTTAAGACTTCATAGGAGAAAATGTCATATAAATAATGATTGTATGTAAACCATGACAAGTAAAAAAAATCCTCATTACGTTTTTACGAAAAAACTATGGCTATCACAAAAGGTTTGGTGATTTTTTCAGTCATCGTAGTATTAGCACTTTCGTTGTTCAACAACAACATTGTTGCTTCAGGTATGTTGCACATATAGTTTAGTATGTATGATGGTGTTAAAGATAAATAGTTATATATTTAACAAAGATGTGAATATATTTTTTGTGGGGGTTTTGAAGGTGCAGAAATCGAAAAAATCCAACCTACATTTTGCGCAAAAACATTATGTTCGCAAAGTTACACACCGTATATGTGCTTCTACGACTGTGTTAGTAAAGGATTTTCAAATGGAAATTGTGTAGTTCCTTCCCATAATGCTCCTTTGAGATGTTGTTGTTCTCCCTCTAGGGATTGAGTCTCATCTTAGTAGTAGTTGATGACTCGAAAGGTTTGTTTATTCTTTTATATTTTATGATTAATAAAAAATTCAGTAAAATAAAAGCTTTTTCATTATAATGCATATTTTATACTAAAGTATATAATAATAACATATTCACAATATAATATTTTCGAATATAACATTTTTTAGAAAAGATTGTGAAAATTATTATATCAAAATTACAATTTACAATTCTGATAAAAAACAAAAAATCTAATTTAAACATTAGAATCTTTAAAACACCTACAAATAAGTAATACCTGAAATACATGGTAAAACTAACTAAATTTATATTTTTTTAAAAATTGAACTCAAATTAACATATTTCAAAATATAATATAAACGAATAATTTTATAAAGTTTGAAACAATTAGACATACTTATCCAATTTTATTAACATCATTATTTAATAATTAGTTGTAAAAATGTAAAAAAAATATAACTTAGAGAACCTAATAAAATATGAAAATAGTATTAATTATATTTTTTCAAAATTAAAATATATTTAAATTTATTTTAAATATTTTTTCATTAAAAATTTCAGGTGTGTAATATCTAAAATTTTAAAAATTATACTGTAAAAGCAACCACTCCAATGAGAAATATAATTTTTTAAGATAAGAGAATAAAAATGTTTTACGCTGGAACTTATATTACATATTTATTCAAATATGGACAAAATTGTTACCGAAGTTTCTAATACTATATTTTGACAATATTACTTACAAACAAAGAATAAAAAGATAAATAAAATATAATATATAATATTTTCTATATAAAATCTAGTTATGATTTAAATAAAAAATGGTATGTTTCCATATTAAAGAATACATTTAATAGTCATCTACAAATTTTCTCCTACAAATTGAATAATATAATATACGTATAGACACAATAGTTTTATCTAATATAAGGTAGTAAATTAATTAATTACTGTAAAAATGAAATAAATAAATCACATAATATAAACTTAAAGTATTTTATGTTCAAAATATTTTAGTTTTTATATGTATAAATTATATTACGTTGTTAAAAATAAGTACCATTTGCACGAAATAACAACAAAATCAAGATATTACACATAATATAAGTAAAACTCGTTTCAAATACAAAAAACTTATTATCTTACTTTCTAATAATATCTTTGTACTAATTTTCTCAAATAAAGAATAAAAATAGTAAATATATATCTAGAATATTATATGCTAAATAAAATCATTTACAGTAAACAAATTGATGTCAATAATACATCTAAAATTTAACCGACAAAAAACTAGTTTTGTAATGAATAAAAAAATAATCATGGTTTAATTATAAAATGGAATCCTTTTATTTTAAAAAATATTTATTTAATACTTACGTGCAAATTTTCATTTATACAAGTTATATGAAATATAGAAAAAAACTATATAATTAAATAAATCATATTAAAAATTAGTTCTATAGATCACATAATATAAATTGATATAATGTAACCTTTTTATACTAAAAAATGCTGAACATCTGCCATGTGGACCTACAAATACGTATCGTTATAATACACATTTTAATGAAAAACGTTGTGAAAACAAAAATTAACACTATAAACTAATCAAAACGTGATCATATTAAGGATGATTGGTCTCCATTTGCATGTTTCTTCGACGGCTCATGTAAAGAGGGGGAGTACACGTCAGGATTGGCTTGGATTCTCAAGTTAAAAGACAGAACGAGAGATCTACTAGGTATGAGAGGTACATACAGCGGATAATCTCCGTTCCACACAGAATTCCAAAGCCTTTGATCGGCAATATCTAGTCTATACAAGAAGAAGCGTTACTACGAAAGGTTTTATACTGACTCGACTGATTTAATTCAGCTAATCCAAAACCCGAATGGATGGTCAGTATTTTCAACAGAGATAGAGGAGTTCAAAGAAATCCGACAGCTATATCCAAAATTCTCCCTTACCTACCAAACCAGGGAGAACAATGCACAAACGGACAAGATATCAAAAGAAGCAAGGAAAATAAACGTTATCTTCTCATATATAACCACGTCAATACCACACTAGTTCGAGGATACCTCATGCATCTTCTAACCAGTCAATGATTGTATTGCTTATACCAACGTGACAAAAAAACTAATCAAAACGTAACTATCGTAATTCCAGAAGTAATTATTTGATGTTCTAGTTCTTGCATGTGGTCAAACTTATAATTTGACCAAATTCACATGAGAATTTAATCAAACGATGCGTTAGAATTTATACAAATAAATGACGATAGTTTTTATTGGTAAAAAGCGAAAGATCAATTAATAGTAAAATAAAAAAACTTACGTTATTTAAGACTTCATAGGAGAAAATGTCATATAAATAATGATTGTATGTAAACCATGACAAGTAAAAAAAATCCTCATTACTTTTTTACGAAAAAACTATGGCTATCACAAAAGGTTTGGTGATTTTTTCAGTCATCGTAGTATTAGCACTTTCGTTGTTCAACAACAACATTGTTGCTTCAGGTATGTTGCACATATAGTTTAGTATGTATGATGGTGTTAAAGATAAATAGTTATACATTTAACAAAGATGTGAATATATTTTTTGTGGGGGTTTTGAAGGTGCAGAAATCGAAAAAATCCAACCTACATTTTGCGCAAAAACATTATGTTCGCAAAGTTACACACCGTATATGTGCTTCTACGACTGTGTTAGTAAAGGATTTTCAAATGGAAATTGTGTAGTTCCTTCTCATAATGCTCCTTTGAGATGTTGTTGTTCTCCCTCTAGGGATTGAGTCTCATCTTACTAATAGTTGATGACTCGAAAGGTTTGTTTATTCTTTTATATTTTATGATTAATAAAAAATTCAGTAAAATAAAAGCTTTTTCATTATAATGCATATTTTATACTAAAGTATATAATAATAACATATTCACAATATAATATTTTCGAATATAACATTTTTTAGAAAAGATTGTGAAAATTATTATATCAAAATTACAATTTACAATTCTGATAAAAAACAAAAAATCTAATTTAAACATTAGAATCTTTAAAACACCTACAAATAAGTAATACCTGAAATACATGGTAAAACTAACTAAATTTATTCTTTTTAAAAAATTGAACTCAAATTAACATATTTCAAAATATAATATAAACGAATAATTTTATAAAGTTTGAAACAATTAGACATACTTATCCAATTTTATTAACATCATTATTTAATAATTAGTTGTAAAAATGTAAAAAAAAATATAACTTAGAGAACCTAATAAAATATGAAAATAGTATTAATTATATTTTTTCAAAATTAAAATATATTTAAATTTATTTTAAATATTTTTTCATTAAAAATTTCAGGTGTGTAATATCTAAAATTTTAAAAAATTATACTGTAAAAGCAACCACTCCAATGAGAAATATAATTTTTTAAGATAAGAGAATAAAAATGTTTTACGCTGGAACTTATATTACATATTTATTCAAATATGGACAAAATTGTTACCGAAGTTTCTAATACTATATTTTGACAATATTACTTACAAACAAAGAATAAAAAGATAAATAAAATATAATATATAATATTTTCTATATAAAATCTAGTTATGATTCAAATAAAAAATGGTATCTTTCCATATTAAAGAATATATTTAATAGTCATCTACAAATTTTCTCCTACAAATTGAATAATATAATATACGTATAGACACAATAGTTTTATCTAATATAAGGTAGTAAATTAATTAATTACTGTAAAAATGAAATAAATAAATCACATAATATAAACTTAAAGTATTTTATGTTCAAAATATTTTAGTTTTTATATGTATAAATTATATTACGTTGTTAAAATAAGTACCATTTGCACGAAATAACAACAAAATCAAGATATTACACATAATATAAGTAAAACTCGTTTCAAATACAAAAAACTTATTATCTTACTTTCTAATAATATCTTTGTACTAATTTTCTCAAATAAAGAATAAAAATAGTAAATATATATCTAGAATATTATATGCTAAATAAAATCATTTATAGTAAACAAATTTATGTCAATAATACATCTAAAATTTAACCGACAAAAAACTAGTTTTGTAATGAATAAAAAAATAATCATGGTTTAATTATAAAATGGAATCCTTTTATTTTAAAAAATATTTATTTAATACTTACGTGCAAATTTTCATTTATACAAGTTATATGAAATATAGAAAAAACTATATAATTAAATAAATCATATTAAAAATTAGTTCTATAGATCACATAATATAAATTGATGTAATGTAACCTTTTTATACTAAAAAATGTTGCACATCTGCCATGTGGACCTACAAATACGTATCGGTATAATACACATTATAATGAAAAACGTTTTGAAAACAAAAATTAACACTATAAACTAATCAAAACGTGATCATATTAAGGATGATTGGTCTCCATTTGCATGTTTCTTCGACGGCTCATGTAAAGAGGGGGAGTACACGTCAGGACTGGCTTGGATTCTCAAGTTAAAAGACGGAACGAGAGATCTACTAGGTATGAGAGGTACATACAGCGGACAATCTCCGTTCCACACGGAATTCCAAAGCCTTTGATGGGCAATATCTAGTCTATACAAGAAGAAACGTTACTACGAAAGGTTTTATACTGACTCGACTGATTTAATTCAGCTAATCCAAAACCCGAATGGATGGTCAGTATTTTCAACGGAGATAGAGGAGTTCAAAGAAATCCGACAGCTACATCCAAAATTCTCCCTTACCTGCCAAACCAGGGAGAACAATGCACAAGAGAAGCTATCAAAAGAAGCAAGGAAAATGAACGTTATCTTCTCATATATAACCACGTCAATACCACACTAGTTCGAGGATACCTCATGTATCTTCTAACCAGTCAATGATTGTATTGCTTATACCAACGTGACAAAAAAAACTAATCAAAACGTAACTATCGTAATTCCAGAAGTAATTATTTGATGTTCTAGTTCTTGCATGTGGTCAAACTTATAATTTGACCAAATTCACATGAGAATTTAATCAAACGATGCGTTAGAATTTATACAAATAAATGACGATTGTTTTTATTGGTAAAAAGCGAAAGATCAATTAATAGTAAAATAAAAAAACTTACGTTATTTAAGACTTCATAGGAGAAAATGTCATATAAATAATGATTGTATGTAGACCATGACAAGTAAAAAAACATCCTCATTACTTTTTTACGAAAAAACTATGGCTATCACAAAAGGTTTGGTGATTTTTTCAGCCATGGTAGTATTAGCACTTTCGTTGTTCAACAACAACATTGTTGCTTCACGTATGTTGCACATATAATTTAGTATGTATGATGGTGTTAAAGATAAATAGTTATACATTTAACAAAGATGTGAATATATTTTTGTGGGGGTTTTGAAGGTGCAGAAATCGAAAAAATCCAACCTACATTTTGCGCAAAAACATTATGTTCGCAAAGTTACACACCGTATATGTGCTTCTACGACTGTGTTAGTAAAGGATTTTCAAATGGAAATTGTGTAGTTCCTTCTCATAATGCTCCTTTGAGATGTTGTTGTTCTTCCTCTAGAGATTGAATCTCATCTTACTAATAGTTGATGATTCGAAAGGTTTGTTTATTCTTTTATATTTTATGATTAATAAAAAAATTCCGTAAAATAAAAGCTTTTTCATTATAATGCATATTTTATATTAAAGTATATAATAATAACATATTCACAATATAATATTTTCGAATATAACATTTTTTAGAAAAGATTGTGAAAATTATTATATCAAAATTACAATTTACAATTCTGATAAAAAACAAAAAATCTAATTTAAACATTAGAATCTTTAAAACACCTACAAATAAGTAATACCTGAAATACATGGTAAAACTAACTAAATTTATATTTTTTAAAAAATTGAACTCAAATTAACATATTTCAAAATATAATATAATCGAATAATTTTATAAAGTTTGAAAAAATTAGACATACTTATCCAATTTTATTAACATCATTATTTAATAATTAGTTGTAAAAATGTAAAAAAAAATATAACTTAGAGAACCTAATAAAATATGAAAATAGTATTAATTATATTTTTTCAAAATTAAAATATATTTAAATTTATTTTAAATATTTTTCGTTAAAAATTTCTGGTGTGTAATATCTAAAATGTTAAAAATTATACAGTAAAAGCAACCACTCCAATGAGAAATATAATTTTTTAAGATAAGAGAATAAAAATGTTTTACGCTGGAACTTATATTACATATTTATTCAAATATGGACAAAATTGTTACCGAAGTTTCTAATACTATATTTTGACAATATTACTTACAAACAAAGAATAAAAAGATAAATAAAATATAATATATAATATTTTCTATATAAAATCTAGTTATGATTCAAATAAAAATGGTATCTTTCCATATTAAAGAATATATTTAATAGTCATCTACAAATTTTCTACTACAAATTAAATAATATAATATACGTATAGACACAATAGTTTTATCTAATATAAGCTAGTAAATTAATTAATTCCTATAAAAATGAAATAAATAAATCACATAATATAAACTTAAAGTATTTTATGTTCAAAATATTTTAGTTTTTATATGTATAAATTATATTACTTTGTTAATAATAAGTATCCTTTGCACGAAATAACAACAAAATCAAGATATTACACATAATATAAGTAAAACTCGTTTCAAATACAAAAAACTTATTATCGTACTTTCTAATAATATCTTTGTACTAATTTTCTCAAATAAAGAATAAAAATAGTAAATATATATCTAGAATATTATATGCTAAATAAAATCATTTACAGTAAACAAATTGATGTTAATAATACATCTCAAATTTAACCGACAAAAAGCTAGTTTTGTAATGAATAAAAAAAAATCATGGTTTAATTATAAAATGGAATCCTTTTATTTTAAAAAATATTTATTTAATACTTACGTGCAAATTTTCATTTGTACAAGTTATATGAAATATAGAAAAAAAACTATATAATTAAATAAATCATATTAAAAATTAGTTCTATAGATCACATAATATAAATTGATGTAATGTAACCTTTTTATACTAAAAAATGTTGCACATCTGCCATGTGGACCTACAAATACGTATCGGTATAATACACATTATAATGAAAAACGTTTTGAAAAAAAAAATTAACACTATAAACTAATCAAAACGTGATCTTGGTCTCCATTTGCATGTTTCTTCGACGGCTCATGTAAAGAGGGGAAGTACACGTGAGGACTGGCTTGGGTTCTCAAGTTAAAAGACGGAACGAGAGATTTACTAGGTATGAGAGGTACATACAGCGGACAATCTCCGTTCCACATGGAATTCCAAAGCCTTTGATTGGCAATATCTAGTCTATACAAGAAGAAGCGTTACTACGAAAGGTTTTATACGGACTCGACTGATTTAATTCAGCTAATCCAAAACCCGAATGGATGGTCAGTATTTTCAACG
This sequence comes from Pugionium cornutum, assembly GCA_018901935.1. Taxonomy (NCBI): domain Eukaryota; kingdom Viridiplantae; phylum Streptophyta; class Magnoliopsida; order Brassicales; family Brassicaceae; genus Pugionium; species Pugionium cornutum. The sequence goes on from CM032159.1 coordinate 23,564,080, forward strand.
GAGATAGAGGAGTTCAAAGAAATCCGACAGCTATATCCAAAATTCTCCCTTACCTACCAAACCAGGGAGAACAATGCACAAGCGGACAAGCTATCAAAAGAAGCAAGGAAAATGAACTTTATCTTCTCATATATAACCACGTCAATACCACACTAGTTCGAGGATACCTCATGTATCTTCTAACCAGTCAATGATTGTATTGCTTATACCAACGTGACAAAAAAAACTAATCAAAACGTAACTATCGTAATTCCAGAAGTAATTATTTGATGTTCTAGTTCTTGCATGTGGTCAAACTTATAATTTGACCAAATTCACATGAGAATTTAATCAAACGATGCGTTAGAATTTATACAAATAAATGACGATAGTTTTTATTGGTAAAAAGCAAAAAATTAATTAATAGTAAAATAAAACAACTTACGTTATTTAAGACTTCATAGGAGAAAATGTCATATAAATAATGATTGTATGTAAACCATGACAAATAAAAAAATTCCTCATTACTTTTTTACGAAAAAACTATGGCTATCACAAAAGGTTTGGTGATTTTTTCAGTCATCGTAGTATTAGCACTTTCGTTGTTCAGCAACAACATTGTTGCTTCAGGTATGTTGCACATATAGTTTAGTATGTATGATGGTGTTAAAGATAAATAGTTATACATTTAACAAAGATGTGAATATATTTTTTGTGGGGGTTTTGAAGGTGCAGAAATCGGAAAAATCCAACCTACATTTTGCGCAAAAACATTATGTTCTCAAAGTTACACACCGTATATGTGCTTCTACGACTGTGTTAGTAAAGGATTTTCAAATGGAAATTGTGTAATTCCTTCTCATAATGCTCCTTTGAGATGTTGTTGTTCTCCCTCTAGGGATTGAGTCTCATCTTACTAATAGTTGATGACTCGAAAGGTTTGTTTATTCTTTTATATTTTATGATTAATAAAAAATTCAGTAAAATAAAAGCTTTTTCATTATATTGCATATTTTATACTAAAGTATATAATAATAACATATTCACAATATAATATTTTCGAATATAACATTTTTTAGAAAAGATTGTGAAAATTATTATATCAAAATTACAATTTACAATTCTGATAAAAAAACAAAAAAACTAATTTAAACATTAGAATCTTTAAAACACCTACAAATAAGTAATACCTGAAATACATGGTAAAACTAACTAAATTTATATTTTTTTAAAAATCGAACTCAAATTAACATATTTCAAAATATAATATAAACGAATAATTTTATAAAGTTTGAAACAATTAGACATAATTATCCAATTTTATTAACATCATTATTTAATTATTAGTTGTAAAAATGTAAAAAAATATAACTTAGAGAACCTAATAAATATGAAAATAGTATTAATTGAATTTTTTCAAAATTAAAATATATTTAAATTTATTTTAAATATTTTTCATTAAAAATTTCAGGTGTGTAATATCTAAAATTTTAAAAATTATACTGTAAAAGCAACCACCCCAATGAGAAATATAATTTTTTAAGATAAGAGAATAAAAATGTTCTACGCTGGAACTTATATTACATATTTATTCAAATATGGACAAAAATGTTACCGAAGTTTCTAATACAATATTTTGACAATATTGCTTACAAACAAAGAATAAAAAGATAAATAAAATATAATATATAATATTTTCTATATAAAATCTAGTTATGATTCAAATAAAAAATGGTATCTTTCCATATTAAAGAATATATTTAATAGTCATCTACAAATTTTCTCCTACAAATTGAATACTATAATATACGTATAGACACAATAGTTTTATCTAATATAAGCTAGTAAATTAATTAATTTTTCTAAAAATGAAATAAATAAATCACATAATATAAACTTAAAGTATTTTATGTTCAAACTATTTTATTTTTTATATGTATAAATTATATTACGTAGTTAAAAATAAGTACCCTTTGCACGAAATAACAACAAAATCAAGATATTACACATAATATAAGTAAAACTCGTTTCAAATACAAAAAACTTATTATCTTACTTTCTAATAATATCTTTGTACTAATTTTCTCAAATAAAGAATAAAAATAGTAAATATATATCTAGAATATTATATGCTAAATAAAATCATTTACAGTAAACAATGTGATGTCAATAATACATCTAATATTTAACCGACAAAAAACTAGTTTTGTAATTAATAAAAAAATCATCATGGTTTAATTATAAAATGGAATCCTTTTATTTTAAAAAATATTTATTTAATACTTACGTGCAAATTTTCATTCTTACAAGTTATATGAAACTATATAATTAAATAAATCATATTAAAAATTAGTTATATAGATCACATAATATAAATTGATGTAATGTAACCTCTTTATACTAAAAAATGTTGCACATCTGCCATGTGGACCTACAAATACATATCGGTATAATACACATTATAATGAAAAACGTTTTGAAAACAAATATTAACACTATAAACTAATCAAAACGTGATCATATTAAGGATGATTGGTCTCCATTTGCATGTTTCTTCGACTGTTCATGTAAAGAGGGGGAGTACACGTCAGGACTGGCTTGGATTCTCAAGTTAAAAAACAGAACGAGAGATCTACTAGGTATGAGAGGTACATACAGCGGACAATCTCTGTTCCACGCGGAATTCCAAAGCCTTTGATGGGCAATATCTAGTCTATACAAGAAGAAGGGTTACTACGAACGGTTTTATACGGACTCGACTGATTTAATTTAGCTAATCCAAAACCCGAATGGATGGTCAGTATTTTCAACGGAGATAGAGGAGTTCATAGAAATCTGACATCTATATCCAAAATTCTCCCTTACCTACCAAGCCAGGGAGAACAATGCACAAGCGGACAAGCTATCAAAAGAAGCAAGGAAAACGAACGTTATCTTCTCATATATAACCACGTCAATACCACACTAGTTCGAGGATACCTCATGTATCTTCTAACCAGTTAATGATTGTAATGCTTATACCAACGTGACAAAAATACTAATCAAAACGTAACTATCGTAATTCCAGAAGTAATTATTTGATGTTCTAGTTCTTGCATGTGGTCAAACTTATAATTTGACCAAATTCACATGAGAATTTAATCAAACGATGCGTTAGAATTTATACAAATAAATGACGATAGTTTTTATTGGTAAAAAGCGAAAAATAAATTAATAGTAAAATAAAACAACTTACGTTATTTAAGACTTCATAGGAGAAAATGTCATATAAATAATGATTGTATGTAAACCATGACAAGTAAAAAAAATCCTCATTACTTTTTTACGAAAAAACTATGGCTATCACAAAAGGTTTGGTGATTTTTTCAGTCATCGTAGTATTAGCACTTTCGTTGTTCAACAACAACATTGTTGCTTCAGGTATGTTGCACATATAGTTTAGTATGTATGATGGTGTTAAAGATAAATAGTTATACATTTAACAAAGATGTGAATATATTTTTTGTGGGGGTTTTGAAGGTGCAGAAATCGGAAAAATCCAACCTACATTTTGCGCAAAAACATTATGTTCGCAAAGTTACACACCGTATATGTGCTTCTATGACTGTGTTAGTAAAGGATTTTCAAATGGAAATTGTGTAGTTCCTTCTCATAATGCTCCTTTGAGATGTTGTTGTTCTCCCTCTAGGGATTGAGTCTCATCTTACTAATAGTTGATGACTCAAAAGGTTTGTTTATTCTTTTATATTTATGATTAATAAAGAATTCAGTAAAATAAAAGCTTTTTCATTATAATACATATTTTATATTAAAGTATATAATAATAAAGTATTCACAATATAATATTTTCAAATATAACATTTTTTAGAAAAAGTTGTGAAAATTATTATAGCAACATCATTATTTAATAATTAGTTATAATTATGTAAGAACTAAATATAACTTAGAGAACCTATTAAATATGAAAATAGTATTAATTGAATTTTTTCAAAATTAAAATATATTTAAATTTATTTTAAATATTTTTTCATTAAAAATTTCAGGTGTGTAATATCTAAAATTTTAAAAATTATACTGTAAAAGCAACCACTCCAATGAGAAATATAATTTTTTAAGATAAGAGAATAAAAATGTTTTACGCTGGAACTTATATTACATATTTATTCAAATATGGACAAAATTGTTACCGAAGTTTCTAATACTATATTTTGACAATATTACTTACAAACAAAGAATAAAAAGATAAATAAAATATAATATATAATATTTTCTATATAAAATCTAGTTATGATTCTAATAAAAATGGTATCTTTCCATATTAAAGAATATATTTAATAGTCATCTACAAATTTTCTCCTACAAATTAAATAATATAATATACGTATAGACACAATAGTTTTATCTAATATAAGCTAGTAAATTAATTAATTACTATAAAAATGAAATAAATAAATCACATAATATAAACTTAAAGTATTTTATGTTCAAAATATTTTAGTTTTTATATGTATAAATTATATTACGTTGTTAATAATAAGTACCCTTTGCACGAAATAACAACAAAATCAAGATATTACACATAATATAAGTAAAACTCGTTTCAAATACAAAAAACTTATTATCTTACTTTCTAATAATATCTTTGTACTAATTTTCTCAAATAAAGAATAAAAATAGTAAATATATATCTAGAATATTATATGCTAAATAAAATCATTTACAGTAAACAAATTGATGTCAATAATACATCTAATATTTAACCGACAAAAAACTAGTTTTGTAATGAATAAAAAAATCATCATGGTTTAATTATAAAATGGAATCCTTTTATTTTAAAAAATATTTATTTAATACTTACGTGCAAATTTTCATTTATACAAGTTATATGAAACTATATAATTAAATAAATCATATTAAAAATTAGTTCTATAGATCACATAATATAAATTGATGTAATGTAACCTTTTTATACTAAAAAATGTTGCACATCTGCCATGTGGACCTACAAATACGTATCGGTATAATACACATTATAATGAAAAACGTTTTGAAAACAAAAATTAACACTATAAACTAATCAAAACGTGATCATATTAAGGATGATTGGTCTCCATTTGCATGTTTCTTCGACGGCTCATGTAAAGAGGGGGAGTACACGTCAGGACTGGCTTGGATTCTCAAGTTAAAAGACGGAACGAGAGATCTACTAGGTATGAGAGGTACATACAGCGGACAATCTCCGTTCCACACGGAATTCCACTGCCTTTGATGGGCAATATCTAGTCTATACAAGAAGAAGCGTTACAACAAAAGGTTTTATACGGACTAGACTGATTTAATTTAGCTAATCAAAAATCCGAATGGATGGCCAGTATTTTCAACAGAGATAGAGAAGTTCAAAGAAATCCGAGAGCTATATCCAAAATTCTCCCTTACCTACCAAGCCCGGGAGAACAATGCACAAGCGGACAAGCTATCAAAAGAAGCAAGGAAAATGAACGTTATCTTCTCATATATAACCACGTCAATACCACACTAGTTCGAGGATACCTCATGTATCTTCTAACCAGTCAATGATTGTATTGCTTATACCAACGTGACAAAAAACTAATCAAAACGTAACTATCGTAATTCCAGAAGTAATTATTTGATGTTCTAGTTCTTGCATGTGGTCAAACTTATAATTTGACCAAATTCACATGAGAATTTAATCAAACGATGCGTTAGAATTTATACAAATAAATGACGATAGTTTTTATTGGTAAAAAGCGAAAGATCAATTAATAGTAAAATAAAAAAACTTACGTTATTTAAGACTTCATAGGAGAAAATGTCATATAAATAATGATTGTATGTAAACCATGACAAGTAAAAAAATTCCTCATTACTTTTTTACGAAAAAACTATGGCTATCACAAAAGGTTTGGTGATTTTTTCAGTCATCGTAGTATTAGCACTTTCGTTGTTCAACAACAACATTGTTGCTTCAGGTATGTTGCACATATAGTTTAGTATGTATGATGGTGTTAAAGATAAATAGTTATACATTTAACAAAGATGTGAATATATTTTTTGTGGGGGTTTTGAAGGTGCAGAAATCGGAAAAATCCAACCTACATTTTGCGCAAAAACATTATGTTCGCAAAGTTACACACCGTATATGTGCTTCTACGACTGTGTTAGTAAAGGATTTTCAAATGGAAATTGTGTAGTTCCTTCTCATAATGCTCCTTTGAGATGTTGTTGTTCTCCCTCTAGGGATTGAGTCTCATCTTACTAATAGTTGATGACTCGAAAGGTTTGTTTATTCTTTTATATTTTATGATTAATAAAAAATTCAGTAAAATAAAAGCTTTTTCATTATAATGCATATTTTATACTAAAGTATATAATAATAACATATTCACAATATAATATTTTCGAATATAACATTTTTTTTAGAAAAGATTGTGAAAATTATTATATCAAAATTACAATTTACAATCCTGATAAAAAAAACAAAAAATCTAATTTAAACATTATAATCTTTAAAACACCTACAAATAAGTAATACCTGAAATACATGGTAAAACTATCTAAATTTATATTTTTTTAAAAATTAAACTCAAATTAACATATTTCAAAATATAATATAAACGAATAATTTTATAAAGTTTGAAACAATTAGACATAATTATCCAATTTTATTAACATCATTATTTAATAATTAGTTGTAAAAATGTAAAACAAATATAACTTAGAGAACCTAATAAAATATGAAAATAGCATTAATTGTATTTTTTCAAAATTAAAATATATTTAAATTTATTTTAAATATTTTTTCATTAAAAATTTCAGGTGTGTAATATCTAAAATTTTAAAAATTATACTGTAAAAGCAACCACTCCAAAGAAAAATATAATTTTTTAAGATAAGAGAATAAAAATGTTTTACGCTGGAACTTATATTACATATTTATTCAAATATGGACAAAATTGTTACCGAAGTTTCTAATACTATATTTTGACAATATTACTTACAAACAAAGAATAAAAAGATAAATAAAATATAATATATAATATTTTCTATATAAAATCTAGTTATGATTCAAATAAAAAATGGTATCTTTCCATATTAAAGAATATATTTAATAGTCATCTACAAATTTTCTCCTACAAATTAAATAATATAATATACGTATAGACACAATAGTTTTATCTAATATAAGCTAGTAAATTAATTAATTCCTATAAAAATGAAATAAATAAATCACATAATATAAACTTAAAGTATTTTATGTTCAAAGTATTTTAGTTTTTATATGTATAAATTATATTACGTTGTTAAAAATAAGTACCCTTTGCACGAAATAACAACAAAATCAAGATATTACACATAATATAAGTAAAACTCGTTTCAAATACAAAAAACTTATTATCTTACTTTCTAATAATATCTTTGTACTAATTTTCTCAAATAAAGAATAAAAATAGTAAATATATATCTAGAATATTATATGCTAAATAAAATCATTTACAGTAAACAAATTGATGTCAATAATACATCTAATATTTAACCGACAAAAAACTAGTTTTGTAATGAATAAAAAAATAATCATGGTTTAATTATAAAATGGAATCCTTTTATTTTAAAAAATATTTATTTAATACTTACGTGCAAATTTTCATTTATACAAGTTATATGAAACTATATAATTAAATAAATCATATTAAAAATTAGTTATATAGATCACATAATATAAATTGATGTAATGTAACCTCTTTATACTAAAAAATGTTGCACATCTGCCATGTGGACCTACAAATACATATCGGTATAATACACATTATAATGAAAAACGTTTTGAAAACAAATATTAACACTATAAACTAATCAAAACGTGATCATATTAAGGATGATTGGTCTCTATTTGCATGTTTCTTCGACTGTTCATGTAAAGAGGGGGAGTACACGTCAGGACTGGCTTGGATTCTCAAGTTAAAAAACAGAACGAGAGATCTACTAGGTATGAGAGGTACATACAGCGGACAATCTCTGTTCCACGCAGAATTCCAAAGCCTTTGATGGGCACTATCTAGTCTATACAAGAAGAAGGGTTACTACGAACGGTTTTATACGGACTCTACTGATTTAATTTAGCTAATCCAAAACCCGAATGGATGGTCAGTATTTTCAACGGAGATAGAGGAGTTCATAGAAATCTGACATCTATATCCAAAATTCTCCCTTACCTACCAAGCCAGGGAGAACAATGCACAAGCGGACAAGCTATCAAAAGAAGCAAGGAAAACGAACGTTATCTTCTCATATATAACCACGTCAATACCACACTAGTTCGAGGATACCTCATGTATCTTCTAACCAGTTAATGATTGTAATGCTTATACCAACGTGACAAAAATACTAATCAAAACGTAACTATCGTAATTCCAGAAGTAATTATTTGATGTTCTAGTTCTTGCATGTGGTCAAACTTATAATTTGACCAAATTCACATGAGAATTTAATCAAACGATGCGTTAGAATTTATACAAATAAATGACGATAGTTTTTATTGGTAAAAAGCGAAAAATTAATTAATAGTAAAATAAAAAAACTTACGTTATTTAAGACTTCATAGGAGAAAATGTCATATAAATAATGATTGTATGTAAACCATGACAAATAAAAAAATTCCTCATTACTTTTTTACGAAAAAACTATGGCTATCACAAAAGGTTTGGTGATTTTTTCAGTCATCGTAGTATTAGCACTTTCGTTGTTCAGCAACAACATTGTTGCTTCAGGTATGTTGCACATATAGTTTAGTATGTATGATGGTGTTAAAGAAAAATAGTTATACATTTAACAAAGATGTGAATATATTTTTTGTGGGGGTTTTGAAGGTGCAGAAATTGGAAAAATCCAACCTACATTTTGCGCAAAAACATTATGTTCTCAAAGTTACACACCGTATATGTGCTTCTACGACTGTGTTAGTAAAGGATTTTCAAATGGAAATTGTGTAATTCCTTCTCATAATGCTCCTTTGAGATGTTGTTGTTCTCCCTCTAGGGATTGAGTCTCATCTTACTAATAGTTGATGACTCGAAAGGTTTGTTTATTCTTTTATATTTTATGATTAATAAAAAATTCAGTAAAATAAAAGCTTTTTCATTATATTGCATATTTTATATTAAAGTATATAATAATAACATATTCACAATATAATATTTTCGAATATAACATTTTTTAGAAAAGATTGTGAAAATTATTATATCAAAATTACAATTTACAATTCTGATAAAAAAACAAAAAACCTAATTTAAACATTAGAATCTTTGAAACACCTACAAATAAGTAATACCTGAAATACATGGTAAAACTTACTAAATTTATATTTCTTTAAAAATTGAACTCAAATTAACATATTTCAAAATATAATATAAACGAATAATTTTATAAAGTTTGAAACAATTAGACATAATTATCCAATTTTATTAACATCATTATTTAATAATTAGTTGTAAAAATGTAAACAAAAACTTAGAGAACCTAATAAAATATGAAAATAGAATTAATTGCATTTTTTCAAAATTAAAATATATTTAAATTTATTTTAAATATTTTTTCATTAAAAATTTCAGGTGTGTAATATCTAAAATTTTAAAAATTATACTGCAACCACTCCAATGAGAAATATAATATTTTAAGATAAGAGAATAAATTTTTTTTACGCTGGAACTTATATTACATATTTATTCAAATATGGACAAAATTGTTACCGAAGTTTCTAATACTATATTTTGACAATATTACTTACAAACAAAGAATAAAAAGATAAATAAAATATAATATATAATATTTTCTATATAAAATCTAGTTATGATTCAAATAAAAAATAATATCTTTCCATATTAAAGAATATATTTAATAGTCATCTACAAATTTTCTCCTACAAATTGAATACTGCAATATACGTATAGACACAATAGTTTTATCTAATATAAGCTAGTAAATTAATTAATTTCTCTAAAAATGAAATAAATAAATCACATAATATAAACTTAAAGTATTTTATGTTCAAACTATTTTATTTTTTATATGTATAAATTATATTACGTAGTTAAAAATAAGTACCTTTTGCACGAAATAACAACAAAATCCAGATATTACACCTGATATAAGTAAAACTCGTTTCAAATACAAAAAACTTATTATCTTACTTTCTAATAATATCTTTGTACTAATTTTCTCAAATAAAGAATAAAAATAGTAAATATATATCTAGAATATTATATGCTAAATAAAATCATTTACACTAAACAATGTGATGTCAATAATACATCTAAAATTTAACCGACAAAAAACTAGTTTTGTAATTAATAAAAAAATAATCATGGTTTAATTATAAAATGGAATCCTTTTATTTTAAAAAATATTTATTTAATACTTACGTGCAAATTTTCATTTATACAAGTTATATGAAATATAGAAAAAAACTATATAATTAAATAAATCATATTAAAAATTAGTTATATAGATCACATAATATAAATTGATGTAATGTAACCTCTTTATACTAAAAAATGCTGCACATTTGCCATGTGGACCTACAAATACATATCGGTATAATACACATTATAATGAAAAACGTTTTGAAAACAAATATTAACACTATAAACTAATCAAAACGTGATCATATTAAGGATGATTGGTCTCTATTTGCATGTTTCTTCGACTGTTCATGTAAAGAGGGGGAGTACACGTCAGGACTGGCTTGGATTCTCAAGTTAAAAAACAGAACGAGAGATCTACTAGGTATGAGAGGTACATACAGCGGACAATCTCTGTTCCACGCGGAATTCCAAAGCCTTTGATGGGCAATATCTAGTCTATACAAGAAGAAGGGTTACTACGAACGGTTTTATACGGACTCGACTGATTTAATTTAGCTAATCCAAAACCCGAATGGATGGTCAGTATTTTCAACGGAGATAGAGGAGTTCAGATAAATCTGACATCTATATCCAAAATTCTCCCTTACCTACCAAGCCAGGGAGAACAATGCACAAGCGGACAAGCTATCAAAAGAAGCAAAGAAAATGAACTCTATCTTCTCATATATAAGCACGTCAATACCACACTAGTTCGAGGATACCTCATGTATCTTCTAACCAGTCAATGATTGTATTGCTTATACCAACGTGACAAAAATACTAATCAAAACGTAACTATCGTAATTCCAGAAGTAATTATTTGATGTTCTAGTTCTTGCATGTGGTCAAACTTATAATTTGACCAAATTCACTTGAGAATTTAATCAAACGATGCGTTAGAATTTATACAAATAAATGACGATAGTTTTTATTGGTAAAAAGCGAAAAATAAATTAATAGTAAAATAAAACAACTTACGTTATTTAAGACTTCATAGGAGAAAATGTCATATAAATAATGATTGTATGTAAACCATGACAAGTAAAAAAAATCCTCATTACTTTTTTACAAAAAAACTATGGCTATCACAAAAGGTTTGGTGATTTTTTCAGTCATCGTAGTATTAGCACTTTCGTTGTTCAGCAACAACATTGTTGCTTCAGGTATGTTGCACATATAGTTTAGTATTTATGATGGTGTTAAAGATAAATAGTTATACATTTAACAAAAATGTGAATATATTTTTTGTGGGGGTTTTGAAGGTGCAGAAATCGGAAAAATCCAACCTACATTTTGCGCAAAAACATTATGTTCGCAAAGTTACACACCGTATATGTGCTTCTATGACTGTGTTAGTAAAGGATTTTCAAATGGAAATTGTGTAGTTCCTTCTCATAATGCTCCTTTGAGATGTTGTTGTTCTCCCTCTAGGGATTGAGTCTCATCTTACTAATAGTTGATGACTCGAAAAGTTTGTTTATTCTTTTATATTTTATGATTAATAAAAAATTCAGTAAAATAAAATATTTTTCATTATAATGCATATTTTATACTAAAGTATATAATAAAAACATATTCACAATATAATATTTTCGAATATAACATTTTTTAGAAAAGGTTGTGAAAATTATTATATCAAAATTTCAATTTAAAATTCTGACAAAAAACAAAAAATCTAATTTAAACATTAGAATCTTTAAAACACCTACAAATAAGTAGTACGTAAAATACATGGTAAAACTAACTAAATTAATATTTTTTAAAAAATTGAACTCAAAGTAACATATTTCAAAATATAATATAAACGAATAATTTTATAAATTTTGAAACAATTAGACATAATTAACCAATTTTATTAATATCATTATTTAATAATTAGTTGTAAAAATGTAAAAAAAATATAACTTAGAGAACCTAATAAAATATGAAAATAGTATGAATTGTATTTTTTCAAAATTAAAATATATTTAAATTTATTTTAAATATTTTTTCATTAAAAATTTCAGGTGTGTAATATCTAAAATTTTAAAATTATACTGTAAAAGCAACCACTCCAATGAGAAATATAATTTTTTTAAGATAAGAGAATAAAAATGTTTTACGCTGGAACTTATATTACATATTTATTCAAATATGGAAAAAATTGTTACCGAAGTTTCTAATACTATATTTTGACAATATTACTTACAAACAAAGAATAAAAAGATAAATAAAATATAATATATAATATTTTCTATATAAAATCTAGTTATGATTCTAATAAAAATGGTATCTTTCCATATTAAAGAATATATTTAATAGTCATCTACAAATTTTCTCCTACAAATTAAATAATATAATATACGTATAGACAGAATAGTTTTATCTAATATAAGCTAGTAAATTAATTAATTACTATAAAAATGAAATAAATAAATCACATAATATAAACTTAAAGTATTTTATGTTCAAAATATTTTAGTTTTTATATGTATAAATTATATTACGTTGTTAAAAATAAGTACCCTTTGAACGAAATAACAACAAAATCAAGATATTACACATAATATAAGTAAAACTCATTTCAAATACAAAAAACTTATTATCTTACTTTCTAATAATATTTTTGTACTAATTTTCTGAAATAAAGAATAAAAATAATAAATATATATCTAGAATATTATATGCTAAATAAAATCATTTACAGTAAACAAATTGATGTCAATAATACATCTAATATTTAACCGACAAAAAACTAGTTTTGTAATGAATAAAAAAATCATCATGGTTTAATTATAAAATGGAATCCTTTTATTTTAAAAAATATTTATTTAATACTTACGTGCAAATTTTCATTCTTACAAGTTATATGAAACTATATAATTAAATAAATCATATTAAAAATTAGTTCTATAGATCACATAATATAAATTGATGTAATGTAACCTTTTTATACTAAAAATGTTGCACATCTGCCATGTGGACCTACAAATACTTATCGGTATAATACACATTATAATGAAAAACTTTTTGAAAACAAAAATTAACACTACAAACTAATCAAAACGTGATCATATTAAGGATGATTGGTCTCCATTTGCATGTTTCTTCGACGGCTCATGGAAAGAGGGGGAGTACACGTCAGGACTGGCTTGGATTCTCAAGTTAAAAGACGGAACGAGAGATCTACTAGGTATGAGAGGTACATACAGTGGACAATCTCCGTTCCACACGGAATTCCAAAGCCTTTGATGGGCAATATCTAGTCTATACAAGAAGAAGCGTTACTACGAATGGTTTTATACGGACTCTACTGATTTAATTCACAAATCCAAAACCCGAATGGATGGTCAGCATTTTCAACAGAGATAGAGGAGTTCAAAGAAATCCGACAGCTATTTCCAAAATTCTCCCTTACCTACCAAACCAGGGAGAACAATGCACAAGCGGACATGCTATCAAAAGAAGCAAGGAAAACGAACATTATCTTCTCATATATAACCACGTCAATACCACACTAGTTCGAGGATACCTCATGTATCTTCTAACCAGTTAATGATTGTAATGCTTATACCAACGTGACAAAAAAACTAATCAAAACGTAACTATCGTAATTCCAGAAGTAATTATTTGATGTTCTAGTTCTTGCATGTGGTCAAACTTATAATTTGACCAAATTCACATGAGAATTTAATCAAACGATGCGTTAGAATTTATACAAATAAATGACGATAGTTTTTATTGGTAAAAAGCGAAAGATCAATTAATAGTAAAATAAAACAACTTACGTTATTTAAGACTTCATAGGAGAAAATGTCATATAAATAATGATTGTATGTAAACCATGACAAGTAAAAAAAATCCTCATTACTTTTTTACGAAAAAACTATGGCTATCACAAAAGGTTTGGTGATTTTTTCAGTCATCGTAGTATTAGCACTTTCGTTGTTCAACAACAACATTGTTGCTTCAGGTATGTTGCACATATAGTTTAGTATGTATGATGGTGTTAAAGATAAATAGTTATACATTTAACAAAGATGTGAATATATTTTTTGTGGGGGTTTTGAAGGTGCAGAAATCGGAAAAATCCAACCTACATTTTGCGCAAAAACATTATGTTCTCAAAGTTACACACCGTATATGTGCTTCTATGACTGTGTTAGTAAAGGATTTTCAAATGGAAATTGTGTAGTTCCTTCTCATAATGCTCCTTTGAGATGTTGTTGTTCTCCCTCTAGGGATTGAGTCTCATCTTACTAATAGTTGATGACTCGAAATGTTTGTTTATTCTTTTATATTTTATGATTAATAAAAATTCAGTAAAATAAAATATTTTTCATTATAATGCATATTTTATACTAAAGTATATAATAAAAACATATTCACAATATAATATTTTCGAATATAACATTTTTTAGAAAAGATTGTGAAAATTATTATATCAAAATTACAATTTACAATTCTGATAAAAAACAAAAAAAACTAATTTAAACATTAGAATCTTTAAAACACCTACAAATAAGTAATACCTGAAATACATGGTAAAACTAACTAAATTTATATTTTTTTAAAAATTGAACTCAAATTAACATATTTCAAAATATAATATAAACGAATAATTTTATAAAGTTTGAAACAATTAGACATAATTATCCAATTTTATTAACATCATTATTTAATAATTAGTTGTAAAAATGTAAAAAAATATAACTTAGAGAACCTAATAAAATATGAAAATAGTATTAATTGTATTTTTTCAAAATTAAAATATATTTAAATTTATTTTAAATATTTTTTCATTAAAAATTTCAGGTGTGTAATATCTAAAATTTTAAAAATTATACTGTAAAAGCAACCACTCCAATGAGAAATATAATTTTTTAAGATAAGAGAATAAAAATATTTTACGCTGGAACTTATATTACATATTTATTCAAATATGGACAAAATTGTTACCGAAGTTTCTAATACTATATTTTGACAATATTACTTACAAACAAAGAATAAAAAGATAAATAAAATATAATATATAATATTTTCTATATAAAATCTAGTTATGATTCAAATAAAAAATGGTATCTTTCCATATTAAAGAATATATTTAATAGTCATCTACAAATTTTCTCCTACAAATTAAATAATATAATATAGGTATAGACACAATAGTTTTATCTAATATAAGGTAGTAAATTAATTAATTACTGTAAAAATGAAATAAATAAATCACATAATATAAACCTAAAGTATTTTATGTTCAAAATATTTTAGCTTTTATATGTATAAATTATATTACCTTGTTAAAAATATGTACCATTTGCACGTAATAACAACAAAATCAAGATATTACAAATAATATAAGTAAAACTCGTTTCAAATACAAAAAACTTATTATCTTACTTTCTAATAATATCTTTGCACTAATTTTCTCAAATAAAGAATAAAAATAGTAAATGTATATCTAGAATATTATATGCCAAATAAAATCATTTACAGTAAACAAATTGATGTCAATAATACATCTAATATTTAACCGACACAAAACTAATTTTGTAATGAATAAAAAAATCATCATGGTTTAATTATAAAATGGAATCCTTTTATTTTAAAAAATATTTATTTAATACTTACGTGCAAATTTTCATTCTTACAAGTTATATGAAATATAGAAAAAACTATATAATTAAATAAATCATATTAAAAATTAGTTCTATAGATCACATAATATAAATTGATGTAATGTAACCTTTTTATACTAAAAATGTTGCACATCTGACATGTGGACCTACAAATACTTATCGGTATAATACACATTATAATGAAAAATGTTTTGAAAACAATAATTAACACTATAAACTAATCAAAACGTGATCATATTAAGGATAATTGGTCTCCATTTGCATGTTTCTTCGACGGCTCATGGAAAGAAGGGGAGTACACGTCAGGACTGGCTTGGATTCTCAAGTTAAAAGACGGAACGAGAGATCTACTAGGTATGAGAGGTACATACAGCGGATAATCTCCGTTCCACACGGAATTCCAAAGTCTTTGATGGGCAATATCTAGTCTATATAAGAAGAAGCGTTACTACGAAAGGTTTTATACGGACTCGACTGATTTAATTCAGCTAATCCAAAACCCGAATGGATGGTCAGCATTTTTAACGGAGATAGAGAAGTTCAAAGAAATCCGATAGTTATATCCAAAATTCTCCTTTACCTACCAAACCAGGGAGAACAATGCACAAGCGGACAAACTATCAAAAGAAGCAAGGAAAATGAACGTTATCTTCTCATATATAACCACGTCAATAGCACACTAGTTCGAGGATAACTCATGTATCTTCTAACCAGTCAATGATTGTATTGCTTATACCAACGTGACAAAAAAACTAATCAAAACGTAACTATCGTAATTCCAGAAGTAATTATTTGATGTTCTAGTTTTTGCATGTGGTCAAACTTATAATTTGACCAAATTCACATGAAAATTTAATCAAACGATGCGTTAGAATTTATACAAATAAATGACGATACTTTTTATTGGTAAAAAGCGAAAGATCAATTAATAGTAAAATAGAAAAACTTACGTTATTTAAGACTTCATAGGAGAAAATGTCATATAAATAATGATTGTATGTAAACCATGACAAGTAAAAAAAATCCTCATTACTTTTTTACGAAAAAACTATGGCTATCACAAAAGGTTTGGTGATTTTTTCAGTCATCGTAGTATTAGCACTTTCGTTGTTCAACAACAACATTGTTGCTTCAGGTATGTTGCACATATAGTTTAG
This sequence comes from Pugionium cornutum, assembly GCA_018901935.1. NCBI lineage: Eukaryota > Viridiplantae > Streptophyta > Magnoliopsida > Brassicales > Brassicaceae > Pugionium > Pugionium cornutum. Next base: position 23,581,252 of record CM032159.1, read on the forward strand.
TATGTATGATGGTGTTAAAGATAAATAGTTATACATTTAACAAAGATGTGAATATATTTTTTGTGGGGGTTTTGAAGGTGCAGAAATCGGAAAAATCCAACCTACATTTTGCGCAAAAACATTATGTTCGCAAAGTTACACACCGTATATGTGCTTCTACGACTGTGTTAGTAAAGGATTTTCAAATGGAAATTGTGTAGTTCCTTCTCATAATGCTCCTTTGAGATGTTGTTGTTCTCCCTCTAGGGATTGAGTCTCATCTTACTAATAGTTGATGACTCGAAAGGTTTGTTTATTCTTTTATATTTTATGATTAATAAAAAATTCAGTAAAATAAAAGCTTTTTCATTATAATGCATATTTTATACTAAAGTATATAATAATAACATATTCACAATATAATATTTTCGAATATAACATTTTTTTTAGAAAAGATTGTGAAAATTATTATATCAAAATTACAATTTACAATCCTGATAAAAAAACAAAAAATCTAATTTAAACATTATAATCTTTAAAACACCTACAAATAAGTAATACCTGAAATACATGGTAAAACTATCTAAATTTATATTTTTTTAAAAATTAAACTCAAATTAACATATTTCAAAATATAATATAAACGAATAATTTTATAAAGTTTGAAACAATTAGACATAATTATCCAATTTTATTAACACCATTATTTAATAATTAGTTGTAAAAATGTAAAACAAATATAACTTAGAGAACCTAATAAAATATGAAAATAGCATTAATTGTATTTTTCAAAATTAAAATATATTTAAATTTATTTTAAATATTTTTTCATTAAAAATTTCAGGTGTGTAATATCTAAAATTTTAAAAATTATACTGTAAAAGCAACCACTCCAATGAGAAATATAATTTTTTAAGATAAGAGAATAAAAATGTTTTACGCTGGAACTTATATTACATATTTATTCAAATATGGACAAAATTGTTACCGAAGTTTCTAATACTATATTTTGACAATATTACTTACAAAAAAAGAATAAAAAGATAAATAAAGTATAATATATAATATTTTCTATATAAAATCTAGTTATGATTCAAATAAAAATTGGTATCTTTCCATATTAAAGAATATATTTAATAGTCATCTACAAATTTTCTCCTACAAATTAAATAATATAATATACATATAGACACAATAGTTTTATCTAATATAAACTAGTAAATTAATTAATTCCTATAAAAATGAAATAAATAAATCATATAATATAAACTTAAAGTATTTTATGTTCAAAATATTTTAGTTTTTATATGTATAAATTATACTACGTTGTTAAAAATAAGTATCCTTTGCACGAAATAACAACAAAATCAAGATATTACACATAATATAAGTAAAACTCGTTTCAAATACAAAAAACTTATTATCTTACTTTCTAATAATATCTTTGTACTAATTTCCCAAATAAAGAATAAAAATAGTAAATATATATCTAGAATATTATATGCTAAATAAAATCATTTACAGTAAACAAATTGATGTCAATAATACATCTAAAATTTAACCGACAAAAAACTAGTTTTGTAATGAATAAAAAAATAATCATTGTTTAATTATAAAATGCAATCCTTTTATTTTAAAAAATATTTATTTAATACTTACGTGCAAATTTTCATTTATACAAGTTATATAAGATATAGAAAAAAACTATATAATTAAATAAATCATATTAAAAATTAGTTCTATAGATCACATAATATAAATTGATGTAATGTAACCTTTTTATACTAAAAAATGTTTCACATCTGCCATGTGGACCTACAAATACGTATCGGTATAATACACATTATAATGAAAAACGTTTTGAAAACAAAAATTAACACTATAAACTAATCAAAACGTGATCATATTAAGGATGATTGGTCTCCATTTGCATGTTTCTTCGACGGCTCATGTAAAGAGGGGGAGTACACGTCAGGACTGGCTTGGATTCTCAAGTTAAAAGACGGAACGAGAGATCTACTAGGTATGAGAGGTACATACAGCGGAAAATCTCCGTTCCACACGGAATTCCAAAGCCTTTTGATGGGCAATATCTAGTCTATACAAGAAGAAGCGTTACTACGAAAGGTTTTATACGGACTCGACTGATATAATTCAGCTAATCCAAAACCCGAATGGATGGTCAGTATTTTCAACAGAGATAGAGGAGTTCAAAGAAATCCGACAGCTATATCCAAAATTCTCCCTTACCTACCAAACCAGGGAGAACAATGCACAAGCGGACAAGCTATCAAAAGAAGCAAGGAAAATAAACGTTATCTTCTCATATATAACCACGTCCATACCACACTAGTTCGAGGATACCTCATGTATATTCTAACCAGTCAATGATTGTATTGCTTATACCAACGTGACAAAAAAAACTAATCAAAACGTAACTATCGTAATTCCAGAAAGTAATTATTTGATGTTCTAGTTCTTGCATGTGGTCAAACTTATAATTTGACCAAATTCACATGAGAATTTAATCAAACGATGCGTTAGAAATTATACAAATAAATGACGATAGTTTTTATTGGTAAAAAGCGAAAGATCAATTAATAGTAAAATAAAAAAACTTACGTTATTTAAAACTTCATAGGAGAAAATGTCATATAAATAATGATTGTATGTAAACCATGACAAGTAAAAAAAAATCCTCATTACTTTTTTACGAAAAAACTATGGCTATCACAAAAGGTTTGGTGATTTTTTCAGTCATCGTAGTATTAGCACTTTCGTTGTTCAACAACAACATTGTTGCTTCAGGTATGTTGCACATATAGTTTAGTATGTACGATTGTGTTAAAGATAAATAGTTATACATTTAACAAAGATGTGAATATATTTTTTGTGGGGGTTTTGAAGGTGCAGAAATCGGAAAAATCCAACCTACATTTTGCGCAAAAACATTATGTTCGCAAAGTTACACACCGTATATGTGCTTCTACGACTGTGTTAGTAAAGGATTTTCAAATGGAAATTGTGTAGTTCCTTCTCATAATGCTCCTTTGAGATGTTGTTGTTCTCCCTCTAGGGATTGAGTCTCATCTTACTAATAGTTGATGACTCAAAAAGTTTGTTTATTCTTTTATTTTTTATGATTGAAAAAAAATTCAGTAATATAAAAACTTTTTCATTATAATGCATATTTTATACTAAAGTATATAATAATAACATATTCACAATATAATATTTTCGTATATAACATTTTTTTTAGAAAAGATTGTGAAAATTATTATATCAACATCATTATTTAATAATTAGTTATAATTATGTAAGAACTAAATATAACTTAGAGAACCTATTAAAATATGAAAATAGTATTAATTGTATTTTTTCAAAATTAAAATATATTTAAGTTTATTTTAAATATTTTTTCATTAAAAATTTCAGGTGTGTAATATCTAAAATTTTTAAAATTATACTGTAAAAGCAACCACTCCAATGAGAAATATAATTTTTTAAGATAAGAGAATAAAAATGTTTTACGCTGGAACTTTATTACATATTTATTCAAATATGGACAAAATTGTTACCGAAGTTTCTAATACTATATTTTGACAATATTACTTACAAACAACGAATAAAAAGATAAATAAAATATAATATATAATATTTTCTATATAAAATCTAGTTATGATTCAAATAAAAAATGGTATCTTTCCATATTAAAGAATATATTTAATAGTCATCTACAAATTTTCTCCTACAAATTAAATAATATAATATACATATAGACACAATAGTTTTATCTAATATAAACTAGTAAATTAATTAATTCCTATAAAAATGAAATAAATAAATCACATAATATAAACTTAAAGTATTTTATGTTCAAAATATTTTATTTTTTATATGTATAAATTATATTACGTTGTTAAAAATAAGTACCCTTTGCACGAAATAACAACAAAATCAAGATATTACACATAATATAAGTAAAACTCGTTTCAAATACAAAAAAATTATTATCTTACTTTCTAATAATATCTTTGTACTAATTTCCCAAATAAAGAATAAAAATAGTAAATATATATCTAGAATATTATATGCTAAATAAAATCATTTACAGTAAACAAATTGATGTCAATAATACATCTAAAATTTAACCGACAAAAAACTAGTTTTGTAATGAATAATAAAAAATCATGGTTTAATTATAAAATTCAATCCTTTTATTTTAAAAAATATTTATTTAATACTTACGCGCAAATTTTCATTTATACAAGTTATATAAAATATAGAAAAAAACTATATAATTAAATAAATCGTATTAAAAATTAGTTCTATAGATCACATAATATAAATTGATGTAATGTAACCTTTTTATACTAAAAAATGTTGCACATCTGCCATGTGGACCTACAAATACGTATCGGTATAATACACATTATAATGAAAAACGTTTTGAAAACAAAAATTAACACTATAAACTAATCAAAACGTGATCATATTAAGGATGATTGGTCTCCATTTGCATGTTTCTTCGACGGCTCATGTAAAGAGGGGGAGTACACGTCAGGACTGGCTTGGATTCTCAAGTTAAAAGACGGAACGAGAGATCTACTAGGTATGAGAGGTACATACAGCGGAAAATCTCCGTTCCACACGGAATTCCAAAGCCTTTTGATGGGCAATATCTAGTCTATACAAGAAGAAGCGTTACTACGAAAGGTTTTATACGGACTCGACTGATATAATTCAGCTAATCCAAAATCCGAATGGATGGTCAGTATTTTCAACAGAGATAGAGGAGTTCAAAGAAATCCGACAGCTATATCCAAAATTCTCCCTTACCTACCAAACCAGGGAGAACAATGCACAAACGGACAAGCTATCAAAAGAAGCAAGGAAAATGAACGTTATCTTCTCATACATAACCACGTCAATACCACACTAGTTCGAGGATACCTCATGTATATTCTAACCAGTCAATGATTGTATTGCTTATACCAACGTGACAAAAAAACTAATCAAAACGTAACTATCGTAATTCCAGAAAGTAATTATTTGATGTTCTAGTTCTTGCATGTGGTCAAACTTATAATTTGACCAAATTCACATGAGAATTTAATCAAACGATGCGTTAGAATTTATACAAATAAATGACCATAGTTTTTATTGGTAAAAAGCGAAAGATCAACTAATAGTAAAATAAAAAAACTTACGTTATTTAAAACTTCATAGGAGAAAATGTCATATAAATAATGATTGTATGTAAACCATGACAAGTAAAAAAAAATCCTCATTACTTTTTTACGAAAAAACTATGGCTATCACAAAAGGTTTGGTGATTTTTTCAGTCATCGTAGTATTAGCACTTTCGTTGTTCGACAACAACATTGTTGCTTCAGGTATGTTGCACATATAGTTTAGTATGTACGATTGTGTTAAAAATAAATAGTTATACATTTAACAAAGATGTGAATATATTTTTTGTGGGGGTTTTGAAGGTGCAGAAATCGGAAAAATCCAACCTACATTTTGCGCAAAAACATTATGTTCGCAAAGTTACACACCGTATATGTGCTTCTACGACTGTGTTAGTAAAGGATTTTCAAATGGAAATTGTGTAGTTCCTTCTCATAATGCTCCTTTGAGATGTTGTTGTTCTCCCTCTAGGGATTGAGTCTCATCTTACTAATAGTTGATGACTCAAAAGGTTTGTTTATTCTTTTATATTTATGATTAATAAAGAATTCAGTAAAATAAAAGCTTTTTCATTATAATGCATATTTTATATTAAAGTATATAATAATAAAGTATTCACAATATAATATTTTCAAATATAACATTTTTTAGAAAAAGTTGTGAAAATTATTATAGCAACATCATTATTTAATAATTAGTTATAATTATGTAAGAACTAAATATAACTTAGAGAACCTATTAAAATATGAAAATAGTATTAATTGTATTTTTTCAAAATTAAAATATATTTAAATTTATTTTAAATATTTTTTCATTAAAAATTTCAGGTGTGTAATATCTAAAATTTTTAAAATTATACTGTAAAAGCAACCACTCCAATGAGAAATATAATTTTTTAAGATAAGAGAATAAAAATGTTTTACGCTGGAACTTATATTACATATTTATTCAAATATGGAAAAAATTGTTACCGAAGTTTCTAATACTATATTTTGACAATATTACTTACAAACAAAGAATAAAAAGATAAATAAAATATAATATATAATATTTTCTATATAAAATCTAGTTATGATTCAAATAAAAAATGGTATCTTTCCATATTAAAGAATATATTTAATAGTCATCTACAAATTTTCTCCTACAAATTAAATAATATAATATACGTATAGACACAATAGTTTTATCTAATATAAGCTAGTAAATTAATTAATTCCGATAAAAATGAAATAAATAAATCACATAATATAAACTTAAAGTATTTTATGTTCAAAATATTTTAGTTTTTATATATAGAAATTATATTGCGGTGTTAAATTTAAGTATCCTTTGCACGAAATAACAACAAAATCTAGATATTACACATAATATAAGTTTAACTCGTTTCAAATACAAAAAACTTATTATCTTACTTTCTAATAATATCTTTATACTAATTTTCTCAAATAAAGAATAAAAATAGTAAATATATATCTAGAATATTATATGCTAAATATAATCATTTACAGTAAACAAATTGATGTCAATAATACATCTAAAATTTAACTGACACAAAACTAGTTTTGTAATAAATAAAAAATCATCATGGTTTAATTATAAAATGGAATCCTTTTATTTTAAAAAATATTTATTTAATACTTACGTGCAAATTTTCATTCTTACAAGTTATATGAAATATATAAAAAAATATAATTAAAGAAATCATATCCAAAATTCTCCCTTACCTACCAAGCCCGGGAGAACAATGCACAAGCGGACAAGCTATCAAAAGAAGCAAGGAAAATGAACGTTATCTTCTCATATATAACCATGTCAATACCACACTAGTTCGAAGATACCTCATGTATTTTCTAACCAGTCAATGATTGTATTGTTTATACCAACGTGACAAAAAAACTAATCAAAACGTAACTATCGTAATTCCAGAAGTAATTATTTGATGTTCTAGTTCTTGCATGTGGTCAAACTTATAATTTGACCAAATTCACATGAGAATTTAATCAAACAATGTGTTAGAATTTATACAAATAAATGATGATAGTTTTTATTGGTAAAAAGCGAAAGATCAATTAATAGTAAAATAAAAAAAACTTACGTTATTTAAGACATTCATAGGAGAAAATGTCATATAAATAATGATTGTATGTAAACCATGACAAGTAAAAAAAATCCTCATTATTTTTTTACGAAAAAACTATGGCTATCACAAAAGCTTTGATGATTTTTTCAGTCATCGTAATATTAGCACTTTCGTTGTTCAACAACAACATTGTTGCTTCAGGTATATATGTTGCACATATAGTTTAGTATGTATGATGGTGTTAAAGATAAATAGTGATACATTTAACAAAGATGTGAATATATTTTTTGTGGACGTTTTGAAGGTGTAGAAATAGGAAAAGTCCAATCTACATTTTACACAAAAACTTTATGTTCGAAAAGTTACACACCGTATATATATGCTCCATTGAGATATTGTTGTTCTCATTTTAGAGATTGAGTCTCATCTTACAAATAATTGATGACTCGAAAGTTTTGTTTATTATTTTATACTTTATGTTTAATAACAAATTGGGTAAAATAAAAAAAATTTCAGTATAATGCATATTTTACACAAATCCATGTTAAAATACATAATAATAGCATATTATCAGTATAATATTTTCGAATATTAACATTTTTTAGAAAAGGTTGCAAAAACTAATATATCAAAATTTCAATTTAAAATTTTGATAAAAAAACAAAAGATATATTTAAAAATTATAGTCTTTGAAATACCAACACATAAGTAATATTTAAAATACATAGTAAAACTTATTAAATTAATATTTAAAAATTTCTTTGAACTCAAAGTAACATACTTCAAAATATAATATAAAAGAATAGTTTTATAAAATTTGAAACAATCAGGCATGATTATTCAATTTTATTAATATCATTACTTAATAATTAGTTGTAAAAATGTAAAAAATATAACTAAGACAACCAAATAAAATATGAAAATAGTATTAATTGTATTTTTTTCAAAATTAAAATCTATTTAAAGTTATTTTAAATGTTTTTGTTTCATTAAAAATTCGAGGTGTGTAATATCTAAATTTTTTAAAAATTTACTGTAAAAATAACCACTCCAATAAAAAATATAACTTTTTAAGATCAGAGAGTAAAAATGTCTTACGGTGGAACTTATATTGACATCAAGCTAATATACATATTTACTCAAATGTGGACAAAGTTGTTAGCAAGATGCATGATACCACCGTTGTGAACCTTTTGTGTGAGTTTATGGACAAGTCTACATCGTTCAATGTTCTCGTAGACCATCAGTCGTTTCCCATTAACTGTGATTATATCGGTTGGGTCCACTGCCAAGGACCCTCCTGTTGACGTAACGGCACTGGAATCGGATGCCTCTGATACAATAAATATTGTCCTTGCAAAACTAACATTTTTTTTAGACAAAGAAGACTTCTCGAGAATTATGTGGGTTTTTTGTCGATAAATCATACTTCTCGAGAAGTTTGTGGGTTTTTTTCGATAAATCATACTTTTCGAGAAGTAAGCTTCGTAAGTGAAACTTCAGTCAATTACAAAACTAACCTTTTGTATAAAAAACAGATTTCTCGAGAAGTATACGGTTTTTTGTCAACAAAGCAAACTTCTCGAGAAGTCTTCTTTGTTAATACAAATTCGGTCAATTACAAAACTAACTTTTGTATACAAAACAAACTTCTCGAGAAGTTTGCGGATTTTTTACAGCGCTGTAAATGGGATACAAGTAGACTTCTGGAAAAGTCTATTTTGTAAATGGAATACAAACAAGAGTTCACGGGAAGTCTGCTTTGTAAATGGAATACAAACCAAGCTTCTCGAGAAATCTGTTTTCTTAATGGAATAAAAAGCAAATAATGTGTCTATGATGATCGAGTAAAATTTATTATTTGTTTTGCAGATAATGACCCAAATATTTGTTGTCTTTCGAGAATGAAATATGACAAAGATATGACATTTTTCTGCTGATAATCAAAGAGGAGGTACAATTTTTTGTAGTTGATGATTACTGCAAACATCAAGAACTTGTTGAAATGATACAAGATAATTATGACTTTGATAAGCAATATGATGCGCTGAAGTTAAGTTATCTTCTACCAACTGTGTTACTACAAAAAATGTCTTGCGATACTCCTCAAAAGTGAAAAATGATAGACAAGTTCGTAACTTAGTGCACTTATGCAAAAATCATGTTATACGTCTTTTTGTCTCAAGAAGTGTCAAGTTGGATGCTGAAAATAATGAGGCTGACCACAATGATTTCTCCGATGATGATGAAGATTTGGTAGTTGATGAAAATGAGAATAAATCTCACTTGAACGGTGAGGATTACAGTGTTTATGGTAAAGTCAAAGATGAGGATAGTGATGAAGATGATAAGCAATTCCGTTTTAATGTTAGAGATTTGAAAAAATGATGTTACGAGCAAGGAGAAAGCTCTACACTGCGATGTGCTGAAAATTTATATGTGAACCAAATTTTTTCTTGCAAGGCTGACTTCGTATCACAATTGCGTAGGATATCGTTTATGCAACAATTTTGGCTGCCTCAATGAAAGCAATGCTTAGTATTTCTATGATAAACAATCTAATCTCGTTGGGTTTTGCTTGTAAACAATATATTTGTTCAACATGCAAACAATTGTGGCATAATCAATTGATTGAATGGTGTAAGACTAATTTGATTTGTGTTATATGAATATTATGTTCATTAAGAAATATGCACTAAGTTCTTGTCTTATGTCTATATAAAGATATTTATGAAATTTTATACTAATATTTGTGTTTTTTAATAGTTGCAATTTTGTAATTTTATAAAGTATACAAAATACTGATTAGAAAAAATATCAAATAGATAATACACTGCAATTTATTGAAGTATGCACAATGCTGATTGAAATCTACATAAAATTGATTCAAGTCTGCATAAATATGGATTTGACCAGAACTGATTAATAGGTGACTGAAATATGCACAATGCTGATTGAAATCTAGAGAAAATTGGTTAAAGTCTACATAAAGATGGATTTGACCAGAAATGATTGAAAAATGATTGATATATAACTAAAAGCTAACTAAAGCTTTGAAAAAGTTATATTGAAAATTGATTGACAATGTGGAATAATGGACGCTAGTGATAACTACAACGAAGTCTACAAAACTAATGTAAATGTGACAAAAACCCAAAAGATGTATGCAATTAGTAATGAAGTTTACAACTTGTAATGAGTTTGCAAGAGAATTCTGCATCTTATAATGAAGTCTGTAACTTGTAACGAAGTATGCCCGTTAGAACTCGCAAAACTATCAATTCAAAAACTAATATAAAATTCAAAAACTACTAAAAACTCAAAACCAATCACCAAAAAGTTATAAAACCACCATAATTCTCAAATCAACCATTGAGAATCTTAAAACAACCATTGACAATCTTAAAACCATTATCTAAAACTTTTAAAACCATCAAAAATCTCGAAAAAATCATTAAAAACAATAAAATTACTTTTTTAGATATTTTGATTTCTTTTTTAAAATGTACCACAAAAGAAGATAATAAAAATGGAAAGATAAAAAATGAGAAAATAAAAAAAAGTTGAGACAAAAATATTAGGAAAACAACAAAACACCTAAACAACAAAAAAATCTCAAAAATCACAAAAAATTTAAAAACTACTAAAACAAATTTAAAAAAAAAAATCTTTTGACTTACTTTTTCACACCTACAACAACAAAAAAAAGAGAAACATTGAAATTTGCAAACAAAGTTTACTTGTAATGGAATCTGCAGTTGAAATTTGCAACTTTTAATGAAGTCTGCACTTAAAAAATCCATCGTTGTAAAATTCAAAATTTGCTAAAAAAAACTCCAAAACAACGAATTTTGCAAATGAAGTCTACAACTTATAATGAAATGTGCAGTTGAAGTTTATAACTTGTAATGAAATCTACAACTTGTAATAAAATATGCAACTGAAGTCTGCAACTTGTAATAAAATCTATAACTCCTAAAACCATTGATTAAAAAACTAATGTAAAACTCAAAAACTTCGAAAAACTCAAAAATAACTACAAAAAATTGTAAAACCACCATATATCTAAAAAAATTATTGAAAATCTTTAAAATCCATCTAAAATTTAAAAACCATTAAAAATCTCAAAAAACCACTAAACCAATAAACTTACTTTTTGTAAATCTCTTAACGTACTTTTTGAGATCTACAATAAAAGAATATGAAAAATAAGATAAGAATATGAGAAATAAAATTAGAAAACAACAAAACATCTAAAAATCAAAAATATCCAAAACCAAAAAAACTAAAAACTACTAAAAATAACAAATTTACTTTTTAGATCTCTTGACTTTAGTTTCTAGATCTGCAACAATAAAAGATGAGAAAGAATATTAGAAAATAACAAAATATATAAACAATATAAAATTTCAAAAACACAAAAACAAAACCATATAAACAAAAAACTTATTTTTCATACTTCATGACTCTTTCTTGAGATCTACAAAATAAGAAAATGAGAAAGAACATGAGAAAAAAAGAAGAAGAAGAAAGAGGGAGGAAAATAGAGAATAAAAGAAGATTTATCTTGTAATAATTTTTTTAGTGGATGGAGGTTTCCACTTTTTTTAAGATGAAATTATGGTAGAATTTTAGGGTTGCCTTCTTTATATACGGGGAGTAAATTTTGGTTAGGTTAAAAACTGTATATATGGTTATGTTAAATTTAGGTTACAATTGTTCAAATTTTCGGTTTGTGTAGACTTACCGAGAAGTTTGCTTTGTTCTTTGTATTTTGTTTTCAAAGCTGACTTCTCGGGAAGTCTCATTTGTTTTCTCTTTACAAATCATACTTCTTGGGAATGTTTGGTATCAAAAAATAAAGCAGACTGCCCGAGAAGTTTACTTTATAATTTCAGTTCAGTTAAATTAAAGTTTTGATTTAGTAAAATTTTGGTTTGTGCAGACTTCTTATGCAATTTGCTTTATATTTTGTTTACACATCAGGCTTCCGGTGAAGTCTGCTTTACATTTTTCTACAAAAACAGATTTCTTGAGAAGTCTGCTTTGACCGGTTGGTTAAATTTTGGTTTGTGTAGAATTCTCAAAAAGTCTCTACAACCCTAAACTCTAAATCGAATGAAACCGGTTTAGTTTAATATAATTTCTGGTTGTGAAAACTTCTCGAGAAGTCTGCAAAAACCTAAACCTTAAATAATAATCTTTACTAAATATGCAAAATTTTATTTGAAATAGATGAATCTGGTAAAAATGTGTAAGTAAATACATAAGTCTTACACTTTTTCCTAAAAAAATTGTAAGTCTAAACTTTCAAGCTTATCACAAACCAAATTCTCGAGAAGTTTGTTTTGTAAATGAAACTTCGGGAAATTACAAAACTAACCTTTTTGTGACCAAAACAGACTTCTCTAGATATCTCTTTTGTCAATGCAACTTCGGTCAATTGCAAAACTTACTTTCTTGTTATCAAATCAGACTTTTCGAGAAGTCTACGGGGGTTTTTTGTCGACAAAACACACTTTTTGAGAAGTCTGCGTTGTAAATGAAACTTCGGTCAATTGCATAATCAACTTTTTTGTGACCAAAGCATACTTCTCGAAAAGTTTGCGGGTTTTTTTGTCGACAAAGCACACTTCTTGGAAAGTATGAGAAATCTACTTCGTTAATGCAACTTCGGTCAATTGCAAAACTAACCTTTTTGTGGAATAAAGCAGAATTCTTGAGAAATCTGCAGTTTTTTTCTATTTTGTATTTCATTTACAAATCACACTTCCCGAAAAATCTGATTTGTTAATGCAATAGATACCAAACTTCTCGAGAAATCTGCTTTGTAAATAAAATATAAAGTAAACTTCACAAAAAGTATACGATCTGAAATGAGGAAATTATGGCCAAAATCTTGGATCTTGATTTTTAAGTTGAACAATTTCAAAGATGATTGATAAATACTTCCGAAAGCTTGTTTTCGTAGATTTTGATGATGTTTTCCAAAATTGAAAGCTTTTGAAGATAATATGAAAAGAGAAATGCAAAAAAAATTTGAGAGAAAATGAAATAGTTTGAGAAAAATGAAAATGTGATAAAGAAATAGAAATAGATGGTGGTGTGGTGATTGAATTAAGAGCTCATTACTTCCAACTATAATGGTGATTGGGTAAGAACAAGATGATAATTCCTTAACTATTTGAAATGGTGTACATATAATGTTTTTTGTATTTTTTTAAAAAAAACAAAAATATAAAATAATAATAAAACTGTAAATATAATTATTTTTGAGAAATTAAAAAAATATATTAATTTTGAATTCGGATTGAAATTTTGAATCAATTTTAGCCATGATCTTTTAACAAAACCTATTGGATCATGACTCAAAAACGTGATATGGATGATGAGTCAATGATGATGTTAAATGTGACATGACTTAAATAGATGAAGTTGTACATTTCTATTGGATTATTCACTGTCACAAAATAATATTTTAAATATTGTTACGATTTTGAAAAGTAAACACTCACCATGCTTGAAGCTGTAAGTCCTCATTTCATGTTTAGGGATTGTCGTTCGTAAAAATTTGTTATGTAGTAGTTTACATTTGAATGATCCATTCTTAGTTATGGGTAACATGTTAGTATGATTGATGGATTACTCAAACTGTTACATGTATATATTTTTCTTTTTGTGCTGCATTCCAAACAACCTTTATTTTTTACCCTTTTTAATTTGGTGTTAATTTTGGATTTGTACCTTACAATCTTTTATTCAAATTTACTTTTAACTTCATAAACTTACATTATACACTATTTTGTCATGTACTGTGAATGCTTTGCATCTGGAACATATTTGTGACGGTTGTAACTATGTCAATTGTTCGTTGAAAATGAACCTGCAAGACGAGAAGTTGTGGAAGCAACTCTGGTACGGAATCCAAGTGCATTTAGGCCTAACAATTGATAGCAGTTGACGTGGTGTGTGGGATGATAAAAGGATACATTGTTTAAGGAAGATTAGTGTTACCAATAATCGAATTATATATTCTAACTGTCCTGTTTCTGAAAAAGCTTTCTGTTTGCGCTATTGTGAAAATACTTTAAAGTTTTAGATTTAGCTTAGAATTCTTTAAATTTCGAAGTTATTTTGAGATGTTTGAACTATTCATTTGTATTTGAAGGAAGAGATTGGTGAAGTAGTATTGTTAGGTACGCATAACAAAGGATGTCACTGCAAGAAATCAAGATGTTGGTGGTAAAATTTCAAGTGTTTACAAGTTACTTAACTGATCCACGAGTTGCATGAAAATGGCATTTATGTTGTGTTTTTTAAGGTCTCTCCTAGCAGATATATTCCAACCACAGGATGTGAAAGCATATTTCTATGTTTTGGTCATTGTAGCCGGAATAGCAGCAAATACACTAACAGGTGAAAGTTTAAGTGATAACTATGTATTTCTGAGGCTTTGGTTCAGTGTGTATCATTGATTGATCTTCCTTTAAAATTTTCTCAATTTAAAGAAATCAAATAGAAAAGAAGATGGAATATCCAACCGGAAATTCTTTAGCTTCTTCGACACAAGATCTTCCTATAGAAAAGATGTTGGGGATGTCCAGATGGTACCAACTGATGGAAACCACGCTGGTTAGGGTGGACAAAAGAATTCCAATTCAGATGGTGTTGATGTCTATAAATGTTAGCCTATGTAAAACCCAATATGACGGTCCACACATTTTATGCTAAATGAGGTGGCAAATATAATATAATCTATTTTGACAAGTTAATGTTTAGGTGTCTTTTCTATAGTGTGTACTCTAAGTCGTATATGAGCTGGATTTTATCATTTTAAATCTTCTTTTGCAGCCTAGAAAAGGTTCAAAACATGCAACTTTAATTGGTGCATTACTACCAAACCGATTGGCAAGACAAGACTCATGGCCCAAATGTGTGTATGTAATTGTTTTTTTGTATTTTTTCAAATAAAAACAAAAATATAAAATAATGACAAAATTGTAAGTATAATTATTTTTGAAAAATAAAAGATAAAAATTATTAATTTTGCAAAATAGAAACTTCAACAGGTTAGTTTTGTATTTAAACTCATATTTTAATATTAAACTTTTTAAAGACAACTAAAATATTGTACAATTTAATAATAAAACCAATTCGAGCTTACATGCAGTGCATGCCGATCACCTAGTAGTACAATTTAGTAATAAAACCAAATAAAATTGATTATCGGATCCAAATCGAATATAATTGAACCAATCAAAATTTAAACTTTCAGTTTTGGTATAGAGCTATAAACATATGAACGACGTTTTAAAATAGTTTTAGTTTTCGATTCAGTTTATATTCAGCAATATTTCACCAAATCATATTTTGGAATTTTTTTTCTTTAATAAAACCAGTTATTCTAAATAACCGTGAATGTCAAAATCCACACCCTTAATAACCTTAATTGAACGAAAGTGAGAAGGATATCAATCGAGCTCGAAGACGAGATAAAAAAATAAACGATCTATTGATTTTGTATGTTTTTTGGTTATAACTGATGAAATGCGTCTAGGTCCTTTACTGAACCGATTTCTCTCTTATATATATCTGAAATTACAACAACTCGAACTGACAGCCCGTGATTTTCGCGTATTAGTTCTTCGTGATCTCCGCATCTAATTCTGATGAGCTTGACTCATTCACTTCGGTGTCTAACTGAACTTGTTGAGTTGGACTTCTGAAATGGGCCTTAATTAGGGCCCACGAAGATTTATACTCATGTCGAGAAAAATATTTGTAAATTATATTTTATTAATAAATATAAATTAAATATTTATATAATTTTAAATTTTATTTTAAATTACTTTTAATATTAATTTTTTATATATAAATTAAAAAAAAATAATTATTTTTTTATGAATTTAATAATATTTTTTTAGTTATTTAATAAAATATATTAATACTTTAACTAAATTAATAACAATAGCATATATTATAATTATTCGTATAATTTAAGTCTATTTATATATTTATGTAAAATTTATTTTAATAATAAAACGTAAACATGATATTTGTGTTAATAACACGTGAGAATAAAATTATTTTCTTAAATTGTTTCTCAAAGAATATATTAGAGATTAGGTAATAACCTAAATCTATTTATATTTATTTGAAATTATTTATAAATTAACATATTAAAAATTTAAATGAATAAAAAATAACTGTTTTTGAAAATGTAATACTATTTTTTGGTTAGTTGAATACAATATATTGATTCTCTAACATAATTAATATCAGTGTCATTTATTGTAATTATTATATTAACTTAAACCCTTTTATATATTTAATTTCAAATAATATATTAGGAATATACCAAACTTAATCAACATAAAGAAATCAAATAACAATTTAACTGTCTTTTTAAAACTGAAATGAACTTATTCTTAACTGAACTTTTTTATTTAGTTAAATCTTGCGGAATTTTTCTAAATATGAATAAACAAAAATTGAATATATCAATCCATAAATTAGGGATGGTCATTTCTCAATTGGTTCGAATTGGTTCAAATTTTTTGGGTTTTAGGTTTAAATTTTGTAAAATAGATTCCATTCCTAGTCCCCATCGTGAATAATTTTTTCTAGGAGCCGTCTACATAACAGAGGTTTCTCAATTAAATTTTAGGTTCCTATTTTGGAAAAGCAATCTATGAAAATGCCACTTTTAAGATTTACTGTGGATTGTTTTTTCCATATTAATGATTTTTTTAGTTCCTTACTTTCCAAATATACCATAAGCTCAATGGAAAACTTTCATTTTATGTTCGAAGGAGATTACACGAGCATAACTAGTCCATGTTAGCAAAAATTGCCGACATAAGAATCCATGTTGTCGCTGGCACTGTTGGGGAAACCACAAAACAAACGAAACAATTGCACAGCTCCATAAAGTTCCCCGTATTTGTGTGAACGTATGAAAAAAATATAAAACGACGATAGCAACAATTCACAACAAAAAAATAAACGAGATCACAAATTTTTTATATGAAAAACCTTCTCGATGTGAGAAGAAAAAACCACAGGACCGTAATGCACTCAAAAATCCACTATATCAAATGAATATAATTTATAATCACGTGCTCTCTGTTTCCACAGAGTAGATACAAATAATAAGTCTCTAAAGATCAATTTTAACACAAGAGAAAATACCACAAGAGAACAATATAAGAACTTAGAAATATGTAGTCCCAAACAATCATAAATTCACTAGGATTCCGGTTACCAAATCATATTTTCATGGTATAAACCCTAGATAAACAAGTCAAGAATACCTCTGCAAAATTTCAGCTCAAACCGAGAATATTTCACCGTTGGATTTCGCAAACACTCAAGAGTACTTGCTGAAATCTGAAATCGTTACTACAGCGAACAACTACGTTAAAACTCAATTTTCTAAAAAACCAACCATTAAAACTCAAATTACACCATTGAATATTTAGATGAATGAGTCAGGAAACTCCCCTAAAAATTTCAGCCAGATCTAAGCATATTTTAGCCTCCAAACGCTATCTTGAAAAAACTCTGACGGAACTATTTTTTTCTCTCTTCTCATATCCGAAAAATTACCTCTATTTTCTTAAGTTCTTTCTACACAAAAATTAGGTAAAAGTAGCTTATATACTCCCTCATAACCCTAAGCCCAATAACAATAAAATAGGTTCAAGTTTGGTTCTGTTAACCAAACCTAATTGGTTTCCCCACTAGGAGACACACCAACAAACTCTCCCTTCGACTAGGTGGAGGAAACATCCATTCCAACTATCTCTTGACAAACTTCAAGTTTTCCTCTCGGCAATGACTTCGTCATCATATCAGCTCTATTATCATCCGTATGAAATTTCATAAATTCTACTTTTTTAGAAACAACCACATCACGTATCCAATGATATCTTGTTTCGATGTACTTTGAACGCGAATGAAATGTGGAGTTCTTTCCGAGATAAATTGCACTTTGGCTATAAGAAAAAATTGCATACTTATCTTGTTTGAAGCCAATCTTTTCAATAAATTTTTTCATCCACAACAGCTCCTTACAAACTTCCGTTGCGGCTATAAATTCAACTTCAGTGGTAGAAAGTGCATATGTTACCAAGTAACCCGAGTAGACTTTCGAGACTCAATATCACCAGCCATAGCAGCATCAATATAAGTAACAAGAAATGGCTTGTCACCTCCAAAAGTAAGCTTCAAACTAGAAGTACCTCGAAGATATCTTAGAAACCACTTCACAGCATTCCAATGTTCTCTTCCAGGACTGGAGAGAAAACAACTAATTGTACCAACGACATGAGCTATATCTGGTCTTGTACAAACCATAGCATACATCAAGCGACCAATTGCAGAAGCATATGGAACTCGTACCATATCTTTATTTTCTGAATCTATACTCGGACTTTGTCGACTACTTAATCTAAAATGTGTAGCAAGAGGAGTTCTAACAACTTTAGATTTGTCCATGTGATGCCTTTGAAGTACCTTCTCAATATACTTCTCCTGAGATAAGTGAATCAACCTCTCACCTCTATCTCTAACAATTCTTATGCAAAGAATATGTTTCGCCGGACCCAAATCTTTCACGGCAAAGGACCTGCTGAGCTAGTTTTTCAACTCTTGAATTCTGCTCAAGTTCCTTCCCACAATCAACATATCACCGACATACAGCAACAAGATGATAAAATCATCTTCACCAAACATCTGCTCAAATACACAATGATCAGAAGTAGTCTCTTTGTAACCATGCTCCCTCATAACTGACTTGAACTTCGTGTACCACTGCCTTGGTGCTTGTTTCAATCCATAAAGATTTTTCTTTAAGCAGAAAACTAAATCCTCTTTGCCATTTTTCACAAAGCCTTCCGGTTGTACCATGTAAATCTTTTCCTCCAAATCACCATGAAGGAAAACCGTCTTTACATCTATTTGTTGTACTTCTAGATCAAGGCTCGCTTCCAATCCAAGTATAACCCGAATGGATGACATGTTCACAACAGGAGAAAAGATTTCATCATAATTGATTCTCCTCTTTTGGCTGAATCCTTCCACAACCAACCTAGCATTGTATCGAGGATGCAAACTGTTTTTTTATACTTAATCCTATACACCCACTTATTAAGCAACACCTTTTTACCTTTAGTCAACTTCACCAACTCAAACGTGTGATTCTCATCAAAAGAATTCATCACGTCTTTCATGGCATTAAACCATTTATCTTTGTGTTCATCTTGCAAAGCTTCACCAACTCACTAGCTAGGATCATACCTTGTCGACGGTCTTAGACCTCTCTCAGATCTTCTAACAGTAGGTACGTTCTCAGTGGTTGGTGTCTCCCCATGATCGTCACCATGATCACCAATACCATCGTCATCATGTATGGGAGCATCTGCACCAGGTGTATCAACATGAACCTCACCCTCAACCTGACCGTGAATTGATGTAGAAGGAGCAACCTTAGAATCAATCAAACTCTCGTAACATTGAGTTAGTTTTCCGGACTTGTCAATGTCCTCAATCGTTTGATCTTCCATGAACACGACATCTCTGCTCTTAATGAGCTTCTTCTTAGCGGGATCATAAAATCTGTATGCAAATTCATCCTTACCATATCCAATGAACAGACATTGTCACGACTTCATCTCAAGCTTCGACCTTTCATCTTTGGAAATGTGCACAAATGCTTTGCATCCAAAGACTCTCAAAGGACCATAAGAAACATCCTTACCAGTCCAAACCCTCTCTGGAATGTCACCCTCCAATGGAGCACTTGCTGACAAATTCAACACATAAACAACTGAGCTCGAAGCTTCACCCCAAAAACTCATCGCCAAGCCTGAATATGAAATCAAACATCGAATCCTCTCAACAATTGTTCTGTTTATCCTTTCAGCCAACCGATTCTTTTGTGGAGTCTTAGGTGGCGTCTTCTGATGCCTAATACTATGTTCCCTACAATAAGTATCAAATGGTTCAGGATACTCTCCACCATTATCACTATGAATACGTTTCAACTGCTTTTTCGTCTATCTCTCAACCAATGCCATAAAATACTTGAAATATCTCAAAACCTGGTCTTTAGTATTCATAGGGAAAACCCACAACTTCCTAGAATGATCATCAATGAATGTGACAAAATATGATGCACTACTAAGAGATTTTGTCTTCATTGGACCACACACATCTGAATGTAACAATCAAATATCTCAGATTTCCTAGAAGATGCAAAAGAGTTGAATGAGATTGTGTGTTGTTTTCCTATAAAACAATGCACACTTCTGCAAGTACAAACCAGAGATACTTGTAATGGTTGCCTTCTTTGACAACATAGACTATCTTCTTTGACTCGTGACCGAGTCTCTTATGCCATACCTCCAAGGCATCATCATTCTCCACTACATTAACCATGTCTTTTGAGACCTTAGCATGCAACCAATAAAATGATGAATACTTATCACCTCGAGCCATGGGGTTCTATGTGAAGACTTATCACATAGAACCCCATGAAAGTTTCCAATTACCCAGTCCGAATAAACTATAAAAACCTTCATCATCAAGTCTATCTGTGGATATGAATTTCAACCGAACATCTGGGATATGCTTCACTTCTTTAAGAAGAAGTTAGTATCAATATTAGTCTCTAAGCAAATAGTACCAATGCCAACATCTTGAGCAATACCATCATTACCCATCTTCACAGAACCACAACGACCTGACGTATAGGTAATAAAAAATCCCATTGTGATGTAGCATGAGTAGTAGCTCCACTATCAATAACCCAACTAGTCTCTTGGCATACAATATTAATGGCATTATTCCCAAAGAAAATAAGAAATTGATCGTTCGTAACAGTTACGATCTTCACTATCTCTTTGTTTATTTCCTTGCTTGTTGTCCTTTTTCAACTTCTAACAAGTCAAGATCAAGACGCCTTTGATTTGTTACACTAGCATCACAAGTTCACAAGATTATACACAATTTTGGAACACCTCACCAAAACTCTTTTATCCCTATAGTTTTATCTTTTCTTTTAGAAACCCAAAACCTTTGAATAAAAGCTCTCTCTCGTGAGTTTTGGATTGCCATAGTGTTTTGTATCCTTATTAATTCTCACTACGTCGATCACAACTCTAAATACAAATTATTTTGTCAAGAAATTCTCATATCTTCGTTTTTATGAAGATTTCCTTTTTTATATAAAAATAAAAAACTTTTTAAGGCCTGCTTTATTTTTTTTCTTGTACTTGTGTACTTGTGTAATTAGTCCAAGCCTTATGCATGTTCTTGGATTGTATATGATGAGGTCCACCTCGTTGGTTTAACTTACTTATGCATGAGGTGTTGTACTACTTCAGGAATAGCTCAAACCTGAGTAATCTTTGTGTTACACACGAATATTTCTTCTCTCTCTCGGTTACTTGAACATATAACAGAGCAACTTAACTAATCGTACATATACAACATATATATATACTACTTAAGTCAACCTAAATGAAACCTTCGGTTTGACTTAGAAACTTCCATACACCACTGTTATACACACTTACAAGATATAGAACAATCTTCACATTATCAATATTTGGCATATGGAATATTTAAGTTTTGGCGAATATTTAAGCTGTCACGCATTAAAGTAATAAGATATTTGGTCCATATGTTTGGAATTCTTAGTTTTTAATGATTAGATTTCGCTATAAACAGTATTTTGATTTTACTGGTTCGAATTTTGTGAAGTATCACTTGTAGGTGTCTTTCCTGAAAGTTTTACTCAAAGGTAAACTTCCGATTATGATTCCATCAGCCAGGCTATGATAGCATTAATGGTATTCGTGTTCCTTTGTTTAGTTGGAGGATCAATTACTTATTGGGCACGAAAGAAGGATAATAATCTTTGTTCAAAATATCGGCCGTCTAGGCGCATATAAACACTAGAAACCATCCAATCATGGCGATTTTTTTTAAATCAATCACATCAATTATATGTCTATTTTTTATCCATATACTATGTTTACATGAATGCCTAACCGTCTATGCGGCCGCCTAATTTTTTAATATTTTTAAAAAATTCTTATCGAAATTTAATAAAATTTATATTGATAATATAAATAAAAATCATAAAGTATTAAATCTAAAATTAGTTTTAATATATTTTATATAATTTTAAACAAAAATCTCTAATATATTATTTGAGTAACATTTTAAAAAAATAACTTTAATCTGACGTGTTATTAACAGAAATATCATGTTGACGTCATCACTACAGTGAGTTTCATATAAATATAGAAATATGCTTAAATTACTAGAATAATTACAATATATTCTATTGTTATTAATTTGGTTAGAGAATCAATATATTTTATTAAACTAACCAAACAATACTGTTAAATTCGTAAAATACAATTATTTTTATTTCTTTAATTTATATATACAAAATTAATATTAAAAATAATTTTAAATAAAAGTTAAAATTATAAATATTTAATTTATATTTATTAATAAAAAAATATTATATAATTTATGAATATTTTTTTCCATACACGAAATATACATAAATCTAGTTGTATTTTATTTATAAATTATTATGAATTATAATAATAAACATATCTAGATCTCACGTAATCGCCGAATAATTTTTGATTTGTTTCGTTAGACCATACACTCATCTCAATCACAGGCCTAGCACGTATTCAAATATGGATAATAATTGTATCATTTATAAGTTGTTTCCCTTGGCTGTTGTGCCGGTACCCATGGATCGCTTCGTATGGATATGATATGGAATGAACTTACTCACTCGATTAGTCTTCTTTTTACCAAAGGAACATCTGAGATTATAATAATTATCTCCATCCTCCTTTGGATAGGGATCTTATTGACCGTCCATTTACCTGATCTTGTAGTTTCTCTCTAACAAATGTAAAGATCTTACTCTTTGGGCCAATCATGCTCTTTGTTACCTCTAAGTAAGAATCCATTCCTCAATTATCCCCAAAGCGTGTTTTATGTCCTCTCTAGTTCGAACATGCACTGTTGTCTTTCTACCGAATTCATCTTTTAAGGATAAGCATTCCTTGAGGTTATCCATTGATCACTACTCGATATTGTACTGAACTTATGCAATTCATCATCTAAGTAATCTATTTCTTTTGCGAACCCCATTTGTAGCAAGTGCTCAATAAGTGGTCATTCTATCCTATCATTTTATACTTGGTTAATCCAATTTATATTAAACCGGTCACTTATTCTATTTTGTTATATTGTTTGCAATTGTATTAGAAAACAAATTGTAAAAAAATTTACAATCAGTAAAAAAAATCAGTTATTTAGCTTTATGTTTCTAATGGTGTCAGATCACTAATGGATTCTCTCTTATTCGATCATCTTTCTTTGCATTCTTAATCTCTCAATCTCCCTCAATCTCTCTTTGCATTCGTAATCTCTCGATCTTCCTGCATGTCTCTTCTGTCATCCGATTCTCTTATAAATAGGGAAGAAAGGAGGTAAAGGTTAAAATCGGACTGTTTCACGAGAACCAGACTCGGTGATTGCTTCCTAGCAACCTCAATCTTATGTTGTGGACGATTTTAGAGCTCAGTCGGTCAATCGTGAGTATATTCTACTGAAAAGGTTGAAGAATTATTAGATGATGTTGAGATAAATCGTGTTATATAGTTCTTAATGGGATTCATTGACTCACACGCAACATTAGAGGTCGAATTATCAATAAAACACATACCAAATTTAAGTGAAATCTACAATATGTTAGATTAAGATCACTACGAACCGTTGGAAATAACACAAAATGTCATGTTCCTTTGGCTACTTTTCAAGTGAGTAGTAAAAAATTGTCATATTCTGGAATTGTTGGTGATAAAATAGTGAATGCAACAACGAGTTTTCAACAAAGACATCGACATGTTTGTAACCAACGTGGTGTCATTGGTCATCTTAAAGATAGATGTTATAAATTGTATGGTTATCCACACAGAAGAAAAAAAAAAGAAATTTAATCAAAACAATTCACCAATGCTGACTTTTCCTAATCAGAAAAAAATTCTACCAACACATCTAATATTGTACCGAGTGCAAACATATCAATTTCACATTCAATAGACAAGCTTAAAGATTCAGATCAACTCATAGAATATGTATTTGCAGGAAAAAAAAAATTAGGATATTACTACTCTTCTCAGTTCAAAGCTTCACACTCAGAGTGTCACTCTAACTTCCGTAGTTTCTCAAGCTTATGTTCCAATTTCAGTGTGATATATTTCACCGATATTTGATACACTTCTGACACTTTACTCTCTTATCTCTTATGATTTGACTTATATTTCCACTGGAAAGGATATCTTTACTAGTTCTTGGGTCATAGATTCGGGAACTACTCATCATGTAGCTTACTCTAGGCACTTGTTCTTAGGTTTCAGGGAGTTAACTAATACTTTTGCAAACTTTCCCAATGGGACTACAATGAGCAGTGTTGGGATAGGAGAAATTAGACTACATGAAAAATTCATTTGTAATTCTTTCTATAAGTCTGTTTATCAAGTTGATCATTGTAAAAGCTTTATCAGATTGATAGTGGAAGTTTGTAAGAGATAAATTCTATCTGAGATGTAGGTTTAGTGGAAAATCGGTAATCAAATTGTATCTTTTTAATCTAAGCTATACAAAAAAACACTAGAGGCAATCATAAATGATCCTAAAATTCTAACCGGTGGTATCAGAGCGTTCAGGTTGATTGCAAAACATGTGTTCGGAAACAAGAGGTTCGGGCTTGCTGGAAAATTCAGAAGCACAATAGATTTGAAATTGATAGATTTCAGATCTTGAGGTTGCTAGAAAATTCAGAGACATAATGATGAGTTCACGGATTAAGGTTGACAGGTTTGATGGGACATGAGACTTTTCTCTATGGAAAGTGAGAATGGTGGCTCACTTTGGGGTTTTAGGGTTGAAAGACATCATAACAGATGAAAAGTTACTCAATGATTCAGCGGTTACAAAAACTAAATCTGGTGAAGAGGCAAAATGAGGCATAGAAGGCAGTAGCAGCTCACAGATTAATCCAATAAAGTTTGAAAAATCAGAAAAGGCTAAGGATCTGATTGTTTTGAACGTGGGGAATCAAGTACTCAGGAAAATCTTTAATTGTGAGAAAGCGACAGCCATGTGGTTTACCATGAACAAGTTATACATGGAGACATCTCTCCCGAATCGGATCTACCTACAATTGAGGTTCTACACTTTCAAGATGGATGACTCCAAAAACATTGATGCCAATGTAGATGACTTTCTAAAGCTAGTGATAGATCTCAACAACATAGGAGTTGACATTTCAGAAGAAGTACAAGCAATTCTACTTCTCAGTTCCCTATCCAGCAGGTATGATCAACTCAAAGAAATCCCGAAATATGGGAGAGATACTCTAAAACTGAATGAGGTCACAACAGCAGGTAAGTCTAAGGAAAGAGAGTTAATTGAAAGTGGAAAGCTAACCAATTCACAGAATGAAGGTTTGTATGTGGAATCAAGGGGTAGACCGAAAAATTGGTTTGATAATGACAGCACATCGAGAGGCCGATCAAAGAGCAGAAGCAGATTTAAGTCAAGACAACAATCTGATAACAACAACAAAGGATGTTTCATATGTGGAGATGACGAGCACTGGAAAAGAGAAAGCCCTCAAAGAAAGAAATGTGCAGAATTTGCTAACATTGCATAGCCTATTCAGCCAGTGGTTTTAACAGCTAGTACTCAAGACACAAGGAAATGGATAATGGATTCATGAAGCTCTTACCACATCACACAAAACGAAGACGTTCTGTTTGACTTCAAAGAGATTAACGGAGATAAAGTTTTGATGGCTAATAACACTCACAACTACATCAAATGAACATGGAATATTTGAACTCAGAACTCATATGGCTCTATGGTGATACTCAAAGATGTGAAATACATACCGGAGGTGAGTAGAAATCTGATTTAATTTGGTATGTTGAAAAAATCATGTTGTTGTTATGAAGGAGGTGATTTTGGAGTTCAGTTTTATAAGGATGACAAGAACGTAATATCTGGAAAACTTAACAATGGGTTGTATTATCTTCATGCGAAAAACGAAGAGGGTAAGTAAGAAGATAGCTACCCACAAGGTCGAATTACTGGAAAAACAGTCAAATAAAGTGCCTTTCAATGAGAATCTAATTCAAGAACCTACAACAAATGGTTTTAAAACAATGGATTCAAGTTCAACAATTAAAGGTGGAGACTCTTTTGTTGAAGGATCAAGAGAAACTGAGGCCGAACAAAATATGGTGGCTTTTGACGTTAAAACTCACAAGGAAAATGGTTCAAAAGCTTTGTAGAAAATCAGAAGTGGAAAAGGGAGTTTGAGCATGGAAGCTATGGTAAAGTTTCTATATAAATTTTTGCAGATATTAGGAACTCACAGGTTCTACAATATTGCTACTAAAGGTGGTGTGATTCTACCTAAGATTCACCTAAGCAAAGTTCCAGAAATCCTAGCTACCAAAGAGATACCTGATTTGAATTCGCAGCTTTGTTGTGAACTTCTCAAGAACCTCTAGAGAAGTAGAAGGCCTCCAGGTAACTGTCACTGTAAGTGTCTCGACCTCGCAGAGACAAAATAAGAAACAAGTTAGTTTCAAGGTATATTTAAATTAGTGACAAAACAGAAAGAAAACAGAAGTTACCTAAAAGCATGGTTGCGAGGAGAGTGTAGTAAGAGGGTATATCTCAAGGTAGAGCTCACCGAGCAGAAGCGACAGTAGACAACCTGAAACATAGAAAAAAGGGTGAGAAATGGTTAAAACGGGTACAGAAAAGTCACCGGAAAGTTTCCAGAAAAGTCACCGGAAAGTTTCCAGAAAAGTCACCGGAAAGTCGCCAGAAAAGTCACCGGAAAAATCGTCAGAAAAGACGTTGACCCATGCAAACGGCACCAGCGCCTGGCCCGAGAGTGGCCGGCGCATGGCCGGAAATTGGCTGCCACATGGCCGGAGATGGCCGGCGCATGGCCAGAGAATGGCTGGCGCGTGTCCATCACGCGTCAGCGCGTGGCCATCACGCGTCAGCGCGTGGCCATCACGCGTCAGCGCGTGGCCTTCATGCGCGAGCACATGGCCATCACGCACGTGTTTATCACGCGCAAACAGATCGCACAAGTCTCAGATTTGAGACTTAAGAAAAAAAATCGCAAGCACGCTCGCAAAGAAGGGGAAAACGGTAAGAAGCTTCGGGAGGGAAGCTTCAACAGAGGAAAACACAAAGCAAAAAATCGGTTCACGGACAACCAGAACCGCAAAGCTTCGTGAGAAGCAAAGAAGTGGAAATTTATCATTGTAAGAGCTTTATCAGATTGATGGTGGAAGTTTGTAGGACACAGATCATACCCAAAAGGTACCTTCAATGGAAACTCGGTAATCAAATCCTATCTTCTTAATCTAAGCAATACAAAACAACACCAGAGACAATCATAAATGATCATAAAATCCTAACATCATTCTTCATAATGTTTTGTTTGTTTCAACTTTTTGGTTTAATCTTTTGATTGTTAGCATGTTGACTAAACATTTGAATTCGACCATTAGTTTCATTTCCACTGCTTGTTTAATTCAGGATCCTACTCAAGAGTCGACGATTGTTCAGGGTAGCTAAATTGCAAATTTTTACATTCTAGAATTTAATAAGGATCCTACTTCATTTTACATTCCAGGTAGCATTAGTCCATCATGTTCATTTGTTTCTTCTACTTCTCATTTTTGGCATACTTGCTTAGGTTATCCTTCTCATTCTACGATTGATTTTTTAAGTGATGTTCTCTCTTTGTCCAAAAATACCAAAGATCATAATAGTAATTGCGAGATATGTCCTCTAGCAAAACAAAAACACTTACCCTTTCTTTCTATAAGAACAAATGCAAGACACCCTTTGATTTGATTCATATAGACACTCGACGTTCTTTTGCGACTATTACTAATGATAGATACAAATATTTTCTTACCACTATTGATGATCATTGTAAAGCACCTTGGATTTATTTGATGAAGTGAAAATCGGATGTCATGTCAATTTTTCTTGGTTTCTTGCAAATGATTGAAAATCAATATGACATTAGTGTTACGGTTGTTAGATCCGACAATGATCAAGAATTGAAGTTCATTGACCTTTTCCTAGCAAAGGTTATAGTAGCTTATCATTCTTGTCCAGAAACACCTCAACAAAATTCCGTACTAGAACGTAAACATCAAAACATTCTTAATGTGGCTATATTATTAATGTTTCAATCGCAAGAGCCTTTAGAGTATTGGGATGACTGTGTTATAACTATTGTCTATCTAATCAATAGACTTCCCAGTCCTATTCTACAAAATAGATTACAATATTCTTAAGAACTTTGATTGCTTATGTTATGTATCCACCTCACATAAATAGCGACACAAATTCGAACCGAGAGCTAAAATATGTGTCTTCTTAGGATATCTTTATAGTTTTAAAAGATATAAGGTTTTGGATTTGGAGAGTAGTATCATTTTTATTTCGAAGAATATCATTTTCATGAGGAAATTTTCTCGTTTATATCCTCTACATTGACAGAGGATAAACGAAATTTATTTCCTCATTTTTCTTCTCTTGCATCCACTGATGAATATACGCCTTCCGATCATTCATCTTCTGATGATTCTTCACATTTTGAAAAATCATCATTTGAGAATTCTTGGCCTTCTGCATTAGATTCTAGCAAACAATCGAAACGACCTTCATATGTTACAATAATATTTCATCTTCTGTTCTCTATCTTATATCTAACTATAACTCTTATAATAAATTGTAATTTCCTTTTATCTATTTCATTCATAACCCCGTATTTATTATGAGGTTAAGAAAAATCTAGTTTGGTGAGATGTTATGGATGAAGAGCTGAATGTTGCGGAAAGAACTGGTATTTGGACTATTTACCTTTTATTTTTTGGTAAAAAAGTGATTGGTTGCAAATATTTATATAAAATCAAACACAAAGTTCACGGCAGTGTTGAGAGATGTAAAGCTAGAATTGTAACTAAGGATTGCACACAAGAGGAAGACTTGGATTTTGTAGACACTTGTAGCCAAATTAGCTACCGTGAAAATTCTGTTAGTAGTGGCTGCAAAGAATTGGAGTTTGACATAGATAAATGTTTCAAATGATTTTCTCAAAAGAGAATTAGATGAGGAAATCTATATTTCTTGGGTTATATATTGCCAGATGAATATAAAGGTCGAGGAGATTTGGTTTGTAAACTCCACATATCCATTTATGGTCATAACAAGCATCAAGAATTGATATTTAAAATTATATTTTAAATTTAGATATTGGACTTTCTAAATCACATGGAGATCATACCCTTTTTACACAAGTGAAAGAAGATATGTTTTGTGATTGTTTTAGTATATATGGATGACAACATAATTGCCACTAGTGATCACGTTGTAGTTCCTCTTCTCATTGAACTTCTCAATGCTCATTTTAAGCTTCAGAATCTTGGCAATTTTCAATTCTTTTTGGATTAGAAATTTCTCGCACTACCAAGAGAATTTCTATCTGTGAAAGGAAATATGTTCAAGAACAATTATAGAAAATATTCTAATCATGTCTATGTATAATAGAAAGTTTCGCCAAAGCATCTACTGATTGATTTCCATTTTGATGTTGGTATGAAAATTTGATTATCCTAAACTCCCGTTTCTAGCTCTGAACAATATTGGTATAGTGTTGTAGTCTGAGATTGTCTTATTCCTTATTAAATGATTTATTGAAACCAAAATTATCTTTTTCAAATATTATCTTTTTCGGTATCCCAATGACCAAAATGATTGTGAAATCTATATTAATACAAAAATTCGAAATCTATATTAATACTGAAAATTCAGTTTCAGGGACGGTATGTGTAACATCCCGAGCCTAAATTTAAACCATGAAGTCCACATAAATAGAAGTGAGGGTATAACGGACAATTCTTCTTAAACACTAATTAACCCTAATGGCTATATAAGACATCGTTAAAGGGGATTAGAGGCAGCCGCGCATCAGAAACAAAAGCAAGAAGAAAGAGAGAGATTTCGACAGAGCCGAGGGGTAGAAAGTTCAGCGTTGGAAAACCAAGTTGTTCGTGTGTACCATCGTCAGGGGAAGAGAAATCTACGTACGACCGACGATTCCAACATTCCATTAACCCATGTTTCGCAGTGAGGTAAGACATGATCTATGATTTTCATTATACAATTATGTATATGTACGTATTTTGATGAGTATTTCGTTTAGGGAGAAAATTAGAGGTTGAAATCATGTGTGGTGTTAAGATTTTAATTAATTGTTGCAAGAATTAATGGTGTTTTTATAAGAAAAAAAGAGTCAAACCTATTAGGGATTTATTAGATAATAAATAAATAAATATTAAAAAATGAATAGGAATGTGGTGATCTATTTGTGTGGTGTGGTGGGAAAAAGAGTAAAAATATTATGTTAATTTATTATTTTAAAGGAGATTATTATGTTAACTTAATTATTAAATAAGATAAATTATTATGTGTTGGTTTATTGGTTAAGTATACTAAATTATTTATGGTGGATTATGGTATAGAAAAGTGAACCATAATCAATTAATTAACTGAAATAAACTAATATAATTATTAGATAAATATTAAACATTAGTCTAAGCAAGGATAATGGTTGATACATTAATGTGGGAATAACTTTCTGGTGAATGTGATATTCACGTAACGCGGGTATGGTGGAATCGAGTAACGTTAGTTGGTTTAACAGCGGTATTGAGTCGTAGTTCATTAACGGCTGGCAGGCCGGAAACAACCGTCGACGTGATGGGAGCTCGACGTGAGCGAATAGGCCGACGTGGCCGTGGTGTTAAGCCGACGTGGCTTTGGGGGTTCCGAATCCTTAAACCGACGTGGTTAGGGATGAGGAGGAGTGGTTGTGACTTAGGCAAACACAGTTTAAATACATATATCTTGGTAGTATTTGTGTCAACTTTTGTGGAATCAATCGTGCTAGTTTTCATTCCTAAATAAAGTAATTATTAAGATTATATATATACTTGTATAATAGAAATGTGTGGGTAGGCGTGATTGTTTCACTGAGTAATTATGTTACTCATGCCTCCTTTTGGATGAAGGTGAGTTCGAGCAGTAGTGATGCAGTGACTCGGGATGGTGCTACGTTTTGGAAATTTTTAAACATTATTTATATATTTTTATTTTGAATCTTGAGTATCGTTAGATCTTTTTTAAAAGTTATTTTCTTATGTTTTTTTAATAATTTTATAATTGGGTTTGACGAGAATTCTTTTAATAAAAAGAATTATCACTTATACTTTATATGAGATTTCAAATAAATTATAAGTTAAGTACGAGGCGATGACACGTGTCCTATATTTTGGAGACGGATGTTACAATTTTGGTATCAGAGCGAGGTTGCTACTCCGGTTCTGATCCGGAGAGCTCTGTTTTAAAGTTTTAGTAGTTAAAAAATGGTATTTTCAATGGAGGAGCACCACTCAAAGTAACTTGTGTGAGGTCATTTAAATTTCATTGATTTATAATACTATTGTAGTGTAATGTGTGAATCAAGTGTTTATGTGGAAAATATGCCGCCGAGGAGTGTTAATCGTAGGACTTATTTGCGTATTGGCGATCGTCAGCGAGACCATAATGATTGGCCGCTTGAGCAGGAAGGTGTTGCTCCAACTCAACAACCAGCCATTGTTGCTCTAGTGGTGGATTATGTAGTGCTAAATGCAGCTGTGATGTGAGGAATGCGTGAGGTGTTAGCGTTTTAGTTGCAGCAAGTTCCTGTAGCAAACCGAATACCAAGAGTTGTAGTGCCCGAGCATGCAACTCTTGAGTTCGCTGCACTCGAGCCTCTTGTTCAAGAGTTTGGGGCACCTCAATACTCACCACCATCTACTCCAATGCCAAAGATGTCAGTACGGGATCAAGGCCCACATATTGGAATGCTTTGAAGATGTTAAGGAATCTGAATAATTTAGTGGAGGGATGGATCCGATTACAACACACAACTGGGTGAATATGTTAGATAAGAACTATGAGACCATCATGTATTCGATTGAGTTTTGGAAACAATTGGTGATTTAATATTTAAGAGACGAAACACAAGTTGGTGGATAGTGTTGTCATTAGTACTCATGCAAACCACATGCTTAGTTGGCACGACTTCAAGGAGGAATTTGCAGGGGTGTATTTTTCACAAGAGGTTGTAGACCAAATGGTTATGTTGTTTGTCGATCTTTGACAAGGGTCTAAGTCAGTACGGGAGTATAATCAAGAATTTTTGTCTATTTATGAGCTTCAGAGGAAGAGGAACAAACGAATATGACATGATACCCAAGTTTCAAAGATGTTTGAGGCTAGAGATGAAAAAAATCGTTGTATAGTGCAAAAATACAATAACATGGTCAATTTAATGGGAACAGCGTTCTTAGTGGAACAAGGCATTGAGACGGAAACCAAACAGAAAAAATGGCCCAAGCAAGGATAGAAAAATTAGTTGAGTTTTAGAAACATACCATGGATAATTAGAATATGGGCTTGTAGGGATTAGAAGGGTGCTCACTTGTTTTAAGTGTGGTTAGAATGAACACATCCGGATGCATTGTTCATATGGAGCACTTAAGGGTAGTACTATACAAGTTACGAGAATACAAGTTATATGCTAAGTTGAACAAATGTAGTTTCTGGGAGAGGAAGATTGGCTTTCTAGGTCACGTTGTGTATGAAGCTGGAGTATCAGTGGATCCGGAAAAAAAAAATTGCAACGATTATAGGATGGCCGACACCCAGAAACGCAACAAAGGACCATAGTTTTCTGGGCCTAACGGGTTACTATCGAAAATTTGTTGAAGGATTTGCGAGTATAGCCAAGCCTATAACTCAACTTACGGAAAAGGGTGTGAAATTTAATTGGACCAAAGAGTGTGAGGAGAGCTTTCGAAGGTTGAAAGGGCATTTGACTAAAACTCCAATATTGGTTTATCAAGGACTAGGGTACCATATTTGGTATACATTGACGCATCAGGGTCAGGATTGGGTTGTGTGCTGATGCAGCAAGAACGAGTAATTGCCTATGCGTCTAAACAGTTGAGGAAACATAAGATAAATTATCCCATCCATGATTTAGAATTGGCAACAGTTTTTTTTGTTTTAAAAATTTGGCGTGCGTATTTATATGGGAAAAAGTCCAAGTTTTTACTAATCACAAGAGTTTAAAATATATATTTACGCAACCAGATCTTAATCTAAGACAGAGGAGATGGATGGAGCTACTAAGAAATTATGACTTGGAAATCGCATACCACCCTGGAAAGGCTAACATGGTAGCAGATGCATTAAGTAAAAGGAGAAACGACATATCAAAAGAACGAGACGTAGAGGAGTTAGTGGCTTCCTTGGGAAAATTAAGCTTGTGTGCTGCTACGGTTACCAAAGATGCCATAGGATTGGAAGCCATAAACCAGGCATACTTACTTTGGAAAATATGTAAGGCTCAAACGGTAGATGATGCACTCAAAAAAGCTGTGGATAATAATGTCGAAAGATACCATACCGCAGACAACGGAACCTACTTGTACAGGAATGGGGTATGTGTTCTCAGTGTTAAGGAATTAAAGGATGAGATCTTATCGCAGGCACACCACTCACGTTTTGCAATCCATCCGGGGGCGACAAAGCTATATCGAGATCTAAAACGTTATTATCATTGGAATGGTATAAAATGGGATAGCGCAAAATGGGTAGCGAAGTGCCCTACGTGCCAACTAGTGAAGGCAGAACGTAGAGTATCTGGTGGGTTATTGCAAAGTCTACCGTTGCCTGAATGGAAATAGGATATGATCACTATGAATTTCGTAACAGGGCTCCTAATGACAATTAGTGAACTGGATACGGTTAGGGTAATTGTTGATCGATTTACGAAGTCAACACATTTCTTGGCGATTAAGAAGACAGACAATGTGGACCACTTAGCAAGAGTATATGTGGAGATGATTGTTAGGTTGGATGGGGTTTCAGTGAGCATTGTTTCGAACTGAGACACGAAATTTACTTCAATATTTTGGCAGGCATTCCAAAAGGCACTTGGGACGAAAGTGCATCTGAGTACCGTGTATCATCCACAGACAGATGGACAGTCGGAAAGAACAATTCAAACCCTTGGGGATATGTTGCGAGCGTGTATGTTGGATTGGGGAGGTCGTTGGGAGAAATATTTACCGTTAGCAGAGTTTGCGTACAACAATAGCTATCATAGGAGCACAAAAATGTCACCATATGAGGCTTTGTATGGGCGACCTTGTCGGACACCACTTTGTTGGACAGAAGTGGGAGAGCGTAGAGATTTGGAATCTGAGTTGGTTCAAGAGACAGTGGATCAAGTGGAAACTCTTCGTGCTAGACTAAAGGAGGCTCACGATCGTCAGAAGAGTTACGCTGATAAAGGGAGAAGGGAATTGGAATTTAGAATGGGAGACGAGGTGAAAATGAGGGTATTCAGAGGAGCAGATAAGAATAAGAAGTTGAGAAAACTGAAACCACGTTTTATGGGGCCTTATCCAATTATTGAAAGGATTGGTACAATTGCATATAGATTGAGATTACCAAAGGAGTTAGCAGAATTTCATGATGTGTTTAATGTATCAGTCCTCCGAAAAGTTGTCAAAGAACCCCAACTCATTATACAACAACCCACAGAGGAATTGGAAGAAAATTTGACAATTTTTAGTAAACCGGTAAAAATCACTAGACAACAAAAAATTGATATGCAAGGGAAGAATGTTAAATCAGTACGTGTTTGTTGGGAAAGAGACAGAATTGAAGAAGAGACGTGGGAGTCTGAACATCATATGAGAATTGATTACTCTGGTCTTTTTAAGGACCAGGACGAGAGGGAGGTGGAACCATCGAATTCGGGGACAAATTCTTCTGTAGTGGGGGAGAATTATAACATCTGTGCTCTAAATTTAAACCATAAAGTCCACATAAATAGAAGAGAGGGTATAACGGACAATTCTTTTGAAATACTAATTAACCCTAATGGCTATATAAGACGTCGTTAAAGGGGATTAGAGGCAGCCGCGCATCAGAAACAAAAGCAAGAAGAAAGAGAGAGATTTCGACAGAGTCGAGGGGTAGAAAGTTCAGCGTTGGAAAACCAAGTTGTTCGTGTGTACCATCGTTAGGGGAGGAGAAATCTACGCACGACCGACGATTCCAACATTCCATTAACCCAGGTTTTGCAGTGAGGTGAGACATGATCTATGATTTTCATTATACAATTATGTATATGTATTTTGATGAGTGCTTCGTTTAGGGAGAAAATTAGAGGTTGAAATCATGTGTGGTGTTAGGGTTTTAATTAATTGTTGTAAGAATTAATGGTGTTTTTATCACGAAGAAAAAGTTAAACCTATTAGGGATTTATTAGATAATAAATAAATAAATATTAAAAAATGAATAGGAATGTGGTGATCTACCTGTGTGGTGTGGTGGAAAAAAAGAGTAAAAATATTATGTTAATTTATTATTTTAAAGGAGATTATTATGTTGACTTAATTATTAAATAAGATAAATTATTATGTGTTGGTTTATTGGTTAAGGTACTAAATTATTTATGGTGGATTATGGTATAGAAAAATGAATCATAATCAATTAATTAACTGAAATAAACTAATATAATTATTAGATAAATATTAAACATTAGTCTAAGCAAGGATAATGGTTGATTCATTAATGTGGGAATAAATTTGTGGTGAATGTGATATTCACGTAACGCGGATATGGTGGAATCGAGTAACGTTAGTTGGTTTAAGTGTTGAGTCGTAGTTCATTAATGCGAATAGGCTGAAACCGACGTGGTTAGAGATGAGGAGGAGTGGTTGTGACTTAGGCAAGCACGGTTTAAATACATATATCTTGGTAGTATTTGTGTCGACTTTTGTGGAATCAATCGTGCTAGTTTTCATTCCTAAATAAAGTAATTATCAAGATTATATATATACTTGTATAATGGAAATGTGTGGGTAGGCATGATTGTTTCACTGAGTAATTATGTTACTCATGCCTCCTTTTGGATGCAGGTGAGTTCGAACAGTAGTGATGCAGTGACTCGGGATAGTGCTACGTTTTGGGAAATTTTAAATATTATTTATATATTTTTATTTTGAATCTTGAGAATCGTTAGATCTTTTTTAAAAAGTTATTTTCTTATGTTTTTTTAATAATTTTATAATTGGGTTTGACGAAAATTCTTTTAATAAAAAGAATTATCACTTATACTTTATATGAGATTTCAAATAATTTATAAATTAAGTTGAAACTTTCCCATTCCACCTTCGAAGAAAGTTCCTTGATCATTTCGAAATTTTCAACTTAATCATGAATATTGTTCCCCAATTCTATGAGCAGCATCATAACATTTTACACATCCTTGTTGAATTAATTTCCAATGTGATTGACTTAATGGAATTCCATTAACATTAGTATTAGAATTTGTAGTGTTAGATGCCACTATCCATTCTTGTATTTCTTCATAACATTTCTTTAAAAGACTTATCGGTGAGAGATCTTAATTGTTGAAAATAAATCCATTACGATTTTTTCATATTCTCCAAAAAGTCCAAAATGGAAGAGATATTTGTTCATGAGATGGATTCATACTTTTATGAAGTGAAATCAAGAACTTGACTTTTTCATGAATACTCCCGGTAGGATCACATATTATTGAAGTTAAAATACTCAAATATCTTCAGACTATTTCCGCATAATGGCAGGAAAAAATGTATGAACTTCCGTTTGTTCATATAAACAAAATCTAGGACATTTGTTGATCATTTTCCAATTATAAAGATAGGAATTTAAACCAATATCAATAACTTTCTCTAGAGGAAATATTTGACTTTAGGAGAAATTTGAACCAAATATCTTTTCCCAAATCTGGATATGTTGCTAAAACCGGATGTACCACTTTTCTTTGTTGGTTTTCTCGATTTACAGTTTGGGGATAACCCGATTTAACCGTATAGAAACCATGAGACGTATATCTCCAAATCAAATTATCTCTAATTTTATCACCATGTAGATAAATTTTGTGAATAATATGATGATCCTCCTTTTCAAAGCAGACTCTTAGACATTTGTAATATTTTCGACATTGGTTAGCTAACAATGTCTGGTTGAATTTTTGTAATTCTCGAAAACCGATTTAACAATTACCATTTTATTATATGAAACTCAAGCCATTTTATTTTTTCTAAGTAGAGGATCCCACCAAAATCTTGCCAACATTTTATAATCATTGAACAGAATTTTTTTGAAAATCTGAATATATTCATCGAATACGTAAGCATAGCAAAGACTACTGTTTTAATTAAAGTTTCCTTATTAACAGGTGATAAAAAAATTTGACTGTCGTTCCGAAATTCTCCCAATAACTTTATCAATAATGTATTGGAATGATTTCTTTTTCTTTCGGCCAAATTTTTTGGTAACCTTATATATACCCAAGATATGTTGTAATGTATTACTTGTATGATTGAAAACTTTCTTATATATACCCAAGATATGTTGTAATATATATTTTAAATCATGGCTTTGTTTTTTTTGTAAATTT
Organism: Pugionium cornutum; assembly: GCA_018901935.1. NCBI lineage: Eukaryota > Viridiplantae > Streptophyta > Magnoliopsida > Brassicales > Brassicaceae > Pugionium > Pugionium cornutum. The sequence goes on from CM032159.1 coordinate 23,619,234, forward strand.
TATATTCTTCAAATCATATATATATATATATATATATATATATATTTAGATGAATTTTTTTTTGTGTATATATATACATATATGATTTAAAGAATGTAAAATTTATAAAAAAACAAAGCCATGATTTAAAATATATATATATATTTTAGATGAAATGTTTTTGTGTAGTTAAATCTTATAAATTGATTTTTTAATCTATATAATTTTTTTTATCATAAGTCAAAACGACGTCGTTTTGGTTAAAGTGCAAAACGAAGTAGTTTTAAACTGTATTTTCGTCCATCAATTGATATGCTGAGTCAGCTGCCATGTGTCACATGAATCAGCAGTTTTTCACGTTTCATTGACGACGTTAAAAATTTCGTTGAAAAAGGCACTCTCGATATAGTTCGTGTAGAAAGTTCAAATTATATCATTGTTCATGTGGTTTAACGCACTGATACTAAATTCAGGTTGAAATAAGCACGACGAGAATTGTTCACGTTGATTTTGGCCATTTTCCCTTCAACCCGATCATAAAATTTGTTTATATCTGTTTTAACTGCCATGAAATATCTTGCAATTAAATTTTATACTTTCAACGAATGAAAAGCTTAATGAGCAAAAAAAACATTATCTGTAATCAATCTCCTTAAAAATAAAACTACCTAGTTTTTCAATATTGTAGTGGCTAAATTTTTTTTTTGCTTTAACACTAAAATCTTTAAAATGATTTTATACATCACATTGTAAAGAACAATAGGGCAAAAATCTTTTAGCGAATTTGGATGATCTATCTTCCGGATAAGATACAAGTGCGTATGATTAATATCCTGAATCATATCACATGTTTCACAAAAATGTTTAACCTCGTTAAAGATCATTGTTCCTACAATATTTTAATGATGATGAAAAAAAGATGCTTTAAAACCATCTGATCGTGAGACTTTTGTAGCACTAATATTAGATAGAGCATCATAGACCTTTGACATTGGAAGTGCCTTTGTTAATTCAAGATTCATTACATTTCTATGAACCTCCAACGCAATCCTTTTATTATCAAAAATATCAATATTGATAATATTTTACTACGAGAACGTCATTTTTTCTTAGTAACGCCATAAGAATAGATATTTTATCTCCTTTTGTTTAACCATTGATTCTGATATTTTAATATTTAATTTGAAACTGTTTAAATTCTAAAATTTGGTCTATTCGGCTAAAAAATATAAAAATGATTAAAAAGTAATATTGTAAAATATCACCATTTTAATTTTATTTTTCACATTTAACATATTAAAAATAAAATTACAAAAATAGTATAAATTATTATATAAAAATAATTATTTATGTTAAATAAACTATATATAAAATTAAAACATAATGTTTGATTCACTTTTTTAATTTAGAATTTTTAAAAAATTTTGATGAATTTTTTTTAATTATTTTATTATTAAATTTATATTATTTTTAAAAATTGAAATGATTAATAGTATATTTAGAACCAAAATTTAAAATAATAATATTTTAATCAATTAACTTTAAAAAAACTCGCAATAAACTTGGGGCGTGGGGGTAATTTCGTCCGATGAGAATTTTAACATCCGTCGGTGATTAAACTCAGACACTCATCGTATTAAATAAATTCTGAAACGCTATTTCAGTCGCTCATGCGTTATTTCCCCGAGATTTCTCACTTCTGAATCTTTCTTCGCAGCCAAAATTCCTCTTCCCAATAATAAAGTAAGTGCTGATCTTCTTTACCGCTTGTAGAACCCTAGTTTCCTCATTTCTTAAAGTACTTTTTTGTATTTCTTCATCTCTTTCGTCGTTGATTCTGAGCGAATTTAAGAGTTGAGGTATAGATCTGAGCTTCTTCTTAGATCCAGATCTGACGAGGTTATTTTATTGAATTTTTTTACCCAGATATGAGCTCAATGGATCGATACGGGATCTGACGAGGTTTTGTTTGAATTTGTTTACCCAGATATGAGCTCGATGGATCGGTTCGGGATCTGGATGCTTGCAATTTTTTCGGTGATTCAATTGGGTTATGGGTTTTATCTGCCAGGAAGTTATCCTCATAAGTATGAAGTTGGTGATTATTTGAATGTGAAGGTGAACTCTCTTACTTCGATCGAAACGGAAATGCCCTTTAGCTATTATAGTTTACCCTTTTGTAAACCCACTGAGGGAATTAAGGATAGTGCTGAGAATTTAGGTGAGCTTCTTATGGGGGATAGGATTGAGAATTCGCCGTATAGGTTTAAAATGTTCAAGAATGAGAGTGAGATCTTCCTTTGTCAGACTGAGAATTTGTCTGCTGATAGCTTTAAACTCTTGAAGAAGAGGATTGATGAGATGTATCAAGTTAATCCAATGCTTGACAATTTACCTGCGATTCGGTATGCTAAGAAAGATGGGTATGTTTTGAGGTGGACTGGTTATCCAGTTGGGATTAAGGTTCAGGATGTTTACTATGTCTTCAATCACTTGAAGTTTAAGGTTCTTGTCCACAAGTACGAAGAGGCTAATGTCGCACGTGTGATGGGTACTGGAGATGCAGCTGAGGTGATTCCAACGATTGGGAAGAAAGATTCAGATGAGGTTGGGTATATGGTTGTTGGGTTTGAGGTAGTTCCTTGTAGCTTTGCTCATAACAGTGACTCAACAAAGAAGTTGAAAATGTATGAAAGATACACAACTCCGATTAAATGTGATTCTACTAGTGTTTCCATGTCTGTCAAGGAAGGACAATCCATCGTTTTCTCATATGAAGTCAGTTTCGAGGAGAGTGACATCAAATGGCCATCTAGATGGGATGCGTACTTGAAGATGGAGGGTTCGAAGGTTCATTGGTTCTCAATCTTGAATTCTCTCATGGTAATCACATTCTTGGCAGGCATTGTTCTCGTGATATTCTTGAGAACTGTTAGGCGTGATTTGACTCGCTATGAGGAGCTTGACAAAGAGGCTCAAGCTCAGATGAACGAAGAGTTATCAGGATGGAAGCTTGTTGTGGGTGATGTTTTCCGTGCTCCATCAAACCCCTCGCTTTTGTGTGTCATGGTTGGTGATGGTGTTCAGATTCTTGGCATGGCTATTGTAACTATTTTGTTTGCTGCTCTTGGGTTCATGTCACCGGCTTCACGTGGAACACTTATTACAGGTATGCTCTTCTTCTACATGATTCTTGGCATTGCAGCTGGTTATGTCGCTGTTCGTCTCTGGAGGACAATTGGATGTGGAGAACACCGTGGATGGATGTCTGTTGCATGGAAAGCTGCTTGCTTTTTCCCGGGTATTGCGTTTCTGATCCTGACAACGCTTAATTTCCTTCTATGGGGTAGCCATAGTACTGGAGCCATTCCTTTCTCGTTATTTGTCATCCTCCTCCTCCTTTGGTTTTGCATCTCTGTTCCTCTCACACTTATCGGTGGTTACTTTGGAGCCAAGGCTCCGCATATTGAATTCCCTGTTCGAACCAACCAAATTCCTAGGGAAATCCCAGCTCAGAAATACCCGTCATGGCTTCTGGTTCTTGGTGCTGGAACACTTCCATTCGGAACCCTCTTCATCGAGCTTTTCTTCATCATGTCAAGCATCTGGATGGGCCGGGTCTACTATGTCTTTGGTTTCCTTTTGGTTGTATTGATCCTTCTTGTGGTAGTATGCGCTGAGGTATCCCTAGTGCTTACATACATGCACCTGTGTGTTGAAGACTATAAATGGTGGTGGAAATCCTTCTTTGCATCAGGATCCGTTGCAATCTACATCTTCATATACTCCATAAATTATCTCGTTTTCGACCTCAAAAGCTTGAGTGGACCTATTTCAGCAACTCTTTATCTTGGCTACTCTCTCTTTATGGTCTTGGCTATCATGCTAGCGACAGGTACTATCGGCTTCCTCTCTTCCTTCTGGTTCGTCCACTACTTGTTTTCTTCTGTGAAACTTGACTAAGGACACCGGAAGCTTTATGGCTCAGAAGATTGTTTTAACTTTTTGGAGAGAACTGATATCTTTTAAGCAACAAAGGCATCCCAATCAAACTCATTTCGTTGCTCCTACAAGTAAGAGGTAAGGTTCATAGTGTCATACTAAAGTATCAAATTTTCTTTCTTTTCTTTTCGTGTAGGAAGATTTGTTCTTGTTTCTTGTTTTTTTTTTCATCATCTTGTTACAGTCTTTATGGAAATGTCTCTGAACTTGAAATGTTTAATTTTGTTTCAGTAATATTTAAGATGAATTTTTTTAATTCCTTCGGTTTTCATTATTTATAAGAATATACTCTTACCAAATTTATGATTGTTTTATAAAGCACTTAAAATCTATAAGTTTTATTATGTTTATATTGATGTACATTTTCGTTTGCAAATCTAGAAAATTAAACTAAACCAAATGTGATCATTTCCTCAAATATCGTTTGTTTATGTATGTGAAAATTATTTGTCTAAATGGATAAAAGAACTTCATGTTTAAAGAAACATAACTTAATAAATGAAACTATTCATTCATGGACAATTTCTTAAAATATTTTTTTTTTAAAGTTTTTTCCCGTAGCATTATAGTTTAATATATTTAATAATAATATAAATTTAGGTTTAAAATACATTTAAATTTTAAAAAATAAATATAAATATAATGTTTTAAATTTATATATAATTTATTTAGAATAGATAAGTATGTTTCACATAAATATTTGTACTATTTTAGAATTAATTATTTGTGTTATTTTAAAATTTTAATTTTATAATGTTATATTTAAAATAAAATTTTTAAAAATGTTATTTTGAAATATTAGTTTTTAATTTTATAGTTTTTAACAATGAATGCTCATCAACGGACATACTAAAATTTATCTATTTGTATTTGATTAACACAAAAATCATTTTATATCTTGAAGTATTGTAAAATTATCAAAAAAATATTAGCTTCTTCACATTTCAAACAAATACTAATCTTAAAATAAATAAAATCATGATTTTTAAATTAATTGCACCATTTAAACGTCCGATACAATAATATTTACTATTTAGAGATTAAAATGGTAAAACCAATTTAATCATTATGACCTTTTGAATTTAAAAATAAATAACAATGTTTTTTAAGAGCCAGAAAATTTTCAGATTTATTTTAGCGGTTTCACTATCTTTCAAGGCTATTTTCCCCATTTAACATTCAACAAAAACTGATGTAAGATATATATATATATATATTAAGATTCTCTAAAACAATAACATCAAAACTTATCGGAGCAATGACAAAGATTTGGTAGAGCATAATTGGGCAATAAAAAACTTTACTGATTGGAATAAAATGTGTCCATGTAAATTAGAAAAGGAAATTGGATTTGGGAAATTGTATAAAATAATATTATTTCAAATTTTTATTGCAAATATAACAGTAATTATTTAAATAATTTCATATAATTTGATTCTACAATAATTTTATTCCAAATATATAAATTTATTTTAAATCCATAGTTTAGATATAATTTTATCTTAAAATAAAAACGTAAACATATTACAAATTAAAAAACATAATTTTAGTAATTTTAAATACATAAAATTGATGCTGGAACAAGAGGGTTTGTTCGAACAATAAGAACTGTTGGAGAGACTCTAGATGAATGTACAACACTTTCTAAAAACTCAGAAGTGATGGATTGATAAACAGATCGATGGTAACCCTTCATCATGTAGAGCACTTTCTTGGAGGATGTAAATAAAGATTTGATAGATAGATGGATCGAGAGACACCATATAGATTATGAAAGGTATGTGATAAGTTTAGAGCACTCAAACTTCAAAGATTCTCACACAAGAAGGGTAGAGGCGTCAATTCATTTCAACTCCTTTCACACAAGAAGGATATAGGCGTCAACTCCTTTCACACAAGAAGGGTAGAGCCGTCGACTACCCTACACAAGAAGGGTAGAGGCGTCACCTCTTTTCAACAAAGATAAGTCTAGAGTATAAAACTTAAGTGATTATATGTTGAGAAGGGATTTTATATATTCATCCAACATCATGTGCTTTCTACGGTTGAAAATATATTATAGTAGAAGGAATAAAACGAAAATAATAACAAGACATTATGACCTAATGATAATAAAAGACTCTTAAACTTAAAAGTCATATTTTTGCAAAAAACAAGCAAATAAACTTGTTAATTTAAATATAAAAAATTTAAATACGCACTTTGGTATCTTGTAATGTTTTCTTAAGTTTGTTTAGCAATGATGAACAAGATTGTATCTTTAAGGCCTTGCAAAACTGGAAGAAGAGAAGTTGTTCATGTATTGAGTTCATAGTTTTCTTTAGTAAGTTCAGTTTCATGAAATTTTCTATCTTCTATAATTGTGATGAGATTTTCCATAGATTTGGTGAACATCTTACTAAGATTTTTTGTGCCTAATCTTGTTCTTGGAGCTTGTTTTATATTAGGTATATTAATGGGTTTTTTCTCAGATTCTAGTGAGCTCGTATTAATGTCCTCATCAAAACACAAATAAAACTTATCTTATATAATAAATATGTAATATAATACGTATAATATTTTAATCAAATGTAATATAAATTTATAATATGTTATACGCATGCAAAACATTTATAACTCATTAAAAGGTTTAGTATAATCTATTTTAGCATGAAATTATTCTTTGTATTTTATGAATCTCTAGTGAGAAAAAATTTCATTGGAGCTATTGTCCACCGAAATTGAAGTATCTTATTTGGTAGATATTAAAGAGTTGTATTTCAATAATGTTAAATTTAAAAAAAAACTACAATGTGACAAACAATATCCACATAATATTTTTTTCTTTCATTTTAATCCATGACTTATTGTGATAGGTTAGCATTGACTACGGGATCATTTCCAGATGATATTTATTTAGAAATAAAAATAACATTCTTTCAAGTTTTTCAAATTTTTATTTTAAATATAAAATCATTAGTTTAAATTTTTTAAAATATCATCAATTTAATTTTAAAATATTTTAATTTTTTAATAAAAAATGTTATATTGGAAAAAAATGTAGGAGGAAGGACTGAAATGCAGAGTTTTGGCACACAACAAACTTGTCATTTGGGCTTTGGACAAAAGAGAGTGGCCCAGAAAGAATTGAGTCACGTGGTTATTACAGAGAATGGACAAGTTGCAGGAGAAATAATGAAAAACAGAGAATCGACAATGGCAGAAAAACAAAACACAGGAGAAGGAGATACGTTCGTACAAGCAAGGTGTTATTGGAGGGAATATACAAATGACAAAACATGATTGAAGGAGCGTGGATCAAAGACAATGACATCTTTATATAAATACAAATTGTAAAACTCTTTTGTAAACACACGAAAATATTATCAGAAAGTTTTGTGAGGTTCTTGTTCTTGTTTCTTATGTCTTCTTCCTTATATTTTAAATACTAGTGATAAAACTATCATAGTATCAGAGCAAGGTGAGGGAGTGATAAACTATATGTTTCCTTTTTCCAAGTCATATCAATGTGGCAAGTTTTGTATCTACCAAGCTTACAGAAGAAAACTATCTAGGATGGAGACTTCAGGTTGAAGCTCTCCTAAAAGGTCAAAGGCTACTAGGTTTTGTTAATGGGAATCAGAAGCCACCTACTGAGAAGATCCGTGTCAAGTTCAACAACGAGCTGACTGAGGTAAGTAATCTCGACTTTGAGGCTTGGTTTCAAACGGACCAACTCATTCAGTCATGTATATTGGAAATCTTATCAGAAGAAGTCTTAGGATATGCCTTTGGTCTTAATACTGCTCGTGATGTGTGGGTAATGCTAGAAGAGAACTTTAACCAAAGTTCAATGTCACGAGAATATGAACTTCTTGGTACTCTTCAGACCATGTCAAAGGGGAACAAAGAGCTAAAATTCTTTCTTCGTGAGTTCAAAGATGTGTGTGATAAGTTAAGTTCCATTGGTAAACCTGTTTCAGAATCAATGAAAATCTATCGACTTCTACAAAGCCTGGGCAGAGAATATGAAGCACTAACCACATCTATTCAAACATCAATGCATAAGCCACCTGTTCCAACATATAGAGAGGTAGTATCTCAACTTATTGGGTTCCACAATCGCATACAAACGTATACTGCTCATGTTGCTAATCCTCAACTAGTATTCCAAGTACAAAATTTTGAGAGTGCTGGAGTCTTCAACCAATCACTTGGTGAAGCCTTCTCGAAAACAAATGGAGTTTTTACTCAACCAGCTGGAGGTTTCTCTCCTTCTCCGCGACCACAATATGGGTCATGTTATGGAGGTACAAGAGAAGGATACAGAGGTTATCGTGGAGGTTACAGAGGCAGAGGAGGTTACACATCATTTGGCCGAGGCTTTTCTCAACAAGTGAGTAACTGGCAAGGTGAGAACTCTTCAAATGGACAGAACAATCAAAGACCAACTTGTCAAATTTGTGAAGAATTGGACATGTGGCTTTGAAATGCTCGAACAGATTTGATAGCTCTTATCAAAGTGAAGAGATTCCAAAGGCCTTAGATGCAATGCAGATCTCATCAACTCCTCCATCTCAGAAAACATGGTATCCAGATTCAGGAGCTACCACTCATATAACTTGACCCACAAATGATCTTCAGAATATCACTGGCTACTCAAGTTCAGAGACAGTAATTGAAACACCCTTCCCGGATTATCAGTCCGAAGAGGTTGTTCCCTTTCGGATTCACCAAGAATTCCGAGTCTAAGGTCCATATTTTAGGGTCTCTTATCTAGTTTAAGTCCGATTTCGAGTTATTCTGAGATTCATGAGTTTTGTTAGAGTCATTTATAGAGTCATATATAAAAGATCCGGAATTTTATTGAAGTATATAAGTAGGATTCGTTACAACATGATAGTTTGCCCGAAGGTTTACATATTCAACAATCCTAACTACCCGGATCCATACACCATCCATATACTCGGACCACCAGTCTTGCGCTCAAGCCAAATCCTTACCACGATCACCATCTTTTCCTGAAAAAGGCCAAAGCCGCTTAATTATCCTGGACTTAGCCAATATTACTCGAAAGGGCTTAAGAAACATGCATGAATGAATGCAACTCATGCAAAACCCGTTAAGTCTCTAAGTTCAACTTAGAATTCGACCAAGACAGACTCGGTTCGGACTTGGGCAGATCCGATCGACCAGCCGGCCATGGTAGGCATCACCCAAACCCTTTGACCAGTCGATACTTGCCCTGAAAGACTCGATCCGGTCTATGGGCAGTCCAAGCCGACTATCTATCCGGAAAGGTTTCACCCAATCCCGATCATTCAGCCAAGTTTACCCACCCATCCTGCCTTGGATTCCCTTACTCGCCGAACCACCGGGGAAGAGGAATCCAAGCATAAAGGGAAGTGGATTACTCACCTTACCACGCCTAGCCTTTAATCCCGTACCCTAAAGTTGGTTTCCCGATCCAAGGTTCATGATCTCTACCTCACTCGATCTCACTCTTCTCGAATATTGCCTTATAAAATTCTAGGATTTCTTCTTCTCCCAGTGTGTCCTTGTATCGACCCAAGCCCTCTATTTATAGGGCTCGTGGTCGGTTTTTCACGAACGGTCACGGCTTTGCTCGACCAATCAACGTTTCTGGTCGAACCGTTGTGCCTGGTCGTGGCACTGGTTTGGCACCAACTGCCCGAGCCATTGCTAGCTGGCCAGTTGGCCCCAACTACCAACCAGCTCGTCTAACCGCCGGCCAGCTCACCCGACTGCCGGTCAGCTCTCCCAGCTGCCGACCAGCTCGACCAGCTATCGGCCAGCTCGCCCAGCTGTCGGTCAGCTCGCCCTACCGATCTTTACCGAGGATCGGGGGTGTTACAAGTCTCCCCCACTTGAAGTGGATTCGTCCCCGAATCCAGACCAAGTACCTGTTTGGTTTCCCACTCCTCGAACCACTTAGGAAATTCAGCCTTCATTTTGTCTTCGGTTTCCCAAGTGATTTCTTCGGTCCCATTGCACTTCCATACTACTTTGACCATCCGAACTACCTTTCTTCTGGTAACTCTTTCCATTCGGTCCATGATCCGAACTGGAATAGCTTCTAAGGTTAGATTTTCCCTTAGTTCAGCAGGTGGTGCAGAAATGACTATGTCTTGATCCGATAGGCACTTCCTCAGTTGCGACACATGGAAGACATTATGGAACATGTCCATTTCGGGTGGTAAGTCCAGTTTGTATGCCACTAATCCAACCCTTTCTGTGATTTTAAACGGGCCTAAGTACCTTGGATTCAACTTCCCACTCTTCGAAGTTCGATTCCTTCCTTTAAATGTGATTGTTTTCAAATATACCCAATCACCCACCTCGAACTCCAAATTCCTTCTTCGTTTGTCCGCATAACTTTTCTGTCTGTCTTGTGCTTCCTTCATTTTGATCCTTAAGAATTTGATCTTTTCGGTGGTTTCATCCACAATATCTGGTCCAAGGGTCCTACGCTCCCCCACTTCGGTCCAACACAATGGGGTCCGACAAGGCCGCCCATACAATGCTTCGTAAGGAGATATTCCGATGCTCGTCTGGAAGCTATTGTTGTATGAGAACTCGGCCAAGGGCAAATATTTTTCCCATGATCCGCCCCAATCCAAAACACATGCACGCAACATGTCCTCAAGTGTCTGGATGGTTCGTTCGGATTGCCCATCTATTTGGAGGTGGTAAGCCGTGCTCATGTTCACCCTCGTTCCTAAGGCCTTTTGGAATGCCTTCCAAAAATGGGCCGTGAATCGTGGATCCCGATCTGAGACAATGCTTACCGGAACTCCATGCAATCGGACTATCTCTTCCACATAACGTGGTGCAATTCTTTCACCCTATCCATTTTCTGAATAGCCAGGAAGTGTGCTAACTTGGTCAGCGTATCCACGACCACCCAGATAGCATCATGCCGTGCCTTGGTCCTTGGTAACCCACTCACAAAATCCATTTGTGATATGGTCCCACTTCTATTCCGGAATGGGTAAGTTTTGCAGCAGCCCACTCGGAAATTGGTGTTCTGCCTTGACCAGCTGTGATACAAGCCTTGATTCAAGGATGTATGCGAGTGGGCTGTTTGTAGAAGATTAGGTGAGAAACTCAACCTTAGGCTTCTGGATGGGGGTTTTCTGGTTGGTAAAAGATGGAAGGGTGAAGTGAACCACACGAGGGGTGATGAACCTCGTGATAAATCACAAACTTAGAGCTAGGAGGGCTGGTCTCAACTAGATTCTAAGCGCACAAGATTCTTGAGAGAAAACTTGTTGGGGAAAAAGTTCTATCTTTATTAATATCAAAAAGGTTGTTGAACTACAATGCTGGAAGGAGCCTTATTAATATGCTCGACAGCTTGACCTTCTAGGGTCGACTCAAACAAATAAAAGGAAAGTTTACAAAAGTGCACAAAAGGAAAAGATACAAAAGTGCATAACCGAAAAAGGACCTATTCCTAAAATGTTTTTGACTCAAAAATGTAAAGCAACTAGATCCTACCCTGCAAAACAGAAAGAGGCATATATTCGAATGTAAACTTACCTTAACTCACCTCACGGCCAAGAAATGGAAGGTGGCCGTCCTTGTGGCATGCACGCGCCTTGCTCCTAGTCTTCGACTTGGAGTAGGGTTACAAATCTTTGGGCCCTGACCTCTCTTACCACTAAAGCCCAAGTCTCTGATGTTCCTTGTGTTGTTGAGAAGCCTTTGGACTCTAATTTGCTCTTCTGGCCCATTGTCCTTAGCTGCTCTTCCTCTAGGAGCTTGTCACCCATAAGCTGAATTTGTGAAAGAGTGCCCTTGATCTGCTTCTTGTCATTGCTCCTGTAGGTACCACTGGTGTAGATACTTCTTCTAGGTGCATGTCCTGGAGCTGGTAGCTCATTTGGTCCGAGTCCTCTTGTGTGGAAGTGGAATTGTGCGTGTACTCGGCTGGATCGGCTTGTGTGGATTGTAGCGCTGGTACGCCAGATGCCTTCAACCCGCCAAGTTGATCCCGAGTCGGCGGCATCACGGAGGGACCGGCGGTGTCATCCACGTCCCCACCAAGTGTGCGGAAGCTTGGCCTCTACACCGGCGCGATGCTGACCGTCTGGTCCTATAGGTCGAGGGTCCACGTCTTGCCTGGTCCGCAGACGCGTGCGAGATGGTCCTGCTGTCTCGGGCAAGCTTCCTGGTCGGCTAGTCTGGTCTCCTGGCTGGATGTACGACCTGATGTCCTCATCATTCCCTCCCTCTTCAGTACGTTTTGTCCTCAAAACTGGTTCATCTGCATGGAAAGGGGCTGTCAGTAACATTGAACGTATTGGACACATTAAACTCACCTGGCAGCTCGATCCGGTAGGCATTGTTGTTGATCCTCTCGAGCACTCTGAATGGTCCATCTCCTCTTGGTGCTAGCTTGGAGCTCCTTAGGTTTGGGAACCTCTCCTGCCGTAGGTGTAGCCACACCCAATCGCCTGGTTGAAAGATCACCTCCTTTCTTCCCTTGTTGGCATAAGTCACGTACTGTCCGGTCCTCTTCTCCAAGTTTTCTGCTACCTTCTGGTGTAATCTCCTTATGAACTCTGCCTTGGATGCTCCGTTGAGGTTGGTCATCTCAGCTGGTGGTAGTGGTGTTTGCTCCAATGGGGTGAGAGGGTTGAAGCCATATACTACTTCAAATAGTGTCTTCTTGGTTGCTGAGTGTAGGGCTCGGTTGTAAGCGAACTCTATGAATGGCAGGCACTCCACCCAAGTCTTTAGGTTCTTCCCTAGTGTAGTCCTGAGAAGAGTTGATAGTGTCCTGTTGACAACTTCAGTTCTTCCATAAATTTTGCATCGGCTACCACATTGTCTTCGCCCTTCTTGTACCTGATGACGTATGGGAAGATCTCTATGAACTCCATCCACCTGGCATGTCTCCTCTTGATATTGTTTTGCCCTCTGAGGTGTTTGAGAGTCTCACGATCAGTGTGGATCACAAACTCCTTGGACAGCAAGTAATGCTGCCAAGTCTCCAATGCTCGGACAAGGGCATAAAGCTCCTTGTCATAAGTGGGGTAGTTCAGTGAGGCACCACCTAGCTTCTAACTGAAGTATGCCACTGGTCTCCCTCCTTGGGTTAGCATTGCTCCTATGCCTATTCTAGAGGCATCACACTCCACTTCAAACGTCTTGTTGAAGTCGGGCAGGACTAGCACTGGTGCATGTGTAAGGCTGTCCTTCAAGGCCTGGAATGCCTTCTCCTGAGCTTCTCCCCAGCTGAATCCCACGTTCTTCTTCACTACTGCCATCAGTGGTGAGGCAATACTGCTGAAGTTGAGCACAAATCTCCTATAGAAGCTGGCCAGTCCGTGGAAGCTCCTTACTTGGCTGATGTTGCCTGGTGTTGGCCATTCTTGTATGGCTCGAATCTTCTCTTCATCAACCTGTAGGCCCTGTGAACTTACAACAAAACCTAAAAAGACAAGTTTATCAGTACAAAAGATGCACTTCTTGAGATTGGCATAAAGCTCTTCTTGTCGAAGGGTTTTAAGTACCATCTCAAGATGTGTGAGGTGTTCCCGTAGGCACTTACTATAAAATAGTATGTCATCAAAGTAAACCACTACAAACTTACTGATGTACGCCCTAAGAACTTGGTTCATAAGGCGCATGAAGGTGCTTGGGGCATTAGTCAAGCCGAATGGCATGACTGTCCACTCGTAGAGCCCTTGCTTTGTCTTGAAAGCAGTCTTCCATTCATCACCTTCTTTCATCCTGACCTGGTGGTATCCACTCTTGAGGTCTATCTTGGAGAAGACCGTGGCTCCACTCAGCTCATCTAGCATGTCATCCAGCCGTGGTATTGGATGCCGGTACTTGACTGTGAGGTTGTTGATTGCTCGGCAGTCCACGCACATGCGCCAAGTCCCATCCTTCTTGGGCACTAGTAGCACTGGTACGGCACATGGGCAGGACTGCTCCGGGCACTAGGTCGATCTGGTGTTCTACGCCACGTAAAGGAGGCAAGCCTGCTGGTATCTCCTCTGGGAACACATCCTGGAACTTGTTGAGGAGGGTTGCTACTTCAGGACGTAGCTCTACCTGTTCCTGTTCTATACTCAAAATTTCTTTGAAGATCACTAGTAACATTAAATCCTTCGAGGCTAAAGCTCTCTGGGCATGGCTTGGTTGAATAAGAAAATTAGACTTCATAAGTTTCTTTTCCTTATTCATTTGGAGTTGTAGCTCGTGTACCTGGGCAGGTGTAAGAGGAGCTAGGCTGACCTTTCTTTTGTCATGCACAAAAGTGTAGAGATTGGTTCGGCCATCATGCCTGGTCTCTTTGTCGAACTGCCATGGCCTCCCTAGCAGAAGATGACCAGCTTGCATGGGCACCACGTCGCACACGACTTGGTCTTGGTACTCGCCCACACTGAATGGCACAATGACTTGCTCATGGATCTTGAGCTCCACTTTGTCATCGAGCCATCCCAGTCTATATGGTCAACGATGCCTTGTCTTCTCTAGACCTAGCTTATCAACCATGTACGCACTAGCAACGTTAGTGCAAGAACCACCATCTATAATGAGGTTACATACCATGCCCTTGATGGTGCAACGGCTTTGGAAGATGTTCTCCATTTGGATGGTCTCTGAAGGATCAACCATTGCAGTGAGGATGCGTCTAGTGACCAGCACTTCCCCCACATCAGGGTACTCAATGTGACCGTATTCTCCTTCTGGTTCATAGTTGATGGGGACATCAGGTCGTATGTCCGGCCAGGAGACCACCGACCAAAGCTTGCCAGAGACAGTTGGGCCATTTGGCATGTCTGAAAGTACCAGACCCTCGACCAACAGGACCGGACCGATCAGCATTTCAGAGGCTCAAGCCTGGCACAATTTGGCGATGTGGATGATACCGGCGGTCCCCTTGGTGACGCTGCCGACTCCGGGATCAACTTGGCCGGTCCAGAAGGCATTCCGGCCAGTACCTCGCACAGTCCAGCCGGTACAGCCGATCCAGCTGAGTACACGAGCATTTCGACTTCTACACAAGGAGACTCAGACCAGATAAGCTACCAGCTTCAGGACATGCATCTAGAGGAAGTCTCTACACCAGTAGTGCCACCAGGAGCAATGACAGGGAGCAGATCAAGAGCACTCTTCCACAAGTTCAGCTTATGGGTTGACAAGCTCCTAGAGGAAGATCGACTAAGGACAATGGGCCAGAAGTGCAAAGAAGTAGTATATGGCTTCAACCCTCTCACCCCATTGGAGAAAACGCCACTGCCACCAGCAGAGATGACCAACCTCAACGGAGCATCCAAGACAGAGTTCATAAGGAAGTTACACCAGAAGGTAGCAGAGAACTTGGAGAAGAGGACCGGTCAGTACGTGACTCATGCTAACAAGGGAAAAAAGGAGGTGATCTTTCAACCAGGCGATTGGGTGTGGCTACACCTATGGCAGGAGAGGTTCCCCAACCTAAGGATAGGCCCAAACCTCCGGCCCAACTGGTGGTGACGTGGATGACACCGCCGGTCCCATTGGTGACGCCGCCACCTCCGGGATCAACTTGGCTGGTCCAGAAGGCATCCCGGCCAGCACGTCGCACAGTCCAGCCGGTACAGCCAATCCAGCCGAGTACACGGGCATTTCAGCATCTACAGAAGGAGACTCGGACCAGATAAGCTACCAGCTTCAGGACATGCATCTAAAGGAACTCTCTACACCAGTGGTGCCACCAGGAGCAATGACAAGGAGCAGATCAAGAGCACTCTTCCACAAGTTCAGCTTATGGGTCGACAAGCTCCTAGAGGAAGATCAACTATGGACAGTGGGCCAGAAGTGCAAAGAAGAGTCTAAAGGCTTCTCAACAATGCAAGGGACTTCAGAGACTTGGGCTTTAGTGGCAAGAGGGGTCAGGGCCCAAAGATTCTTAACCCTACTCTAAGTCGAAGACTAGGAGCAAGGCGCATGCATGCCACAAGGATGGCCACCTTCCATTTCTTGGCCGTGAGGTAAGAAAGGTAAGTTTTCAATTCGAATATATGCCTCTTTATGTTTTGCAGGGTAGGATCTAGATTGTTTACATTTTTGAGTCAAAGACATTTTAGGAATAGGTCCTTTTTCGGTTATGCACTTTTGTACATTTTCCATTTGTGCACTTTTGTAAACTTTCCTTTTCTTTCTTTGAGTCGATCCTAGAAGGTCAAGCTGTCGAGCATATTAATAAGGCTCCTTCCAGCATTGTAGTTCGACAACCTTTTTTATATTAATAAAGTGCAAATTTTCTTACAAGTTTTCTCTCTAAGAATCTTGTGCGCTTAGAACCTAGTTGAGACCAGCCCTCCTAGCTCTAAGTTTGTGATTTATCATGAGGTTCATCACCCCTCGTGTGGTTCACCTCACCCTTCCGCCCAATACTAACCCAAAAACCCATATCCAAGAAGTCTAAGGTCGAGGTTCTCACATAACCTTCTCCACACAGCCCACGCGCATATAAGCCTTGAATCGTGGCTTGTATCGGACATGAATCCAACACCCACGTTAACCTAGCTCAATTTCCAATATTTTGAGAAAATTTAAGTCTGAAAATGCTATGACAAAGCATCCAAGTAATCCAATGTATCCCAAACTACGTGATGCCATGCATTATGCTTCAAGGAGCACCAATGATCAGTTTAGAATGATCATTTTATCTGGTTGATCAACTTAACATGTCCGCAAAAATCATCCGTAAATATTGATTTAGAGTTCAGAATGAAACGAATCCCACGCCCACGTTAAGCTAGCTCAATTTTTGATATTGTGACAATATTTGAGGCTGAAAGAGCTACGGCAAAACCTCCAAGTAATCCAATGTATCCCGAACTACGTGATGCCATGCATTCTGCTTCATTTATAAGCCTTTACTCAATGACCACCAATGATCAGTTTAAAATGATCATTTTAACTTGCTGATCAACTTGACATGTCCGCACTAAATCATCTTTAACTTTTGAGTTTTAGCTCAAAATAACATGGGTCCAACTCCCACGTTATGCTAGCTCAATTTTCCATATTGTGACACTATTTGAGACTAAAAGAGCTACGAAAAACCCTCCAACTAATCCAATGTATCCTAAAGTACGTGATGCCATCCATTATGTTTCATTTATAGCCCTTTAATCAAGGAACACCAATGATCAATTTAGAATGATCAATGTAACTGGACGATCAACTTTACATGTCCGTACTAAATCGTACGTAATTTTTGATTTAGAGTTCAAAATGACACAAATCCAACATTCACATTAAGCTAGCTCAATTTTAAATATTGTGACAAATTTAAATCCAAAATAGCTACGAAAAAGCCTCCAACTAATCCAATCTATCCAACACTACGTGATGCCATGCATTATACTTCATTTATAAGCAATTACTTAAGGAACGCCAATGATCAGTTTAGAATGACCATTTAACTGGCCGATCAACTTGAAATGTCCGAACTAAATCATCCATAAATTTGATTTAGAGTTCAGAATGACATTAGTCCAACGCCTACATTAAGCTTGCTCAATTTTCCATATTGTGACAGCATTTAAGACTAAAAGAGCTACGAAAAAGCCTCTAGGTATTCCAGTTTATCCCAAACTGCATGATGCCATGCATTATGCCTCGTTTATAAGCATTTACATAAGGAGCACCAATGATCAGTTTAGAATAATCATTTTAACTGGCTGAGGAATCGACATGTCCGCACTAAATCATCCATAAATTTTGATTTAGAGTTCAGAATTACACAAATCCAACTCCCACGTTAAACTACCGCAATTTTTCATATTGAGCCAACATTTCAGACTAAAAGAGTTACGACAAAACCTCCAAGTAATATAATGTATCCCAAACTGTGTGATGCCATACAT
The DNA here is from genome assembly GCA_018901935.1 of Pugionium cornutum. Classification (NCBI taxonomy): domain Eukaryota; kingdom Viridiplantae; phylum Streptophyta; class Magnoliopsida; order Brassicales; family Brassicaceae; genus Pugionium; species Pugionium cornutum. Next base: position 23,637,092 of record CM032159.1, read on the forward strand.
TATGCTTCATTTATATGCCTTTACTCTAGGATCACCAATGGTCAGTTTAGAACGATATTTTTAACTGGCGGATCAGCTTGAAATGGTCTGTTATTTTGATTTAGTTGAGAATGACACGAATCCAACATCCACATTAACCTAGCTCAATTTCCAATATTCTAACAAAAATTAAGTCTAAAATAGATACCTCAAAGCCTACAACTAATCCAATGCATCCAGAACTATGTGATGCCATGCATTACGCTTCATCTATTAGCCTTTACTCAAGGAGCACCAATGATCAGTTTAGAATGATCATTTTATCTGGTCGATCAACATAACATGTCCGCACAAAATCATTTGTAACCTTAGATTTAGAGTTCAGTATGATACGAATCCAACGCGCGCATTAAGCTACCTCAATTTTATATATTGTGACAACATTTAAGACTGAATGACCTACGACAAAGCCTCCAAGTAATCCAATGTATCCCAAACTACGTGATGCCATGCATTATGCTTCATTTATAAGACTTTAGTCAAGGAGCACCAAATCAGTTTAGAATAATAATTTTGTGTGGTCGTCAACTTAACATGTCCGCACTAAATCATCCGTAACTTTTGATTTAGAGTTCAGAATGACACGAATATAACGCTCATGATTAGCTAGCTCAATTTCCATATGGTGAAAAAATTTGAGAGTGAAAGAGCTACAAAAAAGCATCCATGTAATCCAATGTATATCAAACTGCGTGATGCCATGCATTATGCTTCATTTATAAACCTTTACTCAAAGAGCACCAATGATCAGTTTAAAATGAAAATTTAAATGGCCCATCAACTTAACATTTCCGCACTAAATTATCCATAACTTTTGATTTAGAGTTCAAAATGACACGAATCCAACGCTCACATTAAGCTAGCTCAATTTTCCATATTGTGAAAGATTTGAGACTGAATGAGCTACGAAAAAGCCTCTAAGTAATCCAATGTATCCCAAACTACGTGATGCCATGCATTATTCTTCATTTATAAACCTTTACTGAAGGAACACCAATGATCAGATTAAAATGGAAATTTTAACAGACCGATCATCTAGACATGTCCTCACTACATCGTTCTTAACCTTTGATTTAGAGTTCCGAATCACACGAATTCAATGCCCACGTTAAGCTAGCTCAGTTTTCCATATTGTCACAACATTTGAGACTGAAAGAGCAACGAAAAAGCCTATCTACCTCAAACTGCGTGATGCCATGCATTGTGCTACATTCATAAGCCTTTACTCAAGGAGCAGCAATGATCAGTTTAGAATGATCATTTTAACTGGCCGATCAACTTTATATGTCGCACTAAATCACTTTAACTTTTGATTAAGAGCTCAAAATGACATGAGTCCAACGCCCACACTAAGCTAGCTCAATATTTATACTTGTGACAACATTTGAGAATAACAAGTTACGAAAAAGCCTCTAAGTAATCCAATGTATCCCATATTGCGTCATGTCATGCTTTATGCTTCATTTATAAGCCTTTACTTAAGGAACAACAATGACCAGTTTAGAATGATCATTTTAACTGGTCGATCAACTTGACATGTCCGCCATAAATCGTATTTAACTTTTAATTTAGAGTTAAAAATGGCACGAATCCAACGCCCACGTTAAGCTAGCTCAGTTTTCCATATTGTGACAATATTTGAGACTGAAAGAGCTACGAAAAAAGCCTCCATCTAATTCAATCTATCCCAAACTACGTTATGCCATGCTTTATGCTTCATTTCTAATCCTTTACTTAAGGAGCAGCAATAACCAACTTAGAATAATCATTTTAACTGGCCGATAAACTTGACATGTCCGCACTAAATCACCTTTAACTTTTGATATGGAGTTCAAAATGACACGAATCCAACAACCACATTAAGCTAGCTCAGTTTCCATATTGTGACAACATCTGAGACTGAAAGAGCTACGACTAATCCAATTTATCCCAAACTACGTGATAACTTGCATTATGTTTTATTTATAAGCCTTTACCCAAGGGGCACCAATGATCTTTTTAGAATGATCATCTTAACATGCCGACCAACTTGATATGTCCATACTAAATCGGCCAATCAACTTGACATGTCCGCACAAAATCGTCCGTAACTTTTTATTTAGAGTTCAAAATGACACAAATCCAACAGCCATGTTAAGCTACCTCAATTTTCTATATTGTGACAAAATTTAAGCCTGAAATAGATACGAAAAGCCTTCAAGTCATCCAATGTATACGAACTCCGTGATGCCCTACAGGATGCTTCGTTTATAAGCCTTTACTCAAGGAGCACCAATGATCTGTTTAGAATGATCATTTTAATTGGCCGATCAACTTGACATGTCTGCAGTAAATTTTATCAAACTTTTGATTTAGAGTACAGAATGACACGAATCCAACCCCTATGTAATTTAGCTCACTTTTCTATATTGTGACAACATCTGAGATTGAATGAGCTACGAGAATGCCCCCAAGTAATCCAATGTATCCCCAAGTGCGTAATGCCATGCATTATGCTTCATTTATTAGCTTTTACTCAAGGAGCACCAATGATGAGTTTAGAATGACCATTCTAACTGGCCGACAACCTTGACAGGTCCGCAATAAATCATTTGTAACTTTTGATTTAGAGTTCAGAATGACACGAATCTAACCTCCACGTTAACCTAGCTCAATTTTCTATATCGTGACAACATTTGAGACTGGAAGAGCTACGACAAAACCTTCAAGTAATACAATGTATCCCAAACTGCGTGGTGCAATGCATTATGCTTCTTTTATAAACCTTTACTTAAGAAGCACCAATGATCAGTTTAAAAATGATTGTTTTAATTGGCCGATCAACTTGACATGTCCGCACTAACTTTTGATTTAGAGTTCAAAATAACATGAATTCATCAGCCACGTTAAGGTTGCTCAATTTTCTATATTTTGAAAAAAAATATGACCGAAATAGCTACGATAAAGCTTTGAAGAAATCCAATCTATCCTAAATTACGTGATGCCATGCATTATGCTTCATTTATATGCCTTTACTCAAGGAGCACCAAAGATCAGTTTACAATGATTCTTTTACCTAGCCGATCAACTTGACATGTCCGCACTAATTCGTCCGTAACTTTTTATTTAAAGTTAAAAATGACAAAAATCTAACTCCCACGTTAAGCTAGCTCAAATTTCTATATTGTGACAACATTTGGTACTGAAAGAGCTTTGACAAAATCCCAAACTGCGTGATGCCATGCATTATGCTTCATTTATATGCCTTTATTTAAGGGGCACCAATGATCAATTTAGAATGATCATTTTAACTGTTTGATCACTTGACATTTCCACAGTAAATTGTCAATAACTTTTGATTTAGAGTTCACAATGACACCTATCCAACACCCACGTTTAGCTTGCTCAATTTTCTATATTGTGACAAAGTTAAGACCAAAATAGCTACACAAACGCTTGCAAGTAATCATATTTATCACAAACTGCATGATGCCATGCATTATATTTCATTTATAAGCCTGTACTCAAGGAGCTCAAGTTATCAATTTCGAATGATCATTTTAACGTTTCGATCACTTGACATGCCCGCACTAAATCGTCCATAACGTTTTATTTAAATTTCAAAATAACACGAATCCAACACACATGTCAAGCTTTCTAAAATTTCCATATTGTTAAAAAAAATTTAAGACCGAAATAGCTACGATAAAACCTCCAAGTAATCTAATCTATCCGAAACTGTGTGATTGCATCCATTATGCTTCATTTATAAGCTTTTACTCAATGAGCACAATTGATTTTAACTTGACGATCAGCTTGACATGTCCGCACTAAATTTTCTTTAACATTTCATCATGAGCTCAAAATGACATGAGTCCAACGCCCACGTTAAGCTAGCTCAATTTTCCATTTTGTGAAAACATTTGAAATTGAAAGAGCTACGACAAAGCCTCCAAGTAATCCGATGTATCCCAAACTATGTAATGCTATGCATTATACTTCATTTATAAGCCTTTACTCAAGGAGCACCAATAATCAGTTAAGAATGATCACTTTAACTGGCGATAAATTGACACGTTCGCACTAAATCGTCCATAACTTTTGATTTAGAGTTCAGACTGACATGAATCCAACGCCCACAGTAAAGCTAGTTCAATTTTTTACAGTGTGACAAAATTTAAGAACGAAATAGCTACGACAAAGACTCCAAGTAATCCAATCTACCCTAAACTGCATAATGTCATGCATTATGCTTCATTTATAAGCGTTTATTAAAAGAGCACCACTGATCACTTTAGAATGATCATTTTAACTAGCTGATCAACTTGACATGTCCGCACTAAATCATCTGTAACTTTTGATTTAGACTGACACGAATCCAACACCCACGGTATTCTAGCTTAATTTTCTACATTGTGAAAAAATTTAAGACCAAAATAGGTACGACAAAGACTCCAAGTAATCAAATCTATCCCAAACTGTTTGATGACGTGCATTATGCTTCACTTATAAGCCTTTATTCAAGGAGCACCAATGATCAGTATAGAATGATTATTTGAACTAGCTGATCAACGTGACATGTCCGCAATAAATCTTCTGTAACTTTTGTTTTAGAGCTCAGAATGACATGAGTCCGCACACGTTATGCTAGGTCAATTTACTATATTCTGACAACTTTCGAAACTGAAGCAGCAATAAAAAAGCTTTCAAGTAATCCAATGTATCCCAAACTACGTGATGCCATGCATTATGCGTCATTTATAACCCTTAACTCAAGGAGCACCAATGATCACTTTAGAATGATCATTTTAACTGGCCTATTACTTGACATGTCCCCACCAAATTGTCCTTAACTTTTGATTTAGAGTTCACAATGACACGTTAACACCCCATTAAGCTAGCTCAATATTCCATATCGTGACAACATTTCAGACTGAAAGAGGTACGAAAAAGCCTCCATGTAATCCAATGTATCCCAAATTGTGTGATGCCATGCATTATGCTTCATTTATAAGCCTTTACTCAAGGAACACAAATAATTAGATTAGAATGGTCATTTTAACTCGGCGATCACTTGACATGTCCACACTCAATCGTCCTTAACTTTTGATTTTGAGTTCAAAATGACACGAATCTAAGCCCCACGTTGGGCTAGCTCAATTTTCTATATTGTGACAACATTTGAGACTGAGAGAGCTACGACAAAGCCTCCATGTAATCCAATACATCCCAAACCGCATGATGCCATGCATTATGCTTCATTTGTACGCCTTTACTCAAGGTGAAACAATGATCAGTTTAGAATGATCATTTTAACTAGCCGATCAACTTAACATGTCCGCACTAAATAATCTATAACTTTTGATTTTTAGAGTTCACAATGACACGAATCCAATGCTCACGTTAAGCAAGCTCAATATTCCATACTGTGAAAACTTTTTATACTTAAAGAGCTACGATAAAGTCTTCAAGTAATCCAATGTATCACGAACTGCATGATACCATGCATTATGCTTTATTTATAAGCCTTTACTCAAGGAGTACCAATGATCAGTTTAAAATGATCATTTTAATTAGCCGATTAACTTGACATGTCTGCACTAAATCGTTGGTAACTTTTGATTTCGAGTTCAGAATGGCAGGAATCTAACCCCCACCTAAGCTAGCTCAATATTATATATTGTGACAACATCTGAGACTGAAGGAGCTAAGACAAAGCCCCAAGTAATCCAATGTATCCCAAACTTTGTGATGCCATGCATTATGATTAATTTAGTAGCCTTTACTCAAGGAGAACCAATGATCAGTTTAGAATGACCATTTTAACTGGCCGACCACCTTGACATGTCCGCAATAAATCATTTGTAACTTTTTATTTAGAATGCAGAATAACACAAATCTAACCTCCACGTTAGGCTACCCCAATTTTCAATATTGTGACCACATTTGAAACTAAAAGAGCTACAACAAAGACTCCAAGTAATCCAATGTATCCCAAACTACGTGATGCCATGCATTATGGTTCATTTATAAACCTTTACTTAAGGAGCACCAATGATCAGTTTAAAAATGATCATTTTAATTGGCCGATCAACTTGACATGCCTGCACTAAATCGTCAGTAACTTTTGATTTAGAGTTCAAAATAACACGAATGCATCGGCCACGTTAAGCTAGCTTAATATTCTATATTGTGACAAAATTTAAAACCGAAATAGCTACAAGAAAGCCTCCAAGAAATCCAATATATCCCAAACTACGTGATGCCATGCATTATGCTTCATTTATAAGCCTTTACTCAAGGAGCTCAAGTTATCAATTTAGAATGATCATTTTAACGTTTCGATCACTTGACATGCCCGCACTAAATCGTCCATAACGTTTTATTTAAATTTCAAAAAAACACGAATCCAACACACACGTCAAGCTTTCTCAAATTTCCATATTTTTTTAAAAAATTTAAGACCGAAATAGCTACGATAAAACCTCCAAGTAATCTAATCTATCCGAAACTGTGTGATTGCATGCATTATGCTTCATTTATAAGCTTTTACTCAATGAGCACCAATGATTTTAACTTGAAGATCAGCTTGACATGTCCGCACAAAATTTTCTTTAACATTTCATCATGAGCTCAAAATGACATGAGTCCAACGTCCACGTTAAGCTAGCTCAATTTTCCATTTTGTGAAAACATTTGAAATTGAAAGAGCTATGACAAAGCCTCCAAGTAATCCGATGTATCCCAAACTATGTAATGCTATGCATTATACTTCATTTATAAGCCTTTACTCAAGGAGCACCAATAATCAGTTAAGAATGGTCACTTTAACTAGCGATCACTTGACACGTTCGCACTAAATCGTCCATAACTTTTGATTTAGAGTTCAGACTGACATGAATCCAACGCCCACAGTAAGCTAGTTCAATTTTTTACAGTGTGACAAAATTTAAGAACGAAATAGCTACGACAAAGACTCCAAGTAATCCAATCTACCCTAAACTGCATAATGTCATGCATTATGCTTCATTTATAAGCCTTTATTAAAGGAGCACCACTGATCACTTTAGAATGATCATTTTAACTAGTTGATCAACTTGACATGTCTGCACTAAATCATCTGTAACTTTTGATTTAGACTGACACGAATCCAACGCCCACGGTATTCTAGCTTAATTTTCTACATTGTGAAAAACTTTATTACCAAAATAGCTACGACAAAGACTCCAAGTAATCAAATCTATCCCAAACTGTTTGATGTCGTGCATTATGCTTCACTTATAAGCCTTTATTCAAGGAGCACCAATGATCAGTATAGAATGATTATTTGGACTAGCTGATCAATGTGACATGTCCGCAATAAATCTTCTGTAACTTTTGTTTTAGAGCTCAAAATGACATGAGTCCGCCCACGTTATGCTAGGTCAATTTACTATATTCTGACAACTTTCGAAACTGAAGCAGCAATAAAAAAGCTTTCAAGTAATCCAATGTATCCCAAACTACGTGATGCCATGCATTATGCGTCATTTATAACCCTTAACTCAAGGAGCACCAATGATCACTTTAGAATGATCATTTTAACTGGCCTATAAATTGACATGTCCCCACCAAATTGTCCTTAACTTTTAATTTAGAGTTCACAATGACACGTTAACACCCCATTAAGCTAGCTCAATATTCCATATCGTGACAACATTTCAGACTGAAAGAGGTACGAAAAAGCCTCCATGTAATCCAATGTATCCCAAATTGTGTGATGCCATGCATTATGCTTCATTTATAAGCCTTTACTCAAGGAACACAAATAATTAGATTAGAATGATCATTTTAACTCGGCGATCACTTGACATGTCCACACTAAATCGTCCTTAACTTTTGATTTTGAGTTCAAAATGACACCAATCTAAGCCCCACGTTGGGCTAGCTCAATTTTCTATATTGTGACAACATTTGAGACGGAAAGAGCTACGACAAAGCCTCCATGTAATCCAATACATCCCAAACCGCATGATGCCATGCATTATGCTTCATTTGTACGCCTTTACTCAAGGTGAAACAATGATCAGTTTAGAATGATCATTTTAACTAGCCGATCAACTTAACATGTCCGCTCTAAATAATCTATAACTTTTGATTTTTAGAGTTCACAATGACACGAATCCAATGCTCACGTTAAGCTAGCTCAATATTCCATACTGTGAAAACTTTTTATACTTAAAGAGCTACGATAAAGTCTTCAAGTAATCCAATGTATCACGAACTACATGATACCATGCATTATGCTTCATTTATAAGCCTTTACTCAAGGAGTACCAATGATCATTTTAATTAGCCGATTAACTTGACATGTCTGCACTAAATCGTTGGTAACTTTTGATTTCGAGTTCAGAATGGCAGGAATCTAACCCCCACCTAAGCTAGCTCAATATTATATATTGTGACAACATCTGAGACTGAAGGAGCTAAGACAAAGCCCCAAGTAATCCAATGTATCCCAAACTTTGTGATGCCATGCATCATGATTAATTTAGTAGCCTTTACTCAAGGAGAACCAATGATCAATTTAGAATGACCATTTTAACTGGCCGACCACCTTGACATGTCCGCAATAAATCGTTTGTAACTTTTTATTTTAGAATGCAGAATAACACAAATCTAACCTCCACGTTAGGCTACCCCAATTTTCAATATTGTGACCACATTTGAAACTGAAAGAGCTACAACAAAGACTCCAAGTAATCCAATGTATCCCAAACTACGTGATGCCATGCATTATGGTTCATTTATAAACCTTTACTTAAGGAGCACCAATGATAAATTTAAAAATGATCATTTTAATTGGCCGATCAACTTGACATGCCTGCACTAAATCGTCAGTAACTTTTGATTTAGAGTTCAAAATAACACGAATGCATCGGCCACGTTAAGCTAGCCTAATATTCTATATTGTGACAAAATTTAAAACCGAAATAGCTAAAGGAAAGCCTCCAAGAAATCCAATATATCCCAAACTACGTGATGCCATGCATTATTCTTCATTTATAAGCCTTTACTCAAGGAGCTCAAGTTATCAATTTAGAATGATCATTTTAACGTTTCGATCACTTGACATGCCCGCACTAAATCGTCCGTAACGTTTTATTTAAATTTCAAAAAAACACGAATCCAACACACACGTCAAGCTTTCTCAATTTTCCATTTTTTAAAAAAAATTTAAGACCGAAATAGCTACGATAAAACCTCCAAGTAATCTAATCTATCCGAAACTGTGTGATTGCATGCATTATGCTTCATTTATAAGCTTTTACTCAATGAGCACCAATGATTTTAACTTGAAGATCAGCTTGACATGTCCGCACTAAATTTTCTTTAACATTTCATCATGAGCTCAAAATGACATGAGTCCAACGCCCACGTTAAGCTAGCTCAATTTTCCATTTTGTGAAAACATTTGAAATTATAAGAGCTACGACAAAGCCTCCAAGTAATCCGATGTATCCCAAACTATGTAATGCTATGCATTATACTTCATTTATAAGCCTTTACTCAAGGAGCACCAATAATCAGTCAAGAATGATCACTTTAACTGGCGATCACTTGACACGTTCGCACTAAATCGTCCATAACTTTTGATTTAGAGTTCAGACTGACATGAATCCAACGCCCACAGTAAGCTAGTTCAATTTTTTACAGTGTGACAAAATTTAAGAACGAAATAGCTACGACAAAGACTCCAAGTAATCCAATCTACCCTAAACTGCATAATGTCATGCATTATGCTTCATTTATAAGCCTTTATTAAAGGAGCACCACTGATCACTTTAGAATGATCATTTTAACTAGCTGATCAACTTGACATGTCCGCACTAAATCTTCTCTAACTTTTGATTTAGACTGACACGAATCCAACGCCCACGGTATTCTAGCTTAATTTTCTACATTGTGAAAAACTTTAAGACCAAAATAGCTACAACAAAGACTCCAAGTAGTCAAATCTATCCCAAACTGTTTGATGTCGTGCATTATGCTTCACTTATAAGCCTTTATTCAAGGAGCACCAATGATCAGTATAGAATGATTATTTGAACTAGCTGATCAACGTGACATGTCCGCAATAAATCTTCTGTAACTTTTGTTTTAGAGCTCAAAATGACATGAGTCCGCCCACGTTATGCTAGGTCAATTTACTATATTCTGACAACTTTCGAAACTGAAGCAGCAATAAAAAAGCTTTCAAGTAATCCAATGTATCCCAAACTACGTGATGCCATGCATTATGCGTCATTTATAACCCTTAACTCAAGGAGCACCAATGATCACTTTAGAATGATCATTTTAACTGGCCTATTACTTGACATGTCCCCACCAAATTGTCCTTAACTTTTGATTTAGAGTTCACAATGACACGTTAACACCCCATTAAGCTAGCTCAATATTCCATATCGTGACAACATTTCAGACTGAAAGAGGTACAAAAAAGCCTCCATGTAATCCAATGTATCCCAAATTGTGTGATGCCATGCATTATGCTTCATTTATAAGCCTTTACTCAAGGAACACAAATAATTAGATTAGAATGATCATTTTAACTCGGCGATCACTTGACATGTCCACACTCAATTGTCCTTAACTTTTGATTTTGAGTTCAAAATGACACGAATCTAAGCCCCACGTTGGGCTAGCTCAACTTTCTATATTGTGACAACATTTGAGACTGAAAGAGCTACGACAAAGCCTCCATGTAATCCAATACATCCCAAACCGCATGATGCCATGCATTATGCTTCATTTGTACGCCTTTACTCAAGGTGAAACAATGATCAGTTTAGAATGATCATTTTAACTAGCCGATCAACTTAACATGTCCGCACTAAATATTCTATAACTTTTGATTTTTAGAGTTCACAATGACACGAATCCAATGCTCACGTTAAGCTAGCTCAATATTCCATACTGTGAAAACTTTTTATACTTAAAGAGCTACGATAAAGTCTTCAAGTAATCCAATGTATCACGAACTGCATGATACCATGCATTATGCTTCTTTTATAAGCCTTTACTCAAGGAATACCAATGATCAGTTTAAAATGATCATTTTAATTAGCCGATTAACTTGACATGTCTGCACTAAATCGTTGGTAACTTTTGATTTCGAGTTCAGAATGGCAGGAATCTAACCCCCACCTAAGCTAGCTCAATATTATATATTGTGACAACATCTGAGACTGAAGGAGCTAAGACAAAGCCCCAAGTAATCCAATGTATCCCAAACTTTGTGATGCCATGCATTATGATTAATTTAGTAGCCTTTACTCAAGGAGAACCAATGATCAGTTTAGAATGACCATTTTAACTGGCCGACCACCTTGACATGTCCGCAATAAATCATTTGTAACTTTTTATTTAGAATGCAGAATAACACAAATCTAACCTCCACGTTAGGCTACCCCAATTTTCAATATTGTGACCACATTTGAAACTGAAAGAGCTACAACAAAGACTCCAAGTAATCCAATGTATCCCAAACTACTTGATGCCATGCATTATGGTTCATTTATAAACCTTTACTTAAGGAGCACCAATGATCAGTTTAAAAATGATCATTTTAATTGGCCGATCAACTTGACATGCCTGCACTAAATCGTCCGTAACTTTTGATTTAGAGTTCAAAATAATACGAATGCATCGGCCACGTTAAGCTAGCTTAATATTCTATATTATGACAAAATTTAAAACCGAAATAGCTACAAGAAAGCCTCCAAGAAATCCAATATGTCCCAAACTACGTGATGCCATGCATTATGCTTCATTTATAAGCCTTTACTCAAGGAGCTCAAGTTATCAATTTAGAATGATCATTTTAACGTTTCGATCACTTGACATGCCCGCACTAAATCGTCCGTAACGTTTTATTTAAATTTCAAAATAACACGAATCCAACACACACGTCAAGCTTTCTCAAATTTCCATATTTTTAAAAACAATTTAAGACCGAAATAGCCACGATAAAACCTCCAAGTAATCTAATCTATCCGAAACTGTGTGATTGCATGCATTATGCTTCATTTATAAGCTTTTACTCAATGAGCACCAATGATTTTAACTTGAAGATCAGCTTGACATGTCCGCACTAAATTTTCTTTAACAATTCATCATGAGCTCAAAATGACATGAGTCCAACGCCCATGTTAAGCTAGCTCAATTTTCCATTTTGTGAAAACATTTGAAATTGAAAGAGCTACGACAAAGCCTCCAAGTTATCCGATGTATCCCAAACTATGTAATGCTATGCATTATACTTCATTTATAAGCCTTTACTCAAGGAGCACCAATAATCAGTTAAGAATGATCACTTTAACTGGCGATCACTTGACACGTTCGCACTAAATCGTCCATAACTTTTGATTTAGAGTTCAGACTGACATGAATCCAACGCCCAAAGTAAGCTAGTTCAATTTTTTACAGTGTGACAAAATTTAAGAACGAAATAGCTACGACAAAGACTCCAAGTAATCCAATCTACCCTAAACTGCATAATGTCATGCATTATGCTTCATTTATAAGCCTTTATTAAAGGAGCACCACTGATCACTTTAGAATGATCATTTTAACTAGCTGATCAACTTGACATGTCCGCACTAAATCATCTGTAACTTTTGATTTAGGGCTCAAAATGACATGAGTCCAACGCCCACGTTAAGATAGCTCAATTTTCCATATTGTGACAACATTTGAGATTGATAGAGCAACTACAAAACATCTGAGTAATCCAATACATTCTCAACTGCGTGATGCCTTACACTATGCTTCACTTGTAAGCCTTTACTGAAGGAGCACCAATGAGCAGCATAGAATGATCATTTTAACCGGATGATCAACTTGACATGTCCGCATTAAATCTTTTTTAACTTTTGATTTTGAGCTCAGTATGACATGAGTTCAATGCCCACGTTAAGCTAGCTCAACTTTCCATATTGTGACAACATTTGAGATTGAAAGAGGTACGACAAAGCCTCCAAGTTATCCGATGTATCCCGAACTACGTGATGACATGCATTACGCTTCATTTATAAGCCTTTACTCAAGGAGCAGCAATAATCAGTTTAGAATGATCATTTTAACTGGCTGATCACTTGACATGTCCGCATTAAGTGGTCCGTACTTTTGATTAAGGGTTTAGACTGACACGAATCCAACGCCCACGGTATTCTAGCTTAATTTTCTACATTGTGAAAAAATTTAAGACCAAAATAGCTATGACAAAGACTCCAAGTAAACAAATCTATCCCAAACTGTGTGATGTCGTGCATTATGCTTCACTTATAAGCCATTATTCAAGGAGCACCAATGATCAGTATAGAATGATTATTTGAACTAGCTGATCAACGTGACATGTCCGCAATAAATCTTCTATAACTTTTGTTTTAGAGCTCAAAATGACATGAGTCCGCCCACGTTATGCTAGGTCATTTTACTATATTCTGACAACTTTCGAAACTGAAGCAGCAATAAAAAAGCTTTTAAGTAATCCAATGTATCCCAAACTACGTGATGCCATGCATTATGCGTCATTTATAACCCTTACCTCAAGGAGCACCAATGATCACTTTAGAATGATCATTTTAACTGGCCTATTACTTGACATGTCCCCACCAAATTGTCCTTAACTTTTGATTTAGAGTTCACAATGACACGTTAACACCCCATTAAGCTAGCTCAATATTCCATATTGTGACAACATTTTAGACTGAAAGAGGTACGAAAAAGCCTCCATGTAATCCAATGTATCCCAAATTGTGTGATGCCATGCATTATGCTTCATTTATAAGCCTTTACTCAAGGAACACAAATAATTAGATTAGAATGATCATTTTAACTCGGCGATCACTTGACACGTCCACACTCAATCGTCCTTAACTTTTGATTTTGAGTTCAAAATGACACGAATCTAATCCCCACGTTGGGCTAGCTCAATTTTCTATATTGTGACAACATTTGAGACTGAAAGAGCTACGACAAAGCCTCCATGTAATCCAATATATCCCAAACCGCATGATGCCATGCATTATGCTTCATTTGTACGCCTTTACTCAAGGTGAAACAATGATCAGTTTAGAATGATCATTTTAACTAGCCGATCAACTTAACATGTCCGCACTAAATAATCTATAACTTTTGATTTTTAGAGTTCACAATGACATGAATCCAATTCTCACGTTAAGCTAGCTCAATATTCCATACTGTGAAAACTTTTTATACTTAAAGAGCTACGATAAAGTCTTCAAGTAATCAAATGTATCACGAACTGCATGATACCATGCATTATGCTTCATTTATAAGCCTTTACTCAAGGAGTACCAATGATCAGTTTAAAATGATCATTTAATTAGCCGATTAACTTGACATGTATGCACTAAATCGTTGGTAACTTTTGATTTCGAGTTCAGAATGGCAGGAATCTAACCCCCACCTAAGCTAGCTCAATATTATATATTGTGACAACATCTGAGACTGAAGGAGCTAAGACAAAGCCCCAAGTAATCCAATGTATCCCAAACTTTGTGATGCCATGCATTATGATTAATTTAGTAGCCTTTACTCAAGGAGAACCAATGATCAGTTTAGAATGACCATTTTAACTGGCCGACCACCTTGACATGTCCGCAATAAATCATTTGTAACTTTTTATTTAGAATGCAGAATAACACAAATCTAACCTCCACATTAGGCTACCCCAATTTTCAATATTGTGACCACATTTGAAACTAAAAGAGCTACAACAAAGACTCCAAGTAATCCAATGTATCCCAAACTACGTGATGCCATGCATTATGGTTCATTTATAAACCTTTACTTAAGGAGCACCAATGATCAGTTTAAAAATGATCATTTTAATTGGCCGATCAACTTGACATGCCTGCACTAAATCGTCCGTAACTTTTGATTTAGAGTTCAAAATAACACGAATGCATCGGCCACGTTAAGCTAGCTTAATATTCTATATTGTGACAAAATTTAAAACCGAAATAGCTACAAGAAAGCCTCCAAGAAATCCAATATATCCCAAACTACGTGATGCCATGCATTATGCTTCATTTATAAGCCTTTATTCAAGGATGATCATTTTAACTAGCTGATCAACTTGACACATCCGCATTAAATCATCTTTAAATTTTCATTTATAGCTCAAGATGACATGAGTCTAACGCCCACATTAAGCTAGCTTAATTTTCCATATTTTGACAACATTTCAGACCAAATGAGCTATGAAAAAGCCTCAAAGTAATCCAATTTATCCCAATCTACATGATGCCATGCATTATGCTTCATTTATAAACCTTTACTCAAGGAGCAACAATGATCAGTTTAGAATGATCATTTTAACTGGCCGATCAAATAGACATGTCCCCACTAAATCGTACGTAACATTTGATTTAGAGTTCAAAATGACACGAAGCCAACATCCATGTTAATCTAGCTATATTTTCTATATTGAGACAGAATTTAACACAAAAATAGCTAAGACAAATCCTCCAACTAATCCAATCTATCCCAAACTGCGTGATGCCATGCATTATGCTTCATTTATAAGCCTTTACTCAACGTGCACCAATGATAAGTTTAGAATGATCATTTTAACTACCTGATCAACTGGACATGTCCGCACTAAATCGTCTTTGACATTTGATTTAGAGCTCAAAATGACATCAGTCCAACGCCCACATTAAACTACCTCAATTTCCCATATTGTGACAACATTTGGGACTGAAATCGCTACTACAAAGCTTACAAGTAATCCAATGTATCCCAACCTGCGTGATGCCATGCATTATGCTTCATTTATAAGCCTTTACTCAAAGAGAACCAATAATCAGTTTAGAATGATCATTTTAACTAGCTGATCAACTTGACTTGTTTGCACTAAATCGTTCTAATTTTTTATTTAGACTTCCGAACGACACGAATACAACACCCACGTTCAGACTGACACGAATCCAACTGACACGAATCCAACGCCCACGTTTAGCTATCTCAATTTTCTATATTGTGATCAAATTTAAAGCTGCATTAGCTATGAAAAAGCCTCCAACTAATCCAATCTATCCTAAATGGTGTGATGCCATGCATTATGCTTCATTTGTAAACCCTTGCTCCATGAGCACCAATGAACAGTTTAGAATAATCACTTTAACTGGCCGGTCATCTTGGTATGTCCGCACTAAATCAGCATTACATTTGATTTAAAGTTCAAAATGAAACGAATCCAACACCCACGTTAAGCTTACTCAATTTTTTATATTGTGAAAAAAATTAAAACATAAATAGCTACAAGAAAGCCTCCAAGTAATCCAATCTATCCAAAACTAAGTGATGCCATGCATTATGTTTCATTTGTAAACCATTGCTCAGTGAGCACCAATGATTAGTTTAAAATGATCATTTGAACTAGCTGATCAACTTCACATTTCCGAACTACATTGTCTTTAACATTTGATTTAGAGTTCAGAATGACACGAATTCAATGCCCACATTAAGCTAGCTTAATTTTCTATATTGTGAAAACATTTAAGTGCATAACCTTGACAACGCCCACATTAAACATTAAGCTAGCTCAACTTAATGCAGTATCTTAGAATGATGATTTTAACTAGCTGATAACCTTGACATGTCCGCACTAAATCAACTTTTACATTTGATTTAAAGCTTAAATGACATGGATCCAACGGCCACGTTAATTTATCTCAATTTACAACATTGTCACAACATTTGAGACTGAAAGAGCTACGACAAAGCCTTCAAATAATCCAATTTATCCCAAACTATGTGTTGCCATGCATTATGCTTCATTTATAAACCGTTGCTCAATGAGCACCAATGATCCGTTTAGAATGATCACTTTAACTGGCCGATCCACTTGAAATATCCGCATTATATCATCCAAAACTTTTGATTTAGATTTCCGAATTACACGAATCCTTCGCCCACGTTAAGCTAGCTGAATATTCTATATTATGAGAAAATTTCAGACCAAAATAACTACGACAAAGCCTCCAAGTAATCCAATCTATCCAAACAGCGTGAAGCCATGCATTATGTTTCATTTGTAAACCATTTCTCAATCAGCAATGATGATCAGCCTAGAATGATGATATTAACTAGCTGATAACCCTGACATGACCGCACTAAATCATCTTTTACATTTGATTTAATGCTTAAATGACATGAATCCAACGCCCATGTTAATCTAGCTCAATTCGCAACATTGTGACAACATTTGAGACTGAAAGAGCTACGAAAAAGCCTCCAAGTAATCCAATCTATCCCAAACTGAGTGATGCCATGCATTATGCTTCATTTATAAACCATTGCTCAATGAGCACCAATGATCCGTTTCGAATGATCACTTTAACTGGCCGATCAACTTGACATGTCCGCATTAAATCATCCGAAACTTTTGATTTAGAGTTCAGAATTACAGGAATCCCATGCCCACGTTAAGCTAGCTGAATATTTTATATTGACAAAATTTCAAGACCGAATTAGCTGTGACAAAGCCTCAAAGTAATCCAATCTATCTCAAACTGTGTGATGCCATACGTTATGCTTCATTGGTAAACCTTTGCTCAATGAGCATCAATGATTAGTTAAGAACGATCATTTTAACTGGCTGACCAACTTAACCTGTCGGCACTACATCATCTCTAACATTGATTTAGAGCTCAAAATGACATGAATCCAACACCCACATTGATTTAGCTCAATCTTAATTGTTGTGACAACAATTGAGACAGTAAGAGCAATGACAAAGACTCCAAGTAATTCAATCTATCCCGAACTGTGTGAGGCCATGCATTATGCTTCATTTAAAAGCCTTTACTCAAGGAGCACCAATTATCAGTTTAGAATGATCATTTTAACTGGCCGATCAACTTGACATGTCCGCACTAAACCGTCGGTAACTTTTGATTTCAAGTTAGACTGACATGAATCCAACGCCCATGTTAAGCTAGCTTAATTTTCTCAATTGTAATATATTTTAAGACCAAAATAGCTACGACAAAGCCTCCAAGTAATCCATTCTATCTCAAACTATGTGATGCCATGCATTATGCTTCATTTGTAAACCATTGCTCAATGAGCACCAATGATCAGTTTAGAATGATCATTTTAACTAGCCGATCAACTTGACATATCCGCACAAAATCGTCTTTCACTTTTCATCCAATGTATCCAAACCTACTTGATGCCATGCATTATGCTTAGTATATAAGCCTTCACTCAAGGAGCACCAATGATAAGTTTAGAATGATCATTTTAATTCGCCGATCAACATGACATGTACGCACTAAATCATGTGTAACTTTTGATTCAGAGTTCAGAATGACACGAATACAACGCCCATGTTAAGCTATCTTAATTTTCCATATTTTGATAACATTTGAGACTCAAAGAGCAACGAAAAAGCCTCCAAGTAATCCAGTGTATCCCAAACTTCGTGATGGCATGCATTATGCTTCATTTATACGCCTTCACTTAAGTAGCACCAATTATCAGTTTAGAATGATCATTTTAACTGGCCAATCAACTTGACATTTCCGCACTAAATGGTTTGTAACTTTTGATTTAGAGTTCAGAATGACACAAATCTAATGCCCACGTTAAGCTAGCTCAATATTCTATATTGTGAAATAATTTCAGAGCGAAATAGCTACGACAAAGCCCCCAAGTAATCCAATCTATCATAAACTGCGTGATGCCATGCGGTATGCCTCATTGGTAAACCTTTGCTCAATGAGAACAATGATCAGTTTAGAATGATCATTTTAACTATCTGATCAACTTAACATGTCTGTACATCGTCTTTAACATTTGATTTAGTGGCCAAAATGACATAAATCCAATGCCCACGTTGACCTAGCTCAATTTTCAATGTTGTGATAACAGTTGAGACTGGAAGTGCAATGACAAAGCCTTTACTCAAGGAGCACCAATGATAATTTTAGAATGATCATTTTAACCGGCCGATAAACTTGACATGTTCGTACTAAACCGTCTTTAACTTTTGTTTCAGAGTTTAGAATGACAAGAATCCTATGCCCAAGTAAAGCTAGCTCAATTTTCTATATTGTGACAAAATGTAAGACCAAAATAGCAACTCAAAAGCGTCAAGGTAATCCAATCTATCCTAATATGCATGATGCCATGCATTATGCTTCATTTATATGCACGAATGATCAGTGTAAAATGACCATTTTAACTGGCCGATCTACTTGGCATATCCGCAAAAAATCGTATTTACTTTTGATTTAGAGTTTAGAATGACATCAATCCAACACCCACGTTAAGGTAGCTTAATTTTCTGTATTGTGACAAAATTCTCCAAGGAATCCAATCTATCCCACAATTCGTGATGCCATGCATTATGTTTCATTTGTAAACCTTTGCTCATTAAGAGCCAATGATCAGTTTAAAATGACAATTTAAATTGGCTAATTAACTTGACATGTCCGCACTAAATTATTTTTAACTTTTGATTCAGAGTTTAGAATGACAGGAATCCAACGCCCACAATAAACTATCTCAATTTTTTATATGGTGACAAAATTTAAGAGCGAAATAGCTACGACAAATCCTCAGAGTAATCCAATCTATCCCAAACTGTATGATGCCATGCTTAATGATTCATTTGTAAACCTCTGCTATATAAGCCCTAATGATCACTTAAGGAAAATCATTTTAATTATCTGATCAACTTGACATGTCCGCACTAAATCGTCTTTAACTTTTGATTTAGAGCTCAAGATGACATGCATCCAACGCGCACGTTAATCTTGCTCAAATTTCCATATTGTGACAACAGTTGATACGGAAAAAGCCATACAAAGCCTCAAAGTAATCCAATCTATCATAAACTGCATAATGCCATTCATTATGCTTCATTTATCAGCATTTACTCAAGGAGCACCAATGATAAGTTTAGAATGTTCATTTTAACTGGCATCAACTTGACATGTCTGCACTAAATCATCCATAACGTTTGATTTAGATTTCATAATGACACCAATCCAATGCCCCTGTTAAGCTAGTTCAATTTTCAGTATTGTAACAAAATTTCATACCGGAATAGTTACGATAAAGCCTCCAAGTGATGCCGTGCATTATGCTTCATTTTTAAACCCTTGCTCAATAAGCACCAATGATCAGTTTAGAATGATAAATTTATCTGGCTTATAAACTTGACATGTGTGCACTAAATCGTCTTTAAATTTTTTATTAAACGTTTATAGTGACATGAATCCAATGCCCCTGTTAAACTAGCTCAGTTTTCTATATTGTGACAAAATTTAATACCGAAATAGCTACGACAAAGCCTCAAAGTAATCCAATCTATCTCGAACAGCATGATGCCATACATTATGCGTCATTTGTAAAACTTCGCAATATGAGCACCAATGACATGTCCGCACTAAATCTTCTTTAACTTTTGATTTAGAGCTCAAAAGGACATGAATCCAACGCCCACGTTAAGCTAGCCAAACTTTCCATATTGTGACAACATTTGAGACAAAAAGAGCTAGAAAAGTGATACAAGCCTTGATTCAAGGATGTATGCGCGTGGGCTGTTTGTAGAAGATTAGGTGAGAAACTCAACCTTAGGCTTCTGGATAGGGGGTTTCTGGTTGGTAAACGATGGAAGGGTGAAGTGAACCACACGAGGGGTGATGAACCTCGTGATAAATCACAAACTTAGAGCTAGGAGGGCTGGTCTCAACTAGGTTCTAAGCGCACAAGATTCTTAGAGAGAAAACTTGTAGGGAAAAAGTTCTACTTTATTAATAATCAAAAGGTTGTCGAACTACAATGCTGGAAGGAGCCTTATTAATATGCTCGACAGCTTGACCTTCTAGGGTCGACACAAATAAAGAAAAGGAAAGTTTACAAAAGTGCACAAAAGGAAAAGATACAAAAGTGCATAACCGAAAAAGGACCTATTCCTAAAATGTTCTTGACTCAAAATGTAAAGCAACTAGATCCTACCCTGCAAAACAGAAAGAGGCATATATTCGAATGTAAACTTACCTTAACTCACCTCACGGCCAAGAAATGGAAGGTGGCGTCCTTGTGGCATGCACGCCTTGCTCCTAGTCTTCGACTTGGAGTAGGGTTAAATATCTTTGGGCCCTGACCTCTCTTGCCACTAAAGCCCAAGTCTCTGATGTTCCTTGTGTTGTTGAGAAGCCTTTGGACTCTAATTTGCTCTTCTGGCCCATTGTCCTTAGCTGCTCTTCCTCTAGAAGCTTGTCGACCCATAAGCTGAATTTGTGGAAGAGTGCTCTTGATCTGCTTCTTGTCATTGCTCCTGGAGGTACCACTGGTGTAGATACTTCCTCTAAGTGCATGTCCTGGAGCTGGTAGCTCATTTGGTCCGAGTCCTCTTGTGTAGAAGTGGAAGTGTGCGTGTACTTGGCTGGATGGCCTGTACCGGCTGGATTGTGCGCGGTACTGGCCGGAATGACTTCAGGACCGGCCAAGTTGATCCCGGAGTCGGCGGTGTCATCAGGGGACCGGCGGTGTCATTCACGTCCCCACCAAGTGTGCCGGAAGCTTGGGCCTCTCCGCCGGCGATGTTGACCGGTCTGGTCCTATAGGTCGAGGGTCCGGCGGTACTGTCTGGTCCGGCAGGCGCCAGATGGTCCTGCTGTCTCGGGCAAGCTTCCTGGTCGGCCAGTCTGGTCTCCTGGCTGGATGTACGACCTGATGTCCTCATCATTCCCTCCCTCTTCAGTAGGTTTTGTCCTCAAAACTGGTTCATCTGCATGGAAAGGGGCCAAGTCAGTAACATTGAACGTATTGGACACATTAAACTCACCTGGCAGCTCGATCCGGTAGGCGTTGTTGTTGATCCTCTCAGCACTCTGAATGGTCCATCTCCTCTTGGTGCTAGCTTGGAACTCCTTAGGTTTGGGAACCTCTCCTGCCGAGGTGTAGCCACACCCAATCGCCTGGTTGAAAGATCACCTCCTTTCTTCCCTTGTTGGCATGAGTCACGTACTGTCCGGTCCTCTTCTCCAAGTTTTCTGCTACCTTCTGGTGTAATCTCCTTATGAACTCTGCCTTGGATGCTCCGTTGAGGTTGGTCATCTCAGCTGGTGGCAGTGGTGTTTGCTCCAATGGGGTGAGAGGGTTGAAACCGTATACCACTTCAAATGGTGTCTTCTTGGTTGCTGAGTGCACGGCTCGGTTGTAGGCGAACTCAATGAATGGCAGGCACTCCACCCAAGTCTTTAGGTTCTTCCCTAGTGTTGTTCTGAGAAGAGTTGATAGGGTCCTGTTGACAACTTCAGTTTGGCCATCGGTTTGAGGATGGCAAGTGGTTGAGAAGAGTAGCTTCGTGCCTAGTTTTCTCCAAAGGGTCCTCCAGAAATGGCTGAGGAACTTGGTGTCCCTATCTGATACGATGGTCCTTGGCACTCCATGAAGCCGTATTATCTCCCTGAAGAACAGCTCAGCTGTGTGGCATCATTGACATTGGCACATGGGATGAAGTGTGCCATCTTGGAGAATCTGTCCACCACTACAAAGATTGCATCTTTGTGGTTGATCTTGGGCAGACCTAGAACAAAATCCATCGAGATGTCCACCCATGGATGTGTTGGTATGGGCAGTGGGAGATACAACCCGTGAGGTTGCACTCGGGACTTTGCCTTCTTGCAAGTAATGCATCTTGCACAATGTGCTTCTACTGTCCTCTTGATGTGTGGCCAGTAGAAGTGCTCCTTGACCACTGCTAGAGTCTTGTCGACACCAAAGTGGCCCATGAGTCCTCCTCCATGAGCTTCTCGGATGATAAGCTCCCTTAGTGATCCTTGTGGTATGCACAGCCTTCTTTCTCGGAACAAGAATCCCTCATGGATGTAGAATTTGCCATGACTCCCTGTGCTACACTCCTTGTAGCTCTCAGCAAGGTCAGGATCATCCTTGTATAGATCCTTGATGTGCTCGAATCCTAGGACCTTTGCCTCCATGGTTGATATCAAGGCAAACCTCCTTGATAGTGCATCGGCTACCACATTGTCTTTGCCCTTCTTGTACTTGATGATGTACGGGAAGGTCTCTATGAACTCCATCCACCTGGCATGTCTCCTCTTGAGATTGGTTTGCCCTCTGAGGTGTTTGAGAGTCTCGTGATCAGTGTGGATCACAAACTCCTTGGACAGCAAGTAATGCTGCCAAGTCTCCAATGCTCGGACAAGGGCATAGAGCTCCTTGTCATAAGTGGGGTAGTTCAGTGAGGCACCACCTAGCTTCTCACTGAAGTATGCCACTGGTCTCCCTCCTTGGGTTAGCACTGCTCCTATGCCTATTCCAGAGGCATCACACTCCACTTCAAACGTCTTGTTGAAGTCGGGAAGGACTAGCACTGGTGCGTGTGTAAGGCTGTCCTTCAAGGCCTGGAATGCCTTCTCCTGAGCTTCTCCCCAGCTGAATCCCACGTTCTTCTTCACTACTGCCGTCAGTGGTGAGGCAATACTGCTGAAGTTGGGCACGAATCTCCTATAGAAGCTGGCCAGTCCGTGGAAGCTCCTTACTTGG
Organism: Pugionium cornutum; assembly: GCA_018901935.1. Taxonomy (NCBI): domain Eukaryota; kingdom Viridiplantae; phylum Streptophyta; class Magnoliopsida; order Brassicales; family Brassicaceae; genus Pugionium; species Pugionium cornutum. Next base: position 23,660,708 of record CM032159.1, read on the forward strand.
CTGATGTTTCCTGGTGTTGGCCATTCTTGTATGGCTCGAATCTTCTCTTCATCAACCTGTAGGCCCTGTGAACTCACAACAAAACCTAAAAAGACAAGCTTATCAGTACAAAAGGTGCACTTCTTGAGATTGGCATAAAGCTCTTCTTGTCGAAGGGTTTTAAGTACCATCTCAAGATGTGTGAGGTGTTCCGTAGGCACTTACTATAAACAAGTATGTCATCAAAGTAAACTACTACAAACTTACTGATGTACGCCCTAAGAACTTGGTTCATAAGGCATGAAGGTGCTTGGGGCATTAGTCAAGCCAAATGGCATGACTGTCCACTTAGAGCCCTTGCTTTGTCTTGAAAGCAGTCTTCCACTCATCACCTTCCTTCATTCTTACCTGGTGGTATCCACTTTTGAGGTCTATCTTGAGAAGACCGTGGCTCCACTCAGCTCATCTAGCATGTCATCCAGTCGTGGTATTGGATGCCTATACTTGACTGTGATGTTGTTGATTGCTCGGCAGTCCACACATGCGCCAAGTCCCATCCTTCTTGGGCACTAGTAGCACTGGTACAGCACATGGACTGAGGCTCTCTCGAACATATCCTTTCTCCAGGAGCTCCTTGACTTGCTTCTCAAGCTCCTTGGACTCCTCTGGACTCATCCGGTAGGCTGGCCGGTTGGGCAGGGCTGCTCCGGGCACTAGATCAATCTGGTGTTCTATGCCACGTAAAGGAGGCAAGCCTGCTGGTATCTCCTCTGGAAATACATCCTGGAATTTGTTGAGGAGTGTTGCTACTTCATGAGGTAGCTCTACCTGTCCCTGTTCTATACTCAACACTTCCTTGAAAACCATTAGTAACATTAAATCCTTGAGGCTAAAGCTCTCCGGACATGACTAGGTTGAATAAGAAAGTTAGACTTGACAAGTTTCTTTTCCTTACTCATTTGGAGTTGTAGCTCATGTACTTGGGCAGGTGTAAGAGGAGCTAGGCTGACCTTTCTCTTGTCATGCACGAAGGTGTAGAGATTGGTTCGCCATCATGCCTGGTCTCTTTGTCAAACTGCCATGGTCTTCCTAGTAGAAGATGGCCAGCTTGCATGGGCACCACGTCACACGACTTGGTCTTGGTACTTGCCCACACTGAATGGCACAGTGACTTGCTCATGAATCTTGAGCTCCACTTTGTCATCAAGCCATCTCAGTCTATATGGTCGAGGATGCCGTGTCCTCTCTAGACCTAGCTTATCAACCATATATGCACTAGCAACGTTAGTGCAAGAACCACCATCTATGATGAGGTTACATACCTTGCCCTTGATGGTGCAACGGCTGTGGAAGATGTTCTCCTTTGGATGGTCTCTGAAGGATCCACCATTGCATTGAGGATCGTCTAGTGACCAGCACTTCCCCACATCAGGGTACTCAATGTCACCATATTCTTCTTCTGGTTCATAGTCCTCTTCATCTTGGGACTCATATTCTCCTGCCTCCGTAATCAGCATGACTCGGTTGTTTGGGCACTCCTTGAGATGTGTCCACGTCCCCACTTGAAACAAGTTATGTCACGTGATCTTTGAGGGTTAGAAGACTTACCAGGCTCTCTCTGGTCACGGGTGGGTTCAGGAGGCTTGCTCTTGAACCTTGACTCGATCTCTACGCTTTTGCCTTTGTCCACTGTCTTAGGCATGTTGCTTGGTGCCCAAGGTGTCCTTAGGCTTGCTGCGGATGTCTTGGCTCTTACGTTTGATGTGCTGTTCAGCTTGCACAGATAGGTGGAACAAGTCCTTGAAGTCGTTGTAGATTTGCCTTTCCACCTTGCAGCTGATCCTTTCTTGGAGTCCATCCAAGAATTGCGCCATCAATGCTTCTTCATCATCATTGAGCTCCAATCTGTTCCTTAACCTCTCAAACTCTTCATAGTACTCCTCTACTGATCTGGTACCCTGCTTAAGAGTACGAAAACGTCGTTGCAAATCCCTATGAAAGTAAGGTGGAACATACCTTTGTCGCATGAGGTCTTTCATGTCGACCCATGAGTCTACGGGCCTCATCTTCTTCCTCCTTCTGTCAGATACCTCACGATCCCACCAGATGAGGGCATTGTCCGTGAGCTGTGCTACTGCCATTGAGACTCTCCTAGGTCCTGGTTGGTTGTAGTGATCAAAGATATGATCCATTCGCTTCTCCCAATCTAGGTAAGCCTCGGGGTCTACTTTTCCTGCAAAAGTTGGAGGAGTTAGTTTAACATCAGGATGAATTACCTGGTTATAGGTGTGTTCATCTCCATCCTCATGACGTCTAGGAGGCATTCTTGGTCTCTGGTGAAGACCATATGGCTCAAAGCCATCATCTTCTGCCTCTGGTTGCCGTGGAGGTCCTCTCGGCCTATGGTGATAGTTATGAGGTTGCGTGTCCTCATCTCCATCTGGCTGGGGTTCCTCCTGTTCGTGCCGTGTCCTAAGGTACTCAGGACCCTCAGGACGATCTGGCTCAGCTCTCACGTGCCTTATGGCCTGGAATCTTACTGGTCTCTCCACGCGCTCCAACCTCTCGCCTATGGATGCGAGTTGTGTTTGGAGTGTGGTGAACATGACCATCATGGCTTCAGCTGCGTCTCTATTCTCTTCTCCCATGTGTGCTACAAAGAAAGAAGACAATTAGGGTGCTCCTAAATTATTAGGAGAGTTTTCTTTTTATATGTGGTTTGAAAAAATGCGAAAAGGAAAAATTCTAAAGAAAGGAAATTCGAAAAAAAGGAAACTTCCTAGACAACTTGTGCTAGCTATCCAATTCGAATTCTTTTAGTATCTTTTCTATTTTCTTTTTCTTTTCTTTTTAATTAAACTTAAAAATAAAGGAAATATGACTTAAACAAAAAGGAAAACGTGAATGCAAAAGTGAACCTAAACCCTAGTGATACACGTAGGAGGCTAGATGCACTCGGTTTGGAGTTTGATGATGGTTTTTTGATTTTTTTTAATACGACTTAAACTAATGCAAGAACTAGAAATAAGACAAGCAAAAGGATAGAAACAACATGGTTTAGGAGCTTTAAGCTCTGATACCAAAAATGATACAAGCCTTGATTCAAGGATGTATGCGCGTGGGCTGTTTGTAGAAGATTAGGTGAGAAACTCAACCTTAGGCTTCTGGATAGGGGGTTTCTGGTTGGTAAACGATGGAAGGGTGAAGTGAACCACACGAGGGGTGATGAACCTCGTGATAAATCACAAACTTAGAGCTAGGAGGGCTGGTCTCAACTAGGTTCTAAGCGCACAAGATTCTTAGAGAGAAACTTGTAGGGAAAAAGTTCTACTTTATTAATAATCAAAAAGGTTGTCGAACTACAATGCTGGAAGGAGCCTTATTAATATGCTCGACAGCTTGACCTCCTAGGGTCGACTCAAACAAATAAAAGGAAAGTTTACAAAAGTGCACAAAAGGAAAAAATACAAAAGTGCATAACCGAAAAAGGACCTATTCCTAAAATGTTCTTGACTCAAAATGTAAAGCAACTAGATCCTACCCTGCAAAACAGAAAGAGGCATATTTTCGAATGTAAACTTACCTTAACTCACCTCACGGCCAAGAAATGGAAGGTGGCCGTCCTTGTGGCATGCACGCGCCTTGCTCCTAGTCTTCGACTTGGAGTAGGGTTAAATATCTTTGGGCCCTGACCTCTCTTGCCACTAAAGCCCAAGTCTCTGATGTTCCTTGTGTTGTTGAGAAGCCTTTGGACTCTAATTTGCTCTTCTGGCCCATTGTCCTTAGCTGCTCTTCCTCTAGAAGCTTGTCGACCCATAAGCTGAATTTGTTGACGAGTGCTCTTGATCTGTTTCTTGTCATTGCTCCTGGAGATACCACTGGTGTAGATACTTCCTCTAAGTGCATTTCCTGGAGCTGGTAGCTCATTTGGTCCGAGTCCTCTTGTGTAGAAGTGGAAGTGTGCGTGTACTCGGCTGGATGGCCTATACCGGCTGGATTGTGCACGGTACTGGCCGGAATGACTTCAGGACCGGCCAAGTTGATCCCGGAGTCGGCGGTGTCATCAGGGGGACTGGCGGTGTCATTCACGTCCCCACCAAGTGTGCCGGAAGCTTGGGCCTCTCCGCCGGCGTTGTTGACCGGTCTGGTCCTATAGGTCGAAGGTCCGGCGGTACTGTCTGGTCCGGCAGGCGCGCCAGATGGTCCTGCTGTCTCGGGCAAGCTTCCTGGTCGGCCAGTCTGGTCACCTGGCTGGATGTACGACCTGATGTCCTCATCAAAAAGCCTCAAAGTAATCCAATGCATCCTAAACTGCGTGATGCCATGCATTATGCTTCATTTATAAGCCTTTAGTCAAGGAGCACCAATGATCTGTTTAGAATGATCATTTTAATTGGCCGATCAAGTTGACATATCCGCAATAAATTGTCTGTAACTTTTGATTTAGAGTTTAGAATGATACGAATCCATCGTCCACATTAAGCTTGCTCAATTCTCTATATTGTGACAAAATTTTAGGTATGAAATATCGACGAAAAAGCCTCCAAAGAATCCAACCTATCCCAAACTGTGTGATGCCATGCAGTATGCTTGATTTATACGCCTTTACTCAAGAAGCACCAATGATCAGTTTATAATGACCAATTCAACTGGCCAATAAACTATACATGTCCGCACTAAATTGTCCATAACTTTTGATTTAGGATTCAGAATGACCTGAATAACCACCCACATTAAGCGAGCTCAATTTTCTATATTGTGACAAAATTTAATACCCAAATAGCTATGAAAAAGCCTCCAAATAATCCAATCCATCCCAAACTGTGTGATGCCATGCATTATGCTTCATTTGTAAACCTTTTCTCAATGAGCACCAATGATCAGTTTAGAATGATCAATTTATCTGGTCGATCAACTTGACATGTCGGCACAAAATCATCTTTAATGTTTGACTTAGAGCTCAAAATGATATGAATCCAACATCCACGTTAAGCCAGCTCAATTTTCCATATTTTGACAACATTTAAGGCTTAAAGAGCTACAGCAAAGCTTCCAAGTAATCCAATGTATCCCAACCTACGTGGTGCAATGCATTATATTTCATTTGAAAACCTTTGCTCAATGAGCACCAATGATCAGCCTAGAATTATAAATTGAACAGGTCGATAAATTTGACATGTCAGCCCTAAATCATCTTTAACTTTTTATTTTTAAAGCTCAAAATGATATCACTCCAATGCCCACATTATGCTAACTCAATTTTCCATATTGTGACAACATTTTGAGACTGAAAGAGCTACGAAAAATCCTCCAACTAATCCAATATATCCCAAATTGCGTGATGCCAAGCATTATGCTTCATTTTTATAAGCCATTCCTCAAGGAGCACCAATGATGAGTTTAGAATGATCAATTTAACTGGCCTATCAACTTGACAGGTGCACACTAAACCGTCTTTAACTTTCGATTTAGAGTTCAGAATGACACGGATACGAAGCCCATATTAAGCTAGCTCGATTTTCTATAATGTTACAACATTTGAGACTGAAAGAGCTAGGAAAAAGCCTCCAAGTAATCCAATATATCCCAAAATGCGTGATGCTATGCATTATGATTCATTTCTAAGACTTTACTCAAGGAGCACCGATGATCAGTTTAGAATAATCAATTTAAACGGCCGCTCAACTAGACATGTCTGCACTTAATCGTCTTTAACATTTGAGTCAGAGTTAAGAATGACACGAATCAAACGCCTATGTTCAGCTAGCTCAATTTTCTCTACTGTAGCCACATTTTAGATCGAAAGAGCTACGAAAAAACCTCCAAGTAATCCACTGTATCCCAACTGCGTGATACGATGCATTATGCTTCATTTATAATCCATTACTCAAGGAGCACTAATGATCAGTTTAGAATGATCAATTTTACAATCCTATCAACTTGATATGTATGCACTAAATCATCTTTAACTTTTGAATTTGAGTTCAGAATGACACATAATGCATTATGCTTGATTTATACGCCGTTACTCAAGGAGCACCAATGATTAGTTTATAATGATCAATTTAACTGGCCGATCAACTTGACATGACTGCACTAAATCGTCTTTAACTTTTGATTCAAAGTTCCGAATGACACGAATCCAACGTCCACGTTAAACTAGCTAAATTTTCTATATTCTGATAAAATTTATAACTGAAATCGCTATGACAAAGCCTCCAAGTAATCCATTGTATCTAAAACTATGTGATGCCATGCATTATGCTTCCTTGTAAACCTTTTCTCAAGGAGAACCAATGATCAGTTCATAATGATCATTTTAACTAGCTGATCAACTTGTCATGTCCGCACAAAATTGTCTTTAACTTTTGTTCTAGTACCAAAAATGACACGAATCCAACACCACGTTAAGCTAGCTCAATTTTCCTTATTGTGAAAACATTTGAGATTGTAAAAGCAAGACAAAGCATTAAAGTAGTCTAATCAATCCTAAGCTGCGTGATGCCATGCATTATGCTCCATTTATAAGCCTTTACTCAAGGAGCTCCAATGATCAGTTTAGAATAATCAGTTTAGAATGATTATTTTAATTGGCCGATCAACTTGACATGTCCGCACTAAATTTGTCTTTAGTTTTGATTAAGAGCTCAAAAGAACATGAATCCAACGCCTACGTTAAGCTAGGTCAAGTTTCTATATTCTGAGAGACTTTATGATCGAAATAGCTATGACAAAGCCTCCATGTAATCCAATCTATCCCAAACTGTGTGATGACATGCATTATGCTTCATTTGTAAACCTTTGTTCAATGAGCACAAATGATCTGTTTATAATGAGTATTTTAACTAGCTGATCAACTTGTCATGTCCGCACAAAATCGTTTTCACATTTGATTTAGTACTCAAAATGATATGAATCCAACACAGACGTTAAGCTAGCTGAATTTTCCATTTTGTGAAAATATTTGAGACCGAAAACGCGAGAGAGAGCAACAATATATACCAAACTGCGTGATGCCATGCATTACACTTCGTTTATAAGCTTTTACTCAAGAAGCAGAAGTGATATGTCTTGAATTATCATTTTTAACTCGCCGATCAAATTGACATGTCCGCACTAAATCGTCGTTTTCTATTGATTTATAGTTCAGAATGACACGAATCCAACGTCCACGTTAAGCTATCTCAATTTTATATATTGTGACAAAATCTAAGACCGAAATAGCTACGACAAGGCCTCCAAGTAATCCAATCTATCCCAAACTGCTAGATCCCGTGCATTACGCTTGATTTATATGCATTTACTCAAGGAGCACCAGTGGTCAGTTTAGAATGATCAATTTAACAGCCGATAGACTTGACATGTCGGCACTAAATTGTTTTTAACTTTTGATTCAGAGTTTAGAATGACACGAATCCAACAGCCACGTTAAGCTAGCTCAATTTTATATAGTGTGACAAAATTTAAGACCAAAATAGCTACGAAAAAGCCTCCAAGTATTCCAATCTATCCCAAACTGTGTGATGTCATGCATTATGCTTCATTCGTAAACCTTTACCCAATCAACACCAATGATCAGTTTAGAATGATCATCTTAACTAGCTGATCAACTTGACATGTCCGCACTAAATATTTTTTAACTTTTGATTCTGAGTTCAGAATGACACGAATCCAACGCCCACATTAAGCAAGCTCAATCTTCAATATTGTGACAAAATTTAAGACCGAAACAGCTACGAGAAAGCCTCCAAATAATCCAATCTATTTGAAACTGCACGATGCCATTTTTTATGCTTCATTTTTAAACCTTTGCTCAATGAACACCAATTAACAGTTTAGAATGATCATTTTAACTAGCTGATCAACTTGACACGTGCACACTAAATCGTTTTAACTTTTGATTCAGAATTCAGAATGACACAAATCCAACACCCACATTAAGCAAGCTCAATTTTCTATATTGTTACAAAATCTAAGACTGAAATAGCTACAACAAAGCCTCCAAGTAATCCAATCTATCCCAAACTGCGCGATGTCATGCATTGCACTTCATTTGTAAACCTTTGCTCAATGAGTACCAATTATCAGTTTAGAATGATCCGTTAAAATGGCCGATCAACTTGAAATGTCGGTGCTAAATTGTTTTTAACTTTTTATTCAGAGTTCAGAATGACAAGAATCCAATGACCATGTTAAGCTAACTCAATTTTCCATATTGTGGCAACATTTGAGACTGAAAGGGCTATGACAAAGCCTCCAAGAAATTCAATCTATCCCAAACTCTGTGATGCCATGCATTATGCTTCATTTGTAAACCTTTCCTCCATGAACACCAATGATCATTACAGAATGATTATTTTTACTAACTGATCATCTTGACATGTCCGCTCTAAATCGTCTTTAGCTTTTGATTTAGAGCTCAAAATAACATGAATCCAACGCCCACGTTAAGCTTGCTCAATTTTCCATATTGTGACAACATTTGAGACTGAAAAAGCTAGACATAGTCTAAAAGTAATCCAATCTATCCTCAAATGCGTGATGCCATGCATTATGCTCTATTTATAAGCCTTACTCAAGTAGCACCAATGATCAGTTTAAAATGATCATTTTAAGTGGCTGATCAACTTGACATGTCCGCACTAAATCGTCCGTAGCTTTTGATTTAGATTTCAGAATGACACGAACACAATGCCCACGTTAAGCTAGCTCAACTTTCAATATTGTGCCAACATTTGACACACAAAGAGCTAGACAAATCCTCAAAGTAATGCAAACTATCCTAAACTGCGTTATGCCATGCATTATAAGCCTTTACTCGAGGAGCACAAATGATCACTTTAGAATGATCATTTTAGCTAGCCGATTGACTTGACTTGTGGGCACTAAATAGTGCGTAAATTTTCATTTAGATTTCAGAATGACACGATTCCAACGCCCAGGTTAATCTAGCTCAATTTTCAATGTTCTGTCAAAATTTAAGACCGAAATATCTACGATAAAACCTCCAGGTAATCAAATCTACCCCAAACTGCGTGATGTCATGCATTATGTTTCATTTATAAGCCCTTCCTCATGGAGCACCGATGATTAGTTTAAAATAATAATTTTAACTTCCCGATCCTTCCCGATCAGCTTGACATGTCCGCACTAAATTTGTCTTTAACGTTTAATTTAGAGCTCAAAATGACATGAATCGAACGCCTACGTTAAGCTAGCTCAATTGTCTATATTTTGAGAAATTTTTAGACTGAAATAGCTATGGCAAAACCTCCAAGTAATCCAATTTATCCCAAACTGTGTGATGCCATGCATTATGCTTCATTTGTAAGCCTTTGCTCAATGAGCACCAATGATCAGTTTATAATGATCATTTTAACTAGCTGATCAACTTTTCATGTCCGAACTAAATCGTCTTTAACTTTTCACTTACTATTCAAACTGACATGAATCCAACATCCACGTTAAGCTAGCTCAATTTTCCATATTTTGAAAACATTTGAGACCAAAAAAGCTAGAGAAAGCCGCAAAATAATCCATTCTATCCTAAACTGCGTGATGCCATGCATTATGTTTCATTTGTAAACCTTTGCTTAATGAGCACCAGTGATCTGTTTAGAATGATCAATTTAACTGGCCGATCAACTTGATATGTATGTAGTAAATTATCTTTAACTTATTGGATTCCAGAATGACACGATTCCAACGTCCACGTTAAACTAGCTCAATTTTCTATGTCTTGTTAAAATTTAGGACCCAAATAGCTACGATAAAACCTCCAGGTAATCCAATCTATATTGACATTGGAAAATCAAATAAGACCTATCTTGACCTACAAGGCAAGTGTGAGCAATTTAATTCATGGAGGGAAACAAAAATTCAGTTTGAATAACCAGGGAAAATGAGAAAAGTAGGGAAGTTTTTATTTAAAATAGTTAATATGGTGATATAGCTGCCTTGGGAGAAGAATCACAGTGACAAGGACATGTCCATGCTGCACACAGCCTTGGTAACCACACCAAACAGTCATGACTGCTGCACATAGCCTTGGTAACCACACCAAACGGTCATAAGATTGTTTGCAGCTCCTCCTCTCTCTTCCCATCGGTTGTCAACAAGCTCCTCCTCTATTCAAGCTCATCTACAAGTTTAATTCTGAATTGTTTTGTGGTCACATTGTAAATCCTCTATAAAAGGGCTGTAAATACTCAATGTATAAGTTAACTCTTCGGAGATTCTTCTCCATAAGTCTGAACATTTCTTATTTTCCCATGTTTTTTCTTTGAGTTTCTGGGTTCAATTCTTCACATTTCTCGTCTCTAATCTCAATATTTTTACAATCTATCCCAAACTGCGTGATTTCATGCATTATGTTTCATTTATAAGCTCTTACTCAAGAAGCACCACTGATCTGTTTAGAATGATCATTTTAACAGGATGATAAACTTGACATATCTGCACTAAATTGTCTTTAACTTTTAATTTATAGTTTAGAATAACATGAATCCAACACCCTGTTAAGCTAATTCACTTTCCTATATTGTGACAAAAATTAAAACCGAAATAGCTACGTCAAAGCATCCAAGTAATCCAATCTATCCCAAACTGCGTGATGTCATGCATTATGTTTCATTTGTAAACCTTTGCTCAATGAGCACCAATTATCAATTTAGAATGATCATTTTAACTATCTGATCAATTTGACGTCTCCTCACTAAATCGTCTTTAACTTTTGATTTAGAGCTCAAAATGACATGAATTCAATGCCCAAGTAAAGCTAGCTCAGTTTTCTATATTGTGATAAAATTTATGACCAAAATATCTACGGCAAACGCTTCAAGTAATCTACTCTATCCCAAACTGCGTGATACCATGCATTATGCTTCATTTACACACCTTTACTCAATGAGCACCAATGATCAGTTTAAAAAGATCATTTAACTAGCAGATCAAATTGACATGTCCACACTGAATCGTCATTACTTTTAATTTAGAGCTCAAAATGAGATGAATTCAACTCTCACGTTAAGTTAGCTCAATATTCCATAGTGTCACAATATTTGAGACTGAAAGGGTGCGAGAAAAACTCCAAATAATCCAATCTATCCCAAACGGCGTGATGTCATGCATTATGCTTCATTTATATGCCTTTACCCACTGAGCACCAATGATCAGTTTAGAATGATCATTTTAACTAGCTGATCAACTTACATGTCAGCACTAAATCATCTTTAACTTTTAATATAGAGCACAAAATGAGATGAAGCCAATACCCCGTAAAGCTATTTCAATTTTCGTTATTGTGACATTTGAGACTGAAAGAGCTACAACAAAGCCTCAAAGTAATCCAATATATTCCAAGTAGCGTGATGCCATGCATTATGCATAATTTGTAAACCTTTTCTCAATGAGTATAAATGATCAGTTTAAAATGTTCATTTTAACTAGCTGATCAAGTGGACATGTACGCACTAAATTGTCCATAGCTTTTGATATACATTTCAGAATGACACGAATCCAACGCCCAAGTAAAGCTACCTCAATTTTCATATTAAGACCAAAATAGCTACGATAAAACCTCCATGTACTCTAATCTATCCCAAACTCCATGATGCCATGCATTATACTTGATTTATACGCCTTTACTCAAAGAGCACAAATGATCAGTTTAAAATGATCATTTTAACTAGCAGATCAAGATGAGATGTCTTCACTAAATCGTCTTCAACTATTAATGTTGAGTTCAAAATAACATGAATCCAACGCCCACGTTAAGTTAGCTCAATGTTCCATAATGTGACAATACTTGTGACTGAAAGAGCTTTGACAAAACGTCCCGGTAAGCCAATATATCCTAAACTGTGTGATGCCATGCATTGCATTTTCTTTATAAGCCTTTATTCAAGGAGGACTAATGATCAGTTTAGAATGATCATTTTAACAGGCCGATCAACTTCACATGTCCGTACTAAATCATCGGTAAATTTTGATTTAGAGTTTAGAATGACATAAATCCAATGCCCACGTTAAGCTAGTTCAAATTTCTATATTGTGACAAAATTTAAGAACAAAATAGCTATGACAAAGCCTCTAAGTAATCCAATCTATAACAAACTGCATGATGTCATGCATTCTGCTTCATTTATACACCTTTATTCAATGAGCATTAGTGATCAAATTAAAATGATCATTTTAACTAGCTGATCAACTTGACATGTCCACACTAAATCCTCTTTAACTTTTAATTTAGAGCTCAAAATGACATGAATCCAACGCCCACGTTAAAATAGCTCAATAGTCCATATTGTGAAATATTTGAAACTCAAACACCTATGACAAAGCCTCCAAGTAATCCAATCTATCCCAAACTGCGTGATGGCATTATTCTTCATTTGTAAACCTTTGCTCAATGAGCACCAATGATCAGTTTCGATTGTTCATTTTAACTAGCGGATCAAGTTGACATGTACGCACTAAATCATCCATAGCTTTTGATTTACATTTCAGAATGACACGAATCAAAGGCCCAAGTAAAGCTAGCTCAATTTTTTATATTGTGACAAAATTTAAGACAGAAATATCTCCAACAAAGTGTCCAAGTAAACCAATCTATCTCAGGCTGCGTGATGCCATACATTATGCTTTATTTATAGACTTTGACTCAATAAGCACAAACGATCAGTTTAGAATGATCATTTGAACTAGCAGACCAAGTTGACATGTCCGCACTAAATCGTGTTTAACTTTTAAATTAGAGTTCAAAATGACATTATTCCAATGCACACGTTAAGTTAGCTAAATATTCCATATTGTGACTATATCCGTAACTTTTGATTTAGAGTTCAGAATGACACGAATCCAGTGCCCACTTTAATCTAGCTGTATTTCAATATTGTGACAAATTTTAAGATTGAAATCGCTATGAAAAGGTCTCCTAGTAATCCAATCCATCCAAAACTGAATTATGTCATGCATTATGCTTTATTTATATGCATTTACTCAATAAGAACCAATGATCAGTTTGGAATTATCATTTTAACTAACAGATTAAGTTGACATGTCTGCACTAAATCATCTTTAACTTTTAATTTAGAACTCAAAATGAGATGAATCTAACGCTCACGCTAAGCTAGCTCAATTTTCCATATTGTGACAACATTTGAGACTGAAAGAGCTACAACAAAACGTCAAAGTAATCCATTGTATCCCAAACAGCATGATGCAATGCATTATGCTTCATTTGTAAACCTTTGCTCAATGAGCACCAGTGATCAGTTTCGATTGTTCATTTTAACTAGCTGATCAAGTAGACATGTCCGCACAAAATCTTTTGTAACATTTGATTTACATTTCAGAATGACACGAATCCAACGTCAAAGTAAAACATGATCAATTTTCTATATTTTGACAAAATTTAAAACCAAAAGCGGCACGACAAATCCTCCAAGTAATCCAATCTATACCAAGCCACGTGATGCCATGCATTATGCTTCATTTATACGCCTTTACTCAATGAGAACAAATGATCAGTTCAGAATGATCATTTTAACTAGTAGATCAAGTTTAAATGTCCGCACTAAATCGTTTTCAAGTTTTAATTTGGAGTTCAAAATGACATGAATCCAATGCCCACCTTAAGTTAGCTCAATATTCCAATTGTTACAATATTTGAGACCAAAAGAGCTACGACAAGAGCTCCAAGTAATCCAATCTATTGTTACAATATTTGAGACCAAAAGAGCTACGACAAGATCTCCAAGTAATCCAATGTATCCCAAACTGCGTGATGTCATGCATTACGCTTTGTTATAAGCCTTTACTCGAGGATCACTGAAGATCAGTTTAGAATGATCATTTTAATTGGCCGATCAACTTGACATGTCCGCACTAAATTGTCTAACTTTTGATTTAGAGTTTAGAATGACAGGAAACCAATGCCCATGTTAAGCTAGCTCAATTTTCAATATTGTGAGAAATTTAAGATTGATATAGCTATGAAAAAGCCTCCTAGTAATCCAATCTATCCCAAACTGCATGATGCCATTCATTATGTTTTATTTATACGGCTTTACTCAATGAGAACCAGTGGTCAGTTTAGAATGATCATTTTAACTAGCATATCAAGTTGACATGTCCGTAGTAAATCGCATTTAACTTTTAATTTAGACTTCAAAACCCATATGTCTAATGCCCATGTTAACTTAGCTCAATATTCCATATTGTGATAATATTTGAGACTGAAAGAGGTATGGCATAGCCTCCAAGTAATCCAATCTATCCCAAACTATCTGATGCCATGGATTACGCTTCATTTATAAGCCTTTACTCAAGGAGCACCAATGATCAGTTTAGAATGATCATTTTATCTGGTTGATCAACTTAACATGTCCGCACTAAATCGTCCGTAACTTTAGATTTTGGGTTTAGAATGATACGAATTCAATGCGCACATTAAGCTACATCAACTTTCTATATTGTGACAACATCTAAGACTGAAAGAGATACGGCAAAGCCTCCAAGTATTAAAATGTATCCCAAACAACATGATGCCATGCATTATGCTTCATTTATAAGCCTTTACACAAGAAGCACCAATGATCAGATTAGAATGATAATTTTATCGGGTCGATCAACTTTACATGTGCGCACTAAATCATCCATAAATTTTATTTAGAGTTAAGAATGACACGAATCCAATGCTCATATTAAACTAGCTCAATTTTACATATTGTGACAACATTTGAGACTGAAAGAGCTACGAAAAAACCTCCAAGTAATCCAATGTATCCCAAACTGCGTGATGCCAAACATTATGCTTCATTTATATGCCTTTACTCCAGGAGCACCAATGATCAGTTTAGAATAATCATTTTAACTAGCCGATAAACTTAACATGTCCGCACTAAATTGTTCTTAACTTTTGATTTAGACTTTAGAATGACACAAATCAAACGTCAACGTTAAGCTAGGGAAATTTTCTATATTGTGACAACATTTGAGACTAAATGAGCTATGACAAAGCCTCCAAGTAATTCAGTGTATCCCAAAATGTGTGCATTATGCTTCATTTATAAGCCTTTAGTCAAGGAGCACCAATGATCAATTTCGAATGATCAATGTAACTGGCCGATCAACTTGACATGTCCGCACTAAATCGTCTTTAACTATTGATTTAAAGTTCAGAATGATAGGAATCCAACGCCACCGTTAAGCTAGCCCAATTTTCTATATTGTGACAACATTTAACCCCTAAATAGCTACGAGAAAGCCTTCAAGTAATCCAATCTGTTCCAAACTGCGTGATGCCATGCATTATGCTTCATTTATACGCCTTTTCTCAAGAAGCACCAAGGATCAGTTTATAATGATCATTTTAACTAGCTGATAAACTTGATATGTCTGCATTAAATTGTCTTTAACTTTTGATTTAGAGCTCAAAATATCATGAGTCCGACTCCCACGTTAAGCTAGCTCAATTTTTGATATTCTGACACTATTTGAGACTAAAAGAGCTACGAAAAAGCCTCTATGTAATCATATGTATCCTAAACTGCGTGATGCCATGCATTATGTTTCATTGATAACCCTTTACTCAAGGAGAACCAATGATCAATTTAGAATGATCATTTTAACCGGCTGATCAACTTGACATGTCCACCCTAAATCGTCCGTAATTTTTGATTTAGAGTTCAAAACGACACAAATCCAATGTCCACATTAAGCTTGCTCAATTTTTAATATTGTGACAAAATTTAAATCTGAAATAGCTACGAAAAACCCTCCTAATAATCCAATTTATCCCAAACTACGCGATACCATGCATCATTCTTCAATCAACTTGAAATGTCTGCAATAAATGGTACATAACTTTTGATTTAGAGTTCAGAATGACATGAGTTCAACACCCACGTTAAGCTTGCTCAATTTTCCATATTGTGTAAGCATTTAAGGCTGAAAGAGCTACGAAAAAGATTCCAGGTATTCCACTGTATCCCAAAATGCGTGATGTCATGCATTATGCCTCGTTTATATGCCTTTACTTATGGAGCACCAATGATCAATTTAAAATGTTCATTTTAACTTGCCGTTGAATTTGACATGTACACACTAAATAATCCTTAAATTTTGATTTAGAGTGTAGAATGACAGGAATCCAATGCCCACATTAATCTAGCTCAATTTTCCATATTGTGACAACATTTGAGACTGAAAGCGCTACGACAAAGCGTCCAAGTAATCCAATGTATCCAAAACTGCATGATGTCATGCGTTATCCTTTATTTATAAGCCTTTACTGAAGAATCACTAATGATCAGTTTAGAATGATCATTTTGACTGCCCAATCAAATTGAAATGTCCGCAAAAAATCGTCCCTATATTTTTTATTTAGAGTTCACAATGACACGAATCCAACACCTACGTTAAGGTAGCTCAATTTTCCATATTGTGACAGCATTTGAGAGAGAAAGAGCTACGAAAAAGTGTCCAAGTAATCCAATGTATCCCAAACTGTGTGATGCCATGCATTAAAGTTCTTTTATAAGCCTTTACTTAAGAAGCGCAATGATTAGTTTAAAATGATCAGTTTAACTGGCTGATTAATTTGACATGTCCGTACTAAATCATATGTAGCTTTTGATTTAGAGTTCAGAATAACACGAATCCAACATCCACGTTAAGCTAGCTCAATATTCCATATTGTGACAACATTTGAGACTGAAAGAGCTACGGTAAAGCCTTTAAGAAATCCTATGTATCCCAAACTACGTGATGCCATGCATTATGATTCATTTATAACCCTTTACTTAAGGAACACCAATGATCAATATAGAATGATCATTTTAACAGACCGATCTACTTGACATATTCACACTAAATCGTTCGTATTTTTTATTTAGAATTCAGAATTATACAAATCCAACGCCCATGTTAAGCTAGCTCAATTTTCCATATTGTGACCACATTTGCGACTAAAAGAGCTACGAAAAATCCTTGAAGTAATGTAATGTATCCCAAACTGCGTGATGCCGTGCATTATGCTTCATTAATAAGCCTTTACTCAAGGAGCACCAATAATCAGTTTAGAATGATCATTTTAACTGGCCGATCAAATTGACATGTCCGCACTAAATCATCCATAACTTTTGATTTAGAGTTTAGAATGTTACGAATTCAACGCCCAAGTTAAGCTAGCTCAATTTTCTATATTATGACAACATTTAGGACTGAAAGAGCTACGACTAAGCCTCCAAGTAATCCAATGTATCCTAAACTGTGTGATGCCATGCATTATGTTTCATTTATAAGCCTTTACTCAAGGAATTTAGAATTATCATTTTAACTTGCCGATCAACTTGACATTTCCGCACTAAATCGTATTTAACTTTTGATTTAGAGTTCAGAATGACACGAATCAAACGTCCACGTTAAGCTAGCTTAATTTTCCATATTGTGACAACTTTTGAGATGGAAAAAGCAGTTAAAAATCCTCCAGGTAATCCAATTTATCCCAAACTACGTGATGCCATCCATTATACATCATTTATAAGCCTTTACTTAAGGAGCATAATGATCATTATAACTGGCCGATCAATTTGGCATGTCCGCTTTAAATTGTCAGTAACTTTTGATTTAGAGTTCAGAATGACACGAATCAAATGCCCATGGTAAGCTTTGTCAATTTTCCATATTGTGACAACATTTGAGATTGAAATAGCTACGACAAAGCCTCCAAGTAATCCAATGTATCCCAAATTGTGTGATGTCATGCATTATGCTTTATTTTTAAGCCTTTACTCAAGAAGCACCAATGATCAATTTAGAATGATCATTTTAACAGGCTGATCAATTTGACATGTCCAAACTAAATCGTTCGTAACTTTCAGAATGACACGAATCCAATGTCCAGATCAAGCTAGCTCAATAATCCATATTTTGAAAAAAATTGAGACTGAAAGAGCTACGAAAAAGCCTTCAAGTAATCCAATGTATCCCAAACAACAGGATGCCATACATTATGCTTCATATTTAAGTCTTTACTCAAGAAACATCAATGATCAGTTTAGAATCATCTTTAACTTTAATTTAGAGCTCAAAATGACATGGGTCCAACGCCCACGCTAAGCTAAATCAATTTTCCATATTGTGACAACATTTTAGACTGAAAGAGTTACGAAAAAACCTCCAAGTAATCAATCCCAAATTACCTGATGCCATGCAATATGCTTCATTTATAAACCTTTACTTTAGGAGCAACAATGACCAGTTTGGAATGATCATTTCAACTTGTCGACCAACTTGACACGTTTGCATTAAATCGTGCGCAACTTTTCATCTAGAGTTCAAAATGACACGAATCCAACGTCCACGTTAAGGTAGCTCAATTTTCTATATTCGGACTACCTTTGAGACTGAAAAAGCTACGACAAAGCCTACAGTAATCCAATGTATCCCAAACTGCGTGATGCCATGCATTATGCTTCATTTATAAGACTTTACTCAAGGAGCACCAATGATCAGTTTAGAATGATCATTTTAATTGGCCGATCAGCTTGACGTGTCCGCACTAAATCGTCGGTTACTTTTGATTTAGAGTTGAGGATAACATGAATCCAACACCCATGTTAACACAGCTCAATTTCCAATATTTTGACAAAATTTAAGTTTAAAAAAGGTACGACAAAGCCTTCAAGAAATCCAATCTATCCCAAACTATGTGATGCCATGCATTATTCTTCACTTATAAGCATTTACTCAAGGAGCACCAATGATCAATTTAGAATGATCATTTTATCTGGTCGATCAACTTAACATGTCCACACTAATCATCTGTAACTTTTGATTATTGTTCAGAATGATAAGAATTCAACGCACTAAATCATCTTTAACTTTTGATTTAGAGCTCAAAATAACATGAGTCCAACTCCCATGTTAAGCTAGCTCAATTTTCCATATTATGACAATATTTGAGACTGAAAGAGATACGAAAAATCGTCCAAGTAATACAATGTATCTTATACTACGTGATGCCATCCATTATGTTTTATTTATTACCCTTTAGGGAGCACCAATGATCCGTTTAGAATGATCAATGTAACTGGTTGATTAACTTTACATGTCTGCACTAAATCCTCTGTAATTTTTTATTTAGAGTTCAAAATGACACAAATCCAACATCCACATTAAGCTAGCTCAATTTTTAATATTGTGACAAAAATTAAATCAAAAATAGCTACAACAAAGCCTCCAAGTAATCCAATCTATCCAAAACTACGTGATGACATGCATTATGCTTCATTTATAAGCCATTACTTGAGGAGCGCCAATGATCAGTTTAGAATGATCATTTTAACTGGCCGATCAACTTGAAATGTGTACACTAAATCGTCCATAACTTTTGATTTAGAGTTGAGAATGACATGAATCCAACGGCCACGTTAAGCTTGCTAAATTTTCCATATTCTGACAGCATTTAAAAGAAAAACAGTTACGAAAAAGCCTGCAGATATTCCACTGTATCCCAACTGTGTGATGCCTTGCATTATGCCTCGTTTATAAGCATTTACTTATGGAGCACCAATGATCAGTTTAGAGTCATCATTTTAACTGCCCGATGAATTTGACATGTCCGCACTAAATCATCCGTAAATTTTGATTTAGAGTTTAGAATGAAAGGAATCCAACGCCCACGTTAAGCTAGCTCAATTTTCCATATTGTGACAACATTTGAGACAGAAAGAGCTACGACTAAACCTCTAAGAAATACAATGTATCCCAAACTTCGTGATGCCATGCGTTATGCTTCATTTATATGCCTTTACTCAAGGACCACCAATGATCAGTTTAAAATGACCGTTTTAACTAGCTGATCAACTTGACATGTCCGCACTAAATCATCTTTAACTATTGATTTAGAAATAACATGAGTCCAACTCCCACGCTAAGCTAGCTCAATTTTCCGTATTGTGACACTATTTGAGACTGAATGAGCTACTAAAAAGCCTCCATGTAATCCAATGTATCCTAAACTACGTGATGCCATCCATTATGTTTTATTTATAACCCTTTACTCAAGGAGCACCAATGATAAGTTTAGAATGATCAATGTAACTGGGCAATCAACTTAACATGTCGGTAAGTTCTGATTTAGAGTTAAAAATGACACAAATCCAACATCCACATTAAGCTTGATCAATTTTTAATATTGTGACAAAATTTAAATCCGAAATAGCTACAACAAAGCCACCAAGTAATCCAATCTATCCAAAACTATGTGATGCCATGCATTATGCTTTATTACTTCAGGATCGCCAATGATCAGTTTAGAATGATCATCTTAACTGGCCGATGAATTTGACATATCCGCACTAAATCATTTGTAAATTTTGATTTAGAGTTCAGCATGACACTAATCAAACGCCCACGTTAACCTAGCTCAATTTTCCATTTTGTGACAACATTTGAGACAGAAAGAGCTACAATAAAACCTCCAAGAAATCCAATGTATCCCAAACCCTCCATGCATTATGCTTCATTTATATGGCTTTACTCAAGGAGCACCAATGATCAGTTTAGAATGATCATTTTAACTGGCCGATCAGGTTGACATGTCCGCACTAAATTGTCTGTTACTTTTGATTTAGAGTTCAGAATGAGACGAATCCAACACCCACGTTAACCTAGCTCAATTTCCAATATTATGACAAAAACTAAGTCTACAACAGCTACGGCAAAGCCTCCAACTAATCCAATCTATCCCAAACTATGTGATGCCATGCATTACGCTTCATTTATAAGCCTTTACTGAAGGAGCACCAATGGTTAGTTTAGAATGATCATTTTATCTGATCGATCAATTTAATGTTCGCACAAAATCGTCTGTAACTTTATATTTACAGTTCAGAATGATACGAATCCAACGCGCACATTAAGCTACCTCAATTTTCTATATTGTGACAACATTTAAGACTGAATTAGCTACGACAAAGCCTCCAAGTAATCCAATGTATCCCACACTATGTGATGCCATGCATTATGCTTCATTTATAAGCCTTTACTCAAGGAGCACCAATGATCAGTTTAGAATGATAATTTTATGTGGTCGATCAACTTAACATGTCCGATCTAAATCATTTGTAAATTTTGATTTAGAGTTTAGGAAGACACGAATCCAACGCCCATATTTATCTAGATCAATTTTCTATATTGTGACAACATTTGATACTGAATGAGTGATGACAAAGCCTCCAAGTAATCCAATGTATCCCAAACTGTGTGATGCCATGCATTTGGCTTCATTTATAAGCCTTTACTCAAGAAGCACCAATGAACAATTTAGAATGATCATTTTAATTGGCTGATCAACTTGAAATGTCCAAACTAAATCGTACACAACTTTTTATTTAGAGTTCATAATGACATGAATCCAACGCCCTGTTAAACTAGCTCAATTTTCTATTTTGTGAAAACCTTTTAGACTGAAAAAGCTACATTAAAGCCTCAAATTAATCCAATGTATCCCAAACTATATGATGCCCTGCATTATTCATTTATAAGCCTTTACTAAAGGAGCACCAATTCAATTTAGAATGATCAATGTAACTGTCCGATCAACTTGACATGTCTGGACTAAATCGTCAGTAACTATTGATTTAGAGTTCAAAATGACTTGAATCCAATGCGAACGTTACGGTTGCTCAATTTTCTAGATTGTGACAAAATTTAAGACCGAAAAAGCTATAAGAAAGCCTCCAAGTAATCCAATCTATTTCAAACCTTGTGATGCCATGCATTATGTTTCATTTATACGCCTTTACTCAAGGAGCACCAATGATCTCTTTAAAATCATCATTTTAACTAGTTGATCAACTTGACATGTCCGCACTAAATCATCTTTAACTTTTGAATTAGAGCTCAAAATAACATTAGTCCAACTCCCACGTTAAGCTAGCTCAATTTTCCATATTGTGACACCGTTTTAGAATGATCATTTTAACTGGCAGATCAACTTGACATGTCCGCATTAAATCGTCCATAATTTGTGATTTAGAGTTCAAAATGACACAAATCCAACGTTCACATTAAGCTACCTAAATTTTCTAGAATGTGACAAAATTTAAGACCGAAAGAGCAACGAGAAAGCGTCCAAGTAATCCAATCTATCCCAAACTGCGAGATGCCATGCAATATCCTTCATTTATAAGGCTTTACTCAAGGAGCACCAATGATCAGTTTAGAATGATCATTTTAACTGGCAAATCAACTTGACATTTCCGCACTAAATCGTCGGTAACTTTTGATTAAGAGTTTAGAATGACACGAATCCACCACCCACGTTAAGCTAGCTCAATTGTGTATATTGTGAATACATTGAGAATAAAAGAGCTACGACAAAGCGTCAAATAATCCACTGTATCCCAAACTGTGTGATGCCATTCATTATGCTTCATTTGTCCACCTTTACTCAAAGAGCACCAATGATCAGTTTAGAATGATCATTTTAACTGGCCAATCAACTTGACATGTCCTTACTAAATCGTCCGTAACTTTTGACTTAAAGTTCAAAATGACATGAATCCAACCCCACTTTAAGCTAACTGTATATTGTGACAAAAGCTAAGACCGAAATAGCTACGACAAAGCCCCCAAGTAAGCCAATCTATCTACACTGCGTGATGTCAAGCATTATGCTTCATTATAAGCCTTTACTCAACGAGCACCAATGATCAATTTAGAATGATCATTTTAACTGGCCGATAAACTTGACATGTCCGCACTAAATCGTCTTTAAATTTTGATTTAGAGTGTAGAATGACACGAATGCAACGCCCATGTTAAGCTAGCTCAATTTTCTATATTGTGACATTTGAGACTGAAAGAGCTACCACTAAGCATCCAAGTAATCCAATGTATCCCAAACTGTGTCAAGCCATGTATAATGCTTCATTTATAAACCTTTACTTAAGGAGTACCAATGACCAATTTAGAATGATCATTATAATTGGCCGATCAAATTGACATGTCCTTACTATATCGTCCATAACTTTTAATTTAGAGTTCAAAATGACACGAATCAAATGCCCACGTTAAGCTAGCTCAGTTTTCCATATTGTGACATTATTTCATACTGAAAGGCTACGAAAAACCCTCCATAATCCAATCTATCCAAAACTACGTGATGCCATGCATTATACTTCATTTATAAGCCTTTACTCAAGTAGCACCAACGATCAGTTTAGAATGATCATTTTAATTGTTCGATCAACTTGACATGTCCGCACTAAATCACTTTAACTTTTGATTTAAAGCGCAAAATGGCATGAGTCCAACACCGATATTAAGCTAGCTCAATATTACTTATTGTGACAACATTTGAAACTAAAATAGTTATGAAACGCCTCCAAGTAATCCAATGTATATCAAACTGCGTAATACCATGCTTTATGCTTCATTTATAAGCCTTTACTCAAGAGCAACAATGATTAGTTTAGCATGATCATTTTAACCGCCCGATCAACTTGACATGTCCGCACTAAATCGTCTTTTAACTTTTGATTTAAAGTTCAAAATGACATGAATCCAGCGTCCACCTTAAGCTAGCTCTGTTTTCCATGTTGTGACAACATTTGAGACTGAAAGAGCAACAAAAAAAGCCTCCAACTAATCTAATCTATGCCATGCATTATGCTTCATTTATAAGCCTTTCAGTTTCGAATGATCATTTTAACTGGTCAATCAACTTGACATGTACGGACTAAATCATCCGTAATTTTTGATTTAGAATTCAGAATGACACAAATCTAACCCCCACGTAAGGCTAGCTCAATTTTCCTTATTGTGACAACATTTGGGACTGAAAGAGCTACGAAGAAGCGTCCAAGTAATCCAATGTATCGCAAACTGCGAGATGCCATGCATTATGCTTCATTTATAAATATTTACTTAAGGAGCACAAATGATAACTTTAGAATGAAAATTTTAACTGGCCGATCAACTTGACATGTACGCACTAAATCGTACGTAACTTTTGATTTAGAGTTCTGAATGGCACGAATCCAAAGCTCATGTTAAGATAGCTAAATTGTCCATATTGTGACAGCATTTGATACTGAAAGAGCTACGAAAAAGCCTCCAAGTAAACCAATGTATCCTAAACTGCATGACGCCATGCATTATGCTTCATTTATAAACTTAAGGAACACCAATGATCAGTTTAGAATGAAAATTTTAACTGGCCGATCAACTTGGCATGTCCATTCTAAATAATCCGTAACTTTTGATTTAGAGTTCAAAATAACACGAATCCAATGCTCACCTTAATCTAGCTCAATGTTCTATATTGTGAAAAGATTTGTGCCAGCAAGAGCTACTAAAAAGCCTTAAAACTAATCCAATCTATCCCAAATTGTGTGATGCCATGCAATATCCTTCATTTATAAGCCTTTACTCAAGGAGCACCAATAATCAGTTTAGAATTATAATTTTAACTGGCCAATCAACTTGAAATTTCCGCACTAAATGGTCGGTAACTTTTGATTTAGAGTTTAGAATGACACGAATCCAACACTTAAGCTAGCTCAATTGTGTATATTGTGACAACATTTTAGACTAAAAGAGGTACGACAAAGCGTCAAGTAATCCAATGTATCCCAAAGTGCGTGATGTCATGCATTATGCTTCATTTGTCCGCCTTTACTCAAAGAGCACCAATGATCAGTTTAAAATGATCATTTTAACTGGTTGATCAACTTGACATGTCCACACTAAATCATCCGTAAGTTTTGATTTAGAGTTCAAAATGAGATAAATCCAAGATCCACGTTAACTCAATTTTGTATATTGGGAAAAAAGCTAATTCCAAAATAGCTATGACAAAGCCCCCGAGTAAGTCAATCTATCTAAACTGCGTGATGTCAAGCATTATGCTTCGTTATAAGCCTTTACTCAACGAGCACCAATGATCAGTTTAGAATGATCATTTTAACTGCCCGATCAACTTGACATGTCCCCACTAAATCTTCTCTAACTTTTGATTTAGAGTTTAGAATGACACGAATCACCAACGCCCATGTTAAGCTAGCTCAATTTTCTATATTGTGACAACATTTGAGACTGAAAGAGCTATGACTAAGCCTCCAAGTAATCCAATATATCCCAAACTGCGTGATGGTATGCATAATGCTTCATTTATAAACCTTTACTTAAGGAGCACCAATGATCAGTTTAAAATGATAATTTTAACTGGCCGATCAACTTGACTTGTCCGCACTAAATCATTCGTAACTTTGTATTTAGAGTTCAGAATGACACGAATATAACCCCCACGTTCAGCTAGCTCAATTTTCTATATTGTGGCATCATTTGAGAGTGAAAACGTTATGACAAAGCCCCCAAGTAATCCAATGTATCCGAAACTGCGTGATGCCATGCATTTTGCTTCATTTGTACGCCTTTACTCAAGGGACACCAATGATCACTTTAGAATGATCATTTTAACTGGCCGATCAGCTTGACATATCCGCACTAAATCATCCGTCAGTTTTGATTTAGAGTTCAAAATGAGATGAATCCAACGCTCACGTTAAGCTAACTCAATTTTCCATATTCTGAAAACATTTGAGACTGAAAGAGCTACGAAAAAGCCTCCAGGTAATCCAATGTATCCTAAACTGCGTGATGCCATGCATGATGCTCTATTCAAAAGCCTTTATTCAAGGAGCACCAATGATCAGATAAGAATGATCAATTTAACTGGCCGATAACCCTTACATATCAACACTAAATCGTTTGTAACTTTTGATTTAGAGTTCAGAATGATACTAATCTAACCCCCACGTTAAGCTAGCTAATTTTTCAATGTTGGGACAACATCTCAGGCTCCAAGAGCAATGACAAAGCCTCAAGTAATCTAATGTATCCCAAACTCCGTGATACCAAGCATTATGCTTCATTTATAAGCCTTTAGTCAAGGAGCACCAATGATCAGTTTAAAATGATCATTTTAAATAGCCGACCAACTTGACAATTCCGTAGTAAATCATCCGTAACATTTGATTTAGAGTTCACAATTACACAAATCTAACCACCACGTTAAGCTAGCTGAAATTTATATATTGTGACAACATTCAAGACCTAAAGAGCAATGACAAAGCCTCCAAGTAATCTAGTGTTTCCCAAACTGCGTAATGCCATGCATTATTCTTCATTTATAAACCTTTACTCAAGGAGCACCAATGATATGTTTAGAATCATCATTTTAAATGGCCGACCAACTTGACATGTCCGCACTAAATCGTCCGTAACTCCTGATTTAGAGTTCAGAATAGCACGAATCTAACCCCCACGTTAAGATAGCTCAAATTTCTATATTGTGATAAAATTTGAGACAGAAAGAGCTACGACAAAGCCTCCAAGTAATCCAGTGTATCCCAAACTGCGTGATGTCATGCATTATTCTTCATTTATAAACATTTACTTAAAGAGCACCAATGATCAGTTTAGAATGATCATTTTAACTGGTCGATCAAATTGACATGTCCGCACTAAATCACCTGTAATTTTTGATTGAGAATCCAAAATGACATGAATCCAACGCCCACGTTAAACTAGTCCAATTTTCTATATTGAGATAGAATTTAGGACGGAAAGAGGAGTAGCAAAGCCTCCAAGTAATCCAATCAAACTGCATGATGTCATGCATTATGCTTCATTTATAAACTTTTACTTAATGAGCACCAATGATCAGTTTAGAACGAAAATTTTAACTCGCTGATCAACTTGACATGTCCGCACTAAATCTTCCATAAACTTTTGATTTAGAGTATAGAATGGCACGAATACAATGCTCATGTTTAGCTAGCTAAATTTTCCGTATTGTGATAGCATTTGAGACTGAAAGAGCTACGAAAAAGCGTACAAGTAATCCAATGTATCCTAAACTGCGTGACGCCATGCATTATGTTTCATTTATGAACCTTTACATAAGGAGCACCAATGTTCAGATTAGAATGAAAATTTTAAATGGCCGATCAACTTGACATGTCCGTACTAAATCATCCGTAACTTTTGATTTTAGAGTTCAAAATAACACGAATCCAACACTCACCTTAAGCTAGCTTAATATTTCATATTGTGAAAAGATTTGAGACTGGAAGAGCTACTAAAAAGCCTCCAACTAATCAAATTTATCCTAAACTATGTGATGCCATGCATTATGGTTTATTTATATGCCTTTACTCAAAGAGCACCAATGATCAGTTTAGAATGATCAGTTTAGAATGATCACTAAATCGTGCGTAACTTTTGATTTAGAGTTTAGAATAACACGAATCTAATGCCCACATTAATTTTCTATATAATGAAAATATTTGAAACTAAAAGAACTGCCACAGAGCCTTCAAATAATCCAATCTATCCTAAATTGCGTGATGCCATGCATTATGCTTCAGTTATAAGACTTTACTGAACGAGCAGTAATGATCACTTTAGAATGATCATTTTAGAATGGTCACTTTAACTAGCCGATCACCTTGACATGTCCGCACTAAATTTTCCTAAATTTTTTGCTTACATTTCCGAATGACACAAATTTAACGCCCACGTTAAGGTAGCTTACTATTCTATATTGTGAAAAAATTAAAGACCAAAATAGATACGATAAAGCCTCCAAGTAATCCAATCTTTCCCGAACTGCATGATGCCATGCATTATGCTTCATTTTAAAAATTTTACTCAAAGAGCACCATTAATTAGTTTAGAATGAAAATTTTAATTCGCCGCTAACCTTGACATGTGCACACTAAATCGTTTGTAACCTTTGATTTAGAGATCAGAATGACACGAATCCAACACCCACGTTAAGCTAGCTCACTTTTCAATATTGTGACAAAATTTAAAACCGAAATAGCTACGACAGAGCCTCCAAGTAATCCAATGCATCCCCAACTGTGTGATGCCATGCATTATGCTTTATTTATAAGCGTTTAATCAAGGAGCACCAATGATGAGTTTAGAATGATCATTTTAACTAGCCGATCAACTTGACATGTTTGCACTAAATCATCTTTAGTATTTGATTTAGACCTCAAAATGACTTGAATCCGACGTCCACCGTAATCTAGCTCAATTTTCAATATGTGACAACATTTGAGACTGAAAGAGTTACGACAAAGCCTCTAAGTAATCCAATCTATCCCAAACTGCGTGATATCGTGCATTATGCTTCATTTGTAAACCATTGCTCCATGAGCACC
Source organism: Pugionium cornutum (assembly GCA_018901935.1). NCBI lineage: Eukaryota > Viridiplantae > Streptophyta > Magnoliopsida > Brassicales > Brassicaceae > Pugionium > Pugionium cornutum. Next base: position 23,688,937 of record CM032159.1, read on the forward strand.
AATGATCAGTTTAGAATGATCATTTGAACTAGCAGATCAACTTGACATGTCCGCACTAAATCGTTTTTAACTTTTGATTTAGATCTAAAAATGACATGAATCCAACAGCCACGTTAATCCAACTGAAGTTTCTATATTGTGACAACATTTGAGACTAAAAGATCTATGACAAGGCCTCTAAGTAATCCAATGAATCCCAAACTGCGTGATGTCATGCATTATGCTTCATTTGTAAACCTTTGCTCAATGAGCACCAATGATCAGTTGAGAATGATAATTTTAACTAGCTGATCAACTTGAAATATACGCACTAAATCGTTTTCAACATTTGATTTAGAGCTCAAAATGACATGAATCCAATGGCTATGTTAATTTAGCTCAACTTTCAATATTGTGACAAAATTAAGACATGAAGAGCTACGACAAAGCCTCCAAGTAATCCAACGTATCCCAAACTGCGTGATGCCATGCATTGTGCTTCATTTATAAGCCTTTACTCAAGGAGAACCGATGATCTGTTTAGAATTATCAGATTAGAGTAATAATTTTAACTGGCCAATCAACTTGACATTCCGCACTAAATCGTCCGTAACTTTTGATTTAGAGTTTAAAATGACATGAATCCAATGCCCACGTTAACCTAGTTCAATATTCTATATTGTGAGAAAATTTAAGACAGAAATAGTTACGAAAAAGCCTCCAAGTAATCCAATTTATCCCAAATTGCGTGATACCATGCATTATGCTTCATTTGTATACTTTTCCTCAATCAGTACCAATGATCAGTTTAGAAAGATAAACTTGACATATCCGCACTAAATCGTCCGTAACATCTGATTTAGAGCTCAAAATGAAATGAATCCAATGCCCACTTAATCTAGCTCAATTTTCAATATTGTGACAACATTTGAGACTAAAGGAGCTACGACAAAGTCTACAAGTAATCCAATGTATCCCAAACAGCGTGATGGCATGCATGATGCGTCATTTATAAGCCATTACTCAAGGAGCACCAATGCTTCATTTTATTTGGCCAATACACTTGACTTGTCCACACTAAATCATCCGTAATTTTTGATTTAGAGTTCAGAATGACACGAAACAAATGCCAACGTTAAGCTAGCTCAGTTTTCTATATTGTAATTAAATTTATGACAGACATAGCTAAAACAAAACCTCCAACTAATCCAATATATCCCAAACTGCGTGATGCCATGCATTATGCTTCATTTATAATCGTTTACTCAAGGAGCGCCAATGATGAGTTTAGAATGATCATTTTAACTAGCTGATCAACTTGACATGTCTGCACTAAATCGTCTTTAATATTTGATCTAGAGCTCAAAATGGCATGAATCCAACACCCACCTTAATCTAGCTCAATTTTCAATATTGTGTCAACATTTGAGAGCGAAGTAGCTATGAAAATGTCTCCAAGTTATCCAATATATCCTAAACTGCTGGATAAACATGCATAATGCTTCATTTGTAAACCTTTACTCAATGAGCACCCATGATCTGTTTAGAATTATCATTTTAATTACCTGATAAAATTGAAATGCCCAGACTAAATCGTCCTTAACATTTGAGATAGAGCGAAAAATAACATGAATCCAACGCCCACGTTAATCTAGCTCAATTTTCAATATTTTTACTACATTTGATATTGAAAGAGCTACCATAAAGTCTCCAAGTAATTCAATGTATCCCAAACTGCGTGATGCCCTACATTATGCATCATTTCTAAGCCTTTACTGAAACAGCACCAATGATAAGTTTAGAATGATCATTTATCTGGCCAATGAACTTGACATGTCCACTCTAAATCGTCCCAAACTTTTGATTTAGAGTTCAGAATGACACGAATCAAACGCCCATGTTAAGGTAGCTCAATATTCTACATTGTGACAAAACTTATGACCGAAATAGCTACCACAAAGCCTCCGAGTAATCCAATCTATCCCAAACTGCGTGATGCCATGCATTATGCTTCATTTGTAAAGCTTTGCTCAATTAGCACCAACGATCAGTTTAGAATAAGCATTTTAACTAGATGAACAACTTAACATCTTCACACTAAATCGTCTTTAACATTTGATTTTGCGCTCAAAATGACATGAATGCAACGCCCACGTTAATTTAGCTCAATTTTCAATATTGTGACAACATTTGACTCTGAAAGAGCTAAGACAAAGCCTCCCATAATCCAATCTATCCCAAACTAGGTAACGCCATCAATTATGCTTCATTTGTAAACCTTTTCTCAGTGAGCACTAATATTCAGTTTAGAAAGCTCATTTTAACTAGCTGATCAACTTGACATGTCCAGACAAAATCGTCTTTATTATTTGATTTAGAGCTCAAAATGATATGAATCGAATGCCCACATTAATCTAGCTCAATTTTCAATATTGTGACAACATTTGAGACTGAAAGATCTATGACAAAGCCTCCAAGTAATCCATGTATCCCAAACAGCATGATGCCCTGCATTATAGGCCTTTACTCAAAGAGCACCAATGATCATTTTAGAATTAGGATTTTAACTGGCCGATCAACTTGACAAGTCTGCACTAAATCGTCCGAAACTTTTGATTTACAGTGCCGAATAATACGAATCCAGTGCCCATGTTAAACTAGCTCAATTTCCTATATTCAGACTAAATTTAAGACCGAAATAGCTACGACAAAGACACCAAGTAATCTAATCTATCCCAAACTGATGGATGTCATGCATTATGCTTCATTTGTAAATCTTTGCTCAATGAGCGCCAATGATCAGTTTAGAATGATCATTTTAACTAGCTGATTAACTTGACATATCCTGTCTATATCATATTTAACATTTGAATTAGAGCTCAAAATGACATTAATCCAACACCCATGTTAATCTATCTCAGTTTCCAATATTGTGACAACATTTGAGATTGGAAGAGATATGATAAAGCCTCCATTTATAAGTCTTTACTCAAAGAGCATCAATGATCAGTTTAGAATGATAAATTTAAGTGGCCGATCCACTTGACATTCCACACTAAATTGTTTGAAACTTTTGATTTAGAGTTCAGAATAACACGAATCCAATGCCCACGTTAAGCTAGCTCAATTATCTTAATTATGATTAAATTTAAGAGCTAAATAACTATGATAAAGCCTCCAAGTAATCCAATGTCTTCAAAACTGCGTGATGCCATGCATCCTATACTCCAGGAACACCAATGATCAGTTTAGATTGATCATTTAGACTGGCCGATAAACTTGACATGTCCGCACTAAATTGTCTGTAATTCTTGATTTAGAGTTCAGAATGACACGAATCCAACATCCACATTAAGCTAGCCCAATATTCTATATTGTGACAAAATTTAAGACAGAAATAGCTACGAAAAAGCCTCCAAGAAATTCAATCTATAACAAACTGTGTGATGCCATGCATTATGATTCATATGAAACCTCTACTTAATGAGCACCAATGATCAGTTTAGAATGATCATTTCAACTAGCTGATCAACTTGACATGTCCGGACTAAATCGTCTCTGATTTAGAGCTCAAAATTACATGTATCCAACACCCACCTTAATCTACCTTAATTTTCAATATTGTGAAAACATTTCAGAATAGTCTCAAAAAGCTACGACAAAGCTTCCAAGTATTCGAATGTATCCCAAACTCTGTCATGCCATGCAGTATGCTTCATATATAAGCCTTTACTCAAGCAGCACCAATGATTAGTTTAGAATTATAATTTTAATTTCCCGAACAATTTGACATGTCTGCATTTAATCATATACAACTTTTTATTTAGAGTTCAGAATGACACAAATCCAACGCTCAGGTTAAGCTAGCTCAATTTTCCATATTGTGATTAAATTTAAGACCGAAATAGCTTTGACAAAGCCTCCAAGTAATCCAATCTATGCCAAACTGCTGGATTCCATGCAATATGCTTCCTTTGTAAACCTTTGCTCAATGAGCACCAATGATCATTGTAGAATGATCATTTTATCTAGCTGATCACTTGACATATCCGGACTAAATCGTCTTTAACATTTGAGTAAGTCCTAAAAATGACATGAATCCATCACCCACGTTAATCTACCTCAATTTTTAATATTGTGATAACATTTGAGTGTGAAAGAGATATGACAAAGCCTCCAATTAATCCAATGTATCCAAAATTGTGTGATGCCATGCATTATGCTTCATTTATACGTCTTTATTCAAACGGCAGCACTAATCAATTTAGAATTATCATTTTAACTGACCGATCAACTTCACATGTATGCCATAAATCGTCTGAAGCTTTTCATTTAGAGTTCAGAATGACACGAATCCAACGCCCACATTAAGCTTGCTTAATTTTCTATATTGTGATTATATTAAAGACCGAAATAGCTATGACAAAGCCTGCAAGTTCTTCAATCTACCCCAAAAGTGTGATGCCATGCATTATGCTTCATTTGTAAGCCTTTGCTTAATGAGTACCAATGATCAGTTTAGAATGATCATTTTAACTATCTGATCAACTTGACATGTCCGGACTAAATCGTCTTTACTATTAGAATTATAGCTCAAAATCACATGATTCCAACGCCCACCTTAATCTAGCTCAATCTTCAATATTCTAACAACATTTATGATTAGTCTCAAAAAGCTACGACGAAGCTTCCAAGTAATCCAATCTATCATATTGGGCCAACATTTCAGACTGAAAGAGTTACGACAAAACCTCCAAGTAATATAATGTATCCCAAACTACGTGATGCCATGCATTATGCTTCATTTATAAGCCTTAGTTTAGTCAAGGAGCAACAATGATCAATTTAGAATTATCATTTTAATTGGTCGATCAATTTGACATGTCCGCACTAAATCGTTTGAAAATTTTGATTTAGAGTTAAGAATGGCTAGAAACCAACGCCCACATTAAGCTAGCTCAATTTTCTGTATTGTGGTTATATTTAAGACCGAAATAGCTACGACAATGCCTCCAAGTAATCCAATGTATCCCGGACTGCTGGATGCCATGCATTATGCTTCATTTGTAAACCTTTACTCAATGAGCACCAAGATCAGTTTACAATGATCATTTTAACTTACTGATCAACTTGACATATCTGGACTAAATCGTCTTTAACATTTTAGTAAGACCTAAAAATTATATGAATCCAACGCCCACATTAATATAGCTCAATTTTCAATATTTTGACAACATTTGAGACTTGAAGAGCTACGACAAAGCCTCCAAGTAATCTAATGTATCCCAAAATACGTGATACCATGCATTATGCTTCATTTATAAGCCTCTACTCAAAGAGCACCAATGATTAGTTTAGAATGATAAATTTAAGTGGCCGATCAACTTGACTTGTCTGCACTAAATTGTTTGAAATTTTTGATTTAACGTTCAGAATGACACGAATCCAACGCCCATGTTAAGCTATCTAATTTTTCTTTATTGTGATTAAATTTAAGAGCGAAATAGTTAGGACAAAGCCTCCAAGTAATCCAATGTATTCCAAACTATGTGATTCCATGCATTTTGCGTCATTTATTAGCCTTTACTCAAGGAGCACCAATGATCAGTTTAGATTGATCATTTTAATTAGTTGATCAACTTGACATGTCCACACTAAATTGTCCGTAACTTTTGATTTAGAGTTCAGAATGACACGAATCTAACGCCCACTTTAATTTAGCTCAATATTCTGTATTGTGACAAAATTTCAGACTGAAATAACTACAAAAATGCTTACAAGAAATCCAATCTATCACAAACTGCATGATGCCATGCGTTATGATTTTTTCGTAAACCTTTGGTCAATGAGCACAAATGATCTGTTTACAATGATCATTTTAACTAGCTGACCAACTTGACATGTCCAGATTAAATCATATTTAATATTTGAATTAGAGCTCGAAATCAGATGAATCCAACGCCCACCTTAATCTAGCTCAATTTTCAATATTGTGATAATATTTCTGAATGGTCTCAAAAAACTACGAAATATCTTGCAAGTAATCCAATGTATCCCAATCTACATGATGACATGCATTATATTTCATTTATAAGTATAAGAGATAAGGAGCACCAATGATCAGTTTAGAATTATCATTTTAATGGACCAATCAACATGATATGTCCGCACTAAATCGTTTGAAACTTTTGATTTAGAATTCAAAATTACTAAAATCCAACGCCCACATTAATCTAGCTCAACTTTCTATATTGTGATTAAATTTAAGACCAAAATATCTATGACAAAGCCTCCAAGTAATCCAATGTATCCCAAACTGCATGATGCTCATCATTATGCTTCATTTATAAGCCTTTATTCAAAAAGCACCAATGATTATTTTAGAATTATCATTTTAACTGACCGATCAACTTGACATGTCCGCAGTAAATTGTCTTCCACATTTGAGTTAGACCTAAAAATGATATGAATTCAACTCCCACGTTAATCTAGCACAATTTTAAATATTGTGACAAAATTTGAGACTGAAAGAGCTACGAAAAAACCTCCAAGTAATCCAATCTATCCCAAACTACATGATGCCATGCATTATGCTTCATTTATAAGCCTTTACTCAAGGAGAACTAATGATCAATTTAGAATGATCATTTTAACTGGCGGATAACCTTGACATGTCCACACTAAATTATCTGTAACTTTTGATTTAGAGTTCACAATGACACGAATCCAACAGCCACTTTAAAGTAGCTCAGTATTCTACATTATGATAAAAATTTAAGATGAAACAGCTACGATAAAGCCTCCAAGTAATCCAATCTATCACAGACAAGATGATGCCATGCATTATGCTTCATTTATAACCCTTTAGTCAAGGAGCAACAAAGATCAGTTTAGAATTAACATTTTAACGGGCCGATCAACTGGACTAAATCGTTTGAAACTTTTGATTTAGAGTTCCGAATGACTAGAATCCAACGTCCACATCAAGTTAGCTCAAGTTTCTATATTGTAGTAGAATTTAAGACCGAAATAGCTATGTAAAACTCTCCAATTGATCCACTGTATCCCAAACTGTTGGATGCCATGCATTATGCTGAATTTGTAAACTTTTGCTAAATGAGCAACAATGATCAGTTTAGAATAATCATTTTAACGAGCTGATCAGCTTGATATGTCCGGACTAAATCATATTTAATATTTGATTTAGAGCTCAAAATGACATGATTCAAGCGCCCACCTTAATCTAGCTCAATTTTCAATACTGTGATGTCATTTTAGAATAGTCTCAAAAAGCTAGGACAAAGCCTACAAGTAATGCAATGTATCCCAAACTGCGTGATGTCATGCATTATGCTTCATTTATAAGTTTTTACTAAAGGAGCACCCATGACCAGTTCAGAATTATCGTTTTAACAGGCATATCAACTTGACATGTCCACACTAAATCGTCTAAAACTTCTCATTTAGTGTTCCGAATGACACGAATCCAACCCCCACGTTAAGCTAGCTCAGTTTTCTATATTGTGATTAAATTTAAGACCGAAATAGCTATGGCAAAGGCTCCAAGTAATTCAATCTATCCCAAACTCCTAGATGCCATTCTTTATGCTTCATTTGTAAACCTTTGCTGTATGAGCACCAATGATCAGTTTAGAATGATCATTTTATCTAGCTGATCAACTTGACATGTCCGGACTAAATCGTATTTAATATTTGACTTAGACCTAAAAATGACATGAATCCAACGACCACGTTAATCTAGCTCAATTTTCAATATTGTGACAACATTTGTTACTGAAAGAGCTACGACAAAACCTCCAGGTAATCCAATCTATCCCAAACTGCGTGATACCATGCATTATGCTTCATTTATAAGCCTTTACTCAAGGAGCATTAATGATCAGTTCAGAATGATCATTTTAACTGGCCGATCAACTTGACATGTACGCACGAAATTATCTGTAACTTTTGATTTAGAGTTGAAAATGACACGAATCCAACACCTAGTTTAAACTAGCATAGTATTGTGTGTTGTGACAAAATTTAAGATAAAATAGCTACGATAAAGCCTACAAGTAATCCAATCTATCACAGTCTACGTGATGCCATGCATTATGCTTCATTTATAAGCCGTTAGTCAAAGAGCACCAATGACCAATTTAGAATTATAATTTTAACGGGCTGATCAACTTAACATGTATGCACTAGAATCCAACACCCACATTAATCTAGCTATATTTTATATATTCTGGTTTAATTTAAGACCGAAATAGCTACGAAAATCCAACACCCACATGCAGTATGCTTCATTTATAAGTCTTTACCAAGGAGCACCAATGATCAGTTTAGAGTTATCATTTTAACTGGCCGATCAACTTGACATGTCCGCACTAAATCGTTTGAAACTTTTGATTTAGAGTTCAGAATGACAAGAATCCATCGCCCACATTAAGCTAACTCAATCTCCTATACTCTGATTAAATTTAGTACCAAAATAGTTACGAAAAAGCGTCCAAGTAATCCAGTCTATCCCAACTGCGGGATGCCAAACATTATGCTTCATTTGTAAACCTTTGCTCAATGAGCACCAATGATTAGTTTACAATGATCATTTTAACTAGCTGATCTACTTGACATGTCGGACTAAATCGTCTTTAACATTTGAGTTAGACCAAAAAATGATATGCATCATACGCCCACTTACTCTAGCTGAATTTTCAATATTGTGACAACATTTGAGACTAAAAGAGCTACAACAAATCCTCCAAATAATCCAATGTATCCCAAACTGCGTGCCATGCATTATGCTTCATTTATAAGCCTTTACTCAAGGAGCACTAATGATCAGTTTAGAATGATCATTTTAACTGGCCGATCAACTTGACATGTCCGCACTAAATTATCCGTAACTTTTGAATTAGAGTTTAGAATGACACGAATCCAATGTCCACATTAAGGTACCTCAGTATTCTATATTGTGAAAAAATTTAAGATGAAATAGCTGTGACAAAGCCTTTGAGTAATCCAATATATCACTGACTGCGCAATGCAATGCATTATGCTTCATTTATATACCTTTGCTCAATGAGCATGAATGATCAGTTTAGAATGATCATTTTAACTAGCTGATCAACTTGACATGTCTGGACTAAATCTTCTTTAATATTTAAATTAGAGCTCAAAATCACATTAATCCAACGCCCACCTTAATCTAGCTCAATTTTCAATATTGTGACCACATTTCAGAATAGCCTCAAAAAGCTATGACAAAGCTTCAAAGTAATCCAATGTATCTCAAACTGCGCGATGCCATGCATTATGCTTTATTTATAAGCCTTTACTCAAACAACACCAATGATCAGTTTAGAATTATCATTTTAACTGGCCGATAAACTTGGCATGCCCACACTAAACCATTTGAAAATTTTGATTTAGAGTTCAGAATGACAAGAATCCATCGCCCACATTAAACTAGCTCAATTTTCTATACTGTGATTAAATTTAAGACCAAAATAGTTACGAAAAAGCCTCCAAGTAATCCACTCTATCCCAAACCACTGGATGCCATGCATTATGCTACATTTGTAAACCATTGCTCAATGAGCACCAATGATTAGTTTACAATGATCATTTAAACTAGCTGATCTACTTGATATATCCGGACTAAATCGTCTTTAACATTTTTGTTAGACCTAAAAATGATATGAATCCAACGCCCATGTTAATCTAGCTGAATTTTCAATATTATGACAACATTTGAGACTGAATGATCTACGACAAAGCCTCCAAGTAATCCAATGTATCCCAAACTTCGTCAAGCCATGCATTATGCTTCATTTGTAAACCTTTGCTTAATGAGCATGAATGATCATCTTAGAATGATCATTTTAACTAGCTGATCAACTTGACATGTCTGGACTAAATCATCTTTAATATTTGCTTTAGAGCTCAGAATGACATGATTAATTTGTACAAAATTATGACAGACTATTGGGGAACAGAAACATCTACCGAGAGGAGTACAAAATCCTCTCATAACCGCAACTCCGCTCGGGATGGTCTTGGCCCGCATAAACATTTATCGGGCCAAAAATCCTATATTCAGGTCCAGTAGGAAATGGTAAGTCAAAATTTTTTTTATTTAATTAACATTTTTGGTAGCAATTAAATAATATTTTGATATTTGTGAAGGAACATAATTTGGGACGACCAGTCTCAATAGGTGAGGTCTTCTTTATAAAGACTCACACAAGACCGGATGGTTCATATGTAGATTTTAAAGGAAAAAAAAATCTGTGAAGCATACGAATGAAACATCCAAGAGAAGATGGCGATCGTGGAGGTCGATCCAACAGAAACATCTGATGGAACCTCCCGTCCAATTGAGCTGACTCAAGAACAGAAGAATGAGATCTTCCTTCAGGTAAAAAAAATTTTTCAAAGTTTTTTCTTTTAACATATTTTTGTAATTAATTAAATAATTAAATTTATTATTTAAATTATGTTTCTGTTATTTTGTAGTCATCTGTTCCGGATGAACGAGGCCGTCTTTATGAACTCGGTAGCCTCAGCCGCGTACAGTCTACGGGTAGACGTACTGGGATACAAACCCATTCACCCGAGTACGTAATGCTTCAAGAACAAAACGCGTTGATTAAAGCACAAAACGCGCAGATTATAGAAAGAAATGAGAGGTGAAAAGCTGAACAAAGAAAACCAGATGAAGATCTCGAGCTTGGAGATGCTCCTCGGGTATGTCCAACGGACAGATCCCGCATTCGCCTCCTATATACAGGATAACGATTGCATAGGGAAACCATCGACGGCTCCGCCCACCATCCCATTTTCGCCATCAGATTTCCAATTTCCGCCACCTGAGAATTAGTTTTTTTTTCATGTATTAAATAATTTTCAATAATAAATTTTATAATTTTAAATTTGTATATCTTTTTATTCAATATTTTATATTAATTAATTCACATATTTTTAATTTAATATTATAATATTTTTAATTCATTAATAAAAATTGGTAAAAAATAAATAATATGAATTTTAAACCAATTACAAGCTATTATATTAATATTTAATATTAAAACATAATAATATAAATTATTTTATTAATAATTCTAATTACAAAATATTAATATTATTATTGAAATTAATTTCCAAAATTATTATTCAAATTTAAATTTACAAATATTATTTTACAATTTTTTTTAAATAATTTAAATATTTTGAAATTAAATTTAAATAATTAATATTATATTTTTTCCAAAATATACGAAATTATTTCAATATTAATAAAAAATATAATATTTTTTAAAAAATCTAATTACGGTGTAGTCGCAAATTAGTCCTAAATCAGTCGCAATTTTTACCACCGATTTGCGACTCCTTCATACATGTGGTCGCATATTAGTCACAAAAAATTGCGACTAATTTGCGACTGCGGTTCTCCTGTAGTCGCAAATCAGTCCCAATTTTTTGTGACTGATTTGCGACTGTGAGAGTTGTGCAGCCGCAAAACAGTAACAAAAAATTATGACTGATTTGCGACTACGAGAGTTGTGCAGTTGCAAAACAGTCACAAAAAATTGTGACTGATTTCGACTGCGGTTCTCCTGTAGTCGCAAATCAGTCACAAAAAAATGTGACTGATTTGCAACTGCGGTTCTCCCGTTGTCGCAAATCAGTCACAAAATTTTGTGACTATTTTGCGACTACATATTTAGCAACCACAAACGTAGTCGCAAAACAGTAGCAAAATTTGTTACGGAAATTCAGTGGCAAATTAGTCGCAAAAATAGTCACCACCTTGTGGTCGCAAATTAGTCTTAAAAGAACCACTATTTCCGTGGTCGCAAATCAGTCGCAAATGTAGATTTGCGACTACTTTTTTTTGCGACTAGTATTTTGCGACCACTTCACGTGGTCGCAAATTGCATGTTTTCTTGTAGTGTTGACATGTTGGATTAAATCGTCTTTTACATTTGAATTAGACCTAAAAATTATATGAATCCGACGCCCACGTTAATCTAGCTGAGTTTTCGATATTGTGACAACGTTTGAGACTGAAAGAGCTACAACAATGCCCCCCCCCCCCAAATAATCCAATGTATCCCAAACTGCGTGATGCCATGCATTATGCTTCATTTTTAAGCCTTTACTCAAGGAGCACTAGTGATTAGTTTAGAATTACTCAAGGAGTACATTTTAACTAGTGATTAGTTTACAATTATCATTTTAACTTGACATGTCTTCACTAAATTATTCGTAACTTTTGATTTAGAGTTCAGAATGACACGAATTCAACGTCCACTTAAATCTACCTAAGTATTCTATATTGTGACTAAATTTATGATGAAATAGCTGCGACAAAGACTCCAAGTAATCCAATATATCACACACTGCGTAATGCAATGCATTATGCTTCATTTGTAAACCTTTGCTTAATGACCACGTATAATCAGTTTAGAATGATCAGTTTAGAATGATCATTTTAACTACCTGATCAAATTGACATGTCCAGACTAAATCGTCTGTAGTATTTGAATTAGAGCTCAAAATCACATGAATCCAATGCCCACCTTAATCTAACTCAATTTTCAATATTGTGACAACATTTCACGATTACATGCATTATGCTTCATTTATAAGCCTCAAAATGTTATGACAAAGCTTCCAAGAAATCCAATTTATCCCAAATTGCGCGATGTCATGCATTATGCTTCATTTATAAGCCTTTACTCAAGCAACACCAATGATCAATCCAAAATTATCATTTTAACTTGCCGATAAACTTGACATGTCCACACTAAACCGTTTGAAACTTTTGATTTAGAGTTCAGAATGACAAGAATACATCGCCTACATTAAACTAGCTCAATTTTCTATATTGTGATTAAATTTAAGACCAAAATAGTTACGACAAAGCCTCCAAGTAATCCAGTCTATCCTAAACTGCTGAATGCCATGCATTATGCTTCATTTGTAAACCTTTGCTCAATGAACACCAGTGATTGGTGTACAATGATCATTTTAACAAGCTGATCTACTTGACATGTCCAGACTAAATCGTCTTTAACATTTGATTTAGACAAAAAAATGATATGAATCCAACGACCACGTTAATCTAGCTGAATTTTCAATATTGTGACAACATTTGAGACTGAATGAGCTACGACAAAGTGTCCAACTAATCCAATGTATCACAAACTTCGTGATGCCATGCATTATGCTTCATTTCTAAGACTTTACTCCAGGATCACTAATGATCAGTTTAGAATGATCATTTTAACTGGTCGATCAACTTGACATGTCGGCACAAAATTATCTGTAACTTTTGATTTAGTGTTCAGAATGACATGAATCCAACGTCCGCATTAAGCTACCTCAGTATTCTATATTGTGACAAAATTTAAGATGAAATAGGTGCGACAAAGCCTCTAAGTAATGCAATCAATCACACATTGGGTGATCCAACGCATTATGCTTCATTTGTAAACCTTTGCGCAATGAGCACCAATGATCAGTTTGGAATAATCATTTTAACTAGCTGACCAACTTGACATGTCTGGACTAAATCGTCTAAAACTTTTCATTTAGAGTTCAAAATGACACGAACCCAACGCCCACGTTAAGCTAGCTCAATTTTCAATATTTTGATTAAATTTAAGACAGAAATAGCTACGACAAAGCCTCCATATAATCCAATGTATCCCAAACTACGTGATGCTATGTATTATGCTTCATTTATAAGCCTTAACTAAAGGAGCACCAGTGATCAGTTTACAATGATCATTTTAACTGGCCGATCAACTTTACATGTCCAAACTATATTGTCCGTAACTTCTGATTTAGACTTTAGAACGGCATGAATCAAACGCCCATTTTAAGCTAACTCAATTTTCTATATTGTGATAAAATTTAAAACCGAAATAGCTACGAAAAAGCATCCAAGTAATCCAATGTATCCTAAACTGCGTGATGCCATGCATTATGCTTCACTTATAAGCCTTTGCTCAATTAGCACCAATGATCAGTTTAGAATGATCATTTTAACTAGCTGATCAACTTGACATGTCCGGAGCACTAATGATCAGTTTATAATGATCTTTTTAACTGGCTGATCAACTTGACATGTCCGCACTAAATTTTCTGTAACTTTAGATTTAGAGTTTATAATGACACGAATCCAACGTCCATTTTAAGCTACGTCGGTATTTTATATTGTGGCAAAAATTTTAATAAGAAATAGCTGCGACAAACCCTCCAAGTAGTCCAATATATCACAGAATGTCTGATGCAATGCATTATGCTTAATTTGTAAACATTTGCTCAATGAGTACCAATGATCAGTTTAGAATGATCATTTTAACTTTCTGATCAACATGACATGTCTGGACTAATTCATCTTTAATATTTGATTTAGAGCTCAAAATGACATGAATCCAACACCCATCTTAATCTAGCTCAAATTTCAATATTGTGACTTCATATCAGAATAGTCTCAAAAGGCTACGACAAAGCATCCAAGGTATCCCAAAAGGTGTGATGCCATGCAGTATGCTTCATTTATAAGCCTTTACCAAGGAGCACCAATGATCAGTTTTAGAGTTATCATTTTAACTGGCCGATCAACTTGACATGTCCGCACTAAATCGTTTGAAACTTTTGATTTAGAGTTCAGAATGACAAGAACCCATTGCCCACATTAAGCTAGCTCAATTTTCTATACTCTGATTAAATTTAGTACCGAAATAGTTACGAAAAAGCCTCCAAGTAATCCAGTCTATCCCAAACTGCTGGATGCCAAGCATTATGCTTCATTTGTAAACCTTTGCTCAATGAGCACCAATGATTAGTGTACAATGATCATTTTAACTTGCTGATCTACTTGACATGTCCAGACTAAATCGTCTTTAACATTTGAGTTAGACAAAAAATGATATGAATCCAACGACCACGTTAATCTAGCTGAATTTTCAATATTGTGACAACATTTGAGGCTGAATGAGCTACGAAAAAGCCTCCAACTAATCCAATTTATCACAAACTTCGTGATGCCATGCATTATGCTTCATTTGTAAGCCTTTACTCCAGGAGCACTAATGATCAGTTTAGAATGATCATTTTAACTGGCCGACCAACTTGACATGTCCGCACTAAATTATCCGTAACTTTTGATTTAGAGTTCAGAAGGACATGAATCCAACGACCGCTTTAAGCTACCTCAGTATTCTATATTGTGAAAAAATTTAAGATGAAATAGGTGCGACAAAGCCTCTAAGTAATGAAATCAATCACACACTGGGTGATCCAACGCATTATGCTTCATTTGTAAACCTTTGCGCAATGAGTACCAATGATCAGTTTAGAATGATCATTTTAACTAGCTGACCAACTTGACATGTCTGAACTAAATCATCTATAATATTTGCTTTAGAGCTCAAAATGACATGAATCCAACGCCCACGTTAATTTAGTTCAATTTTAAATATTGTGAAATCTTTTCAGAATAGTCTCACAAAGCTACGACAAATCCTCCAAGTAATCCAATGTATCCCAAACTGTGTGATGCCATGCATTATGCTTCATTTATAAGCCTTTACTACAAGAGCACCCATGATGACTTTAGAATTATCATTGTAACTGGCCGATCAACTTGACATGTCCGCACTAAATCGTGTGAAACTTTTTGTTTAGAGTTCAGAATGATACGAATATAATGCCAACATTAAGCTAGCTAAATTTTCTATATAGTTATTAAATTTATGACCGAAATAGCTACGACAAAGCATCCAAGTAATCCAATGTATCCCAAACTTCGTGATGCCATGCATTATGCTTCATTTATTAGCCTTTGCTCAATTAGCACCAATGATCAGTTAAGAATGATCATTTTAAGTTGCTGATCAACTTGATATCTCCGAACTAAATCATCTTTAATATTTGATTTAGACCTCAAAATGACATGAATCCAACGCCCACCTTAATCTATCTCAATTTTCAATATTGTGACAACATTTCAGAATAATCTCAAAAAGCTACAACAAAGCCTCCAAGTAATCCAATGTATCCCAAACTGCGTGATGTCATGCATTATGCTTCATTTATAAGCTTTTACTAAAGGAGCACCCATGATAAGTTTAGAATTATCATTTTAAAAGGCCGATAAACTTGTCATGTGTGCAATAAATCGTCTGAAACTTTTCATTTAGAGTTCAGAATTACACAAATCCAATGTCCACCTTAACCTTGCTCAATTTTCTATATTGTGATTAAATTTAAAACCGAAATAGCTATGAAAATCATCCAAGTAATCCAATCTATCCCAAACTGCTGGATGCCATGCATTATGCATCATTTGTAAACCTTTGCTCAATGAACACCAATTATCATTTTATATGATCATTTTAACTAGCTGATCAACTTGACATGTCCGCACTAAATCCAACATAACATTTGACTACAGAATGACACAAATCCAATGCCCACTTTAAGCTAACTCAATTTTCTATATTGTGATTAAATTTATAACGGAGATAGCTACGACAAAACCTCCAAGTAATCAAATCTATCCCAAACTGGTAGATGCCATGCATTATTCTTCATTTGTAAACCTTTGCTAAATGAGCACCAATGATCAGTTTAAAATGATCATTTTAACTAGTTGATCAACTTGTCATGTCTGGACTAAATCGTCTTTAATATTTGAATCAGAGCTCAAAATCACATGAATCCAACGCCCACCTTAATCTAGCTCAATTTTCAATATTGTCACAACATTTCAGAATAGCCTAGAAAGCTACGACAAAGCTTCCAAGTAATCCAATGTATCCCAAACTGCGTGATGTCATGAATTATGCTTCATTTATAAGTCTTTACTCAAAGAGCATCAATGATCAGTTTAGAATGATCATTTTAACTGGCCAATAAACTTGACATGTCCACACAAAATCGTTGATACTTTAGATTTAGAGTTCCGAATGACAAGAATCCGTGTCGCACAATTAAGCTAGCTCAATTTTCTATATTGTGATTAAATTTAAGACCGAAATACTTACGACAAAGCTAGCTGCCATGGACTATGCTTCATTTGTAAACTTTTGCTCAATGAGCACCAATGATTAGTTTACAATGATCATTTTAACTAGCTGACCTACTTGACATGTCCGGACTAAATCTTCTTTAATATTTGCGTTAGACCTAAAAATGATATGAATCCAATGCCCACGTTAATCTAGCTGAATTTTCAATATTGTGACATCATTTGAGACTGAAAGATCTACGACAAAGCCTACAAATAATCCAATGTCTCCCACACTTCGTGATGCCATGCATTATGCTTCATTTATAAGCCTTTACCCCTGGAGCACTAATGATCAATTTATAATGATCATTTTAACTGGCAGATCAATTTGACATGTCCGCACAGAATCGTCTGTACCTTTTTATTCAGAGTTCGGAATGACATGAACCAACGTCCACATTAAACTAGCTCAATATTCTATATGGTGAAAAAAATTAAGACCAAAGTAGCTATGACAAAGCCTCTCAGTAATCATATCTACCCCAAGCTGCGTGATGCCATGCATTATGCTTCATTTCTAACCCTTTGCTCAATGACCACCAATGATCAGTTTAGAATGATCATTTTAACTAGCTGATCAAATTGACATCTCTAGACTAAATCATCTTTAACATTTGATTTAGAGCTTAAAATGACATGAATCAAAAGTTAAAGACGATTTAGTGCGGACATGTCTAGTTGATCACCTAGTTAAAATGATAATTCCAAACTGACTTTGGTGCTCATTGACTAAAGGCGTATAAATGAAACATAATGCATGGCATCACGCTGTTTGAGATAGATTGGATTACTTGGAGACTTTGTCTACTTATTTTGGTCTTAAATTTTGTCACAGTATAGAAATTTGAGCTAGGTTTACTTTGGCGTTGCATTCGAGTCACTCTAAACTCTAAATCAAAAGTTATGGATGATTTGATGCGGACATGACAATTTTAATGGCTAGTTTAAATTATCATTCTAAACTGATCATTGGTGCCCATTGAGCAAAGGATTACAAATGAAGGAAAATGCATGGAATCACACAGTTTAGGATGTATTGGATTACTTGGAGGCATTGGTGTAGCTATTTCGGTCTTAAATTTTGTCAGAAGATATAAAATTGAGCTAGTTTAACATCGGCGTTGGATTCATGTCATTATGAACTCTAAATCAAAAGTTATGGTTGATTTAGTGCAGACATGTCAAGTTGTTTGGCCAGTTAAAGCGATCATTCTAAAATGATTATTCTAAACAATCATTAGTGCTCCTTGACTAAACGCTCATAAATGAAGCACAATTCATGACATCACATAGTTTAGGATAGATTGGGTTACTTGAAGGCTTTGTGGTAGCTCTGTCAGTCTCAAGTGTTGCCACATCATAAAAAATTGACCTAGCTTAACATGGGCATTGGATTCTTGTTATTCTAAAATCTAAATCAAAATTTGAGGAGGATTTAGTTCGTACATGTCAAGATGATGGGTAGTTAAAATGATCATTATAAACTTATCACTGGTGCTCCTTGAGTAAAAGCTTATAAATGATGCACAATGCATGACATCACGTAGTTTGGACACATCGGACTACTTGGAGGCTTTGTCGTAGCTCTTTTAGTCTCAAATGTTGTCAAAATATGGGAAATTGAGCTAGCGTAACGTGGGAGTTGTATTCATGTCATTTTGAGCTCTAAAGGAAAAGATAAAGACAATTTAGTGCGGACATGTCAAGTTGATCAGCTAGTTAAAATGATCATTCTATTCTAATCATTGGTGTTCATTGAGTAAAGGCATATAAATGAAAAATAATGAATGGCATTACGCAGTTTGGCATAGATTGGATTACTTGGAGGCTTTGTCATAGCTATTTTGGTATTAAAATTTGTCACAATATAGAAAACGGAGCTAGCTTTACTTGGGCGTTGGATTCGTGACACTCAAAACACTAATTCAAAAGTTACAGACCATTTGGTACGGATAGGACAAGTTTAATGGCTAGTTAAAATGATCATTATAAATTGATCACTAGTCCTCATTAAGTAAAAGTGTATAAATGAAGCATAATACATGCTATCATGCAGTATGGGATAGATTGGATTACTTGGAGGCTTTGTCATAGCCATTTCTGTTTTAAATTTTGTCACAATATAAAACATTGAGCTACCTTTAGTTGGGCGTTGGATTCGTGTCACTTTGAACTCTAAATCAAAAGTTACGGACGATTTAGTGCGGACATGTCAAGTTGATCGGCTAGTAAAAGTGATTATTCTAAACTGATCATTCTAAATTGATAATTAGTGGTCCTTGAGTAGCATAATAAATGAAGCATAATGTATGGCATCACGCATCTTAGGATATATGGGGTTAGTTGAAGGCTTTATGATAACTCTTTCTGTCTCAAATATCGCCACAATATAGAAAATTGAGCTAGCTTAAAATAGGCGCTCAATTCGTGTCATTCCGAACTCGAAAGCAAAAGTTACAGATGATTTATTGCAGACATTTCAGGTTTATCGGCCAGTTAAAATGATCAATCTAAACTTATCACTGGTGCTCCTTGAGTAAAGCTTGTAAATTAAACATTATTAATGGCATCACACAGTTTGGGATACATTGAATTAGTTAGAGGCTAAGTCGTAGTTCATTCAGTCTCCAAACTTGTAACAATATGGGTAATTGATATAGCTTAACGTGGACATTGGATTCATGTCATTTTGAGCTCTAAATCAAAATTTAAATAAGATTTAATGCGGACATGTCAAGTAATCTGAAGTCTAAACCAAAAGTTACGGATGATTTTATGCAGACATGTAACCTTGATCGACCAGTTAAAATGATAATTCCAAACTGATCATTGGTTCTTATTGAGTAAAAGCATATAAATAACGCATAATGCATGGCATCACGCAGTTTGGGATAGATTGGATTACTTATAGGCTTTTTCGAAGCTATTTTTATATTAAGTTTTGTCACAATATAGAAAATGGACCTAGCTTAACGTGGGCAACTGATTCATGTCATTGAAAACGGCTCTTCCGCTCAGAAACAAAATGTTCCAAATGCTCCTGGAAATTTTTGCTCCCATTGGACTATTCTGAACTCTAAATAAAAAGTTACAGACGTTTTGGTGTGGACATGTGAAGTTTAACGGCTAGTTAAAATGATCATTCTAAACTGATCATTGGTTCTCACTAAGCGAAGGATTACAAATGAAGCAAAATTCATGGCATCACGCTGTTTGGGATAGATTGGATTACTTGGAGGCTATGTCATAGTTATTTCAGTCTTAAATTTTGTCACAATATAGAAAATAGAGCTAGCTTAACATCGTCGTTGGATTCATGTCATTATGAACTCTAAATCAAAAGTTATGGACGATTGAGTGCAGACATGTTAAGTTGTTTAACCAGTTAAAGCGATCATTCTAAATTGATCATTCTAAATTGATCATTAGTGCTTGTTCAGTAAAGGCTTAGAACAGAAACATAATGCACGGTATCCTGCAGTGTGGGATACATTGGACTACTTGGAGGATTTGTCGTAGCTCTTTTAGTCTCAAATGTTGTCACAATATGGGAAATTGAGGTAGCTTAACGTGGGAATTGGATTCATGTCATTTTGAGCTCTAAATGAAAATTTAAAAAGACTTAGTGCTGACATGTCAAGTTGATCACATAGTTAAATTGATCATTCTAAATTGATCATTTGTGCTCATTGCGAAAAGGTTAACAAATGAAGCATAATGCATGGCATCACGCAATATAGGATAGATTGGATTACTTCGAGGCTCTTCTAGCTACTTTGGTCTGAAATTTTATCACAATATGGAAAATTGAGCTAGCTTAACGTGGGCGTTGGTTTCCTGTCAATCTGAACTCTGATTCAAAAGTTAAAGACAATTTAGTGCGGAAATGTCAAACAGATCACTGGTGGTCATTGAGCAAAGGTTTACAAATGAAGCATAATGCATGGCATCACGAATTTTGAGATAGATTGGATTACTTGGAGGCCTAGTCGTAGCTATTTTGGTCTTAAATTTTGTCACAGTATAAAAAATTGAGCTAGCTGTACTTAGGCGTTGGATTCGCGTCATTCTGAAATCTAAATCAAAAGTTACGGATGATTTATTACATACATGTCAAGTTGATCAGCCAGTTAAAATGATCATTCTAAACTGATCATTGGTGCTCATTGAGCAAAAGTTAACAAATGAAGCATAATGCATACCATGACGTAGTTTGGGATAGATTGGATTACTTGGAGGCTTTGCGTATCAATTTCGGTCTTAAATTTTGCCACAATATAGAAAATTCAGATACCTTAACATGGACATTAGATTCGTGTAATCTGAACTGTAAATCAAAAGTTAAAAACGATTTAGTGCGGACATGTCAAGTTGGTCGGCCAATTAAACTGAGCATTCGGAACTGATCATTAGTGTTCATTGAGCAAAGGTTTACAAATGAAGCATAATAAATGGAATCATGAAGTTTGGGATATATTGGATTACTTGGAGACTTCATAGCTATTTCGGTCTTAAATTTTTCATAATATAGAAAATTGAATTAGCTTTATGTGGACGTTGGATTCCCTAATTTCAGAACTCGAAATTAAAATTTACGGACAATTGAGCTAGATTAACGTGGGTGTTGGATTCGTGTCATTCTGAACCCTAAATCAAAAATTTAAGGTGATTTAGTGCGGATACGGTAAATTGATCAGCTAGTTAAATTGGTCATTCTAAATCGATCATTGGTGCTACTTGAGTAAAGGCTTATAAATGAAGCATAATGCATTGCATCACGCACTTTAGAATAGATTGGATTAGTTTGAGTCTTTTTCTAGCTCTTTCAGTATCAAATGTTGTCACAATATGGAAAATTGAGCTAGCTTAATGTGGGCATTGGATTCGTGTCATTTTGAGCTCTAAATCAAAAGTAAAAGACGATTTAGTGCTAACATGTCATACTGATCATTCTAAATTGATCTTTTGTGCTCTTTGAGCAAAGGTTTACAAATGAAGCATAATGAATGGAATCACGAAGTTTGGGATATATTGGATTACTTGGAGACTTTTTCATAACTATTTTGGTGTTAAAATTTTTCATAATATAGAAAATTGAACTAGCTTTTCGTGGACGTTGGATTCCTTAATTTCAGAACTCAAAATCAAAATTTACGGACAATTTAGTGAGGACATGTCAAGTTGAACAGCCAGGTCAAATAATCATTCTAAAGTGATCATTGGTGCTCCTTGAGTAAAGACTTATAAATGAAGCGTAATGCATGGTATAACACAGTTTGGGATATATTGGATTACTTATAGGCTTTTTCGTAGCTATTTCAGACTTAAATTTTGTCACAATATAGAAAATTGAGCTAGATTAACGTGGGTGTTGGATTCGTGTTATTCTGAATCCTAAATCAAAAATTTTAAGTGATTTAGTGCGGATACGTTAAATTGATCGGCCAGTTAAAATGATCATTCTAAACTGATCATTGGTGCTCCTTGAGTAAAGGCTTATAAATGAAGCATAATGCATGGCATCACACATTTTAGGATAGATTGGATTAGTTTGAGTGTTTTTGTAGCTCTTTCACTATCAAATGTTGTCACAATATGGAAAATTGAGGTAGCTTAATGTGGGCATTGGATTCATGTCATTTTGAGGTCTAAATCAAAAGTAAAAGACGATTTACGGCTGACATGTCACATTGATCATTCTAAATTGATCTGTGGTGCTCTTTGAGAAAAGGTTTACAAATGAAGCATAATGCATGGCATCACATAGTTTGGAATAGATTAGATTACTTGGAGGCTTTGTCGTGGCTATTTAGGTCTTAAATTTTGTCACAATATAGAAAATTGAGATATTTTAACGTGGGTGTGGGATTCAGTCTCAAACTGAACTCTAAATCAAAAGTTATAGAGGACATAGTGCGGGCATGTCAAGTTGATCGGCCAGTTAAATTAATCATTCTATACTGATCCTCTAAGCTTTATCTAGCTCTTTTGGTCTTAAATTCTGTCAAAATACGGAAACTTGAGCATTTTTAACGTGGGCGTTGGATTCGTGTCATTCTGAACTCTGAATCAAAAGTTAAAAATGATTTAGTGAGGACATGTCAAACTGATCGGCCAGTAAAATTCATCATTCTAAATAGATAACTGGTGCTCTTTTAGCAAAGGTTTACAAATGAAGCATAATTCATGACATCACACTGTTCGGGATATATTGGATTACTTGGAGGCCTTGTTGTAGATATTTTGGTCTTAAATTTTGTCACAATATAGAAAATTGAGCTAGCTTTATTTGCGCGTTGGATTCGTGTCATTCTGAATCTAAATCAAAAAGTATGGATGATTTATTGCAGACAAGTTAAGTTGATCGGCTAGTTAAAATGATCATATTAAACTAATCATTGGTGCTCCTTGAGTAAAAGATTATAAAGGAAGCATAATGCATGGCATCACGCAGTTTAGGATATATTGGATTACTTTGAGGTTTGTCTAGCTCTTTCAGTCTCAAAATGTTTTCAAAATATAGAAAGTTGAGCTAGCTTTAACTGTACGTTGGATTCGTGTCATTCTGAACTCTAAATTACGTTGGATTCTTGTCATTCTCAACTCTAAATCAAAAGTTATAGACGATTTAGTTACTGATGATATGTCAAGTTCATCGGCCTGTTAATTTGATCTTTCTAAATTGATAATTGGTGCTCATTGAACAAAGGTTTACAAATAAAGCATAATGCATGGCATCACGTAGTTTGTGATAGATTCGATTACTTGGAGGCTTTATGCTAGCTATTTGGGCCTCAAATTTTTTCAAAATATAGAAAGTTGAGCTAGCTATTTGGGCCTCAAATTTTTTCATAATATAGAAAGTTGAGCTAGCTTTACTTGGGCGGTTGATTCGTGTTTTTCTGACCTCTAAATCAAAAGTTAGAGATGATTTACAGCGGACATGTCAAGTTGATCAGCCAGTTAAGTTTATCATTCTGAACTTATCATTGGTGCTCATTGAAAAATGGTTTACAAATAAAACATAATGCCTATCATCACGTAAATTGGGATAGATTGGAATACTTGGAGAATTTGTCGTAGCTTTTTTAATCCCAAATGTTATCACAATATGGGAAATTGAGCTTAACGTTGGCGTTGGACTCATGTCCTTTTGAACTCTAAATCAAAAGTTAAAGACGATTTAGTGCGGACATGTAAAGTTGATCAGCTAGTTAAAAGGATAACTCCAATCTGATCATTGGTGCTCATTGAGTAAAGGCATATAAATAAAGCATAATGCAAGTCATCATGCAGTTAGGGATAGATTGGATTACTTAGAGGCTTTGTCGTAGCTATTTCGATATTAAGTTTTTTCAAAATACAGAAAATCGACCTAGCTTAAGGTGGGCATTGGATTCATATCATTCTGAACTCTAAATCAAAAGTTACGGGCGATTTAGAGTGGACATGTCAAGTTTAACAGCTAGTTAAAATGATCATTCTAAACTGATCATTGGTGCTCATTGAATGAAGGATTAAAAACTGACATTGGTGATTGATTAAAGGCATATAAATAAAGAAAATGCATGGCATCACACAGTTTGGGATAAGATTGGATTACTTGGAGTCTTTGTTGTAGTTCTTTTAGACTCAAATGTTGTCGCAATATGGGAAATTGAGCTAGCCAAACGTGGGCGTTGCACTCATGTCATATTGAGCTCTAAATCAAAAGTTAAAGACGATTTAGTGCGTACATGTCAAGTTGATCCGCTAGTTAAAATGATAATTCCAAACTGACATTGGTTCTCATTGAGTAAAGGCTTATAAATGAAGCATAATGCATGGCATCACGCAGTTTGGGATAGATAGGATAACTTGGAGGCTTTTTCGTACCCATTTCGGTCTTAAATTTTGTCACAATATAGAAAAGTGAGCTAGCTTTACTTGGCCATTGGATTTGTGTCGATCTAAACTCTAAATCAAAAGTTACGGACGATTTGGTGCGGACATGACAAGTTTAATTGCTAGTTAAAATGATCATTCTAAACTGATCATTGGTGCTCATTCAGCAAAGGATTTCAAATGAAGCAAAATGCATGGCATCATGCAGTTTGGGATAGACTGGATTACTTGGTGCCTTTGTCATAGTTATTTCGGTTTTAAATTTTATAACAATGTGGAAAATTGAGCTAGCTTAACGATTTATTGCGGACATGGCAACTTTATTGGCCAGTTGAAGTGATCAATCTAAATTGATCATTCTAAATTGATTATTAGTGCTGCTTGACTAAAGGATAGATTAGGTTACTTGAAGGCTTTGTGGTTGCTCTTTCAGTCTCAAATGTTGTCACAACATAGAAAATTGAGCAAGCTTAACGTGGGTGTTGGATTTAGTGCGTACATGTAAAGCTGATCAACTAGTTAATATGATCATTCTATACTGATCATTGGTGCTCATTGAGTAAAGGTGTATAAATGAAGAATAATGCATGACATCATGCAGTTTGGGATAGATTGGATTACTTGAAGCCTTTGTTATAGCTATTTCAGTCTTAAATTTTATAACAATCTAGAAGAGCTAGCTTTACTTGGGCGTTGGATTAGTATCACTTTGAACTCTCAATCAAAAGTTATGGACGATTTAGTGAGGACATGAAAAGTTGATCAGCAGGTTAAAATTATCATTCTAAACTGATAATTCGTGCTCATTGAGAAAAGGATTACAAATGAAGTATATTGCATGGCATCACACAGTGTGATAGATTGGATTATTTAGAGGCTTTGTTGTAGCTCTTTTAGATTCAAATGTTGTCACAATATGGGAAATTAAGCTAGCCTAACATGGGCATTGAACTCATGTCATATTGAGCTCTAAATCAAAAGTTAAAAACGATTTAGTGCGGACATGTCAAGTTGGTCAGATAGTTAAAATGATAATTCCAAACTGACATTGGTTCTCATTGAGTAAAGGCGTATAAATGAAGCATAATGCATGGCATCACACAATTTGGGATATATTGGATAAGTTGGAGGCTTTTTCTGACCCATTTCGGTCTTAAATTTTATCACAATATAGAAACGTGAGCTAGCTTTACTTGGGCGTTGGATTTGTGTCACTCTAAACTATAAATCAAAAGTTATGGACGATTTGTTGCGGACATGACATGTTTAATTGCTAGTTAAAATGATCATTCTGAACTGATCATTGGTGCTCATTAAGCAAAGCATTTCAAATGAAGCAAAATGCATGGCATCACGCAGTTTGGGATATATTAGATTACTTGGTAGCTTTGTCGTGGTTATTTCGGTCTAAGATTTTGTAACAATGTAGAAAATTGAGCTAGCTTAACGTTGTCATTTAATTCATGTCATTATTAATTCTAAATAAAAAGTTATGGACGACTTAGTGCGGACATGTCAAGTTGATTGGCCAGTTAAAGCGATCTTTCTAAACTGATCATTTAAAATTGATCATTAGTGCTGCTTGACTAAAGGCTTATAAATGAAGCATAATGAATGGCATCACGCAATTTAGGATGGATTGGGTTACTTGAAGGCTTTGTGGTAGCTCTTTCAGTATCAAATGTTGCCACATCAAACAAAACTGAGCTACCTTAACGTGGGCGTTAAATTCGTGTCATTCTGAAACTTAAATCAAACGATACGGAGGATTTAGTGCGTACAGGTCAAGTTGATCGGCTAGTTAAAGTGATCATTATAATTTTATCACTGCTGCTCCTTAAGTAAAGGCTTATAAATAAAGCACAATGCATGGCATCATGCAGTTTGGGACACATTGGACTACTTGGAGGCTTTGTCATAGCTCTTTTAGTCTCAAATGTTGTCACAATATTTGAAATTGAGCTAGCTTAACGTGGGCGTTGGATTCATGTCATTTTGAGCTCTAAATGAATAGATAAAGACGATTTAGTGCAGATATGTCAAGTTGATCATCTAGTTAAAATGATCATTCTATACTGATCACTGGTGTTCATTGAGTAAAGGCTTATAAATGAAATATAATGCATGACATCACGCAATTTGGCATAGATTGAATTACGTGGAGGCTTTTTCATAGATATTTCGGTCAAAATTTTGTCACAATATAGAAAATGGAGCTAGCTTTACTTGGGCGTTGGATTCGTGTCACTCTAAACTCTAATTCAAA
Organism: Pugionium cornutum; assembly: GCA_018901935.1. Classification (NCBI taxonomy): domain Eukaryota; kingdom Viridiplantae; phylum Streptophyta; class Magnoliopsida; order Brassicales; family Brassicaceae; genus Pugionium; species Pugionium cornutum. The sequence continues at coordinate 23,716,158 of CM032159.1, forward strand.
AGTTACAGATGATTGTGCGGATATGACAAGTTGATCGGCTAGTTAAAATTATCATTCTAAATTGATCATAGGTGCTCTTTGCGCAAAAGATTACAAATGAGCATAATAAATGGTATAACGCAGTGTGGGATATATTCGGTTACTTGGAGGCTTTGTCGTGGCTCTTTTATACTAAAACGTTGTCATAATGAGAAAAATTGAGCGCTTAACGTGCGCATTGGACTCATGTCATTTTAAGCTCTAAATCAAAAGTTAAAGACGATTTAGTACGGACATGTCTAATTGATCAGCTAGTTAAAATGATAATTCCAAACTGACTTTGGTGCTCATTGAGTAAAGGTGTATAAATGAAGCAGAATGCATGGCATCACGCAGTTTGGGATAGATTGGATTACTTTGAGGCTTTGTCTACCTATTTCGGTCTTAAATTTTGTCACAAAATAGAAAATTCAGCAGGCTATTGGGCGTTGCATTCGTGTCACTCTAAACTCTAAATCAAAAGTTATGGACGATTTGGTGTGGATATGACAAGTTTAACGGCTAGAGAAAATGATCATTATAATCTGATCATTGGTTTTCATTGAGCAAAGGATTACAAAAGAAGAAAAATGCATGGCATCATGCAGTTCACGGTAGATTGGATTACTTGGAGGCTTTGTCGTAACGTTTTTGGTCATTATTTTTGTCATAATATAGAAAATTGAGCCAGTTTAACGTCGGCGTTTGATTCATGTCATTATGAACTCTACATCAAAAGCTATGGACGATTTAGTACATACATGTCAAGTTGATAGGCCAGTTAAAGGGATCATTCTAAAATAATCATTCTAAATCGATCATTAGTGCTCCTTGACTAAAGCGTATAAATGAAGCATAATGTATGACATCACGTAGTTTAGGATAGATTGTCTTACTTGAAGGCTTTGTGGTAGCTCTTTCTATCTCAAATGTTGCAACATCATAAAATATTGAGCTAGCTTAACGTGGGTGTCGGATTCATGTAATTCAGAAATCTAAATCAAAATTTACGGAGGATTTATTGCGTACATGTCAAGTTGATCGGGTAGTTAAAATAATCATTATAAACTTATCACTGGTGCTCTTTGAGTAAAGGCATATACATGAAGCACAATGCATGGCATCAAGCAGTTTGGGACACATTGGACTACTTGGAGACTTTGTCGTAGCTCTTTTAGTCTCAAATGTTGTCACAATATGTGAAATTGAGCTAGCTTAACGTGGGCGTTGGATTCATGTCATTTTGATGTCTAGATGAAAACATAAAGACGATTTAGTGCGGAAATGTCAAGTTGATCAGCTAGTTAAAATGATCATTCTATACTAATCATTGGTTCTCATTGAGTAAAGGCGTATAAATGAAAAATAATGCATGGCATTACGCAGTTTGGCATAGATTGGATTACTTTGAAGCGTTGTCATAGCTATTTCGGTATTAAATTTTGACACAATATAGAAAATGGAGCTACCTTTACTTGGGCGTTGGATTCGTGACACCTTAAACACTATATCAAATGTTACGGACGATTTGGCGCGGATATGACAATTTTAACGGGTAGTTAAAATGATCATTCTTAACTGATCACTGTTGCTCATTCAGTAAAAGTGTATAAATGAAGCATAATACATGGTATCACGCACTGTGGGATAGATTGGATTACTTGGAGGCTTTATCATAGCCATTTCGGTCTTAAATTTTGTCCCAATATAGAATATTGAGATAGCTTTAGTTGGGCGCTGGATTCGTGTCACTTTGAACTCTAAATCAAAAGCTACGGACAATTTAGTGCGAACATGTCAAGTTGATCGGCTAGTTAAAGTGATCATTCTAAATTGATAATTAGTGGTTCTTGAGTAATGGCTTATATATGAAGCATAATGCATGGCATCACGCAGTTTACGATATATTGGGTTAGTTGAAGGCTTTGTGATAGATATTTCAGTCCAAATGTAGCCACAATATAGAAAATTGAGCTAGCTTAATATGGGCGCTGAATTCGTGTCATTCCGAACTCGAAATCAAAAGTTACGGACGATTTAGTGCGTCCATGTCAAGTTTATCAGCCACTTAAAATGTTCATTCTAAACTTAACACTAGTACTCCTTGAGTAAAGCTGATAAATTAAACATAATTAATGGCATCACACAGTTTGGGATACATTGGACTAGTTAGAGCCTTAGTCGTAGTTCTTTCAGTCTCCAAACTTGTAACAATATGGGTAATTGAGCTAGCTTAACGTGGGCGTTGGATTCATGTCATTTTGAGCTCTAAATCAAAAGTTAAATAAAATTTAGTGTGGACATGTAAAGTTGATCACATAGTTTAAATCATCATTCTAAAGTGTTCATTGGTGCTCTTTGTGTAAAGGCTTATAAATGAAGCATAATGCATGGCATCAAGCAGTGTGGGATAGATTGGATGACTTGGAGGGTTTGTAGATATTTCGCTCTTAAATTTTGTTAAAATGTAGAAAATGGAGATAGCTTTAATTAGGTGTTGGATTCGTGTCACTTTGAACTCTAAATCAAAAGTTACGGACTATTAGGTGCGGACATGACAAGTTTAACGTCTAGTTAAAATGACCATTCTAAACTGATGACTGGTGCTCATTCAGTAAAAGAGTATAAATGAATCATAATACATGGTATCACACAATGTGGGATATATTGGATTACTTGGAGGCTTTTTCATAGCCATTTCGGTCTCAAATTTTGTCAAAATATAGAAATTTGAGCTAGCTTTACTTGGGCGTTGAATTCGTGTCACTTTGAACTCTAAATCAAAAGTTACAAACAATTTAGTGCAGACATGTTAAGTTGATCGGCCAGTTAAAATGATAATTCTAAACATATCATTGGTGCTCTTTAGTAAAGGTTTATAAATGAACCATAATGCATGACCTCACACAGTTTGGGATACATTGAATTACTTACAGGCATAGTCGTAGCTCTTTCAGCCACAAAACTTGCAACACTTTGGTTAATTGAGCTAGCTTAACGTGGGGGTTGGATTTGTGTCATTCTGAACTCTAAATCAAAAATTATGGACGATTTAGTGAGGACATGTCAAGTTGATCGGCCAGTTCAAATAAACATTCTAGACAGGTCATTGTTGCTCTTTGAGTAAAGGCTTCTAAATGAGAGATAACGCTTGGCATCACGCAGCATACGACAGACTGGATTACTTTGAGAATTTGTCAAGCTTTTTCAGTCTTAAATGTTATCACAATATGGAAAATTGAGCCAGCTTAACGTTGGCGTTGGATTCATGTCAATTTGTGCTCTAAACCAAAAGTTAACGACGATTTAGTGAAAATATGTCATGTTGATCAACTAGTTACAATGATCATTCTAAACTGATCATTGGTGCTCATTAAGCAAAGGTTTACAAATGAAGCATAATGCATGGTATCACGCATTGTGGGATAGATTGGATTACTTGGAAGCTTGCCTTAGCTTTTTCGGTCTTAAATTTTGTCAAAATATAGAAAAGTGAGCTAGCTTTACTTGGCCGTTGGATTTGTGTCACTCTAAACTCTAAATCAAAAGTTACTGGTTATTTGGTGCGGACATGACAAGTTTAATAGCTAGTTAATATGATCATTCTAAAGTGATCGTTGGTGCTCATTCAGCAAAGGATTACAAATGAAGCAAAATGCATGGCATCACGCAGTTTGGGATAGATTGGATTACTTGGCAGCTTTTTCGTAGTTATTTCGGTCTATGATTTTGTAACTAGGTAGAAAATTGAGCTAGCTTAACGTCGGCATTGGATTCATGTCATTATGAACTCTAAATAAAAAGTTATGGACGATTTAGTGCGACATGTCAAGGATATTGGCCAGTTAAAACAATCTTTCTACGCTATTCATTCTAAATTGATCATTAGTGCTGCTTGACTAAAGGCTTGTAAATGAAGCATAATGCATGTCATCACACAGTTTAGGATAGATTGGGTAACTTGAAGGCTTTGTGGTAGCTCTTCAGTATCAAATGTTGCCACATCATAGAAAATTGAGCTACCTTAACGTAGGCGTTCGATTCGTGTCATTCTGAAATTTAAATAAAAGTTATGGAGGATTTAGTGCTACTTAAAATGATCATTATAAATTTAGCACTGGTGCTCCTTCAGTAAAGGCTTATAAATGAAGCACAATGCATGGCATCACGCTGTTGGGGACACATTGGACTACTTGGAGGCTTTGTCGTAGCTCTTTGAGTCTCCAATGTTTTCACAATATGGGAAATTAAGCTAGCTTAACGTGGGCGTTGGATTCATGTCATTTTGAGCTCTAAATGAACAGATAAAGACGATTTAGTGCGGATATGTGAAGTTGATCATCTAGTTAAAATGATCTTTCTATACAGATCATTAGTGCTCATCGAGTAAATGCATATAAATGAAAAAAAATGCATTGCATCACACAGTTTGGCAGAGATTGGATTACTTGGAGGCTTTAACATAGGTATATTGGTATTAAATTTTGTCACAATATAGAAAATAGAGCTAGCTTTACTTGGGCGTTGGATTCGTGTCTGATGAGGACATCAGGTCGTACATCCAGCCAGGAGACCAGACTGGCCGACCAGGAAGCTTGCCCGAGACAGCCGGACCATCTGGCACGCCTGCCGGCCCAAGCAGTACCGCCGGACCCTCGACCACAAGGACCAGAGCAACCAGCATTGCCGGCGGAGAGGCCCAAGCTTCTGGCACACTTGCTTGCAACGTGGATGACACCGCCGGTCCCTCTGGTGATGCCGCCAACTCCGGGATCAACTTGGCCGGTCCTGAAGGCATTCCGGCCAGTACCTCGCACAATCCAGCCGGTACAGCCAATCCAGCCGGTACAGCCAATCCAGCCGAGTACACACGCATTTCCACTTCTACACAAGAAGACTCGGACCAAATGAGCTACCAACTCCAGGACATGCACCTAGACGAAGTCTCTACACCAGTGGTACCTCAAGGAGCAATGACAAGAAGCAGATAAAGGGCACTCTTCCACAAATTCAGCTTATGGGTCGACAAGCTCCTAGAGGAAGATCGACTAAGGACAATGGGCCAAAAGTGCAAGGAAGAGTCCAATGGCTTCTCAACAACACAAGGGACATCAGAGACTTGGGCTTTAGTGGCAACAGAGGTCAGGGCCCAAAGATTCTTAACCCTACTCCAAGTCGAAGACTAGGAGCGAGGCGCGTGCATGCCACAAGGACGGCCACCTTCCATTTCTTGGCCATGAGGTAAGTTAAGGTAAGTTTCAATTTGAATATATGCCTCTTTCTGTTTTGCAGGGTAGGATCTAGAATATTTACTTTTATTGAGTCAAAGAAATTTTAGGAATAAGTCCTTTTTCGATTATACACTTTTGTATCTTTTCCTTTTGTGCACTTTTGTAAGTTTTCCTTTTCTTATTTAGGTCGAACCTAGAAGGTCAAGCTGTGGAGCATATTAATAAGGCTCCTTCCAGCATTGTAGTTTGACAACCTTTTTGATATTAATAAAGATAGAACTTTTTCCCCAACAAGTTTTCTCTCAAGATTCTTGTGCGCTTAGAATCTAGTTGAGACCAGCCCTCCTAGCTCTAAGTTTGTGATTTATCACGAGGTTCAGCACCCCTCGTGTGGTTCGCTTCACCCTTCCATCAAATACCAACCCAAAAACCCTATCCAAGAAGTATAAGGTCGAGTTTCTCACCTAAACTTCTCCAAACAGCCCACACGCATGCATCCTTGAATCAAGGCTTGTATCATTTTGGTATCAGAGCTTAAAGCTCCTAAACCAGGTTGTTTCTATCCATTAGCTCGTTTTGTTTTTAGTTCTTGCATTAGTTTAAGTCGCATTCAAGAAAAATCAAAAAAATAACATCAAACTCCAAACGGAGTGCATCTAGCCTTCTACGTGTATCACTAGGGTTTAGATTCACTTTTGCATTGCCATTCACGTTTTCCTTTTTGTTAGAATCATATTTCCATTATTTTTAAGTCAAATTAAATAGAAAAGAAAAAGAAAATAGAAAAAATACCTATGGGATTCGATTTGGACAGCTAGCAATAGTTGTCAAGAAAGTTTCCTTTTTCTCAAATCTTCATATTTTTGAATTTCCAATTCTCATATTTTTTCCTTTTTGTATTTTTCGAATCCCCCCTTATAAAAAGAAAACCATCCTAATAATTTAGGAGTATCATAACTTATCTTCTCTCTTTGTAGCACAATGGCAGAAGAAAATAGGGAAGCAACCGAAGCCATGATGGCCATGTTCACCACACTCCAAACACAACTCGCATCCATAGGCGAGAGATTGGAGTCCGTGGAGAGGCCTGTGAGATTCCAGGCCATAAGGCACGTGAGAGCTGAGCAAGACCGTCCTGAGGATCCTGAGCACCTTAGGACACGGCACGAACAGGAGGAACCCCAGCCAGATGAAGATAAGGACACACAACCTCATAACTATCACCATAGGCCGAGAGGACCTCCACGGCAACCAGACGCAGAAGATGATGGCTTTGAGCCATATGGTCTTCACCAGAGACCAAGGATTCCTCCTAGACATCATGAGGATGGAGATGAACACACATACAACCGGGTAACTCATCCTGATGTTAAGCTAACTCCTCCAAGTTTTGCAGGAAAGGTAGACCCCGAGGCTTACCTAGATTGGGAGAGAAGAATGGATCATATCTTTGATCATTCCAACCAACCAGGGCCTAGGAGAGTCTCAATGGCAGTAGCACAACTCACGGACAATGCCCTCATCTGGTGGGATCGTGAGGTATCTGACAGAAGGAGGAAGAGAATGAGGCCCATAGACTCATGGGTTGACATGAAGGATGTCATGCGACAAAGGTTTGTTCCACCTTACTTTCATAGGGACTTGCAACGTCATTTTCGTACTCTTAAGCAGGGTACCAGATCAGTAGAGGAGTACTATGAAGAGTTCGAGAAGCTAAGGAACAGATTGGAGCTCAATGATGATGAAGATGCATTGATAGCACAATTCTTGGATGGACTCCAAGAAAGAATCAGCCGCAAGGTGGAAAGGCAAATCTACAATGACTTCAAAGACTTGTTCCACCTATCTGTCCAGGCTGAGCAGCACATCAAACGTAAGAACCAAGACATCCGAAGCAAGCCTAAGACACCTTGGGCACCAAGCAACATGCCCAAGCCCGTAGACAAAGGCAAGAGCATAGAGATCGAGTCAAGGTTCAAGAGCAAGCCTCCTGAACTCACCCGTGACCAGAGAGAGCCTGGTAAGTCTTCTAACCCTCAAAGATCACGTGACATCACTTGTTTCAAGTGTAGGGGTCATGGACACATCTCAGGGGAGTGCCCAAACAACCGGGTTATGTTGATTACGGAGGCTGGAGAATATGAGTCCCAAGATGAAGAGGACTATGAACCAGAAGAGGGGTATGGTGACATTGAGTACCCTGATGTGGGGGAAGTTCTGGTCACTAGACGCATCCTCAGTGCAATGGTGGATCCTTCAGAGACCATCCAAAGGGAGAACATCTTCCACAGCCGTTGCACCATCAAGGGCAAGGTATGTAACCTCATCATAGATGGTGGTTCTTGCACTAACGTTGTTAGTGCATATATGGTTGATAAGCTAGGTCTAGAGAAGACAAGTCATCCTCGACCATATAGACTGAGATGGCTGGATGACAAAGTGGAGCTCAAGATCCATGAGCAAGTCACTGTGCCATTCAGTGTGGGCAAGTACCATGACGAAGTCGTGTGCGACGTGGTGCCCATGCAAGCTGGCCATCTTTTGCTACGAAGACCATGGCAGTTTGACAAAGAGACCAGGCATGATGGCCGAACCAATTTCTACACTTTTGTGCATGACAAAAGAAAGGTCAGCTTGGCTCCTCTTACACCTGCCCAGGTACACGAGCTACAACTCCAAATGAGTAAGGAAAAGAAACTTATCAAGTCTAATTTTCTTATTCAACCAAACCATGTCCGGAGAGCTTTAGCCTCAAAGGATTTAATGTTACTAATGGTCTTCAAATAAAATTTGAGTATAGAACAGGAACAGATAGAGCTACCTCCTGAAGTAGCAACTCTCCTCAACAAGTTCCAGGATGTGTTTCCAGAGGACATACCCGCAGGCTTGCCTCCTTTACGTGGCATAGAACACCAGATCGATCTAGTGCCCGGAGCAGCCCTGACCAACCGGCCAGCCTACCGGATGAGCCCAGAGGAGTCCAAGGAGCTTGAGAAGCAAGCCAAGGAGCTCCTGAAGAAAGGCTATGTTCGAGAGAGCCTCAGTCCATGTGCTGTACCAGTGCTACTAGTGCCCAAGAAGGATGGGACTTGGCGACTGTGTGTGGACTGCCGAGCAATCAACAACATAACTGTCAAGTACCGGCATCCAATACCACGGCTGGATGACATGCTAGATGAGCTGAGTGGAGCCACGTTCTTCTCCAAGATAGACCTCAAGAGTGGATACCACCAGGTCAGGATGAAAGGAGATGATGAATGGAAGACTGCTTTCAAGACAAAGCAAGGGCTCTACGAGTTGACAGTCATGCCATTTGGCTTGACTAATGCCCCAAGCACCTTCATGCGCCTTATGAACCAAGTTCTTAGGGTGTACATCAGTAAGTTTGTAGTGGTTTACTTTGACGACATACTAGTTTATAGTAAGTGCCTACAGGAACACCTCACACATCTTGAGATGGTACTTAAGACCCTTTGACAAGAAGAGCTTTATGCCAATCTCAAGAAGTGCATCTTTTGTACTGATAAACTTGTCTTTTTAGGTTTTGTTATAAGTTCACAGGGCCTACAGGTTGATGAAGAGAAGATTCGAGCCGTACAAGAATGACCAACACCAGGCAACATCAGCCAAGTAAGGAGCTTCCACGGACTGGCCAGCTTCTATAGGAGATTCGTGCCCAACTTCAGCAGTATTTCCTCACCATTAACGGCAGTAGTGAAGAAGAACGTGGGATTCAGCTGGGGAGAAGCTAAAGAGAAGGCATTCCAGGCCTTGAAGGACAGCCTTACACATGCACCAGTGCTAGTCCTGCCCGACTTCAACAAGACGTTTGAAGTGGAGTGTGATGCCTCTGGAATAGGCATAGGAGCAGTGCTAACCCAAAGAGGGAGACCAGTGGCATACTTCAGTGAGAAGCTAGGGGGTGCCTCACTGAACTACCCCACTTATGACAAGGAGCTTTATGCCCTTGTCCGAGCATTGGAGACTTGGCAGCATTACTTGCTGTCCAAGGAGTTTGTGATCCACACTGATCATGAGACTCTCAAACACCTCAGAGGGCAAACCAATCTCAAGAGGAGACATGCCAGGTGGATGGAGTTCATAGAGACCTTCCTGTACGTCATCAAGTACAAGAAGGGCAAAGATAATGTGGTAGCCGATGCACTATCAAGGAGGTTTGCCTTGATATCCACCATGGAGGCAAAGGTCCTAGGGTTCGAGCACATCAAGGACCTATACAAGGGTGATCCTGACTTTGCTGAGAGCTACAAGGAGTGTGGCACAGGGAGTCATGGCAAGTTCTACATCCATGAGGGATTCTTGTTCCGAGAAAGAATGCTGTGCATACCACAAGGATCATTAAGGGAGCTTATCATCCGAGAAGCTCATGGAGGAGGACTCATGGGCCACTTTGGTGACGACAAGACTCTAGCAGTGGTCAAGGAGCACTTCTACTGGCCACACATCAAGAGGACAGTAGAAGCTGATTGTGCAAGATGCATCACTTGCAAAAAGGCAAAGTCCCGAGTGCAACCTCACGGGTTGTATCTTCCACTACCCATACCTACACATCCATGGGTGGACATCTCAATGGACTTTGTTCTAGGTCTGCCCAAGATCAACCACAAAGATGCAATCTTTGTAGTGGTGGACAGATTCTCCACGATGGCACACTTCATTCCATGTGGGAATGTCAATGATGCCACACAAACAGCTGAGCTGTTCTTCAGGGAGATAGTACGGCTTCATGGAGTGCCAAGGACCATCGTATCAGACAGGGACACCAAGTTCCTCAGCCATTTCTGGAGGACCCTTTGGAGGAAGCTAGGGACGAAGCTACTCTTCTCTACCACCTGCCATCCTCAAACCGATGGCTAAACTGAAGTTGTCAACAGGACACTATCAACTCTTCTCAGAACTACACTAGGGAAGAACCTAAAGACTTGGGTGGAGTGCCTGCTATTCATAGAGTTCGCTTACAACCGAGCCGTGCACTCAGCAACCAAGAAGACACCATTTGAAGTAGTATATGGCTTCAACCCTCTCACACAATTGGAGCAAACATCATCATAGATGGTGGTTCTTGCACTAACGTTGCTAGTGCATACATGGTTGATAAGCTAGGTCTAGAGAAGACAAGGCATCCTCGACCATATAGATTGTGATGGCTCGATGACAAAGTGGAGCTCAAGATCCATGAGCAAGTCACTGTGCCATTAAGTGTGGGCAAGTACCAAGACCAAGTCGTTTGCGACGTGGTGCCCATGCAAGCTGGCCATCTTCTGCTAGGAAGGCCATGGCAGTTTGACAAGGAGACCAGGCATGATGGCCGAACCAATCTCTACACTTTTGTGCATGAAAAAAGAAAGGCCAGCCTAGCTCCTCTCACACCTGCCCAGGTACATGAGCTTCAACAGCAAATGAGTAAGGAAAAGAGGCTCATTAAATCTGATTTTCTTATTCAACCAAGTCATGTCCGGAGAGCTTTAGCCTCGAAGGATCTAATGCTACTGATGGTTTTCAAAGAAGTGTTGAATGTAGAAAAAGAACAGGTAGAGCTACCTCCTGAAGTAGCAGCTCTCCTCAACAAGTTCCAGGATGTGTTCCCGGAAGAGATACCAGCAGGCTTACCTCCCCTACGAGGCATAGAGCACCAGATCGACCTCGTGCCCGGAGCAGCCCTGCCCCACCGGCCAGCCTACCGGATGAGTCCAGAGGGGTCCAAGGAGCTTGAGAAGCAAGTCAAGGAGCTCCTGGAGAAAGGCTATGTTCGAGAAAGCCTCAGTTCATGTGCCGCACCAGTGCTACTAGTGCCCAAGAAGGATGGGACTTGGCGAATGTGCATGGACTGCCGAGCAATCAACAACATCACAGTCAAGTACCAGCATCCGATACCACGGCTGGATGACATGCTAGATGAGCTGAATGGAGCCACGGTCTTCTCCAAGATAGACCTCAAGAGTGGATACCACCAGGTCAGGATGAAGGAAGGTGATCCAGCCGAGTACACGAGCATTTCAACTTCTACACAAGGAGACTCGGACCAGATAAGCTACCAGCTTCAGGACATGCATCTAGAGGAAGTCTCTACACCAGTAGTGCCACCAGGAGCAATGACAAGGAGCAGATCAAGAGCACTCTTCCACAAGTTCAGCTTATGGGTCGACAAGCTCCTAGAAGAAGATCGACTAAGGACAATGGGCCAGAAGTGCAAAAAGAGTACAAAAGCTTCTCAACAATGCAAGTGACTTCAGAGAGTTGGGCTTTAGTGGCATGAGAGGTAAGGGCACAAAGACTCCTAACCCTACTCCAAGTCGAAGACTAGGAGCAAGGCGCGTGCATGCCACAAGGACGACCACCTTCCATTTCTTGGCCGTGAGGTAAGTAAGGTAAGTTTCAATTTGAATATATGCCTCTTTCTGTTTTGCAGGGTAGGATCTAGATTGTTTACATTTTTGAGTCAAAGACATTTTTGGAATAGGTCCTTTTTCGGTTATGCACTTTTGTATATTTTCCATTTGTGCACTTTTGTAAACTTTCCTTTTCTTTCTTTGAGTCTACCCTAGAAGGTCACGCTGTCGAGCATATTAATAAGGCTCCTTCCAGCATTGTAGTTCGACAACCTTTTTGATATTAATAAAGAACTTTCTTCCAACAAGTTTTCTCTCTAAGAATCTTGTGCGCTTAGAACCTAGTTGAGACCAGCCCTCCTAGCTCTAAGTTTGTGATTTATCACGAGGTTCATCACCCCTCGTGTGGTTCACTTCACCCCTCCATCGAATACCAACCCAAAAACCCCTATCCAAGAAGTCTAAGGTCGAGTTTCTCACCTAACCTTCTCCAAACAGCCCACGCGCATATAAGCCTTGAATCGAGGCTTGTATCACTTTGTCTAGCTCTTTCAGTCTCAAATGTTGTCACAATATGGAAAATTGAGCTAGCTTAACCTGGGCATTAGATTGATGTCATCTTGAACTCTAAGTAAAAAAGTTATGGAGAATTTAGTGTATACATGTCAAGTTGAGCAGCTAGTTAAATGATCATTCTAAACTGATCATTGGTGCTCCTTCAGTAAAGGCTTATAAATGAAGCATAATCCATGGCATCACGCTTTTTGGGATACATTGGATTACTCGGAGGTTTTGTCATAGCTATTTCAGTCTGAAATGTTGTCACAATATGGAAAATTGAGCAAGATTAACGTGGGTGTTGGATTCTTGTCATTTTGAGCTCTAAATCAAAAGTTAAACACGATTTAGTGCAGACATGTCAAGTGATCAGCTAGTTAAAATTACCATTCTAAACTGATCATTTTTTCTCCTTGAGTAAGGGCTTATAAATGAAACATATTGTTTGGCATCACACTTTTTGGGATAGATTGGATTACTTGGAGTCTTTGTCATAGCTATTTCGGTCTAAAATTTTGTCAAATTATAGAAAATTGAGCTAGCTAAACGTGCGTGTTGGATTTTTGTCATTCTGAACTCTATATCAAAATTGCGGATGATTTCGTGTGGACATGTGAAAATTATCGGCCAGTTAAAATGATCATTTTAAACTGATCAATGGTGCTCTTCCGTAAAGACTTATAAATGAAACATAATGCATGCATCATGCAGTTTGGGATAGATTGCATTACTTTGAGGCTTTGTCTAGCTCTTTCAGCCTCAAACGTTGTCACAATATGGAAAATATAGCTAGCTTAACGTGGGCGCTGGATTCATGTCAAGGTTATGGGCCTGTTAAAATGATCATTTTAAACTGATCATTGGTGCTCCTTGAGTAAAAGCTTATAAATGAAGCAAAATGCATGGATCATGAAGTTCTTGATAGATTGCATTACTTTGAGGCTTTGTCTAGCTCTTTCAGTCACAAATCTTGTCACAATATGGAATATTGGGCTATGTTAACGTGGGCGTTGAATTCATGTCATCTTGAGCTCCAAATAAAAAGTTAAAGACAATTTAGTGTGGACATGTCAAGTTGATCAGTTAATTAAAATTATTATTCTATACTGATCATTTGTTCTCCTTGACTAAAGGATTATAAATGAAGCATAATGCACAAGCATTTTTGGATAGATTAGACTACTTGGAGGCTTTCTCGTAACTATTTCGATCTTTAATTTTGTCACAATATATAAAATTGAGCTAGTTTAATGTGAGCCTTGGATTCGTGTCCTTCTGAATTGTAAATCAAAGGTTGCGGATGATTTAGTGTAGATATGTCAAATTGATCGACCCGTTAAAATGATTATTCTAAACTGATCATTGGTGCTCCTTCATTAAAGGCTTATAAATGGAGCATAATGCATGGCATCTCGAAGTTTTGGATACATTGGATTACTAGGAGGCTTTGTCATAGCTCTTCCAGTTGAAATGTTGTTACAATATGGAAAGTTGAGCTAGCTTAACGTGGGCATTGGATTAATTTCAATTTGACCTCTAAACAAACAGTGAACGACGATTTAGTGCAAACATGTCAAGTTGATCAGCTAGTTAAAATGAGTATTCTAAACTGATCATTGGTCCTCCTTGAGTAAAGTCTTATAAATGAAGCATAATGCATGACATTACCCATTTTGGGATATTTTGGATTACTTGAAGCTTTGTTGTAGCTAGTTCGGTCTTAAATTTTGGATAGGTGTCCTTCCGAATTCTAAATCAAAAGTTACGGATGATTTAGTGTGGATATTTGAAATTGATCGGCTAGTTAAAATGATCATTATAAAATGATCATTGGTGCTCCTAGAGTAAAGCTTATAAATGAAGCATAATGTATGGCATCACCAAATTTGTGATAGATTGCAATACATTGATGCTTTGTCTAGCTCTTTCAGTCTCAAATGTTGTTACAATATGCAACATTGAGCTAGCTTAACGTGGGTGTTGGATTCGTATCATCTTGAGCTCTAAATAAAAAGTTGAAGACGATTTAGTGTCGACACGTCAAGTTGATCAGCTATTAAAAATGATCATTGGTGCTCATTGCATAAAGGCTCATAAATGAAACATAATGCATGACATCACGCATTTTGGGATAGATTGGATTACTTGGATGCTTTGTCATATCTATTTTGGTCCAAAAGTTGGTCACAGTATAGAAAATTGAGCTAGCTTAACGTGGGCGTTGGATTCATGTCATTCTAAACTCTAAATCAAAAGTTACGGATAATTTAGTGTGGACATGTCAAATTGATGGGGCTGTTAAAATGATCATTCTAAACTGATCATTGATGCTCCTTCAATAAAGGCTTATAATGAAGCATAATACATGGCATCACTCAGTTTGGCATACATTGGATTACTCAGAGGGTTTGTCGTAGCTCTTTCAGTCTAAAATGTTGTAACAATATGGAAAATTGAGCTAGCTTAACGTGGGTGTTAGATTCATGTTATTTTGAGCTCTAAATCAAAAGTTAAAGATGATTTAGTGTGGACATGCAAAATTGATGGGCTAGTTCAAATGATCATTTTAAACTTATCATTGGCGCTCCTTCATTAAAGCCTTATAAATGGAGCATAATGCATGGAATCTGGAAGTTTGGAATACAATGGATTACTGGGAGGCTTTGTCGTAGCTCTTCCAATCAAAATGCTGTCATAATATGGAAAGTTAAGCGACGGAAACAAGATTCTCCTTGATAGGAAAACTGGTGAACCCTCGGAAACAGAATCTGCATGCAATGATGACAACCCTCCTGAGGCTCTGGAGTGCCGGCAAGGTAGTTGTTTCCCGTATCATAGAGGGTAACCGGACTCAATTCCTCTTTCAAACGGAGGAGGCATTCATTTCTGTGTTACGCCGAGGTCCTTGGTCCTTTAATGAATGGATGTGCATCCTCCAGAAGTTGTCTCCAGCAATATCCGATTTCGATTTGAAATTCATCCCGTTTTGGGTTCAAATTTGCAGAATTCCAATTAACTTCCTCACATATCAAATGGTGATGTATGTGGGGATTTGCTAGAATCTGATTTCAATTCCGACGGATCTCATATGGTCGAGTTTGTCAGAGTTCGTGTTCTGATGAATGTCGAACTGCCATTTCAGTTTCAGAGGAGCTTCCTCTTTCATGACTCAGAAGAAATTCTTTGATTTAAGTAGGAAAAGTTGCGATGATTTTGTACCCGATGTGGCAAAATCTCGCATGAAGCCGCGGAATGCCCCTCTGCCGTGGTAAATGCTCTGCTGGATGACAACTCGCCCGGAGATGATGACGATTCGGGGAAGAGAGACGGCGGATCTTCTGTGCCGCCGGGATTCTAGAAGGCACTGCCTTCCCCTACTCTCTCTCCTTTGCGATCTACTGGAACTTCCGATGGTGGAGATTACCGGCACCAGAGCGGCGTAAAGGTGCAATTACAACTGTTTCCTCACCGTCAATTCACCGGAGCAACCCAGATTCCGGCAATCATCACTCTGGTATGTCGGAACTTAGGTTAGATTCGGCCTGATTTGGTTTACTATTAACCGGGAATTTATGTTGATTTTATCGTTAACCATAATTCAAGGTTTAATTGCACTAACCGATCGAGTAATCAAAACCATTAAAATTACTATATTCTCGGGTTTAATTAAACCAACCGGGTATCATTTTACAATTGCTTTACTGTGCAGTTTAATATCTATGAATTTCTCTATGATTTTATTGGTATTTAGATGATAAAATTGCTTCATTCATGATAATGAATTGTGTAGAATAATTGGTACCATTTATTTAAATGGGGAGATGAATCAATGATTGAAGAAATTGAAGATATGAAAATGCAACTTGATGATCTTGCAAGGGAGTCAATCAATCTCGGAAAGGGTTTAAAAATTTGTGTATCGGAGATTGAACTTCTTTCTACGGAAACTCGGAATTATGAGGCTGTGATATGCGATTTTGAGAAAGAACTTTATGGAGTTAAGAAAGAGTTACGCGGATTTGCGATAGAAGTAGAAGCTGGCAAAATGGAGCTCCGTAGTTTACGGAATATGTTTGTTTCTTGTGTTGTGATGATAATTTGCTATTTGTTTATGATGTAAGTGTGACAAACATCATATTATGTTGTATATTTCCACTTTGATGTTTATGCTGCATATTTCCACTTTTAGCATAAATCCATAATGTTGGATGTTTGTTGATTTTCATTTTGTAAGATTTAGATCGACTATAACTATAAGAGGCTGCATATTTCCACTAAGAAGAATGTTTGTTCACTACTAAGACTGCATATAACATCAAAAGAGGTTGATAACATCAAAAGTTACATCAAAAGAGGTTGCTAACATGCTTATTATAACAAGCATTACACCAAAAGAGGTTGCTACATCAAAAGTTAACTTGCCGTACATCAAAAGAGGTTGCAGTAGCAAAAGTTAACCTGCCTTACATCAAA
The DNA here is from genome assembly GCA_018901935.1 of Pugionium cornutum. NCBI lineage: Eukaryota > Viridiplantae > Streptophyta > Magnoliopsida > Brassicales > Brassicaceae > Pugionium > Pugionium cornutum. Next base: position 23,732,788 of record CM032159.1, read on the forward strand.
ATAGGTTGCAATAGCAATAGCAAAAGGTTGCAATACCATTCTCACAGCTACCAAAAGGATGCTAAATATATGCATTTTCACAAATTCCAAGAGCATAGAAATCTAATGTAACTCAATCAAAGGGTTGGCTTTGTGGTGGTTGACTCGGTCCCACATCACAATGATCGGCTCCGTCTTGGGTTCCCCTACATTTCTTTTTTGTAGCTCTACAATTCTCAACTCCAACATTGTTACATTTTCTTGCGTTATGCCCACTTCCTCCACATCTTCCACAATGGATGATTCTTCTCTCCCTTGAAACTCTTGTTGGAGACTCACTCACATGTGTCTTCTTTTTCGTTGGAGACTCGTTTCTCTCCGTAAGTCTTTTGCGGCGTGGCTTTCTTCCTATGGGTGTTTCTCTCGGTGGGGGCAAGATCTCACCTTCACCCGACTTTTCCCAAAAATTCAGACCACGCACGGGTAATATTGGATCACTATACTCCTTCCTCCACCTAGAAGTTAGATACCACTCGGATATATAATCTTCTTGCTTGAGCTTCTTATCCGAAATTACTTTTAGTGCATGACGACAAGGCAGCCCGGACATATCCCATCGTCTACACGTGCAAGAATGCTTGTCCATGTAAACCTTGTAAGCTGAATTCTTCTCTTTAACCTCATAAACACCACAACCAGCTGGAAATGCCTTACAATAATTGATCTTTTTCTGCTCCAGTTCAATCTTCATAACCGCGTTAGGAGTAAACTTTCCTCCATGTTTCATTGCTTTAACCTTTCTTGCTTCAGTTCGTAGCATAGCTCGTCTCCTTTTTGTTTCTAACATTTCCACCAAAGGCATAGCTCTTTCCAGGTCAATCGCATGGTTGAAAGACTCTGAAATGTTGTTACTTACGTCATCACAACAGGCTGTAGAGGTAAAGAAAGCTAAACTGCAGTTTTTTGGATTTTTCTCCATCATCGAGTCGTACACATGCATGTCATACTTCTTCACTTCTTCAACCCTTTTTTCATATTGTGCTATGTTGTAACTCTTAGCAACCCTCCAGAATAGCCCTTTCATGTCAGCTCTATGTGGATGTTTTTTCTTCAAATTCACGTAAATGTGTCTAGCACACATCCGGTGTTCAACATCGGGCAGAAGTTGTGCTACAGCATTTAATAAACCCTACAATTGCAAGATTAAAACAGTAAATAACACTCACAAACAGTAATCAAATTGTAATCAAACAGTTGGCAATCTCTAAAGAAACTAAAAATCAGTAATCAAACAATTTAATTCTCTAAATAACCTACAATTGCAATAAACCGTAATCAAATAGTAATCAAACAGTTTGCAATCTGTAAAGATACTAAAAATCAGAAATCAAACAGTTTAATTCTCTACAATTGCAATAAAACAGTTTAATTCTCTAAATCAAACAATTCTCTAAATCAAACAATCGTATGATAATTGAAATGAAACAGTTTGAAATCAAACAATCCTCTAAATTACCTTTTGACGATCTGAAATAACAGTAAATCCATCACCTGTTCCGAGGTTTAAATCAATTTGCAACCTTTCAATAAACCACTTCCAATTGTCTTCATTCTCAACATCAACTATAGCCCATGCGATAGGCAACATTTGGTTATTTGCATCACGTCCTACCGCAGCTAGCAGTTGATCCATTGAGGTATTGCATTTCAGAAAACACCCGTCCACACCAAAAATTGGACGAGAGTACGTACACCATGATTTTCTAAGTGCAGCGAAACATACATAAAATCTTGAGAAGACGTCTACTCCTTCATCGCTTGTGTATGTTTCAAGTTCTACCGTAGATTCCGGGTTTGAGCTGAAATAAATTATACAAATAATGTTAGTCATTGTAAGCTTTTAATGAAATAAAATCAGTAAGCTTTTAATAAACTTAAATCAGTAAGCCTTAATAAAATCAGTAAGATTTTAATAAAATCAGATTCTTACTCCAACAATTCGATGCGATAGTCTCTAAGACTTGAAAATTGTTCATCGTGCTCCTCTTGAATCATCGTCAAAGCTTGTTTTTTAGCCTTTCTACATTTGTCGATTGAGGCTATCAAACCCCAATGTTTCTGAACTTCTTCTTGAATATCCTTTGGCATGAAATTAGGATCGTCTCGGAGGTCATTCACAAAAAGTCGAGCAATGACTTCTTGGTTCAAAATCTTGCAATACCCACTTTTTATACAAGTATGTTGCTTGTTGAACACTTTGACCAACCATTTTTGTAGGGGCTCTTCATAAGAGCAATAAATCTTCCATAGACATCTTTCATCACCTTCACTCGCACATTTCAATTCCGATTTATCTTTTTCCCACCTTACGTATCTCACATTCCATCCTTCTTTTAAAACATAGTCCACTATAGCTTGTTTGAAATCTTCTAAGCTATTAAACGCTTGTCTTAATTTCAACTCACCACTACCTTTTTTGTATGTCAAATACCCTTCTCCAACATGTTCCTCTTCTTCACTTTCTGATCCCGTTTGAAATTCATCAAATTCTTCATCTATAAAATCAGACACATTTCTTTCAACTCGCTCCGCTTCATCATATGGTCCATCTCGTGCTTCTTCATCAGCTTCTAACACATTTTCTTCACTTATAAAATTGTCCGGTTCTATGAAAATGTCGACAATGTTAACCCATATTGCAATTGAGCACATTTTCTTAAAATTCTCATCACCGTCCACAAATTGTTTCCGTTCCTCCTCTTTTTCAAATGGCATCTTATACCACACATTGTGACCATAGATGCTTATGGGCAGTTGATTCATTAGCGCTACAAACAACTCCTCCGGCTTCGTTTCAATGATCCGAACACAACCACCCATATAGTGTAATTCCCCATCTACATGTTCAAACATGCCACCATAGTAGCAGTTGAATGATGTCAAATTATTTCCTTCATCACTGCATAATATAACATACATCTCATTCAGTTACAATATGAAAACATTCTTTTAAGCATTTCGTCGAACACTTGGTGGACATATTTAACACTTACTCTACATCATTGAAATTCGGACACCATTACCACAATTTATTCACATTCAACAATTCTACATCTAAGAGACATAATTCGGCTCCTACATTCAACCCGAATCTACGAATTATTCACATCAAAATTCGTCCCAAAATTCGTCCCAAAATTCGTCCCAAAGTTACCTCATTTCATAAACAAATTCATCCCAAAATTTGAGTAACCTTATTCACATCAAAATTCAAGTTATTCACATCAAAATTCGAGAAAAAAATTCGTCCCCCTCATGAGACTGAATTTAAGAAACAAATTCGACGGGAGTTACCTCATTTTCGAGACTGAGGTAAATTGATTTTCCACGAGAAGCAAACTGATTTTTGACACTCGAGATCACTTGCGGAAGCGATTTCCGAGCATCAAACGGATTTTCGAGCCCTAATTCAACGATTCATGAACCCTAATTTCTCAGCAACAGTTTGATTTTAGGGGATTTGAGAGTGAGAATTTTTTGTTTGGGGTAAAAATCTATCACGGTTTGGGATAAAAATTAGCTACGGTTTGGATAAAATCGGCTATGGTTTGGGATAAAATCGGCCACGGTTTAGGATAAAATCGGCCACGGTTTAGAATAAAATCGGCCACGGTTTGGGATAAAATCGAACCCTAATTCGCCTAAATAACACGACGTCGTTTTACTTTCTTAAAGTAAAACGACGTCGTTTCCTGTAGTTATCGAGTTGGCATCCTAGTCATCACTATTAACGGTGCAATACACGGCCACCGTTAAAATGATGGTTTCAACCACATTTTTATTGTTTGTGTTGGAATTTTAAAATTTAGTACAATATATGTTGTTATTAGCATTATGATGTAGTTTATGCATATATAATCCAATCTCATAAAGTCCATGGTGAAATCGGCTGTTTTCCCTCTAGCTCTAAATCAATAGTTAAAGACAATTTAGAGTGGACATGTGAAGGTTATCAGCTAGTTAAAATGATCATTGTAAATTGATAATTGGTGCTCATTGAGTAAATGCTTATAAATGAAACATAATGCATAGCATCATGAAGTTTGGGATATATTGATTACTTGGAGGCTTTGGCATAGCTATTTTGGTCATAAATTTTGTCACAATATAGAAACTTAAGCTAGCTTAACATGGGAGTTGGATTCGTGTAATTTTGAAATCTAAATCAAAAGTTAGGGATGATTTAGTGCGGACATGTTAAGTTGATCAGGTAGTTAAAATGATCATTTTAAATGGATCATTGGTTCTCCTTGAGTAAAGGGTTATAAATTAAGCATAATGCATTGCATCACGCAGTCTGGGATAGCTTGGATTGCTTGGAGGTTTTGTTGTAGCTACTTTGATCTTCAATTTTGTCATAATATAGAAAATTGAGTTTGTTAAAAGTAGGCATTGGATTCGTGTTATTCTGACCTCTAAATAAACAGTTATGGACAATTTAGGGCGGACATGTAATATTGATCTCGGCTAGTTAAAATGATCATTCTAAACTGATCATTGGTGCTCCTTGAGTAAGAGCTTTTAAATGAAGCATAATGCGTAGCATCACGCAGTTGTGGATAGATTGCATTACTGTCATGCTTTGTCTAGCTCTTTCACTCCCAAAATTTTTCACAATATGAAAAATTGAGCTAGCTTAACGTGGGTGTTGGATTCATCTCATTTTCAGCACTAAATCAAAAGTTAAAAAAGATTTAGTGCGGACATGTCAAGTTGATCAGCTAGTTGAAATGATCATTCTAAACTGATCATTAGTGCTTATTGAGTAAAATCTTACAACTGAAGCATAATGCATCGCATCACGAAGTTTCAGATAGATTGGATTAGATGGAGGCTTTTTCATAGCGGTTTCGATTTTAAATTTTATCACAATATTGAAAACTGAGCTAGCTTAACGTGGATGTTAGATTCGTGTCATTTTTGAACACTAAATTAAAAGTAACCGACGATTTAGTGTGGACATGTCAAGTTGATCATCTAGTTAAAATGATCATTCTAAACTGATCAATGGGGCTCCTTTAGTAACGGCTTATAAATGAAGCTTAATGCATGGCATCACACAGTTTGGTATATATTGGATTGTCTGGAGGCTTTGTCGTAGCTCTTTTGGTCTTAAATTTTGTCACAATATGGAAAATTGAGTTACCTTAACGTGGGTGTTGGATTCCTGTAATTCTGACCTCTAAATCAAAAGTCATGGACAATTTAGTGCGGACATGTCAAGTTGATCGGCCAGTTAAAATGATCATTCTAAACTGGTCATTGGTGCTCCTTTAGTGAAGGCTTATAAATGAAGCATAATGCATGACTTCACACAATTTTGGGATAGATTGCATAACTTTGATTCTTTGTCTACCTCTTTGAGTCTAAAATGTTTTCATAATATGGAAAATTTAGGTAGCTTAACGTGGGCGTTGGATTCATGTCATTTTTAGCTCTAAATCAAAAGTTAAGGATGATAGTGTGGAAATGTCAAGGTTATCAACTAGTTAAAATGATCATTCTAAATTGATCATTGGTGCTCATTGACTAAAGGCTTATAAATGACGCATAATGCATAGTATCATGAAGTTTGGGATAGATTGGATTATTTGGAGGCTTTGTCATAGCTATTTCGTTTTTAAATTTTGCCACAATATAGCAAATTAGCTAGCTTAACATGGGTGCTGGATTCGTGTCATTTTGAACTCTAAATCAAAAGTTAGGGACAATTTAGTGCGGAGATGTTAAGTTGATCAGCTAGTTAAAATGATCATTCTAAACTGATCATTGGTTCTCCTTGAGTAAAGGGTTATAAATTAAGCATAATGCATTGCAGCACGCTGTTTGGGATAGATTGGATTGCTTGGAGGCTTTGTTGTAGCTACTTTGGTCTTAAATTTTGTCACAATATAGAAAATTGAGTTCGTTAGAACTAGGCATTGGATTCGTGTCATTTGACCTCTAAATAAAACAGTTATGGACGATTAAGTGCGGATATGTCAAATTGATCGGCTAGTTAAAATGATCATTCTAAATTGGTCATTGGTGCACTTTGAGTAAAAGCTTATAAATGAAGCATAATGCATGACATCACACAATTTGGGATAGATTGCATTACTGTGATGCTTTTGTCTAGCTCTTTTAATCTCAAATGTTTTCGCAATATGGAAAATTGAGCTAGTTTAACGTGGGTGTTGGATTCATGTCATTTTGAGCTCTAAATCAAAAGTTAAAGCGATTTAGTGCGGACATGTCAAGTTGATCAACTAGTTAAAATGATCATTCTAAACTGATCATTGGTGCTTATTGAGTAAACCCTTATAAATGAAGCATAATGCATCGCATCACGAAGTTTCGGATAGATTGGATCAGTTGGAGGCATTTTCAAAGCTATTATGGTTATAAATTTTGTCACAATAGAGAAAATTGAGCTAGCTTAACGTGGGTGTTAGATTCGTGTCATTTTGAACTCTAAATTAAGAGTTATGTATGATTTGTGCAGACATGTAAAGTTGATCAGCTAGTTAAAAAGATCATTCTAATCAAATCATTGGTGTTCCTTCAGCAAAGGCTTATAAATGAAGCATAATGCATGATATCTCACAGTTTGGGGTACATTGGATTACTTGTAAGCTTTGTCTTAGCTTTCTCATTCTCCAAATTTTGTGACAATATGGAAAATTGAGCTAGCTTAACGTGGGCGTTGGATTCATGTCATATTGAGCTCTAAATAAAAAGTTAAAGATGATTTAGTGTGGACATGTCAAGTTGATTGGCCATTTATAATAATCATTTTAAACTAATCATTGGTGCTCCTCGAGTAAACGCTTATAAATGAAGCATAATGCATGTCATCACGCATTTTGGGATAGATTGGATTACTAGGAGGCTTAGTCGTAGCTCTTTCAGTCTAAAATATTGTCATAATATGGAAAATTGAGCTAGCTTAACATGGGAGTTGGATTCATGTAATATTGAGCTCTAAATAAAAAGTTAAAGACGATTTAGTTTGGACATGTCAAGTTGATCGGACAGTTACAACAATCATTTTAAACTGATCATTGGTGCTCCCTGAGTAAAGGTTTATAAATGAAGTATAATGCGTTACATCATGCATTTTGGGATAGATTGGATTACTGGGAGGCTTAGTCGTAGCTCTTTCAGTCTAAAGTATTGTAACAATATGGAAAACTGAGCTTGTTTAACGTGGGCGTGAGATTCATTTCATATTGAGCTCTAAATAAAAAGTAAAAGACGATTTAGTTTGGACATGTTAAGTTTATCGGCCAGTTATAATAATCATTTTAAACTGATCATTGGTACTCCTTGAGTAAAGGCTTATAAACGAAGCATAATGCATGACATCACTCATTTTGGGATAGATTGGATTACTGGGAGGCATAGTCGTAGCTTTTTCAGTGAAAAATGGTGTCACAATATGAAATATTGAGCTAGCTTAACGTGTGAGTTGGATTCATGTTATCTTGAGCTTTGAATAAAAAGTTGAAGTTGATTTAATACGGACATGTCAAGTTGATCAGCTAGTTAAAATGATCATTCTAAACCGATCAGTGGTGCTCATTGAGTAAATGCTTATAAATGAATCATAATGCATGGCATCACGCATTTTGGGATAGATTGCCTTACTTTTAGGCTTTGTCTAGCTCTTTCAATATCAAATGTTCTTACAATATGGAAAATTGAGCTAGCTTAACGTGGGTGTTTGATTCATGTCATCTTGAACTCTAAATAAAAAGATATAGATTATTTAGTGCAGACATGTGAAGTTCATCGGCCAGGTAAAATGATCGTTGGTGCTCCTTGAGTAAATTCTTATAAATGAAGCATAATGCAAGGCATCACGGAGTTTGGGATAGATTGGATTACTTGAAGGCTTTGTCATAGCTATTTCAATCTGTAATATTGTCACACTTGAGAAAATTGAGGTAGCCTAATGTGGGTGTTGGAGTTGTGTCATTTTGAACTCTAAATCAAAAGTTACAAACGACTTAGTGCAGACATGTCATTGAACAGGTAGTTAAAATAATCATTCTAAACTAATCATTGGTGCTCCTTGAGTAAAGGCTTATAAATAAAGCATAATGCTTGGCCATTTTTTGATAGATTGGACATCTTGGAGGCTTTATAATAGCTATTTTGGTTTAAAAGGTTTTTCACAATATAGAAAACTGAGTTAGTTTAACGTGGGCCTTGGATTCGTGTCATTCTGACTTATGAATCAAACGTTATGAAAGATTTAGTGCAGACATGTCATGTTAATCGGCCAGTTAAAATGATTTTTCCAAATTTTTCATTAGTGCTTATTGAGTAAAGGCCTATAAATGAAGCGTAATGCATGGAATCACGCAGTTTGGGATAGGTTGCCTTACTTTGATGCTTTGTCTAGATTGTTCAGTCTCAAATGTATTCACAATATGGAAAATTGAGCTAGCTTAATGTGGGATTTGGATTCATGCCTTCTTGAGCTCTAAATAAAAAGTAAAAGACGATTTAGTGCTGACATGTCAAGTTGATCAGCTAGTTAAAATGATCATCCTAAACTGATCAATCGTGCTCCTTGAGTAAAAGCTTATGAATTAAGCATAATGCATGGCATCATGCAGTTTGGGATAGATTGGATTACTTGGAGGCTTAGCATAGCTATTTCGATCTTAAATTTTATCACAATATAGAAAATTGAGCTAGTTTAACGTAGGTGTTGGATTCTTGTCATTTTGAACTCTAAATTAAAAGTTACGGATGATTTTGTGCGGAAATACCAAGTTGTTCGGCCAATTAAAATGATCATTCTAAAGTGATCATTGATGCTTCTTCTGTAAAGGCTTATAAATGAAACATAATGCATGACATTACGCAGTTTGGGATAGATTGCATTACTTTCAGGCTTTGTCTAGCTCCTTCAATCTCAAATGTTCTCACAATACGGAAAGTGGAGCTTGCTTAACGTGGGCGTTGGATTCATGTCATCTTTAGCTCTATATAAAAAGTTAAAGATGATTTAGTGCGGACATTTCAAGTTTATCGGCCAGTTAAAATGATCATTCAAAACTGATCACTGGTGCTCCTTGAGTAAATTCTTATAAATTAAGCATAATGTATGGTATCGCGCAGTTTGGGATAGATTGGATTGCTTGGAGGCTTTGTTGTAGCTATTTTGGTCATAAATGTTTTACTCAATATAGAAAAATTTTAGCTACGTTAATGTGGGTGTTGGATTTGTGTCATTCTAACCTCTAAATCAAAAGTTATGGAAGATTTAGTGCAGACATTGCAAGTTGGTCGGCCGGTTAAAATGATTATTCTAAACTATTCATTGGTGCTCATTGAGTAAAGGCTTATAAATGAAGCATATTGCATGGTATCACGCTGTTTGGGATATATTGCATTACTATGATGCTTTGTATAGTGTTTTCAGTCTCAAATGTTTTCACAATATGGAAAATTGAGTTTGCTTAACGTGAGCGTTGGATTGATACCCTCTTGAGCTCTAAATAAAAAAATAAAATATGATTTAGTGCGGACATTTTAAGTTGATCACCTAGTGAAAATGATCATTCTAAACTGATTATTGGTGCTCCTTGAGTAAAGGCTTATAAATTAAGCATAATACATGGCATCACACATTTTTGGGATAGATTGGATTACTTGGAGGCTTTGCATTGATATTTCGATGTTAAATTTTATCACAATATAGAAAATTGATCTTGGTTCACGTGGGTGTTAGATTCATGTCATTTTGAACTCTAAATCTTAAGTTACGAACGATTTAGTTCGGACATGTCAATTTGATCAGGTAGTTAAAATGATCATTCTAAACTGATCATTGGTGCTCCTTGAGTAAAGTCCTATAAATGAAGCATAATGCATGCCACCACGTAGTTTGGGATAGATTGGCTTACTTGTAGACTTTGCATAGCTTTTTGATCTTAAATTTTGTCACAATATAGAAAATTGAGCTAGCTTAACAAAGATGTTGGATTCGTGTCATTTTTAACTCTAAATCTTAAGTTACGGACGATTTCGTGCGGAAATCTCAAGTTGATCGGCCAGTAAAAATGATCATTCTAAACTGATCACTGGAGCTCCTTGAATAAAGGCTTTTAAATGAAGCATAATGCATGGAATCACGCCGTTACGGGTAGATTGCATTACTTTGATGCTTTGTTGTAGCTATTTCAGCCTAAAATGTTATCACAATATCGAAAATAGAGCTAGCTTAACGTGGACGTTTGATTCATGTCATCTTGACCTCTAAATAAAAAGTAAAAGACGATTTATTGTTGACATGTCAAGTTGATGAGCTAGTTAAAATGATCATTCTAAACTGATCATTGGTGCTGCTTGATTAAAAGCTTATAAATTAAGCATAATGCATGGCATCACGCAGTTTGGGATAGATTGGATTACTTGGAGGCTTTTCATAGCTATTTCAATCTTAAATTTTGTAACAATACAGAAAATTGAACTATTTAATGTGGCTGTCGGATTCGTGTTATTTTGAACTCTAAATCAAAAGTTATGGATGATTTCATGCGGACATCTCAAGTTGATCGGCTAGTTAAAATGATCATTCTAAACTCATCATTAGTGCTCCTTGAATAAAGCCTTATAAATGAACAATAATGCATGGCATCACACAGTTAGGGATAGATTGCATTACTTCTAGGCGTTGTCTAGCTCTTTCAATCTCAAATGTTGTCACAATATGAAAATTTGAGCTAGATTAACGTGGGCGTTGGATTCATGTAATCTTGAGCTCTAAATAAAAAGTAAAAGATGATTTAGTGTGGACATGTCAAGTTGATCTTCTAGTTAAAATAATCATTCTAAACTGATCATTGGTTCTCCTTGAACAAATGCTTATAAATTAAGCATAATGCATGGTATTACGTAGTTTGGGATAAATTGGATTATTTGGAGGCTTTGTCATAGCTATTTCGATCTGTAATGTTGTCACAATTGACAAAATTGATGTAGCTTAACGTGGATGTTGGAGTTGTGTCATTTTGAACTCTAATTCATAAGTTACACACGACTTAGTGCAGACATGTCAAGTTGAACAGGTAGTTAAAATGATCATTCTAAACTGATCATTGGTGCTCCTTGAGTAAAGACTTATAAATAAAGTATAATGTTTGGCATCATATAGTTTTTGATAGATTTGGTTGCTTGGAGGCTTTTTATAGCTATTTTGGTTTAAAAGGTTTTTCACAATATAGAAAATAGATTTAGTTTAACGTGGGCGTTGGATGCATGTCATTCTGACTTATGAATCAAAAGTTATGAAAGATTTAGTGCATACATGTCAAGTTGATCGGCCAGTTAAAATGATCGTTCTAAATTTTTTATTAGTGCTCCTTGAGTAAAAGCTTATAAATGAAGCGTAATGCATGCCATCACACAATTTGGGATAGATAGCCTTACTTTGATGCTTTTTCTAGATCATTCATTCCCAAATGTTTTCTCAATATGGAACATTGAGCTAGCTTAACGTGGGCTTTTGATTCATATCTTCTTGAGCTCTAAATAAAAAGAAAAAGATGATTTAGTGCTGACATGTCAAGTTGATCAGCTAGTTAAAATGATCATCCTAAACTGATCATTGGTGCTCCTTGAGTAAAATCTTATAAATTAAGCATAATGCTTGGCATCATGCAATCTGGGATATATTTGATTACTTGGAAGCTTTGCTTAGATATTTCGATATTAAATTTTTGCACAATACAGAAAATTGAGCTAGCTTAACGTAGGTGTTGGATTCATATCATTTCTAAATAAAAAAGTAAAAGACGATTTACTGCAGATATGTCAAGCTGATCAGCTAGTTAAAATAATCATTCTAAACAGATAATTCGTGCTCCTTGAAAAAAGGCTTATAAATGAAGCATAATACATGGCATGACGCCGTTTTGGGTTAGATTGGATTGCTTGGAGGCTTTGTCGTAGCTATGTCTTAAATGATTTTCACAGTGTAGAAAATTGATTTAGTTTAGCGTGGGTGTTAGATTCGTATCATTTTGACCTCTAAATCAAACGTTACGGACGATTTAGTCCGACATGTCAAGTTGATCGTCCAGTTAAAATGATCATTCTAAATTTGTCATTGGTGCTCCTTGAGAAAAGGCTTATAAATGAAGCGTAATGCATGACATCACGCAGTTTCGGATATTTGCATTACTTTGATGCTTTGTCTAGCTCGTTCAGTCTAAAATGTTTTTAAATTATGGAAAATTGAGCTAGCTTAACGTGAGCATTGAATTCATGCCTTCTTGAGCTCTAAATAAAAAGTAAAAGACGATATAGTGTTGACATGTCAATGTTATCAGCTTGTTAAAATAATCATTCTAAACCGATCAGTGGTGCTCCTTGAATAAATGCTTATAAATGAAGCATAATACAGGGCATCACGCAGTTTTGGATAGATTGGATTGCTTGGAGGATTTGTCGTAGCTCTTTTGGTTTTAAATGTTTTTCAAAATATAGAAAATTGAGATAGTTTAACGTGGGCATTTGATTCGTGTCATTCTGACTTCAAAATCAAAAGTTATGGACGATTTAGTGCTGACACATCAAGTTTTTCGGCCAGTTAAAATGATCATTCTAAATTGGTCATTGGTGCTCCTTCAATAAAGGCTTATAAATGAAGCGTAATGCATTGCATCACACAGTTTGGGATAGATTGGATTACTTGGAGGCTTTGCATAGCTATTTTGATCTTAAATTTTGTCACAATATAGACAATTGAGCTAGCTTAACGTGAATGTTGGATTCGTGTCATTTTGAACTCTAAAACAAAATTAACGAACGATTTGGCGCAGACATGTCAAGTTGATTGGCCTATTAAAATGATCATTTTAAACTGATCATTGGTGCTACTTGAGTAAAAGCTAATAAATGAAGCATAATTCATGGCATCACGCATTTTTTGGATATATTGCATTACTTTGAGGCTTTGTATACCTCTTTCAATCTCAAATGTTGCCACAATATAGAAAATTGAACTAGCTTAATGTGGGCGCTGGATTCATGCCATCTTGAGCTCTAAATAAAAAAGTAAAAGACGATTTACTGCGGACATGTTAAGTTGATCAGCTAGTTAAAACAATCATTTTAAACTTATCATTGATGTTCCTTGAATAGAGGCTTATAAATGAAGCATAATGCATTGCATCACGCAGTTTGGGATAGATTGGATTGCTTGGAGGCTTTGAAGTGGCTATCTCGGTCTGAAATGTTTTTCACAACATAGAAAATTGAGTTTGTTTTATGGGGTGTAAGATTCGTGGCATTCTGAACTCTAAATCAAAAGTTATGGACGATTTAGTCCGACATATCAAGTTGATCAGCCAGTTAAAATGATCATTCTAAATTTGTCATTGGTGCTCCTTGAGTAAAGGATTATAAATGAAGTGAAATGCATGGCATCACGTAGTTTGGGATAGATTGCATTACTTTAATGCTTTGCCTAACTCTTATAGTATCAAATGTTTTCACAATATGGAAAATTGAGCTAGCTTAATGTGGGCATTGGGTTCATGTCTTCTCGAGCTCTAAATAAGAAGTAAAAGACGACTTAGTGCTTACATGTCAAGTTGATCAGCTTGTTAATATAATCGTTCTAAACTGATCATTGGTTTTCCTTGAGTAAATGCTTATAAATTAAGCATAATGCATGACATCTTGTAGTTTTGGATAGATTGGATTACTTGGAGGTTTATGTTAGCTATTTCGATCTGTAATATTGTCACAATTGAGAAAATTGATCTAGCTTAACATGGGTGTTGTATTCGTGTCATTTTGAACTCTAAATCAAAAGTTACGGATGATTTAGTGTGGATATGTCAAGTTGATCAGGTAGTTAAAATGATCATTGGTGCTCCTTAAGTAAAGGCTTATAAATGAAGCATAATGCGTGACATCACGCAGTTTTGGATAGATTGGATTGCTTGGAGGATTTGTCCTAGCTATTTCTATTTTAAATGTTTTTCACAATATAGAAATTTGAGTTAGTTTATCGTGGATGTTGGATTCGTGTTAATGAACAATTTAGTGCAGACATGTCAAGAGAATTGGCCAGTTAAAATGATCATTCTAAATTTGTCATTTGTGCTCCTTGAGTAAAGGCTTATAAATGAAGCGTATTGCATGGCATCACACAGATTGGGATAGATTGCATTACTATGATGCTTTGTCTAGCTCGTTCAGACTAATATGTTTTCACAATATTGAAAATTGAACTAGCATAATGTGCGGGTTGGATTCATGTTTTCTTGACCTCTAAATAAAAAGTGAAAGACGATTTAGTGCTGACATGTCAAGTTGATCAGCTAGTTAAAATGATCATTTTAAACTGATTATTGGTGCTCCTTGAGTAAAAGTTTTTAAAATAAGCATAATACATTGCACCATGCAGTTTTGGATAGATTAGATAACTTGGAGGCTTTGCGTAGCTATTTCGTTCTTAAATTTTGTCACAAAATAAAAAAATTGAGCTAGCTTGACGTAGGTGTTGGATTCGTGTAATTTTGAACTCTAAATCAAAAGTTATGGACGATTTGGTCCGGACATGTCAAGTTGATCGGCCGATTAAAATGATCATTCTAAACTAATCATTGGTGCTCCTTGAATAAAGGCTTATAAATGAAGCAAAATGCATGGCATCACGCAGTTTGGGATTGATTGCATTACTTTGAGGCTTTGTCTATCTCTTTAAATCTCAAATGTTGTCACAATGTGGAAAATTGATCTAGCTTAACGTGGGCGTTGGATTCATGTCATCTTGAGCTCTAAATAAAAATTAAAATACGATTTTCTGCAGACATGTCAAGTGTATCAGCTAGTTAAAATAATCATTCTAAATTGATCATTGGTGCTCCTTGAATAACTGTTTATAAATTAAGCATAATGCATTGCATCATGCCGTTTGGGATATATTGGATTACTTGGAGGCTTTGTCATAGCTATTCAATCTATAATATTGTCACAATTGAGAAAATCGAGCTAGTTTAACGTGGGTGTTGGATTCGTGTCATTTTGAACTCTAAATCAAAAGTTACGGATCATTTAGTTTGGATATGTCAAGTTGATCAGGTAATTAAAATGAACTTTGTTGCTCCCTGAGTAAAGGTTTATAAATGAAGTATAATGCATGGCATCACCCAGTTTTGTATAGATTGGATTTCTTGGAGGCTTTGTCGTAGCTATTTCAGTTTTAAATGTTTTTCACAATATAGAAAATTGAGTTAGTTTATCGTGGACGTTCGATTCGTTTCATTCTGACCTCTAAATCAAAGTTTATGAACGATTTAGTGCAGACATGTAAAGTTGATCGACAAGTTAAAATGATCATTCTAAATTTTTCATTTGTGCTCCTTGAGTAAAGGCTTATAAATGTAGCGTAATGCATGGCATCACGCAGTTTGGAATATATTGCATTACTTTGATGCTTTGTCTAGCTCGTTCAGTCTAATATGTTTTCACAATATGGAAAATTGAGCTAGCTTAACGTGGGTGTTGGATTCATGTTTTCTTGAGCTCTAAATAAAAAGTAAAAGACCATTTAGTGCTGACATGTCCAGGTTATCAGCTAGTTAAAAATGATCTTTTTAAACTGATTAGTGGTGCTCCTTGAGTAAAAGCTTATAAAATAAGTATAATGCATGGCATCATATAGTTTCTGATAGATTAGAGTGCTTGGAGGCTTTGCTAAGCTATTTCGATCTTAAATTTTGTCACAATACAGAAAATTGAGCTAGATTGACGTAGGTGTTGGATTCGTGTCATTTTGAACTTTAAATCAAAAGCTACGGACGATTTGGTGCGGAAATGTCAAGTTGATTGGCCGATTAAAATGATCATTCTAAACTAATCATTGGTGCTCCTTGAATAAAGGCTTATTAATGAAGCAAAATGCATGGCATCACGCAGTTTGGGATAGATTGCATTACTTGGAGGCTTTGTCTAGCTCTTTAAATCTCAAATGTTGTCACAATGTGGAAAATTGAGCTAGCTTAACGTGGGGGTTTGTTTCATGTCATCTTGAGCTCTAAATAAAAAGTAAAAGACGATTTGGTGCGTACATGTAAAGTTGATCAGCTAGTTAAAATAATCGTTCTAAACTGATCATTGGTGCTCCTTGAATAAACGCTTATAAATGAAGCACAATGCATGGCATCATGCAGTTTGGGATAGATTGGATTGCTTGGAGGCATTGTCGTAGCTATTTCAATGTGAAATGACTCTCACAAAGTAGAAAATTGAGTTTGTTTAACGTGGGCGTTAGATTCATGTCATTCTGACCTCTAAATCAAAAGTTATAGATGATTTAGTGCGGACAATCAAGTCAATCGACCAGTTAAAATGATCACTCTAAACTGATCATTGGTGCTTCTTAAGTAATGGATTATAAACAAAGCATAATGCATGGCATTACACTGTTTGGGATACATAGGATTACTTGGAGGCCTTGTAGTAGCTCCTTCAATCTCAAATGTTGCCACGATATGAAAGATTGAGCTAGCTTAATGTGGGTGTTGGATTCATGTTATTTTGAGCTCTAAATCAAATTTTAAATACGATTTAGTGCAAACATGTCAAGTTGATCGATCAGTTAAAATGATCATTCTAAAGTGATCATTGGTGCTCTTTGAGTAATGAATTATAAATGAATCATAATGCATCGTATCACGCAGTTTGGGACATATCGGATAAATTGGAGGCTTTTTCGTAGCTATTTTGGAGTTTAATTTTGTCACAATATAGAAAAATGAGATAGATTAATGTGGACATTGGATTCGTGTAATTATGAACTCTAAATCAAAAGTTAAGGATGATTTAGTTAGGACATGTCAAGTTGATCGGACAATTAAAAATGATCATTCTAAATTGTTCATTGGTGCTCTTTGGGTAAAGGCTTATAAATGAAGTATAATACATGGAATCACGTAGTTTGGGATACATTGGATTACCTCGAGGCTTTGTAACAGATCTTTCAGTCTCAAATGTTGTCACAATATGGAATCTTGAGATAGCTTAACATGGGCATTGGATTCGTGTCATTCTGAACTTTAAATCGAAAATTACGGACGATTTAGTGCGGACATGTCAAGTTTATTGACCAGTTAAAATGATCATTTTAAACTTATCATAGGTGCTCCTTAAGTAAAGGCTTTTAAATGAAGCATTATGCATGGCATTACACAGTTTGGGATACATAGGATTACTTGGAGGCTTTCTAGTAGCTCTCTTAGTCTAAAATTTTGTCACGATATGAAAAATTGAGCTAGCTTAATGTGGGTGTTAGGCTCATGTTAATTTGAGCTCTAAATCAAAAGTTCAAGACGATTTAGTGCAGACATGTCAATTGATCAGCTAGTAAAAATGATCATTCTAAACTGATCATTGCTGCCCCTTGAGTAAAAGCTTATAAATGAACCATAATGCATGTCATCACGCAGTTTCGGGTATATAGGATCACTTGGAAGCTTTTTCGTTGTTATTTTAATCTTAGATTTTGTCACAATATAGATAATTGAGCTAGTATAACGTGCGCATTGGATTCGTGTCATTTTGAACCCTATATCAAAATTTACAAACGATTTAGTGCGGACATGTCAAGTTGATAGGGCAGTTAAAATGATCATTTATATGTGATCATTGGTGATCTTTGAGTAAAGTCTTATAAATGAAATATAATTGCATGACATCACGCAGTTTGGGATGCATTGGATTACTTGGAGGCTTTGTCGTAGCTCTTTCAGTCTCAAACATTGTCACAATATAGAACATTGAGCTAGCTTAACATGGGCATTGGATTCATGTCATTATGAACTATAAATCAAAAGTTACGGATGATTTAGTTCGCACATGTAAAATTGATCGGCCAGTGAAAATATTCATTCTAAATTGATCATTGGTGGTCCTTGAGTAAAGGCCAACAAATGAAGCATAATGTATGGCATCACACAGTTTGGGATACATTGGATTGCTTGAAAGCTTTTTCGTAACTCTTTTAGTCTCTAATGTTGTCACAATATGGAAAATTTAGTTAGGTTGACGTGGGCATTTGACTCATGTCATTATGAGCTCTAAATTAAAAGTTAAAGACGATTTAGTGCGGACAAGTAAAGTTGATCAGCTAGTTAAAGTGATCACTCTCAACTGATCATTGGTTCACCTTGAGTAAAGGCTTATAAATGAAGCATAATGTGTGGCATCATGCAGTTTGGGATAGATTGGATACTTAGAGGCTTTGTAGTAGCTATTTTGGACTTAAATTTTTTCATAATTTAGAAAATTGAGATGGCTTAACGTGGGCATTGGATTTGTGATTTTGAACTCTATATCAGAAGTTGTAGACGATTTAGTGCGGGCATATCAAGTTGATCAGCCAGTTAAAATAATCATTCTAAATTGATCATTGGTGCTCATTAATTAAGTAAAAGCTTATAAATGAAGCATAATGCATGGCATCAAGCAGTTTGGGATATATTGGATTACATAGAGGCTCTCTCGTAGCTCTGTAAGTCTCAAATGTTGTCACAATATAGGAAACTGAGCTAGCTTAACGTAGGCGTTGGATTTGTGTAATTCGGAACTCTAAATCAAAAGTTATAGATGATTTAGTGTGGAAATGTCAAGCTTATCGGCTAGTTAAAATGATCATTCTAATCAGATCATTGGTGTTCCTTAAATTAATGCATGGCATCACGCAGTTAGTGATACGTTGGATTACGTGGAGGGTTTTTCATGGCTATTTAACTCCCAAATGTTGTCACATTATGGAAAATTGAGGTAGCTTAACGTGGGTGTTGGATTTGTGTCAATATGAACTTTAAATTAGACGTTACGGACAATTTAGTGCAGACATGTCAAGTTGAGCGGCCAGTTAAAATGATCATTCTAAACTGATCATTGGTGCTCCTTGAGTAAAGTCTTATAAATGAAGCATAATGCATGGCATCACGCAGTTTGAGATACATTGGATAACTTTAAGGATTTGTCATAGCTCTTTCAGTCTCAAAAGTTATCACAGTATGGAAAATTGAGGTAGTTTAACATGTTCGTTGGGCTCATGTCATTTTTTGCTCTAAATCAAAAGTTAAAGACAATATAGGATAGTCATGTCAAGTTGATCAGCTAGTTAAACCGATCATTATAAGCTGATTATTGTTGCTCTTTGACTAAAGGCTTATAAATGAAGCATAATGCATGGCATCACTCAGTTTGGGATAGATTGGATTACTTGGAGGCTTTTTCTTAGCTAGTTCCGTCTTAAATGTTGTCACAATATAGAAATTGAGCTAGGCTAACTTGGGCATTGGATTCGTGTCATTTTGAACTCTAAATCAAAAGTTGCAGATGATTTAGTGCAAACATGTCAAGTTGATCATTGGTGCTCCTTGAGTAAAGGCTTATAAATGAAGAGTAACGCATGGCATCACGCAGTTTGGGATACATTGGATTACTTAGAGGCTTTGTAGCAGCTCTTTCAGTCTAAAATGTTCTCACAATATGAAAACTTGATTTAGCGTAACGTGGGCGTTTGACTCATGTCATTTTTAGCTCAAAATCAAAAGTTAAAGATGATTTAGTGTGGACATATCCAGGTTATTAGTTAGTTAACATGATCATTCTAAACTAATCATTGGTACTGCTTGAGTAATGGGTTATAAATGAAGAATAATGCATACCATCACGCACTTTGGGATGCACTGGATTACTTGGATGCTTTTTCGTATCTTTTTTTGTCTCAAATATTGTCACAATATAGAAAATTGAACTAGCGTAAGGTGGGCGTAGGATTCATGTCATTGTGAACTGTAAATCACAAGTTACGGACGATTGAGTGCGAACATGTCAAGTTGATCGGCGAGCTAAAACGATCATTCTAAACTGATCGTTGGTGCTCCTTGAGTAAAGCCATATAAATGAAACATAATGCATGGCACCCCCGCAGTTTGCAATGCATTGGATTACTTAGACGTTTTGTAGTAGCTCTTTCCGTCTCAAATTTTGTCACAATTTGGAAAATTGAGCTAGCCTAACGTTGCCATTGGACTCATGTCATTTTGAGGTCTAAATCAAAAGTTAAAGACGATTTAGTGTGGACATATCCAGGTTATTAGTTAGTTAAAATGATCATTCAAAACTAATCATTGGTACTGCTTGAGTAATGGGTTATAAATGAAGAATAATGCATACCATAATGCACTGGATTATTTGGATGCTTTTTCGTATCTCTTTCTGTCTCAAATATTGTCACAATATAGAAAATTGAACTAGCTTAAGGTGGGCGTAGGATTCATATCATTAGGAACTGTAAATCACAAGTGACGATTGAGTGCGAACATGTCAAGTTGATCGGCGAGCTAAAACGATCATTCTAAACTGATCGTTGGTGCTCCTTGAGTAAAGCCATATAAATGAAACATGATGCATGGCACTCTGCAGTTTGCAATGCATTGGATTACTTAGAGGTTTTGTAGTAGCTCTTTCCGTCTCAAATTTTGTAACAATTTGGAAAATTGAGCTAGCCTAACGTTGCCATTGGACTCATGTCATTTTGAGATCTAAATCAAAAGTTAAAGACGATATAGTGCGGATTTTTCAAGTTGATAACCTAGTTAAAATGATCATTCTAAACTGATCATTGGTGCTCCCTGACTAAAGGCTTATAAATGAAGAATACGCATGACATCACGCAGTTTGGGATAGATTGGATTACTTGGAGGCTTTATCGTAGATATTTTGATCTTAAATATTATCAGAATATTGGAAATTGAGCTAGTTTAACATGGGCATTGGATTTGTGTCATTTTGAACTTATAATAAAAAGTTACAAACGATTTAGTGCGGACATGACAAGTTTATTAGTCAGTTAAAATGTTCATTCTAAACTGATCATTGGTGATCCTTGACTAAAGGCTTATAAATGAAGCATACGCATGACATCACGCAGTTTGGGATAGATTGGATTATTTGGAGGCTTTGTCATAGCTGTTTTGATCTTAAATATTGTCAGAATGTTGAAAATTGAGCTAGCTTAACGTGGGCATTGGATTTGTGTCATTTTGAACTTTAAATAAAAAGTTACAAACGATTTAGTGAGGACAGGTCAAGTTTATTGGCTAGTTAAAATGTTTATTCTCAACAGATCATTGGTGCTCCTTGAGTAAAGGCTTATAAATGAAACATAATGCATGGTATCACGCACTTTGGGATACATTGGATTACTCGGATGAATTGTCGTAGCTCTTTTAGTCTCAAATCTTGTCACAATATAGAAAATTGAGCTAGATTATCGTGGGCCTTGGATTCGTGTCATTCTGAATTCTAAATCAAAAGTTATGTACGATTTACTATGGACATGTCAAGTTGATTGGTTAGTTAAAATGATCATTCTAAATTGATCATTGGTGCTCCTTGAGTAAAGTCTTATAAATGAAAAATAATGAATTGCATCACGTACTTCAAGATACATTGGATTACTTGGACGCTTTTTGTAGCTTTTTCAGTCTCAAATGTTGTAACAATATAGAAAATTGAGCTTGCTTAAGGTGAATGTTGGATTTGTGTCATTCTGAACTCTAAATCAATAGTTATGGATGATTTAATGTGGAAATGTTAAGGTTATCAGCTAGTTAAAATTATCATTCTAAACTTGTCGTTGGTGCTCCTTGAGTAAAGGCTTATAAATGAAAAGTAAGGCATGGCATCACGCAGTTTGGGATACATTGGATTACATGGAGACTTTGTAATATCTCTTTTAGTCTCAAATGTTGTCACAATATGGAAAATTGAGCTAGTGTAACGTGGGCGTTGGACTCATGTCATTTCGAGCTCTAAGTCAAAAGTTAAAGACAATTTCGTGTGGATATTACAAGTTCATTAGCTAGTTAAAAATTATCATTCTAAACTAATCATTGGTGTGCCTTGAGGAAAGGCTTATAAATGAATTATAATGCATGGCATCACACATTTTGGGATAAGTTGGATTACTTGGAGGCTTTTTCGTATTGCTTTGAGTCTCAAATGTTGTCACAATATAGAAAATTGAGCTAGCGTAACATGGGCGTTGGATTCGTGTCATTCTGAACTATAAATCAAAAGTTATGGACGATTTAGTGCGCACATGTCAAGTTGATCGGCATGTTAAAATGATCATTCTAAACTGATTATTGCTGGTCCTTGAGTAAAGGCTTATAATTGAAAAGTAACCCATGCCAACATGCCGTTTTGGATACATTGGATTACTTGGAGGCTTTGTAGTAGCTCTTGTAGTCTCAAATGTTGTGAAAACATGGAAAATTGAGCTAGCATAACGTGGGCGATCAACTCATGTCATTTTGAGTTCTAAATCAAAAGTTAAAGTTGATTTATTGCGGACATGCAAAGTTGATCAGCTAATTAAAATGATCATTCTAAACTGATCATCGATGCTCCTTGAGTAAAGGTTTATAAATTAAGCATAATGCATGACATCACGAAATTTGGGATAGATTGGATTACTTGGAGGTTTTGTCGTAGATATTTTGATCTTAAATTTGTTTATAGTGTAGCAAATTGAGCTACATTAACATGGGCGTTGGTATCGTGTCATTCTGAACTCTAAATTAGAAGTTACGAAGGATTTAGTGTGGACATCTCAAGATGATCGGCCAGTAAAATGATCATTCTAAACTGATCAATTGTGCTTCTTGTGTAAAGGGTTAAAAATGAAGCTAATACATGGCATCACGCAGCTTGGGATATATTGGATTAGTTGGAGTTTTGTCGTAGCTATTTTAGTCTTCAATTTTGCCAGAATATAGCAAATTGATCTAGCTTAACGTGAGTGTTGGATTCTATTTATTTTGCACCATAAATCAAAAGTTACATACGATTTAGTGTGGGCATGTCAGGTTGATCGGCCAGTTAAACAGATTATTCTAAACTGATCATTGGTGCTCCTTGATTAAAGGCTTATAAATGAAGTTTAAAGCATGGTGTCACACAGTTTTGGATACATAGGATTACTTAGAGGATTTGTCGTAGCTCTTTCAATCTCAAATGTTGTATCAATATGGAAAATCGAGCTAGATTAACGTGAGTGTTAGATTCATGTCATTTTGAGCTCTAAATAAAAAGCTAAATTCAATTTTGTGCAGACATGTCATGTTGATCAGATAGTTAAAATGATCATTCTAAACTGATCATTGGTGCTCATTAAGTAACGGCGTACAAATGAAACATAATGCACAACATCACACAGTTTGGGATAGATTGGATTACTTTGAGGCTTTTTCATACCTATTTTTATCTTAAATTTTGTCACAATATAGAAACTTGAGCGAGCTTAATGTGGGTGTTTGATTCGTGTTATTTTGAACTCTAAATCAAAAGTTACAGGCGATTTAGTGTGGACATGTCACAATGATCAGCTAGTTAAAATGATCATTCTAAACTGATCATTGGTGCTCCTTGATTAAAGGATTATAAATGAAGCATAATGCATGGCATCACACAGTTCGGGATACATTGGATTACTTGGAGGCTTTTTCTTAGCTTTTTCAGTTTCAAATGTTGTCACAATATGCAAAATTAAGCTAGTTTAATTTGGGGGTTTGATTCATGTCATTTGAGCTCAAAATAAAAAGTTAAAGTCAATTTAGTGCGGACATGCCAAGTTGATCGGCAACTTAAAATGATCATTTTAATCTGATCATTGGTGGTTCTTGAGTAAAGGCTAATAAATGATGCATAATGCACGGGATCACACATTTGGGATAGATTAGATTACTTAGAGGCTTTGTCGTAGCTATTTCTTTTTAACTTTTGGCACAATATAGAAAACTGAGCTAGCTTAACCATGGCGTTGGATTCGTGTCATTCTGAACTCTAAATAAAAAATTATGGACGATTTAGTGCGGAAATGTCAATTTTATTGGCTAGTTAAATTCATCATTTTAAGCAGATCATTGGTGCTCATTGAGTAAAGGCATACAAATGAAGCATAATGCATGGCATCACACAGTATGGGATAGGTTGGATTACTGGAAAGCTTTGTCATAGCTTTTTTATCTTAAATTTTGTCACAATATATATAATTGAGTTAGCGTAACATCGGTGTTAGATTCGTGTCATTTTGAACTATAAATCAAAAGTTATAGACGATTTAGTGCTGACATGTGAAGTTGAGCGGCCAGTTAAAATGATCATTCTAAACTGATCATTGGTGCTCCTTGAGTAAAAGCTTATAAATGAAGTATAATGCATGGCATCAATAAGTTTGGGATACATTGGGTTACTTAAAGGCTTTTTGGTAGCTCTTTTAGTCTCAAATGTTGTCACAATATAGAAATTTGAGGTAGCTTAATGTGGGCATTGG
Organism: Pugionium cornutum; assembly: GCA_018901935.1. NCBI lineage: Eukaryota > Viridiplantae > Streptophyta > Magnoliopsida > Brassicales > Brassicaceae > Pugionium > Pugionium cornutum. Next base: position 23,757,197 of record CM032159.1, read on the forward strand.
ATTCGTGTCATTTTGAACTCTAAATCACAAGTTACGGATGATTAAGCGTACATGTCAAGTTGAACGGCCAGTTGAAATTATCATTCTAAACTGATCAATGGTGCTCCTTGAGTAAAGTCTTATAAAAGAAGCATAATGCATGATATCACGCAGTTTGGGATAGATTGGATTACTTGGAGGCTTTGTCATAGCTCTTTCAGTCTTAAATGTTATCACAATATGGAAAATTGAGCTAGCTTAACGTGGGCGTTGGATTCGTGTTATTCTTAACTCTAAATCAAAGATTACAGCCGATTTAGTGCAGACATGTCAATTTTATCGGCTAGTTAAATTGATCATTCTAAACTGATCATTGGTGCTCCTTGAGAAAAGGTATACAAATGAAGCATAATGCATGGCATCACGTATTTTGAGATACATTGGATTACTTGGAGGCTTTGTCGTACCTATTTCGTTCCTAAATTTTGTCACAACATAGAAAATTGGGCTAGATTAACTTGGGTGTTGGATTCATGTCATTGGGAGCTCTAAATCAAAAGTTACAGACTATTTAGTGTGTACATGTCAAGTTGATTGGCCAGCTAAAATGATCATTATAAACTGTTCATTGGTGCTCCTTGAGTAAAAGCTAATAAATGAAGTATAATGCATGACATCAAACAGTTTGGGATACATTGGGTTACTTGGAAGCTTTTTCTTAGGTCTTTCAGTCTCATATGATGTCAGAATACGGAAAATTGAGCTAGCTTAACGTGAGTGTTGGATTCATGTCGTTCTGAACTCTAAATCAAAATTACGGATGATTAAGAGCATACATTTCATGTTGAACAGCCAGTTGAAACGATCATTCTAAACTGATCATGGGTGCTTCTTGATGACTAAAGACTTATAAAAGAAGCATAATGCATGGCATCACGCAGTTTGGGATACATTGGATTACTTGGAGGCTTTGTCGTAACTCTTTCAGTTTCAAATGTTGTCACAATACGGAAAATTGAGTTAGCCTAACGTGGGCGTTGGATTCAAGTGATTTTGACCTCGAAATCAAAAGTAAATGATGATTTAGTTCGGACATGTCAAGTTGATCATCTAATTAAAATGATCATTCTAAATTGATGATTGGTGCTCATTGAGTAAAGGCGTATAAATGAAGCATAATCCATGGCATCACGCAATTTGCGATAGATTGGATTACTTAGAAGCTTTGTCATATCTATATCGATCTTAAATTTTGTAACAATATTGAAAATTGAGCTTTCTTAACATGGTCGTTGGATTCATGTCATTCTGAACTCTAAATCAAAAGTTACGGACGATTTAGTGCGGACATGTCAAGTTGATCGGCCAGTTAAAATGATCATTCTAAATTGATCGTTTGTGCTCGTTTAGTAAATGCTTATAAATGAAGCATAATGCATGGCATCATAGAGGTTGGGATACATTGGATTATTTGGAGGCTTTGTCGTAGCTCTTTCAGTCTCAATTGTTGTCACAATGTGGAAAATTGAGCTAGCTTAACGTGGGCGTTGGATTCATGTCATTTTGAGCTCGAAATAAAAAGTTAAAGACGATTTAGTGCGGATATGTTAAGTCGATCCGCTAGTTAAAATTATCTTTCTAAACTGATCATTGGTGCTCCTTGAATAAAGGCGTATAAATGAAGTATAATGCATGGCATCACGGAATTTGGAATAGAATGGATTACTTGGAAGCTTTTTCGTGATTATTTAGATCTTAAATTTTGTGACAATATAAAATATTGAGCTAGCTAAATATGGGCGTTGGATTCGTGTCATTCTAAGCTCTAAATCAAGAATTATGGACGATTTTGTTGGTATATGTCAAGTTGATCCGCCAATTAACGTGATCGTTCTAAGCCGATCGTTCTTATATGATCACTAGTACTCCTTGAGTAAAGGCTTATAAATGAAACATAAAGCATGGCATCACACAACTTAGGATAGATTGGATTACTTGAACGCTTTATGGTAGCTATTTCAGTCTCAAAATGTTGTCACAATATAGAAAATTGAGCTAGCTTAACGTGGGCGTTTGATTCGTCTCATTCTAAACTCTAAACCAAGAGTTATGAATGATTTAGTGCATATATTTCAAATTGATCGGCCAGTTCAATTGATCTTTCTAAGATGATCATTGGTGCTCATTGAGAAAAGGTTTACAAATGAAGCCTAATGCTTGGCATCAAATTTTTTGAGATAGATTCGATTACATGGAAGCTTTTTATTAGCTATCTCGATGTTAAATTTTGTCACAATATAGATAATTGAGCTAGTTTAACGTGGCATTGGATTCGTGTCATTCTGAACTCTAAATCAAAAGTTACAGACGATTTAGTGCAAACATGTCAAGTTGATCGGCTAGTTAAAATGATCATTCTAAACAAATCATTGATGCTCCTTTAGTAAAGGCTTATGAATGAAACATAATGCATAGCATCACACAGTTTGGGATACATTGGATTAGTTGAAGGCTTTGTGGTAGCTCTTTCACTCTAAAATGTTGTCACAATATAAAACTGAGTTAGTTTAACGTGGGCATTGGATTCGTGTCATTCTGAACTCTAAATTGATAGTTACAGATGATTTACAGCATACATGTCAAGTTGATCTTCTAGTTAAAACGATCACTCTAAACTGATCATTGGTGCCTAAATGAAGTGTAATGTGTTGCATCACGCAGTTTAGCATACATTAGATTACTTGAAGGCTTTGTAGTAGCTCTTTCAGTTTAAAATGTTGTCACAATATGGAAAATTTGCTAGCTTAACGTAGTCATTGATTCGTGTAATTCTGAACTCTAAATCAAAGTTTAGGGACGATTTAGTGCGTATATGTCTAGTTGATCAGCTAGTGAAATGATCATTCTAAACTGATAATTGGTGCTTCTTGAGTAAAAGCTTATGAACGAAGCATAATGCATGGCATCACATAGTTTCGGATACATTGAATTACTTGATGGTTTTAGGTAGCTCTTTCAGTCACAAATGTTGTCACAATATAGAAAGTTGAGCTAGCTTAACGTGGGCGTTGGATTCGTGTCATTCTGAACTCTACATCAAAAGTTACAGAATATTTATTACGTACATGTCAAGTTGTTTGGCTAGTTAAAATAATCATTCGATACTGATCATTGGTTCTCATTGAGTAAAGACTTATAAATGAAGCATATGCATGCTTTCATTTAGTTTGAGATATATTGGATTATTTGTATGCTTTATCGTTGCTATTTCAGGCTTAAAGGTTTTTTACAATATAGAATTGAGCTAGCTTAATGTGGGTGTTGGATTAGTGTCATTCTGAACTCTAAATCAAAAGTTATGAACGATTTAGCATGTTCATGTCAAGTTTATCGGCTAGTTAAATTGAAATTTCTAAGATGATCATTGGTGTACATTGAGCAAAGGTTTACATACGAAGCATAATGTATGGCATCACGCAGTTTGGGATAGATTTGATTACTTGGAGGCTTTTTCATAGCCATTTTGGTCTTAAATTTTGTTACAATATAAAAAAATGAGCTAGCTTAACGTGGCCATTGGATTCATGTCATTCTGAATTCTAGATCAAAAGTTACATAGGATTTAGTGTGGAATTGTCAAGTTGATCCGCCAGTTAAAATGATAATTCTAAATTGATCATTGGTGCTCATTGAGTAAAGACTTATAAATGAAGCGTAATGCATTGCATCGCGCAGTTTCGGATACATTGGATTACTTGGAGGCTTTTTCGTAGCTCTTTCAGTCTCAAATGTTGTCACAATATGGAAAATTGAGTTACCTTAACGTGAGCGTTGGATTAGTGTCATTTGAGCTCTAAATCAAAACTTAAAGATGATTTAATGTGGACATGTCAAGTTGATCAGCTATTTAAATGATCATTCTAATTTGATCATTGGTGCTTATTGAGTAAAGGAGTATAAATCAGGAATAATTCATTGCATCACACAATTTGTGATAGATTGGATTACTTGGACGTAGCTCTTTCAGTTTCAAATGTTGTCACAATATCGAAAATTGAGCTAGCTTAACGTGAGCATTGGATTCATGTCATTCTTAACTCTAAATCAAAGGTTACAAAAAATTTAGTGCGGACATGACAATTTCATCGGCTGGCTAAATTAATCATTCTAAACTGATCATTCTAAACTGATCAATAGTGCTACTTGATTAGAGGCTAATAAATGAAGAATAATGCATGGTATCACGGAATTTTGGATAGATTGGATTACTTAAAGGCTTTGTGGTTGCTGTTTTAGTCTCAAATGTTGTCCCAATATAGAAAATTGAGCTAGCTTAACGTGGGCGTTGGTTTCGGGTCATTGCGAACTCTAAATTAAAAGTTACGTATGATTTATTGCAAACATGTCAAGTTGACCGGGTAGTTAAATTATTCTTTCTAAGATGATCATTGGTGCTCAATGAGTAAAGGTTTACAAATGAATCATAATGCATGGCATCGCACAGTTTGGGATAGATTGGATTATTTGAAGGCTTTGTGGTAGTTGTTTCAATTTCCACTACAAGAAAACAAGGCCTTTGCGATCAATTTGCGACTGTGTTTGTGACTACTTTGCGACTGGATTTTAGTAACAAATTTTGCGACTACTTTGCCTCTACATATGTGGTTGCAAAAACCTTAGTCGCAAATCAGTCACAAAATTTTGTGACTGATATACGACCACAGTGGAAGACGTGCTCGTAGATCAGTAACAACTATTTGTGACTGGTTTGCGACCACGTTATATCTTCCATCACAAATCAGTCGTAATTATTTGTGACTAATTTGCGACTACATGTAAATTTTACAAAAAATAGTCACAAAAAATGTGGGATTAATTTGCGATTAATTTGCGACTTTACCCGAATTAGTTAAAAAATAATAATTAATTGTTTAGAAATTAAATATAAAAATTCTTTTTTTATTTTATTAATTAAACATTGAATATAATTTTTAATATTATTTTAAAAATATTTTGTTTCAATAAAATGTTTTGTAATTATAAATATTAATATAATTAAATAATAAAAAAATTTATTAATTAATTATTTTAAAAAATAAAAGGAAATTATAAAAAATAATAAATTTTATTAAAAGAATTTAAATTACAAAAAGATAAAAAAAAATCTAATTTTTCGGCGGCATAAATTAAAATCGGATGGCAAAAATGCTGGTGCAATGCTCGACGGTTCACCTACGCCATCGTTATCCCGCATAAAAGAGGCGAAAGCAGGATCCGTACGTTGGAAATATCCAACGAGCATTTTGTTTTCTTTTTAATCTCCAAGTTGTTAATTGTCTTTTGGTTTTCTTTTTGGACTTCCTGCATCCTCCGATTCGCTTCCAACATGTGCGCATTTTGTTCTTCAATACGCATGTTGATTGCGTTTTGTTCTTTGATTCGTCGCTATGCGGCCAAGAGTTGATCCTGAATCGCAACAAAGTCAGAGGTAGTGGATTGGAAGCCACTACGCCTACCCGACCCGTGCATGCGGTTCATGCTACCGAGTCCGTAAAGATGGCCTCGGTCATCCGCAACGTAAGACTACAAAAATTAATAAAACAATTAGAATAATTATATTTAACTTAGTGTACATTAAAAAAAATTATTTAAAACTTTTTTTACCTGAATGAGGATCTCATTCTTCTCATCTTGGTCAACTCAATTCGCCGGGAAGTACCGTCGGACGTTTCTGTTGCATTGACTTCCACGATTGCCATCTTTTCTTGAATGTTTCGTTCATATACTTCACAGATTTGTTTAGCTTTCAAATCCACATACGAACCAACCTGCCGAGTGTGAGTCTTTATAACAACCTCACCAATTGAGACCGGTCGTCCCAAATTATTTTTGTAGACATATTTTGAATTAAATTATTAATAAATAACAATTAAATTTTAATTCTAATTTAAGTATTTAAAAGTACTTATTATTTCCTGTTGGATCTGGATGTAGGATTTCTGGCCCGACAAATGCTTGTGCTGACCAAGGCCATCCTGAGAGGAGTTATGGTTATTAGAGGATTTGCTACTCCTCTCGTTTGCTGTTTATGTTTCCCATTAGTTTGTCATTGTTTTGTACGGACTCGGGAAAATCCACCTGGGACGTTTGCTGGCTCTATGAACCATGCTCACCATCCCTTTCATATGTCTTACACTCACGGAGTCAAACTACTTTCGTACCACTTGGTGATCATAGGATCTCAGGTATATGATTGTTTGGAATTTGAAAATATATTATTACATTTAGTAATTATTAAATGAGTTAATTAACTGTATATACAAAATTAAGACCGAAATTTCTAATCTATACATAACTTTCAAAAACTCGTTTCACTGTAGCAAAGTCGCATGTATTTTACAAAACACTTCTTCATTTTGAAAACGTCATCACTAACAACAGTAGAAACAGTACAAGAAATAATTACCTATAGATATCGTAGCACACTGTAGAGGATATCATCTACATATTACGGTATCCTTAGGCGGGCGCATTAAATGCAAGATCTATGAAGATATTTCGGGATATATATAGCACATGTATATGGTGTACACATAGGTTATTTTTATTGTTAGCCGATTATATAAAGGTGTATCAGCTTTTCCAAATCACCATTGTTAAATGTACAAAGCGCAATGTAAACAAAAAAGGAGCACGATTGGAAGAAGAGGAACAATCATTCATACCTAGGTCAACGGTACTGATGATTGTTAATATTTTATCAATTATTGGGGTCCTTATACTCTATTAACTACTCCTGTTAAGATGCATCCATTAATGTATTTGTTTCCATAAATGTGTCCACTTCTTAGCATTTACTCAACATTTATTCATGATTTCCAAATATTTTTAGCTGTGTACGAGATTTTTCTAACCGAAAACAGTCGTGAGTATTGTTTTCAACAGTACATGCCGGAAATGATGCGACTGGTAAGTTTAATCAGAGGGGTTTTGGAAAAGGGAGAAAATGGCGTATGGGGGTTCATTGTCGAGGGTGATAATCAAAGCTGTGGTGTAATGTTTCATGAAAATCACACTTTTACGAGTCTGGTGGAATTAATTCGGAACCATTGTAATGGATGTTGGTACCAAGCGGGTCAAGCACAGCTCCTACGGATATCACCTCTGATGGAGATGTAACACTGTTCATGATGGTCCGCATGGAGTACGAGGAGTTAGCTACCTGTGTTACCATAGGTTTGTTTCTAGTTGAGCAATACAAATTTTAGAAATGAGATAACTTTTTCACTGGGGGTAACTCGCAAAAGTTACAAGAGTTAGAGAAGGCTTTGGATGACCAAACAATAAGTTACCGCGGTAAACATTTTATTAAATGTGCTTAATTCAAGATTTCATAGAAGTGTGTTGTTAAGTTGTTTTACTTTAAGGAATTTAGGTTTGCTGGCTGACGGCATTATACATTTGCAGTCAGAGTACTAGAAGAGAAATAGACTGAAGAAGAAATGAGAGTTCTTAATAAGGTAAATGTGGCATTATCCGGTTTGGACGGCGTTAACCTTGGATTTAGAGTAACCGAAAATATTCAATCCTCTTCAAGCTCTTCCGAGGATTTCGTACAAGAAGAAGAGGAGGACGAAATACGTAGTGACGAATTAGTACTGTTGGAATGCGAGGAAGATATCGAACCATGACTCAAGGTGTTTAAACGTCTCTGGAAACATTATATCACACCTATATTATTATATAGGGTTGTGTAATATAATTTACTACCACTTAAATAATTATTATCGGTAATTTTATGTGTGAAACTGTAGACTAACAAGTTGTGTTATCATTAGTGGCGACTACTGCTGTAGCAAGCAATTGTTCAACAAAACATGCACAGACACTTATGCCATCAACCGATATATCAACACAAAATAAAGAGAATGCAAAAATAGGAGAGGTTGTGGAAGAGGGTTACTTAAATATAAAATTCGGAGCTCCAAGTGGATTAACCAAATTCCCTTTTCCACACGACGAACCTTGCGATGATTCAGCTTCCAAATGTTAAATTTACTATTACAATTGGTGTATAGTATTTTAGACACTATAGTAAACATTTTTTATATCACTATTGACAATACTTTGTGTTACTGTAGACAATACAATTTTTGTTTACTGCACATAATAATATTAACCGGATTTTCAATGTGCAGATGAAAATGTTAACAATGTAGAGGATGAAATTTATGTGGGCATGGTTTTCCGGGACCAAGAAGCATTCAGGTTACATATGGCACTTTACGCTCTTAATCAAAAATTCCATTACGGTACTACATGTTCAAGTCCGGAGATGGTCACAGTTGAGTGTAGTGGGAGAGGGTGTCCTTGGCGTGTGTATGCGTTAAGAATTTCAGGATCGGGATGGTATGAAGTCCTAAAGCTACTTTAGATCATCTATGTACCGTGGATGACCGAGGTGGATACCATCAGTTAGCAACTTTATCAGGTATAGGCGGTATGATGAGGTCGAGGTATACGGGACGGGGTTCCGGACCAAAACCAAATGAAGTACAAGAGATGCTGAGAAACAATCATGAGTTCCTATACCATATTGGAAAGCTTGGAGGTCACAAGAAGTAGCAATGGATTTTGCTAAAGGATCAACAGGTGCATCGTACCGATTGTTTTGTACGGACTCGGGAAAATCCACCTGGGACGTTTGCCGGCTCTATGTACCATGCTCACCATCCCTTTCATATGTCTTACACTCATGGAGTCAAACTACTTTCGTACCACTGGGGTGATCATAGGATCCCAGGTATACGATTTTTTGGAATTTGAAAATATATTATTACATTTAGTAATTATTAAATTAGTTAATTAACTGTATATACAAAATTAAGACCGAAATTTGTAATCTATACATAACTTTCAAAAACTCAGTTCACTGTAGCAAAGTCGCATGTATTTTACAAAACACTCCTTCATTTTGGACACGTCATCATGAACAACAGTAGAAAGTGAACAAGAAATGATTACCTATAGATATCGTAGCACACTGTAGAGGATATCATCTACATATTACGGTATCCTTAGGCGGGCGCATTAATTGCAAGATCTATGAAAATATTTCGGGATATATATAGCACATGTATATGGTGTACATATAGGTTATTTTTATTGTTAGCCGATTATATTAAGGTGTATCAGCTTTTCCAAATCACCATTGTTAACTGTACAAAGCGCAATGAAAACAAAAAAAGGAGCACGATTGGAAGAAGAGCAACAATCATTCATACCTAGGTCAACGGTACTGATGATTGTTAATATTTTAGCAGTTATTGGGGTCGTTATACTCTATTAACTACTCATGTTAAGATGCATCCATTAATGTATTTGTTTCCATAAATGTGTCGACTTCTTAGCGTTTACTCAACATATATTCATGATTTCCAAATATTTTTAGCTGTGTATGAGATTTTTCTAACCGAAAACAGTCGTGGGTATTGTTTTCTACAGTACATGCTGGAGATGATGCGACTGGTAAGTTTAATCAGAGGAGTTTTGGAAAAGGGAGAAAATGGCGTATGGGGGTTCATTGTCGAGGGCGATAATCAAAGTTGTGGTGTAATGTTTCGTGAAAATCACACTTTTACGAGTCTGGTGGAATTACTTCGGAACCATTGTAACATCAACATCCACACGCCCATGAAATTGACTTACCAATACCCGGAATGGATGTTGGTACCAAGCGGGTCAAGCACAGTTCCTATGGATATCACCTCTGATGAAGATTTAACACTGTTCATGGTGGTCCGCATGGAGTACGAGGAGTTAGCTACCTGTGTTACCATAGGTTTGTTTCTAGTTGAGCGATACAAATTTCAGAAATGAGGTAAATTTTTCACTGGGGGTAACTCGCGAAAGTTACAAGAGTTAGAGAAGGCTTTGGATGACCAAACAATAAGTTACCGCGGTAAACATTTTATTAAATGTGCTTAATTCAAGATTTCATAGAAGTGTGTTGTTAACGTTGTTTTATTTTATGGAATTTAGGTTTGCTGGCTGACGGCATTATACATTGCAGTCAGAGTACTAGAAGAGATATACACTGAAGAAGAAATGAGAGTTCTTAATAAGGTACATGTGGCATTATCCGGTTTGGACGGCGTTAACCTTGGATTTAGAGCAACCGAGAATATTCAATCCTCTTCATGCTCTTCCGAGGATTTCGTACAAGAAGAAGAGGAGGAAGAAATACGTGGTGACGAATTAGTACTGTTGGAATGTGAGGAAGATATCGAACCATGACCCAAGGTGTTTAAACGTCTCTGGAAACATTATATTACACCGATATTATTATATGGGGCTGTGTAATATAATTTACTACCACTTAAATAATTATCATCGGTAATTTTACGTGTGAAACTGTAGACTAACAAGTTGTGTTATCATTAGTGGCGACTACTGCTGTAGCGAGCAATTGTTCAACAAAACATGCACAGACACTTATGCCATCAACCGATATATCAACACAAAATAAAGAGAATGCAAAAATAGGAGAGGTTGTGGAAGAGGGTTACTTAAATATAAAATTCGGAGCTCCAAGTGGATTAACCAAATTCCCTTTTCCACACGACGAACCTTGCGATGATTCAGCTTCGGAAGGTTAAATTTACTATTACAATTGGTGTATAGTATTTTAGACACTATAGTAAACATTTTTTATATCACTATTGACAATACTTTGTGTTAATGTAGACAATAGAATTTTTGTTTACTGCACATAATAATATTAACCGGATTTTCAATGTGCAAATGAAAATGTTAACAATGTAGAGGATGAAATTTATGTGGGCATGGTTTTCCGGGACCAAGAAGCATTCAGGTTACATATGGCACTTTACGCTCTTAATCAAAAATTCCATTACGGTACTACGTGTTCAAGTCCGGAGATGGTCACACTTGAGTGCAGTGGGAGAGGGTGTCCTTGGCGTGTGTATGCGATAAGATTTCAGGATCGGGATTGTATGAAGTCCTAAAGCTACTTTAGATCATCTATGTACCGTGGATGACAGAGGTGGAAACCATCGGTAGACAACTTCATCAGTTATAGGCGGTATGATGAGGTCAAGGTATACGGGACGGGGTTCCGGACCAAAATCAAATGAAGTACAAGAGATGCTGAGAAACGATCATGAGTTCCTATACCATATTGGAAAGCTTGGAGGTCACAAGAAGTAGCAATGGATTTTGCTAAAGGATCAACAGGTGCATCGTACCGATTGTTTTGTACGGACTCGGGAAAATCAACCTGGGACGTTTGCCGGCTCTATGAACCATGCTCACCATCCCTTTCATATGTCTTACACTCATGGAGTCAAACTACTTTCGTACCACTGGGGTGATCATAGGATCCCAGGTATACGATTGTTTGGAATTTGAAAATATATTATTACATTTAGTAATTATTAAATGAGTTAATTAACTGTATATACAAAATTAAGACCGAAATTTGTAATCTATACATAACTTTCAAAAACTCGTTTCAGTGTAGCAAAGTCGCATGTATTTTACAAAACACTCCTTCATTTTGGACACGTTATCACTAACAACAGTAGAAACTGTACAAGAAATGATTACCTATAGATATCGTAGCACACTGTAGAGGATATCATCTACATATTACGGTATCCTTAGGCGGGCGCATTAAATGCAAGATCTATGAAGATATTTTGGGATATATATAGCACATGTATATGGTGTACATATAGGTTATTTTTATTGTTAGCCGATTATATCAGCTTTTCCAAATCACCATTGTTAACTGTACAAAGCACAATGTAAACAAAAAAGGAGCACGATTGGAAGAAGAGCAACAATCATTCATACCTAGGTCAACGGTACATATGATTGTTAATATTTTATCAGTTATTGGGGTCGTTATACTCTATTAACTACTACTGTTAAGATGCATCCATTAATGTATTTGTTTCCATAAATGTGTCCACTTCTTAGCGTTTACTTAACATTTATTCATGATTTCCAAATATTTTTAGCTGTGTACGAGATTTTTCTAACCGAAAACAGTCGTGAGTATTGTTTTCAACAGTACATGCTGGAGATGATGCGACTGGTAAGTTTAATCCGAGGGGTTTTGGAAAACGGAGAAAATGGCGTATTGGGGTTCATTGTCAAGGGTGATAATCAAAGCTGTGGTGTAATGTTTCATGAAAATCACACTTTTACGAGTCTGGTGGAATTACTTCGAAACCATTGTAACATCGACATCCACACGCCCATGATACTGACTTACCAATACCCGGAATGGATGTTGGTACCAAGCGGGTCAAGCACAGTTCCTACGGATATCACCTCTGATGAAGATGTAACACTGTTCATGATGGTCCGCATGGAGTACGAAGAGTTAGCTACCTGTGTTACCATAGGTTTGTTTGTAGTTGATCGATACAAATTTCAGATATGAGGTACCGTTTTCACTGGGGGTAACTCGCGAAAGTTACAAGAGTTAGAGAAGGCTTTGGATGACCAAACAATAAGTTACCGCGGTAAACATTTTATTAACTGTGCTGAATTCAAGATTTCATAGACGTGTGTAACGTTGTTTTATTTTTTAGAATTTAGGTTTGCTGGCTGATGGCATTATACATTGCAGTCAGAGGGTACTAGAAGAGATATACACTGAAGAAGAAATGAGAGTTCTTAATAAGGTAAATGTCGCATTATCCGGTTTGGACGGCGTTAACCTTGGATTTAGAGCAACCGAGAATATTCATTCCTCTTCAAGCTCTTCCAAGGATTTCGTATAAGAAGAAGAGGAGGACGAAATACGTGGTGACGAATTAGTACTGTTGGAATGTGAGGAAGATATCGGAACAATGACCCAAGGTGTTTAAACGTCTCTGGAAACATTATATCACACCGATATTTTTATATAGGGCTGTGTAATATAATTTACTACCACTTAAATAATTATTATCGGTAATTTTACGTGTGAAACTGTAGACTAACAAGTTGTGTTATCATCAGTGGCGACTACTGCTGAAGCGAGCAATTGTTCAACAAAACATGCACAGACACTTATGCCATCAACCGATATATCAACACAAAATAAAGAGAATGCAAAAATAGGAGAGGTTGTGGAAGAGGGTTACTTAAATATAAAATTCGGAGCTCCAAGTGGATTAACCAAATTCCCTTTTCCAGACGACGAACCTGCGATGATTCTGCTTCCGAAGGTTAAGTTTACTATTACCATTGGTGTATAGTATTTTAGACACTATAGTAAACTTTTTTTATATCACTATTGACAATACTTTGCGTTACTGTAGACAATACAATTTTTGTTAATATTAACCGGATTTTCAATGTGCAGATGAAAATGTTAACAATGTAGAGGATGAAATTTATGTGGGCATGGTTTTCCGGGACCAAGAAGCATTCAGGTTACATATGGCACTTTACGCTCTTAATCAAAAATTCCATTACCGTACTACGTGTTCAAGTCCGAGATGGTCACACTTGAGTGCAGTGGGAGAGGGTGTCCTTGGCGTGTGTATGCGATAAGAATTACAGGATCGGGATGGTATGAAGTTCCTAAAGCTACTTTAGATCATCTATGTACCGTGGACGACATAGGTGGATACCATCGGTTAGCAACTTCATCAGTTATAGGCAGTATGATGAGGTCGAGGTATACGGGACGGGGTTCCGGACCAAAACCAAATGAAGTACAAGAGATGATGAGAAAAGATCATGAGTTCCTATACCATATTGGAATGCTTGGAGGTCACAAGAAGTAGCAATGGATTTTGCTAAAGGATCAACAGGTGCATCGTACCAATTGTTTTGTACGGACTCGGGAAAATCCAGCTGGGACGTTTGGCAGCTCTATGAACCATGCTCACCATCCCTTTCATATGTATTACACTCACGGAGTCAAACTACTTTCGTACCACTGGGTGATCATAGGATCCCAGTTATACGATTGTTTGGAATTTGAAAATATATTATTACATTTAGTAATTATTAAATGAGTTAATTAACTGTATATACAAAATTAAGACCGAAATTTGTAATCTATACATAACTTTCAAAAACTCGTTTCACTGTAGAAAAGTCGCATGTATTTTACAAAACACTCCTTCTTTTGGACACTTCATCACTAACAACAGTAGACACAGTACAAGAAATGATTACCTATAGATATCGTAGCACACTGTAGAGGATATCATCTACATATTACGGTATCCTTTGGCGAGCGCATTAAATGCAAGATCTATGAAGATATTTCGGGATATATATCGCACATGTATATGGTGTACATATAGGTTATTTTTATTGTTAGCCGATTATATAAAGGTGTATCAGCTTTTCCAAATCACCATTGTTAACTGTACAAAGCGCAATGTAAACAAAAAAGGAGCACGATTGGAAGAAGAGCAACAATCATTAATACCTAGGTCAACGGTACTGATGATTGTTAATATTTTAGCAGTTATTGGGGTCGTTATACTCTATTAACTACTCATGTTAAAATGCATCCATTAATGTATTTGTTTCCATAAATGTGTCGACTTCTTAGCTTTTACTCAACATATATTCAAGATTTCCAAATATTTTTAGCTGTGTATGAGATTTTTCTAACCGAAAACAGTCGTGGGTATTGTTTTCTACAGTACATGCTGGAGATGATGCGACTGGTAAGTTTATTCAGAGGGGTTTTGGAAAAGGGAGAAAATGGCGTATGGGGGTTCATTGTCGAGGGCGATAATCAAAGTTATGGTGTAATGTTTCGTGAAAATCACACTTTTACGAGTCTGGTGGAATTACTTCGGAACCATTGTAACATCGACATCCACACGCCCATGATATTGACTTACCAATACCCGGAATGGATGTTGGTACCAAGTGGGTCAAGCACAGTTCCTACGGATATCACCTCTGGTGAAGATGTAACACTGTTCATGGTGGTCCGCATGGAGTACGAGGAGTTAGCTACCTGTGTTACCATAGGTTTGTTTCTAGTTGAGCGATACAAATTTCAGAAATGAGGTAAATTTTTCACTGGGGGTAACTCGCGAAAGTTACAAGAGTTAGAGAAGGCTTTGGATGACCAAACAATAAGTTACCGCGGTAGACATTTTATTAACTGTGCTTAATTCAAGATTTCATAGAAGTGTGTTGTTAACGTTGTTTTATTTTATGGAATTTAGGTTTGCTGGCTGATGGCATTATACATTGCAGTCAGAGGGTACTAGAAGACATATACACTGAAGAAGAAATGAGAGTTCTTAATAAGGTACATGTGGCATTATCCGGTTTGGACGGCGTTAACCTTGGATTTAGCGCAACCGAGAATATTCAATCCTCTTCAAGCTCTTCCGAGGATTTCGTACAAGAAGAAGAAGAGGACAAAATACGTCGTGACGAATTAGTACTCTTGGAATGTGAGGAAGATATTAAAACCATGACCCAAGGTGTTTAAACGTCTCTGGAAACATTATATCACACCGATATTATTATATAGGGCTGTGTAATATAATTTACTATCCTTTAAATAATTATTATCGGTAATTTTACGTGTGAAACTGTAGACTAACAAGTTCTGTTATCATTAGTGGCGACTACTGCTGTAGCGAGCAATTGTTCAACAAAACATGCACATACACTTATGCCATCGACCGATATATCAACACAAAATAAAGAGAATACAAAAATAGGAGAGGTTGTGGAAGAGGGTTACTAAAATATAAAATTCGGAGCTCCAAGTGAAGTAACCAAATTCCCTTTTCCAGACGACGAACCTTGCGATGATTCAGCTTCCGAAGGTTAAATTTACTATTACAATTGGTGTATAGTATTTTAGACACTATTGTAAACATTTTTTATATCACTATTGACAATACTTTGCGTTACTGTAGACAATACAAGTTTTGTTTACTGCTAAAAATTATATTAACCGGATTTTCAATGTGCAGATGAAAACGTTAACAATGTAGAGGATGAAATTTATGTGGGCATGGTTTTCCGGGACCAAGAAGCATTCAGGTTACATATGGCACTTTAAGCTCTTAATCAAAAGTTCCATTACCGTACTACGTGTTCAAGTTCAGAGATGGTCACACTTGAGTGCAGTGGGAGAGGGTGTCCTTGGCGTGTGTATGCGATAAGAATTTCAGGATCGGGATGGTATGAAGTTCCTAAAGTTACTTTAGATCATCTATGTACCGTGGACGACAGAGGTGGATACCATCGGTTAGCAACTTCATCAGTTATAGGCGGTATGATGAGGTCGAGGTATATGGGACGGGGTTCCGGACCAAAACCAAATGAAGTACAAGAGATGAGGAGAAAAGATCATGAGTTCCTATACCATATTGGAAAGCTTGGAGGTCACAAGAAGTAGCAATGGATTTTGCTAAAGGATCAACAGGTGCATCGTACCGATTGTTTTGTCCGGACTCGGGAAAATCCACCTGGGACGTTTGCCGGCTCTATGAACCATGCTCACCATCCCTTTCATATGTCTTACACTCACGGAGTCAAACTACTTTCGTACCACTGGGGTGATCATAGGATCCCATGTATATGATTGTTTGGAATTTGAAAATATATTATTAGATTTAGTAATTATTAAATGAGTTAATTAACTGTATATACAAAATTAAGACCAAAATTTGTAATCTATATATAACTTTCAAAAACTTGTTTCACTGTAGCAAAGTCGCATGTATTTTACAAAACACTCCTTCATTTTGGACACGTCATCACTAACAACAGTAGACACAGTACAAGAAATGATTACCTATAGATATGGTAGCACACTGTAGAGGATATCATCTACATATGACGGTATCCTTAGGCGGGCGCATTAAATGCAAGATATATGAAAATATTTCGGGATATATATAGCACATGTATATAGTGTACATATAGGTTATTTATATTGTTAGCCGATTATATAAAGGTGCATCAGCTTTTCCAAAACACCATTGTTAACTCCACAAAGCGCAGTGTAAACAAAAAAGGAGCATGACTGGAAGAAGAGCAACAATCATTCATACCTAGGTCAACGGTACTTATGATTGTTAATATTTTAGCAGTTATTGGGGTCGTTATACTCTATTAACTACTCTTGTTAAGATGCATCCATTAATGTATTTGTTTCCATAAATGTGTCGACTTCTTAGCTTTTACTCAACATATATTCAAGATTTCCAAATATTTTTAGCTGTGTATGAGATTTTTCTAACCGAAAACAGTCGTGGGTATTGTTTTCTACAGTACATGCTGGAGATGATGCGACTGGTAAGTTTATTCAGAGGGGTTTTGGAAAAGGAAGAAAATGGCGTATGGGGGTTCATTGTCGAGGGCGATAATCAAAGTTATGGTGTAATGTTTCGTGAAAATCACACTTTTACGAGTCTGGTGGAATTACTTCGGAACCATTGTAACATCGACATCCACACGCCCATGATGTTGACTTACCAATACCCGGAATGGATGTTGGTACCAAGCGGGTCAAGCACAGTTCCTACGGATATCACCTCTGGTGAAGATGTAACACTGTTCATGGTGGTCCGCATGGAGTACGAGGAGTTAGCTACCTGTGTTACCATAGGTTTGTTTCTAGTTGAGCGATACAAATTTCAGAAATGAGGTAACTTTTTCACTGGGGGTCACTCGCGAAAGTTACAAGAGTTAGAGAAGGCTTTGGATGACCAAACAATAAGTTACCGTGGTAAACATTTTATTAACTGTGCTTAATTCAAGATTTCATAGAAGTGTGTTGTTAACGTTGTTTTATTTTATGGAATTTAGGTTTGCTGGCTGATGGCATTATACATTGCAGTCAGAGGGTACTAGAAGACATATACACTGAAGAAGAAATGAGAGTTCTTAATAAGGTACATGTGGCATTATCCGGTTTGGACGGCGTTAACCTTGGATTTAGCGCAACTGAGAATATTCAATCCTCTTCAAGCTCTTCCAAGGATTTCGTACAAGAAGAAGAAGAGGACGAAATACGTCGTGATGAATTAGTACTCTTGGAATGTGAGGAAGATATTAGAACCATGACCCAAGGTGTTTAAACGTCTCTGGAAACATTATATCACACCGATATTATTATATAGGGCTGTGTAATATAATTTACTATCCTTTAAATAATTATTATCGGTAATTTTACGTGTGAAACTGTAGACTAACAAGTTCTGTTATCATTAGTGGCGACTAATGCTGTAGCGAGCAATTGTTCAACAAAACATGCACATACACTTATGCCATCGACCGATATATCAACACAAAATAAAGAGAATACAAAAATAGGAGAGGTTGTGGAAGAGGGTTACTAAAATATAAAATTCGGAGCTCCAAGTGAAGTAACCAAATTCCCTTTTCCAGACGACGAACCTTGCGATGATTCAGCTTCCGAAGGTTAAATTTACTATTACAATTGGTGTATAGTATTTTAGACACTACTGTAAACATTTTTTATATCACTATTGACAATACTTTGCGTTACTGTAGACAATACAAGTTTTGTTTACTGCAAAAAAATTATATTAACCGGATTTTCAATGTGCAGATGAAAACGTTAACAATGTAGAGGATGAAATTTATGTGGGCATGGTTTTCCGGGACCAAGAAGCATTCAGGTTACATATGGCACTTTAAGCTCTTAATCAAAAGTTCCATTACCGTACTACGTGTTCAAGTTCAGAGATGGTCACACTTGAGTGCAGTGGGAGAGGGTGTCCTTGGCGTGTGTATGCGATAAGAATTTCAAGATCGGGATGGTATGAAGTTCCTAAAGTTACTTTAGATCATCTATGTACCGTGGAAGACAGAGGTGGATACCATCGGTTAGCAACTTCATCAGTTATAGGCGGTATGATGAGGTCGAGGTATATGGGACGGGGTTCCGGACCAAAACCAAATGAAGTACAAGAGGTGAGGAGAAAAGATCATGAGTTCCTATACCATATTGGAAAGCTTGGAGGTCACAAGAAGTAGCAATGGATTTTGCTAAAGGATCAACAGGTGCATCGTACCGATTGTTTTGTCCGGACTCGGGAAAATCCACCTGGGACGTTTGCCGGCTCTATGAACCATGCTCACCATCCCTTTCATATGTCTTACACTCACGGAGTCAAACTACTTTCGTACCACTGGGGTGATCATAGGATCCCATGTATATGATTGTTTGGAATTTGAAAATATATTATTAGATTTAGTAATTATTAAATGAGTTAATTAACTGTATATACAAAATTAAGACCAAAATTTGTAATCTATACATAACTTTCAAAAACTTGTTTCACTGTAGCAAAGTCGCATGTATTTTACAAAACACTCCTTCATTTTGGACACGTCATCACTAACAACAGTAGACACAGTACAAGAAATGATTACCTATAGATATCGTAGCACACTGTAGAGGATATCATCTACATATGACGGTATCCTTAGGCGGGCGCATTAAATGCAAGATATATGAAAATATTTCGGGATATATATAGCACATGTATATAGTGTACATATAGGTTATTTATATTGTTAGCCGATTATATAAAGGTGCATCAGCTTTTCCAAAACACCATTGTTAACTCCACAAAGCGCAGTGTAAACAAAAAAGGAGCATGACTGGAAGAAGAGCAACAATCATTCATACCTAGGTCAACGGTACTTATGATTGTTAATATTTTAGCAGTTATTGGGGTCGTTATACTCTATTAACTACTCTTGTTAAGATGCATCCATTAATGTATTTGTTTCCTTAAATGTGTCGACTTCTTAGCTTTTACTCAACATATATTCAAGATTTCCAAATATTTTTAGCTGTGTATGAGATTTTTCTAACCGAAAACAGTCGTGGGTATTGTTTTCTACAGTACATGCTGGAGATGATGCGACTGGTAAGTTTATTCAGAGGGGTTTTGGAAAAGGAAGAAAATGGCGTATGGGGGTTCATTGTCGAGGGCGATAATCAAAGTTATGGTGTAATGTTTCGTGAAAATCACACTTTTACGAGTCTGGTGGAATTACTTAGGAACCATTGTAACATCGACATCCACACGCCCATGATGTTGACTTACCAATACCCGGAATGGATGTTGGTACCAAGCGGGTCAAGCACAGTTCCTACGGATATCACCTCTGGTGAAGATGTAACACTGTTCATGGTGGTCCGCATGGAGTACGAGGAGTTAGCTACCTGTGTTACCAGAGGTTTGTTTCTAGTTGAGCGATACAAATTTCAGAAATGAGGTAACTTTTTCACTGGGGGTCACTCGCGAAAGTTACAAGAGTTAGAGAAGGCTTTGGATGACCAAACAATAAGTTACCGTGGTAAACATTTTATTAACTGTGCTTAATTCAAGATTTCATAGAAGTGTGTTGTTAACGTTGTTTTATTTTATGGAATTTAGGTTTGCTGGCTGATGGCATTATACATTGCAGTCAGAGGGTACTAGAAGACATATACACTGAAGAAGAAATGAGAGTTCTTAATAAGGTACATGTGGCATTATCCGGTTTGGACGGCGTTAACCTTGGATTTAGCGCAACTGAGAATATTCAATCCTCTTCAAGCTCTTCCAAGGATTTCGTACAAGAAGAAGAAGAGGACGAAATACGTCGTGATGAATTAGTACTCTTGGAATGTGAGGAAGATATTAGAACCATGACCCAAGGTGTTTAAACGTCTCTGGAAACATTATATCACACCGATATTATTATATAGGGCTGTGTAATATAATTTACTATCCTTTAAATAATTATTATCGGTAATTTTACGTGTGAAACTGTAGACTAACAAGTTCTGTTATCATTAGTGGCGACTAATGCTGTAGCGAGCAATTGTTCAACAAAACATGCACATACACTTATGCCATCGACCGATATATCAACACAAAATAAAGAGAATACAAAAATAGGAGAGGTTGTGGAAGAGGGTTACTAAAATATAAAATTCGGAGCTCCAAGTGAAGTAACCAAATTCCCTTTTCCAGACGACGAACCTTGCGATGATTCAGCTTCCGAAGGTTAAATTTACTATTACAATTGGTGTATAGTATTTTAGACACTACTGTAAACATTTTTTATATCACTATTGACAATACTTTGCGTTACTGTAGACAATACAAGTTTTGTTTACTGCAAAAAAATTATATTAACCGGATTTTCAATGTGCAGATGAAAACGTTAACAATGTAGAGGATGAAATTTATGTGGGCATGGTTTTCCGGGACCAAGAAGCATTCAGGTTACATATGGCACTTTAAGCTCTTAATCAAAAGTTCCATTACCGTACTACGTGTTCAAGTTCAGAGATGGTCACACTTGAGTGCAGTGGGAGAGGGTGTCCTTGGCGTGTGTATGCGATAAGAATTTCAAGATCGGGATGGTATGAAGTTCCTAAAGTTACTTTAGATCATCTATGTACCGTGGAAGACAGAGGTGGATACCATCGGTTAGCAACTTCATCAGTTATAGGCGGTATGATGAGGTCGAGGTATATGGGACGGGGTTCCGGACCAAAACCAAATGAAGTACAAGAGGTGAGGAGAAAAGATCATGAGTTCCTATACCATATTGGAAAGCTTGGAGGTCACAAGAAGTAGCAATGGATTTTGCTAAAGGATCAACAGGTGCATCGTACCGATTGTTTTGTCCGGACTCGGGAAAATCCACCTGGGACGTTTGCCGGCTCTATGAACCATGCTCACCATCCCTTTCATATGTCTTACACTCACGGAGTCAAACTACTTTCGTACCACTGGGGTGATCATAGGATCCCATGTATATGATTGTTTGGAATTTGAAAATATATTATTAGATTTAGTAATTATTAAATGAGTTAATTAACTGTATATACAAAATTAAGACCAAAATTTGTAATCTATACATAACTTTCAAAAACTTGTTTCACTGTAGCAAAGTCGCATGTATTTTACAAAACACTCCTTCATTTTGGACACGTCATCACTAACAACAGTAGACACAGTACAAGAAATGATTACCTATAGATATCGTAGCACACTGTAGAGGATATCATCTACATATGACGGTATCCTTAGGCGGGCGCATTAAATGCAAGATATATGAAAATATTTCGGGATATATATAGCACATGTATATAGTGTACATATAGGTTATTTATATTGTTAGCCGATTATATAAAGGTGCATCAGCTTTTCCAAAACACCATTGTTAACTCCACAAAGCGCAGTGTAAACAAAAAAGGAGCATGACTGGAAGAAGAGCAACAATCATTCATACCTAGGTCAACGGTACTGATGATTGTTAATATTTTAGCAGTTATTGGGGTCGTTATACTCTATTAACTACTCTTGTTAAGATGCATCCATTAATGTATTTGTTTCCATAAATGTGTCGACTTCTTAGCTTTTACTCAACATATATTCAAGATTTCCAAATATTTTTAGCTGTGTATGAGATTTTTCTAACCGAAAACAGTCGTGGGTATTGTTTTCTACAGTACATGCCGGAGATGATGCGACTGGTAAGTTTAATCAGAATGGTTTTGGAAACGGGAGAAAATGGCGTATGGGGGTTCATTGTCGAGGGCGATAATCATAGTTGTGGTGTAATGTTTCGTGAAAATCACACTTTTACGAGTCTGGTGGAATTACTTCGGAACCATTGTAACATCGACATCCACACGCCCATGATATTGACTTACCAATACCCGGAATGGATGTTGGTACCAAGCGGGTCAAGCACAGTTCCTACGGATATCACCTCTGGTGAAGATGTAACACTGTTCATGGTGGACCGCATGGAGTACGAGGAGTTAGCTACCTGTGTTACCATAGGTTTGTTTCTAGTTGAGCGATACAAATTTCAGAAATGAGGTAACTTTTTCACTGGGGGTAACTCACGAAAGTTACAAGAGTTAGAGAAGGCTTTGGATGACCAAACAATAAGTTACCGCGGTAAACATTTTATTAACTGTGCTTAATTCAAGATTTCATAGAAGTGTGTTGTTAACGTTGTTTTATTTTATGGAATTTAGGTTTGCTGGCTGATGGCATTATACATTGCAGTCAGAGGGTACTTGAAGATATATACACTGAAGAAGAAATGAGAGTTCTTAATAAGGTACATGTGGCATTATCCGGTTTGGACGGCGTTAACCTTGGATTTAGCGCAACCGAGAATATTCAATCCTCTTCAAGCTCTTCCGAGGATTTCGTACAAGAAGAAGAGGACGAAATACGTCGTGACGAATTAGTACTGTCTGAATGTGAGGAAGATATCGGAACCATGACCCAAGGTGTTTAAACGTCTCTGGAAACATTATATCACACCGATATTATTATATAGGGCTGTGTAATATAATTAGAACCACTTAAATAATTATTATCGGTAATTTTACGTGTGAAACTGTAGACTAACAAGTTCTGTTATCATTAGTGGCGACTACTGCTGTAGCGAGCAATTGTTCAACAAAACATGCACAGACACTTATGCCATCAGCCGATATATCAACACAAAATAAAGAGAATGCCAAAATAGGAGAGGTTGTGGAAGAGGGTTACTAAAATATAAAATTCGGAGCTCCAAGTGGATTAACCAAATTACCTTTTTCAGACGACGAACCTTGCGATGATTCAGCTTCCGAAGGTTAAATTTACTATTACAATTGGTGTATAGTATTTTAGACACTATTGTAAACATTTTTTATATCACTATTGACAATACTTTGCCTTACTGTAGACAATACAAGTTTTGTTTACTGCAAATAATATTATAAACCGGATTTTCAATGTGGAGATGAAAAAATTAACAATGTAGAGGATGAAATTTATGTGGGCATTGTTTTCCGGGACCAAGAAGCATTCAGGTTACATATGGCACTTTACGCTCTTAATCAAAAGTTCCATTACCGTACTACGTGTTCAAGTCCGGAGATGGTCACACTCGAGTGCAGTGGGAGAGGGTGTCCTTGGCATGTGTATGCGATAAGAATTTCAGGATCGGGATGGTATGAAGTTCCTAAAGCTACTTTAGATCATCTATGTACCGTGGACGACAGAGGTGGATACCATCGGTTAGCAACTTCATCAGTTATAGGCGGTATGATGAGGTCGAGGTATATGGGACGGGGTTCCGGACCAAAACCAAATGAAGTACAAGAGATGAGGAGAAAAGATCATGAGTTCCTATACCATATTGGAAAGCTTGGAGGTCACAAGAAGTAGCAATGGATTTTGCTAAAGGATCAACAGGTGCATCGTACCGATTGTTTTGTACGGACTCGGGAAAATCCACCTAGGATGTTTGCCGGCTCTATGAACCATGCTCACCATCCCTTTCATATGTCTTACACTCACGGAGTCAAACTACTTTCGTACCATTGGGGTGATCATAGGATCCCATGTATACGATTGTTTGGAATTTGAAAATATATTATTACATTTAGTAATTATTAAATGAGTTAATTAACTGTATATACAAAATTAAGACCGAAATTTGTAATCTATACATAACTTTCAAAAACTCGTTTCACTGTAGCAAAGTCGCATGTATTTTACAAAACACTCCTTCATTTTGGACATGTCATCACTAACAACAGTAGACACAGTACAAGAAATGATTACCTATAGATATCGTAGCACACTGTAGAGGATATCATCTACATATTACGGTATCCTTAGGCGGGCGCATTAAATGCAAGATCTATGAAAATATTTCGGGATATATATAGCACATGTATATGGTGTACATATAGGTTATTTTTATTGTTAGCCGATTATATTAAGGTGTATCAGCTTTTTCAAATAACCATTGTTAACTGTACAAAGCGCAATGTAAACAAAAAAGTAGCACGATTGGAAGAAGAGCAACAATCATTCATACCTATGTCAACGGTACTGATCATTGTTCATATTTTATCAGTTATTGGGGTCGTTATACTCTATTAACTACTCCTGTTAAGATGCATCCATTAATGTATTTGTTTCCATAAATGTGTCGACTTCTTAGCGTTTACTCAACATTTATTCATGATTTCCAAATATTTTTAGCTGTGTACGAGATTTTTTTAACTGAAAACAGTCGTGAGTATTGTTTTCTACAGTACATGCCAGAGATGATGCAACTGGTAAGTTTAATCCGAGGGGTTTTGGAAAAGCGAGAAAATGGCGTATGGGGGTTCATTGTCGAGGGCGATAATCAAAGCTGTGGTGTAATGTTTCATGAAAATCACACTTTTACGAGTCTGGTGGAATTACTTCGGAACCATTGTAACATCGACATCCACACGCCCATGATATTGACTTTCTAATACCCGGAATGGATGTTGGTACCAAGCGGGTCAAGCACAGTTCCTAGGGATATCACCTCTGATGAAGATGTAACACTGTTCATGGTGGTCCGCATGGAGTACGAGGAGTTAGCTACCTGTGTTACCATAGGTTTGTTTCTAGTTGAGCGATACAAATTTCAGAAATGAGGTAACTTTTTCACTGGGGGTAACTCGCGAAAGTTACAAGACTTAGAGAAGGCTTTGGATGACCAAACAATAAGGTACCGCGGTAAACATTTTATTAACTGTGCATAATTCAAGATTTCATAGAAGTGTGTTGTTAACGTTGTTTTATTTTATGGAATTTAGGTTAGCTGGCTGACGGCATTATACATTGCAGTCAGAGGGTACTAGAAGAGATATACACTGAAGAAGAAATGAGAGTTCTTAATAAGGTACATGTGGCATTATCCGGTTTGGACGGCGTTAACCTTGGATTTAGAGTAACCAAGAATATTCCATCCTCTTCAATCTCTTCCGAGGATTTCGTACAAGAAGAAGAGGAGGACGAAATACGTGGTGACGAATTAGTACTGTTGGAATGTGAGGAAGATATCGGAACCATGACCCAAGGTGTTTAAACGTCTCTGGAAACATTATATCACACCGATATTATTATATAGGGCTGTGTAATATAATTAGAACCACTTAAATAATTATTATCGGTAATTTTACGTGTGAAACTATAGACTAACAAGTTCTGTTATCATTAGTGGCGACTACTGCTGTAGCGAGCAATTGTTCAACAAAACATGCACAGACACTTATGCCATCAGCCGATATATCAACACAAAATAAAGAGAATGCCAAAATAGGAGAGGTTGTGGAAGAGGGTTACTAAAATATAAAATTCGGAGCTCCAAGTGGATTAACCAAATTACCTTTTTCAGACGACGAACCTTGCGATGATTCAGCTTCCGAAGGTTAAATTTACTATTACAATTGGTGTATAGTATTTTAGACACTATTGTAAACATTTTTTATATCACTATTGACAATACTTTGCCTTACTGTAGACAATACAAGTTTTGTTTACTGCAAATAATATTATTAACCGGATTTTCAATGTGGAGATGAAAAAATTAACAATGTAGAGGATGAAATTTATGTGGGCATTGTTTTCCGGGACCAAGAAGCATTCAGGTTACATATGGCACTTTACGCTCTTAATCAAAAGTTCCATTACCGTAATACGTGTTTAAGTCCGGAGATGGTCACACTCGAGTGCAGTGGGAGAGGGTGTCCTTGGCATGTGTATGCGATAAGAATTTCAGGATCGGGATGGTATGAAGTTCCTAAAGCTACTTTAGATCATCTATGTACCGTGGACGACAAAGGTGGATACCATCGGTTAGCAACTTCATCAGTTATAGGCGGTATGATGAGGTCGAGGTATACGGGACGGGGTTCCGGACCAAAACCAAATGAAGTACAAGAGATGATGAGAAAAGATCATGAGTTCCTATACCATATTGGTAAGCGTGGAGGTCACAAGAAGTAGCAATGGATTTTTCTAAAGGATCAACAGGTGCATCGTACCGATTGTTTTGTACGGACTCGGGAAAATCCACCTAGGATGTTTGCCGGCTCTATGAACCATGCTCACCATCCCTTTCATATGTCTTACACTCACGGAGTCAAACTACATTCGTACCATTGGGGTGATCATAGGATCCCATGTATACGATTGTTTGGAATTTGAAAATATATTATTACATTTAGTAATTATTAAATGAGTTAATTAACTGTATATACAAAATTAAGACCGAAATTTGTAATCTATACATAACTTTCAAAAACTCGTTTCACTGTAGCAAAGTCGCATGTATTTTACAAAACACTCCTTCATTTTGGACATGTCATCACTAACAACAGTAGACACAGTACAAGAAATGATTACCTATAGATATCGTAGCACACTGTAGAGGATATCATCTACATATTACGGTATCCTTAGGCGGGCGCATTAATTGCAAGATCTATGAAAATATTTCGGGATATATATAGCACATGTATATGGTGTACATATAGGTTATTTTTATTGTTAGCCGATTATATAAAGGTGTATCAGCTTTTCCAAATCACCATTGTTAACTGTACAAAGCGCAATGTAAACAAAAAAGGAGCACGATTGGAAGAAGAGCAACAATCATTCATACCTATGTCAACGGTACTGATGATTGTTCATATTTTATCAGTTATTGGGGTCGTTATACGCTATTAACTACTCCTGTTAAGATGCATCCATTAATGTATTTGTTTCCATAAATGTGTCGACTTCTTAGCGTTTACTCAACATTTATTCATGATTTCCAAATATTTTTAGCTGTGTACGAGATTTTTTTAACTGAAAACAGTCGTGAGTATTGTTTTCTACAGTACATGCCGGAGATGATGCAACTGGTAAGTTTAATCCGAGGGGTTTTGGAAAAGCGAGAAAATGGCGTATGGGGGTTCATTGTCGAGGGCGATAATCAAAGCTGTGGTGTAATGTTTCATGAAAATCACACTTTTACGAGTCTGGTGGAATTACTTCGGAACCATTGTAACATCGACATCCACACGCCCATGATATTGACTTTCTAATACCCGGAATGGATGTTGGTACCAAGCGGGTCAAGCACAGTTCCTACGGATATCACCTCTGATGAAGATGTAACACTGTTCATGGTGGTCCGCATGGAGTACGAGGAGTTAGCTACCTGTGTTACCATAGGTTTGTTTCTAGTTGAGCGATACAAATTTCAGAAATGAGGTAACTTTTTCACTGGGGGTAACTCGCGAAAGTTAAAAGACTTAGAGAAGGCTTTGGATGACCAAACAATAAGCTACCGCGGTAAACATTTTATTAACTGTGCATAATTCAAGATTTCATAGAAGTGTGTTGTTAACGTTGTTTTATTTTATGGAATTTAGGTTTGCTGGCTGACAGCATTATACATTGCAGTCAGAGGGTACTAGAAGAGATATACACTGAAGAAGAAATGAGAGTTCTTAATAAGGTACATGTGGCATTATCCGGTTTGGACGGCGTTAACCTTGGATTTAGAGTAACCGAGAATATTCAATCCTCTTCAAGCTCTTCCGAGGATTTCGTACAAGAAGAAGAGGAGGATGAAATACGTGGTGACGAATTAGTACTGTTGGAATGTGAGGAAGATATCGGAACCATGACCCAAGGTGTTTTAACGTCTCTGGAAACATTATATCACACCGATATTATTATATAGGGCTGTGTAATATAATTACTACCACTTAAATAATTATTATCGGTAATTTTACGTGTGAAACTGTAGACTAACAAGTTTTGTTATCATTAGTGTCGACTACTGCTGTAGCGAGCAATTGTTCAACAAAACATGCACAGACACTTATGCCATCAACCGATATATCAACAAAAAATAAAGAGAATGCAAAAATAGGAGAGGTTGTGGGAAAGGGTTACTTAAATATAAAATTCGAAGCTCCAAGTGGATTAACCAAATTCCCTTTTCCAGACGACGAACCTTGCGATGATTCAGCTTCCGAAGGTTAAATTTACTATTACAATTGGAGTATAGTATTTTAGACACTATAGTAAACACTTTTAATATCACTATTGACAATACTTTGCGTTACTGTAGACAATACAATTTTTGTTTACTGCAAATAATAATATTAACAAGATTTTCAATGTGCAGATGAAAAAATTAACAATGTAGAGGATGAAATTTATGTGGGCATGGTTTTCCGGGACCAAGAAGCATTCAGGTTACATATGGCACTTTACGCTCTTAATCAAAAGTTCCATTACCGTACTACGTGTTCAAGTCCGGAGATGGTCACACTTGAGTGCAGTGGGAGAGGGTGTCCTTGCCGTGTGTATGCGATAAGAATTTCAGGATCGGGATGGTATGAAGTTCCTAATGCTACTTTAGATCATCTATGTACCGTGGACGACAGAGGTGGATACCATCGGTTAGCAACCTCATCAGTTATAGGCAGTATGATGAGGTCAAGGTATACGGGACGGGGTTGCGGACCAAAACCAAATGAAGTACAAGAGATGATGAGAAAAGATCATGAGTTCCTATACCATATTGGAAAGCTTGGAGGTCACAAGAAGTAGCAATGGATTTTGCTAAGGGATCAACAGGTGCATCGTACCGATTGTTACCATCGTATCTACAGCAAATGGTTCATGCAAACCCAGATTCTATTGTGGCATTAGAGACATCATACGACGAGGGTGTTGGGAAACGATTCAAGTACCTGTTCTTTGCAGTAGGAGCTAGTATGATGGGATACCGTTACATGCGTAAGTTGATAATCATCGACGACACCCACCTGAAAGGTAAGTACGCAGGCTGTTTATTAACAGCTAGTGCTCAAGATGGAAATTATTAAATTTATCCATTAGATTTTGGAATTGTCGACTGAGAGAAAGGCAAATCTTGGGAATGGTTCTTCCGGAAATTAGAAAGTGTTATTCCGGATGAGCAGGAGACAGTTCTCGTATATGATCGACACAATTCAATCTTAACTGGTTTACACAAGGTAATATATTTTTACTTCTTTGCTAGTTTGCTTGTTTAATTTACAGCCATATTGAAATTTGCAACGGTGTAATATAAATCTTAAACGTAAATTAAAATATTAGCGTGAAACAAAATTTGTTATCTGTAAAACATAGGTGAAATTACACATTTGTTAGCTTGATAATTAGTTTATTTCACAGAAATAGAGAAAAATTCTTATCTGCTAATATAAATTGTTACCGTATCAAAATATGTTACCGTGAATCTAACCAAGTTACCTGTTACTTATAGGTGTATGAAAACAGTAGCCACTACACTTGTATTATGCATCTCCAATGAAACGTCCAGACCGCATTCAAAAAAATACCTTGCCTATCTAGTGTCCTGAGCCTCACGGGGAGTTCAAGGTAAAAATGTTCACAGTAAAACAATTTGTTATCGTCTAACAAAATTGTTAAATAATTTCATATCATCCACCATTATTGTTACCTGATATACAAATGCTAATTCATCCCAACGGCTTTGCTTTGATTAAGGGAGGAGTGAAGAGGTGTTTTACCGTATGTAGTCAATGTGGTGGTTTCGGTCATAACTGTGCCACATGCAAAATGCCTATCTGATGTGGGTAGTGACGTAGTTGGGAGGGCAATGAGGCGATGGATATTTTGTTATGTTTTGCAGTCATGGTGATGTGGGTCATTTGGGGGTGACCAATTTTTCATGTCCATATTGTTTTATATTAATCTACTTTAAACCTACAAGACTGAACTGTATCGATCGTTTGTACGCCTTGTTAAAAAAATAAGTTTGCCCTTTCAGAGTAATGCAACTAAAAATTTTGGTCTATAACAATAGTTGAAGCATTTATTTGTTTCTATTTCCAATGCATCTAAAATTTTTGACTCAAATATTAGTTGTACCTTTCATTCCAATGACATATGAGTGCACTGTCCGATTTGTTTACCAAATAAACTTGAACTTTGGGAATTCGTAATTTATATCGATTTCTCATAAAACGAAAAAATAACATGAACACAAAGCAATTAACGTGAAATATTTTGTTTGGATGATAAAACTAAAGATCACATTTATTTTTAGAACGTATAAAATGAAAGCTTTCTGTACGAAGTGATAACATAGATATCTTAATAAACCATAGCAGAATTGATGAGGACATCAATACTAGCTCACTAGAAGCTGAGTAAGAGCCCATTAATATACCTATTATGAGACAAGCTCCAAGAACAATATCAGAAACAAGAAACCTTAGTAAGATGTTCAACAAGTCTGTCGAGTGTCTCATAACAATCATACAAGATGGAGGATTTCATGAAGCTGAATTTATTAAAGAATTACAAGGAGACTATGAAGAACTAAAGACAACAACAATTTCACTCCTTCCAGTTTACAAGGCTTCAGAGATACAACCTTATTCATCATTGCTAAACAAACTTAAGAAGGCATTATAAGGAGCTACAAGAGACCAAGGTGCGTATTTAAAATTCTTATGTTTGAATTAACAAGTTTATTTGCTTGTTTTTGTAGGAATGTGACTGTTAAGTTTAAGAGTGTTTTATTTGTCATTAGGTCCTAATGTCTTGTTGTTATTTTCGTTTTAGTCCTTCCATTATGATGTATTTTCAGCCCTAGAAGGCACCTGCTGCTGGACTATTATATAAAATTCCTTTTCAGCATGTAATCACTTAAGTTTTATGAAATAAAAACCTAGTTTTTCTTCCTTTTGAAGGAGCTGACGCCTCCAGCCTTCTTGTGTGAGAATCCTTGAAGCTTGAGTGCTCTAGACTTATCACATACCTTCCATAATCTGTGTGGTGTCTCTCAATCCACCTCTCTAGTCCATCCTCACTTAGATCCTCCAGAAAGTGGTCTACAGCCAGCTAAAGGGTCACCATCAACCCATCACTCCTGAGTCTCTAGAAAGTGCTTTACAGCCAGCTAGAGCCTCTCCAGAAGTTCCCCTTGCTTGAGCAAGTCCTCTTGTTCCTGCATCATCTGATATCAGAGCTTAATCGCTCCTATTCAGGTTTATCTACCCCCATTTTCGTTTTTTTACTCTGTCATTTCTTTGTTAACTTGCTGTCAAACTGCATCTCTTCATAAACCCCATACAAATCGAACCCCAATCTGTTGTTTTTGTGTGTTAAAAGCTAGTAACATCATTAGTTGTTGATAGCTTGTGTTGCTGCAACAAGATCTGTCGATTTTCAGTTGTGTTGATTGTGTCTATTCGACTTCCTTGTTGCTGCAACTAGATCTGTCGATTTTCAGTTGTGTTGATTGTGTCTATTCGACTTCCTTACTGCTGCAACTAGATATGTCAATTTTCAGCTGTTTTTGATTGTGTCTATTCGACTTCCTTTTTTGCTGCAACTAGTTCTGTCCATTTTAAGTTGTTTTTGATTGTGTGTATTCGACTTCTTTTGTACTTGATCTGTTTGTTTAGTGTGAGACAGATTGTGGGACTATGGTAGAACCAGTAGATGTGAATGTTGCTCAGATGCTTGCTGATATTCAGATTCAACTTCAGAACCTAGGAGATCGCATGACAAGAATAGAACAACCACCACCAATTCGCAGAAATCCTATCAGAAATGCGAATGCCCAACATGTGAATCATGTGGAGGATGAAATAGCTGACTTAGAAGATGATTTTCCACCAGAACCTGATCATAATCATAGACCAAGGAGACAATATCAACGTGACAGAGATAGAGTAGAAGAATCTTGGCATGGAAACAGAGATGTAAAGCTCACGGCACCAACCTTTGCTGGAAAGGTTAATCCAGATGCCTAGCTTGATTGGGAAAGGCGTATGGAATAAATATTTGAGTATTACAACTATTCAGATCAGAGAAACGTGTCTCTAGCAGCTGCTCAACTCACTGAAAGCACTCTAGCTTGGTGGGACAGAGATGTGTCTGAAAGAAGAAAACATAGACATGGTCAGATCACTACTTGGGAAGACATGAGGTTCCAACTAAGGAGGAGATATGTCCCTGCATACTATTACAGAGAGTTGCAGAAGAAATTTAGAAAACTAACTCAAGGTTCTAAATCTGTTGAAGAATACTTTGATGAGTTTGAAATGCTTAGAAACAGGTTGGAGACCAAAGATTCAGAAGAAACTTTGATGGCTCAATTCCTAGATGGTCTGCAAGATCGAATTGCTAGAAAAGTGGAGAGACAAACTTATCATGATATGGGCGAGTTGCTGCATCTTGCGGTTCAGGCCGAGCAGCACATAAAAAGGAAGACTATCTCAGCAAATCGTAGCAAGTCTACCTGGAATCAACAATTTCAAAAGGCTCTGGACAAAGGAAAGGCCATCGGCATAGAATCCAGATTCAAGAAATCCATTGCTGAAACGTCTAAAAACAATAAACCAGAGCAAGGTAAAATTCCAACTCAAAGATCTCGTGACATAACCTGTTTTAAATGTCAGGGAAAAGGCCACTATGCAAGAGAATGCCCAAACCAGAGAGTTATGATCCTTAAATCAATTCGTGAATATGAGTCTCAAGATGAAGAGGAATATGAACCAGAAAACTTTGAGGAAGAAGTTGTGGACTATCCTGATACCGCAGAGCTTCTAGTTACAAGGAGATCCCTCAGTGCTCTTTTTGAACCAGAAACTATACAAAGAGAAAATAATTTCCATTCTCGGTGCACAATATAATCTAAGGTATGTAGCTTGATCATACATGGTGGTTCTTGTACTAACGTAGCCAGCAAGTATTTGGTTGATAAGCTAGGGTTACAAAAGTCAAAGCATCCTCGACCATACAAGCTCAAATGGCTGAACGATTAAACTGAGTTAAAATCGCAGAACAAGTCACCATACCATTCAGCATAGGCAAGTATGCAGATCAAGTTGTGTGTGATGTGGTGCCTATGCAAGCTGGACATCTACTTCTAGGTCGTCCATGGAAATTTGACAAAGAAGCATTACACAATGAACGCACCAATCACTATACCTTCATGCACAATAACAAGAAACATAGCTTAGCACCTTTAGCTCCACAGGAAGTGCATGAGATGCAACAAAGTATGTCTAAAGGTGAAAAGCTAAATAAAACTAACCTTTATGTAACTTCTGCCACTGTTTTGAAATCTCTTGATTCTAAAGAAGAGGTGCTACTAATGATCTTTAAAGAAGTGTTGTTTTTAGGACAAGAAAAGAAGGAACTCCCTGCTGCTGTTCTAGAGCTTCTTGACAAATTCACTGATGTTTTTCCAGAAGAGATACCACCAGGATTGCCACCTATAAAAGGAATCGAGCATCAGATTGATCTTGTTCCTGGAGCACCATTTCCAAACCGATCTGCCTATAGAGTGAATCCAGAAGAAGAAAAGGAGATGCAAAGACAAGTACAAGACCTAATGTCTAAGGGCTTTATCCGAGAAAGTCTAAGCCCATGTGTTGTTCCTGTTCTTCTAGTGCCTAAGAAAGATGGAACTTGGATAATGTGTGTTGATTGTAGAGTAATCAACAATATCACTGTCAAAGACCGACATCAAATTCCAAGACTATGAACTTATTAAAGAATTACAAGGAGACTATGAACAACTAAAGACAACAACAATTTCACTCCTTCCAGTTTTACAAGGCTTCAGAGATACAACCTTGTTCATCATTGCTAAACAAACTTAAGAAGGCATTATAAGGAGCTACAAGAGACCAAGGTGTGTATTTAAAATTCTTATGTTTGAATTAACAAGTTTATTTGCTTGTTTTTGTAGAAATGTGACTGTTAAGTGTAAGAGTCTTTTATTTGTCATTAGGTCCTAATGTCTTGTTGTTATTTTCGTTTTAGTCCTTCCATTATAATGTATTTTCAGCCCTAGAAGGCACCTGCTGCTGGACTATTATATAAAGTCCCTTCTGAGCATGTAATCACTTAAGTTTTATGAAATAAAAACCTAGTTTTTCTTCCTTTGAAAGGAGCTGACGCCTCCAGCCATCTTGTGTGAGAATCCTTGAAGCTTGAGTGCTCTAGACTTATCCCAGACCTTCCATAATCTGTGTGGCATCTCTCGATCCACCTATCTACTCCATCTTCACTTAGATCCTCCAGAAAGTGCTCTACAGCCAGCTGAAGGGTCACCATCAACCCATCACTCCTGAGTCTCTAGAAAGTGCTGTCCAGCCAGCTAGAGCCTCTCCAGAAGTTCCCCTTGCTCGAGCAAGTCCTCTTGTTCCTGCATCAAGAATAGAGACATTGGTAAAGTCATTTGGTGGTACAAAGAAACACGAACAAAGTTCATAAGTAACCGATACTAAATATCATAAAATCCATTGAAATTTTCAATTCCCATCAACAAATTCTTCGTAAAACATAACAGCAAGTCGTTTTGATTCCATTGGAACATCTTCCGGTCTGATACATTTGCTACCTTCGAAGCCAATAATCGCATACCCCTGTATAAGAAGCAACAAAGTGCAGCAGAATCAACGTGTGCTCCATTTTGTGGAATGTCGTTCGGTCTAACCATTGAATACGGTTTAGTCTGATGAACTAGTTGGTAGTACGGGATCCCTTTTAGAACATACGGCAGCATGTGCGCTATCGGGCTGAGATCCTTCTTGATGAGGCTGTCAATACGGAATGCAATGTTGCAATCGAGAACATATATAGTTGTTGATCCAACATCAACGCAAACTCCTACCCAATGTTGCTTGTCAAAGTTAAACGGAAAATATATGCGATCCAGTACAGTTTGTTGTGCGGTCTCAGGTTTGAATTACACCAACAACTCATTCGGAAACTTGAAACGACCCCTGTGCGTTATTGCAATCCGAGTAAATGTCGTGCACTGTTTCATAATAAGGGCCACAAAATTGTATAAAAAATGCAATCTTGGGGTTCGTTGGTAGCTCCCTCAAAAACACTATTTGTGTGTAATGCATAAGCGCATCGAACATCTACAAACAACAAAAGATGTTCATCACAGTGGTATGAGACATGAAAAAAACATAGGTGTGTATTGCTTATAGATTACTTTTGCAGACATTGGTTTCACCCTCGCGGCTATATCCAAATTTATGTTACTGCATTGATAATTTAAAGTATAATGGGTAACAAAAAAATAACATGATATTCAAATCTGTATTGGTGTAAGAGATCTACTGAATGATAACCGGGTGTAATACTTACAGCTTTTGTTTTCAGAGTGGATTGAATCTGCACAAATTTCACCAGGTAATCGAAATTCGGATATGCGCCAATCAAATCTGATTGGGCTTGGTCACCATAACTCCCATCCGGTTATCACATTGGAAATCTTTCACTGCATTGGGTGCGGTCCATTGTCTTTTACTCGTCCTTACCTCCTGATCACCGTCATCCGGTACATCAGCAATTGTGAGGGCATCATCTCTAGGGTTATTTTCCTGATTGTGTGCATCAGCGTCCTCTTTCTCTATCCTTGTTTCTTCTTGCGATAATCCAAGCGAGAACGATTGGATCCTTGTCTGTATAGATCATTGGTTTATGATCCCTGTGGAAAATCGGCGGTTTCATACTTGAAATTTACTCGAATGTTCGATTTATACCCAATTGTTGGAGCAGTGCAAACTCATACATGAAATTAACTAAAATTCAAATTCCATACCCAAATAACTATTATTGTGCAAATTTATACATAAGCCGTAACAGGGTTAGGTTTCCGTTAACGGATGCTGATGTGGTTGCCATGTCATGCTGACGTGGCGGGGGAAGTGGGACATCGCAGGTGAATCTAAGAATTAAAACGAGGAAAATCGGCCGTTTCATATCTGAAGTTTAATCGGATGTTCGATTTAGACCCAATTGTTGGACCAGTGCAAAATTATACCTAAAATTAAGTAAAATTCAAATTTCATATCCAAAGAACTAATATTGTGTAAATTTATACATGAAACGTAATGGGGTTAGGTTTGCGTTAACAGATACTGATGTGACTGCCACGTAATGTCGACGTGGCGGGAGAAGTGGGACATCGTAGGTCAATCTCAAAATGACGTCTTTTTGAGAAGTATTAAAACGACGTCGTTTTGAGAAGTATCAAAACGACGTCGTTTTGAGATTAAATCAATTTTTAAAAAACTAGAAAAAATGTCGTTTTGATACTTTTCAAAACGACATCGTTTTGAGTACTCGTTTAACACTTCTATTTTTCATTGACTTTTAATGTAAGAATACAATAAATTATTTAAGTTTTTTTGAATATTTTTGGCTTTTGTTTTGCATTCTTTCTCGATGCTCTCAAAGGTTTCAATTTTTCGTCTTATTGCTCTCTCTTTTTTTTGGTAAAGGACAAGAAGTGAAAGTCGATGGAAAATGAAAGTGTTAAACAAGTTCTCAAAATGACGTCGTTTTAAGAAGTATCAAAACGATGTTGTTTTCTATTTATTTTTTAAACCGCTTTAATATCAAAACAATGTCATTTTGATACTTCTCGAAACGACGTCGTTTTAATACTTTTCAAAACGACATCATTTTAATACTTTTCATAAAGACGTCATTTTGAGATTGACCTGCGATGTCCTACTTCCCCGCCACGTTGGCATTACGTGGCAGCCACATCACCATCCGTTAACGGAAACCTAACCCCGTTATGACTCATGTATAAATTTGCACAATAGTAGTTTTTTTGGTATGTAATTTGCATTTTACTTAATTTCAGATATGATTTTGCATTGCTCCAACAATTGGATCTAAATCAAACATCCGAGTAAACTTCGGGTATGAAATGACCGATTTTAATACTTTTCAAAACAACGTCATTTTTGAGATTGACATGCGATGTCCCACTTCCCCCGCCACGTCGGCATTACGTGGCAGCCACATCAGCATCTGTTAACGGAAACCTAACCCCGTTATGACTCATGTATAAATTTGCACAACAGTAGTTTTTTGGGTATGAGTTTGCACTGCTCCAATAATTGGGTATAAACTGAACATCCGAATAAAATTCGGGTATGAAACCACCGTTAGTCCTGATCCCTGTTATAGTTTTCAACAAGGGCTTCCAAGTGGGAAAATTACGGGAATATACCAACGCACCTTCTCGGTTTCTTCTTTTGTGGCAGTCATGGATTGAACCGGAGTTTGATTTCCATGAACAGCTTCCTATTAAATACAACGACCACGAATACACATATAAAAATATTCAAATGCAAATGAAGAAACCCAATTTGAAATACATAGATACATACTTCATCAACGCCTTCTACATTAAGCGAACTGAGTATGGCGTTGATTGTGTCATTAGCTTCCGATTCAGTTCTTGTTAACTTGTTATGTGTGTATCTCACCCCCGATCCTTCAGAATTTCTACGAACAGTACTATTGTCGACATTGTTGTTCCTCCGTAGATCGTCAAGTTTGGTTTCCCCAACACCTTTTCCTGCAAATCTCACAATAATTTCGTGAATGGATGACATAAGATCATCCTGTCTTTTTGAAAACTTCTCATCAATAGCTTTCTCGATTATGCCGCTTAGCCCAAACACTGAATCCTCAAGAGCTTTAACATTCTCAACAACTTATGTGAACTTCGTATCTATGATACGAACCTCATCTTTAAACTTCGTAACAACGACATCCGCAATACGTTGCACATCTACCTGAGTAGTTAATTGTGATTGACCAGAACTGGAAGGTTGCCGGGATTCAACAATCGGCCTCTTCTCCTTGGATTTTTCCTTCCTCTCTTTCATCTCCTTCTCTTCGTCTCGCATCCTACCCAAATCCGCCTCCATAACTCCGCCTACAAACATGTCTTTCGAGAACTAAAAATTCTCGCCAATCAACTTAACCATATTGTTAACCTTCTCATCCTCCTTGTCATCGGACCATCCAAGATCCAAATCATTTATAGGTATCGGACCAGAATCAGCTATGATGGAATCGACAGAAACCTGCAAAAAAAATAGAATGATAAGTGAATAGTTACATGTATATTATAGTTGTCCGATACATATATATAATTATAGTTGTCTATCTTCTATGATATGGAACGTATCGTATAATTTAGAGTGCTAACACGTCATATACATGATAATAACTTATATAGCAATGTAAGAATTAAGTAATTAGCATCCCTATTCAACATCCGCTGTAAATGATTCATTGAATTTCAGTGGAATGTGTACAAATACCTATCCTTAGTCATCAAGAACCCGCGCAATCCCCGGTTTCATACTAAGTTTCTTTTTCTTCGCTTGGTTTGTTGGCATTCCGGTGTTATCCGCATCCTCATCATCACTTTCGGTGTCGGATGAGGATGACTCATTAACTTGGAAAGATTCATTAAGTGTTGGAACAACTTCTAACATAAGAAATTGTATAGAATGGAAAAGCCTTGAATGGCTACTGTATTCCGAGATAGCACCAATAAATCACGCTTCTTGATGCTGGACACCACAAGGACGAAAGCCAATCTACCCCATGGATATTGAAAAAAGGAGTCAAGCTCTCGAATAAGTTCCACGCGCGTCTTGTTTATTTTCGGTATGTGGGATCTGGGAACTAGAACTGATGCAGTAATTGCAAGAGAAGCATATTTAATCCAGAAATCTTTATCCATCACCGTTTTCTTCTTGAGCATCTTTATCGCGAGATCGACGGTGCATGTTTGAAGATTGCCGAAGAGGATTGGCCAATATGGTTTCTCCTTAATAGGGTGCTTTTTCTTCTCCTTCGACCTACCGGGAAACTTGCTGCATGGAAGTCCAGTGATGATTGCGAATTCTCGGAGTGAAAATCTCATTGGTTTTCCGGCAAACAAAAACCAAATCTCATGCTTTTGGATACTTTAAGTTGACGGGTAATAATAAATTGCCCAAAGCTTCCCGAGTAGGACGGTTTTTCAGTAGTTCCAATAACTTGACCAAATTGCAATTTGCAAAGGAATTCAACCTCTTCATTCGACAATGCACTAAGGATAGCATCTATTCTTTTGTTTTGTGATACGAGTTTACCCTTTCTCCAACTGGTTCGTTACCGGCAGCAATTAGGCGTTCTGGTAATTGCGATTCTAACTCCTGAATATAAACAGTAATTGTATCGCTTAGGTAAAACCTACACTAGGCTCATGCATGCTTTGCAAAATTTAAAATTGGAGAGGGTATTGAGAAGGTTACCATTTCTGTTCGCTGAGAAGACATTAGAGCCTAACTTTTCTTCCAATTTTTACCAGGTAATGGTGGCGAAATCCAAATTTACAGGCAAAATATGTTTCGGCTAAGCGACGCGATTTTTGGTAAAAGTCGGTTTGAATTTTGTTTAGAAAAATTGCATGCAGTTTTTATAGAAAATGAGATTGATAAACTAAAGAGATACATGAAGACGAAGTTGAGAGACGAAGGTGAGAAATTCAATTATTTTTTTAAAAATCTCTTTCTCTCCGGAAATAAAAGATATATCTGTAAATGCTTGAGGTTTTCTCTTTCTTCATAATATGCATGCACGCTTTACTGATAGCGTATCCAAGAAAGATCATAGCTACATCAGTATAGCGGTATAGGTACATAGTGGTATCACCTGGTTTTCGAAATATGTACAGTGTAAAAAATGCTAAACTGATAGATTGCAAATTAAGTGCAACAGTTATGATATACACCGCAAATTCTCTTATCAAATAAAAATATTTTTTTTAAAAAAATTTACTTACCGCAAATTCGATGAAGTATTTTTCTTGGCGTTTAGCTGGTACGATCGTCCAACTGTAGTATGGGTCATCAAATTTATTTTTCAAATTTTTTGAAATTTGATGGGTTATTGCCCCT
Organism: Pugionium cornutum; assembly: GCA_018901935.1. Taxonomy (NCBI): domain Eukaryota; kingdom Viridiplantae; phylum Streptophyta; class Magnoliopsida; order Brassicales; family Brassicaceae; genus Pugionium; species Pugionium cornutum. The sequence goes on from CM032159.1 coordinate 23,797,827, forward strand.
TTTTCCATGTCAAACCTAATATTTTTAATATGTTAAAGTTTTTATATTTCAAATAAATTTTAATAAATTTAATATATTTAATTTAAATTAAATAAATTTAAAAGAAATAATTTTATAATTCTTACCACGTCGTGTTTGGGGCCGACACTCGAGACAGCACTGTGAGGTACTCGTCCCACCACGGTGTTTGTAACAAACTATCTAAAGTGATAGTTTGTTCCTCCATTTCGGTTTCCGAAGACCAAACCTCTTCCTCTTCATGCTCCTCTGATTCTCAAAACCGATTAGATGGTTCGGTTTCAAGAACCATGTGAGGAGTGAAGGTATTCTGAGGTGGTAGGTGGGATACCGCTCTAATAGCAGCGGGTGAGGGGTTCAAAATGGCCGAAGAGTTACCACGGTCGGGAGACGCTGGGATTTGTCGTCTTTCACGATCACTTATCGACCTACCGTTACTTGCCACTGGGTTTGAAGTGTTTGAAGTGTTGGAAATTGGATAAGAGTTTTTTATAGGAGTTTAGAAATTTAGGAAAGTTTGAAGTGTGAGAATGAGGGAAAATTGGTCACGTTTTTATAGATTTGTTTTACGACCACACATGTGGTCGCAAATCAGTCGCAAGATTGCGACGATTTGCTACCACCAATTAATTTGGTGGAAATCGAAAAGTCTCTAAAATTTCAAGAATTTTTGGTACCCACCAAATGCATTAGGGACCGCAAATCAGTCGCAAATTCAATGAATTCACATGTGGTCGCAAATCCATCGCAAATCACTCGCAAATATGCGACTGATTTGCGACCATCTCTGAATTCGGTGGGAGTTGAAAATTTTCAAGAATTTTCATCTCCCACCATTTTACAGGGTGGTCGCAAATCAGTCGCAAATTTGCGACTGATTTGCAACCACATTTTATTTTATTGACTGTAATCTGGTTTTTCCTATGTGGTCACAAATCAGTCGCAAAATTGTGACTGATTTGCGACCACATGTAATTTTTGTGACCAATTTACCACCACATTCCCAATGTAGTGGCAATATGTTAGCAAAGTAGTAACAATTAATACCCCAAAACCCTAAATTATATGATTTTGTGAATACATTGAATTATATAAGATTGATAACATCATTAGAAGTTGTATAAACTTCAATTAGTAAGTAAACAACAACATTTACCAAATTTATTGAATATACATATCAATTCCATAAATCACTTAACATATTCCCTTAACTTTATACCTCTTATATACACTTCAAATGTTTAGAACATTTACATCAACACAAATTTGATTTTCTTTACATTTGGCCACCTATAATGGTTAGTACTTACCTAGAAATGCAAAAATAAGTTGTAAATATGAAAAATACATACGGAAAATGTAAATTTACCCTATGTAGTCGCAAAGTGGTCGCTATTTTGCGATCAATTTGTGACCACAGTAGAAATTTTGAACCTTTTGTCACAAATCAGTCATAAATGTGCGACTGATTTGCGATCACGGGTAATATTTGGGACCAATTTGCCACCACAGTCGCAATGTAGTCACAATTAAAGACCTAAAACCTAAATTATATGTTTTTGTGAATACTCTGAATTATATAAGATTGATAACATGATTAGGAGTTGTAGAAAAGGCATCAATTACAAAAACAACATTTTACAAAAATATATAAGGATCAAATGTCAAAAATACATAAAAAGTCAAATATATTAATTATATCTCTTCGTCCTCATCTTCATCTGAGGATGAATATTACACTGAAATTCATATTCTAGTTCGGCATCTCCGACATCGAAATCAATTTCTTTGGTATGATTAACTCTATCAACCAAACGATCCACTTCTATCTCTTTAACAACCGTTTCATCTTTATTATTTACGTACGTACCTAAAATAAATGATTCGTATTTGTAGTATTTCCCTGATGATAAGACATCAACGACGCCATTTTCTGACTTTCGAGTTCCTTTCGAAAGCATAGGATCGCACCACTAACATTTAAAAAGCGTTATCTTCAAATTTAGGAGTCCAACATACTCAAGTTGAATGATATCTTTTAAAATCCCATAGAAATCAGTTTCATCAAATGCATCTGAGTAATTGTCTCCCTTGACACAAATGCCGTAGTTACATGTCTTTCTCCTGTATCCATGTTTCTTTGTGTGGAACATATAACCTCTTATAAAATAGATCAGCCAAGTTCACGCTTTATTCATCAGCTTTTGAACTAATTCTTAAGCCCATATCGGAAAGGCGCGTGGATCTGTTGAATTGCATGCATTCACCTATGATCTTATATATATATAAAGAGTAATTAGTATTTTCAAAATTTAAAACATTAATACAATATACATGTGAATTAATTAGACATACATAATCTTAAACCATATGTGGAGCTCTGATGAAATGTCATCTTCTGTAAGATATGCATAAGTACAACTAATGTGATCTTCAAACATGCTACATAATTAAATATTAAAAACTAATAAGTATTGCTTGATTACAATGAAATTGTAATGTAATAAATGAAATTGTTTTCATAGTATTTACCTCGCTAGTGGCCAAAAATATTCATAATTCTGCAAAACATATGCATATGCATATTTGTATTCTTTTTCGGGGAGCCATATTTCTTTACATTTACCACTTGGACGACCCATGTGAGTAAATATATCTATCATTTCAGAATCCGGTTATACAGGGACGTCACCTTCATCGAATCTTGTAGACATGTATATATATATATATATATATATTATACACGATATTCAGCACGAATATTTTATTAATTACCCTTAAAAATAAAATAATTAATTAATAAACACAATAATTTATGGTATTTGTTTTTGGTGCGTATGTGGGCAGCAAAGTAATGCTCGAAGAAGTAAGATATCTCATCATTCACATATGATTCAACAATTGACCCTGCAGCATATCGTTTGTTCTTCGCCTTGCTTTTCAATTTTTTTAAAAACCTTTCAAATGGGTACATCACCTATATTGCACAGGTCCACCCAGTTCAGCTGTGTATGACAGATGTATAGGTAAGTGTTCCATGACGTCGAAAAATACAGGTGGAAAGATCTTCTCCAAATTTCATAAAATTATGACTATGTTTTCCCACAGAATTTGGACACGGCTTTGTTGTAATGATTTGGAGCATTGATCTCAGAAAAATCCTCCAATCCCTATATTACCATCTAGTATTAATTAGTACATGCAATTGTTATTATTTTACGTACTTAAAATATATAATATGTTTATTAGTATATACTTGATAATGCTAGATGAACGTTTCGTGGTAAAAGTTCTGCAAATATAAAAGGAAAGAAGGATTTCCATAAAAAATGGCAGTCATGGCTTTTCATGCCCAAGAACTTCAGTCCATCCATATCCACACAATTTGTAAAATCTACCGCGTAGCCATCCAGAAATTTGACATCATTTTGATACATTCCAATAAGCGTTCTTTGGCTTTTTGTGTCAATCGAAATATTGGGAATGGAGCATTACCACGACATTCCACGTGCAACTCTTTTCGAGAGCAAAACTTTGCAATATCCAATCTTGACTTAACTATATCTTCTGATTTATCCTTGACACTCATAACAGTATTAATGATGTGATTGAAGAAATTCTTCTCTATATGCATCACATCAAGATTATGTTGAAGGTTAAGATCCGTCCAGTACGGCAACTCCCAAAATATGCTTTCTTTGTGCCAATTATACCAGCTGCCATAAGCTTCTTCTTTACTTTCATGACTGTTTCTTCCGCAGTCAGATGTTGTTTGAGGATTGTCAATTTTATTCGCTCGTATAAAACTTGGTCGCCTGTCAATGATTGTGGAAGATAATCTTTCAAAGCGTGCTTCCCCTTTAAAAAAATTGTTTATTTTTCCGTAACGGATGACCCTTGGGAAGAAACCTTCTGTGACAATAACCAACACGTCTTTCTACAATTTGATATTTGAAATGGCTTCGTATCATCCATACAAATTGGACAAAACAGTCTACCATGCGTTGTCCATCCTGACAACCTTCCACGAGTAGGAAAATCGCTTATCGTCCACAGTAACACGTCTTTTAGATTGAAATTTTGATTCAACGATAGATCATATGCATCAACTCCATAGACTACAATTATTTCAGCTCATCAATTAAAGCTCGAAGGAATATATCCAGACTAGCGCGCGGAGGAGTTGGCCCCGAATTCAGAATTGTTAGAAACAAGTACTCTTTCTTCATACACATATCCAGTGGCAAGTTATATGGAGTGATAATCACCAGCCATAGTGAATGATTACCAGACATCCCAAATGGATTGAACCAATCAGTACATAATCAGCAGCAAATCTAGGATGTAGATATTGAAAAATTTTCCACTCCACATCATCAGATGGATGACTCGTTTCTCCGTCTTCTGCTTCATGCTCTATGTGCCACCTCAATGCCTCTGTGGTATTCTCGCTTTGATACATTCTCTTAAGTGTGTTGCATACAGGTAAATATCACATACGACTTAATGATATTCTTTCCATTATCCCATTTCTCATTTTCTTTCCATAAGGTCATGGGGGGGGGGGGAATCGCAAAATTTGCATTATCCCATTTCTCATTTTCTTTCCAAAAGGTCATACAATTTTGAACACACACGTCAATTGTATAAAACGGGAGCCCTAAATTTCGCATCAGTTTTTTGGTTTCATAATATGAACCCCTTTCCTGATTCTCCTTGGGAAAATATTCTCTAAACAGCTCCGCCCAAGAATCCATCCATTTTTCTGGTAAATTAAAACCAGACTTAATGTTCATGAACCGAGCAGCTAAAGACGACTGTGAATGCCCTTCATGACAACCATCATACAATGGATTTTTTGCAGCTTTTAATATGTTGTGAAATTTTCTGCTTCTACATTTGGTTCTTCTACATTATTATATTCTTTCTCGTTCTTATTATAGTACTCATCAGTCGTAGTCTCACGAAATTTCACCATTTCAATATATCTATTACCGGATGTACCAACTGTTTCTTCACTAGTTCCACACGTACCTCCCTAGTTTCTTTGGACATCACCCCGACTACTCGTACCTAACTGAACATTCAGCTCTTCTCCATATTTATACGAAATATAATAATTTGGCATAAATCCTACACTATAAAGATGATTCCATATTTTCCGTCCCGGAATAAATTTATCATTTTGGCAATTAATACAAGGACAGAAAAACTTACCTCCGCTACTTTGAGCTATTGGTTGACTACTAGAAAAATTCATGAACTGCTCCATGCCTTGTGCAAATTCCGCCGATATTTGTCTTGTTTGATTATCAATCCTTTTGTACATCCAATCTCTCAAATTATTATAATTTCCCCACATGTTTGAAGTTTTTTTTCCTTTCAATTTTACAAATGAGAGAATGGGATGGGGCATATATATATAAGATTTTGCCACTACTTTGCCACTACTTTCTGATCACAACAGTGTAGTCGCTTAAAAGTCGGTATATCTACCATGCACATGTTTTTTATGTTGTCACTTTGCCACCACTTTGTGACTGGAGAGCCACTCCTACTGTGGTCGCAAATTGGTCGCATATTTTGTGACTAATATGCGACCAACATGTGATTCTTCCACATGCAGTCGCTATTCAGTAGCAAAGTGGCGACTGATTACCAACTACCACCACCAATCGCAAATTAGACGCATATTAGTCACATAATGGTTGCGTATTGTGACCAATATGGGACTACAGCTTTTAGTCACACTTTTGCGACCAATTTGCGACTATAGCTCTATAGTCGCAAATTGGTCGCAAAACATTTGCAAACGCAGTCGCAAAATGCAGTGGCATTTTGGCAGTTTTTCATGAAGTGTTCAAATATTGTCACAATATATAAAATTGAGCTAGCTTAACGTTGTCATGGATTCGTGTCATTCTGAACTCTAAATCAAAAGTTACAAATGATGTAGTGCATACATGTCAAATTGATCAGCCAAATAAATTTATCTTTCTAAAATGATCATTGGTTCTGATTGAACAAAATTTTACAAATGAAGCATAATGCATGGCATTACGTAGTTTGGAATAGATTCGATTACTTGGAAGCTTTTTCATAGCTATTTTGATCTTAAATTTTTTCAAAATATAGAAAATTGAGCTAGATTAACGTGGGCATTGGATTCGTGTCATTTTGAACTCTAAATCAAAAGTTACGGACGATTTAGTGTGGACATGTCAAGTAGATTGGCCAATTAAAATGATCATTCTAAACTGATCACTGGTGCTCCTTGATTAATGGCTTATAAATGAAGCATAATGCATGACGTCACGCTTTTTCGGATACATTGGATTACTTGAAGGCTTTGTGGTAACTCTTTCAGTCTCAAATATTGTCACAATATAGAAAGATGAGCTACCTTAATGTGGGCATTAGATTTGTGTCATTCTGAACTCTAAATCAAAAGTTACAGATGATTAAGTGCGTACATATCAAGTATTCAGCCAGCTAAAGTGATCATTCTAAATTGATCATTGGTGCTCATTGAGTAAAGAATTAAAAATGAAGCGTAATGCATTGCATCACGCAGTTTGGGATACATTGGATTACTTGGAGGCGTTGTCGTAGCTCTTTCAGTCTTAAATGTTGTCATAATGTGGAATATTGAGCTAGCTTAACATGGGTGGTGGAGTAGTATCATTTTGAGCTCTAAATCAAAAGTTAAAGACGATTAAGTGCGGACATGTAAAGTTGATCAGCAATTTAAATGATCATTGGTGCTTGTTGAGTAAAGGCGTATAAAATGAGGCATAATTCGTGGCATCACACAATTTGGGATAGAATGAATAACTTGGAGGCTTTGTCGTAGCTCGTTTAGTCTTAAATGTTCTCACAATATAGAATATTGAGCTAATTTAACGTGGGCGTTAGATTCATGTCATTCTTAACTCTAAATCAAAGGTTACGGATGATTTAATGCGGACATGTCAATTTTATCGGCTAGTTAAATTGATCATTCTAAACTGATCATTAGTGCTACTTGATTAAAGGATAATAAATGAAGCATAATGCATGGCATCATGTAGTTTATGATAGATTGGATTACTTGATGGGTTAGTGGTAGCTGTTATATCCTAAAATGTTGTCACAATATAGAAAATTGAGCTAGGTTAACGTCGGTGTTAGATTCATGTCATTCCAAACTATAAATCAAAAGTTACGGACGATTTAACTCGGACATGTCATGTTGATCGCCTAGTTAAATTAATCTATGTAAGATGATCATTGGTGCTCAATGAGCAAAGGTTTACAAATGAAGCATAATGCATGGCATCTCGGAGTTTATGATAGATTGGATTACTTGAAGGCATTGTGGTAGTTGTTTCAATCTCAAATGTTGTCACAATATATAAAATTGAACTAGCTTAACAGTGGCATTAGATTCGTGTTATTCTGAACTCTAAATCAAAAGTTATGGATGATGAAGTGCATACTGGTCCAATTGATCGGCCAAATAAATTGATCTTTCTAAGATGATCATTGGTGCTCATTGAGCAAATGTTTACAAACAAAGCATAATGAATGGCATCACACAATTTTGGATAGATTTGATTACTTGGAGGCCTTTTCATAGCTATTTTGGTCTTGAATTTTTTCACGATATAGAAAATTTAGCAAGCTTAACGTGGGCGTTGGATTCGTGTCATTATGAACTCTAAATCAAAAGTTACGGACGATTTAGTGTGGACATGTCTAGTAGATCGGCCAATTAAAATGATCATTCTAAACTGATCATTGGTGCTCCTTGAGTAAGGGATTATAAATGAAGCATAATTCATGACGTCACGCTTTTTGGGATACATTGGATTACTTGAAGGCTTTGTGGTAACTCTTTCAGTCTCAAATATTGTCACAATATAGAAAGTTGTGCTGTTGAGCTACCTTAACGTGGGCATTAGATTCGTGTCATTCTGAACTCTAAATCAAAAGTTACAGGCGATTAAGTGCGTACATATCAAGTAGTCAGCCAGCTAAAGTGATCATTCTAAATTGATCATTGGTGCTCATTGAGTAAAGACTTATAAATGAAGCGTAATGCATTGCATCACGCAGTTTGGGATACATTGGATTGCTTGGAGGCGTTGTCATAGATCTTTCAGTCATAAATGATGTCACAATGTTGAATATTGAGCTAGCTTAACGTGGGTGGTGAATTAGTGTCATTTTGAGCTCTAAATCAAAATTTAAAGATGATTAAGTGTGGACATGTAAAGTTGATCAGCTATTTAAATGATCATTGGTGCTTATTGAGTAAAGGCGTATAAATGAGGCATAATTCATGGCATCACACAATTTGGTATAGAATGGATTACTTGGAGGCTTTGTCATAGTTCTTTTAGACTTAAATATTGTCACAATATGGAATATTGAGCTAGCTTAATGTGGGCGTTGGATTCGTGTCATTCTTAACTCTAAATCAAAGGTTACGGACAATTTAATGCGGACATGTCAATTTTATCGGCTAGTTCAATTGATCATTCTAAACTGATCATTAGTGCTACTTGATTAAAGGATATTAAATGAAGCATAATGCATGGCATCACACAGTTGATGATAGATTGGATTACTTGAAGGCTTAGTGGAAGCTGTTTTAATCTAAAATGTTGTCACAATATAGAAAATTGAGCTAGCTTAACGTGGACGTTATATTCATGTCATTCCAAACTCTAAATCAAAAGTTACAGACGAATTAGTTCGGACATGTCAAGTTGATTGGCTAGTTAAATTAATTTTTCTAAGATGATCAATGGTTCTCAATGAGCAAAGGTTTACAAATGAAGCATAATGCAAGGCATCTCGCAGTTTATGATAGATTGGATTACTTGAAGGCTTTATGGTAGTTGTTTCAATATCAAATGTTGTCACAATATATAAAATTGAACTAGCTTAACGTTGGCGTTGGATTCGTGTTATTCTGAACTCAAAATCAAAAGTTATTGATGATGTAGTGCATACTGGTCCAGTTGATCGGCCAAATAAAATTATCTTTCTAAGATGATCATTGGTGTTCATTGAGCAAAGGTTGACAAACGAAGCATAATGAATGGCATCACACAGTTTGGGATAGATTCGATTACTTGGAGGCTTCTTCATAGCTAATTTGGTCTTAAAATTTTGTAACGATATAGAAAACTTAACGAGGGCATTGGATTCGTGTCATTATGAACTCCAAAGCAAAAGTTCAGGACGATTTAGTGTGGACATGTCAAGTTGATCGGCCAGTTAAAATGATCATTGTAAACTAGACATTGGTGCTCTTTGAGTAAAGGCTTATGAGTGAAGCATAATACATGGCATCACATATTTCCGGATACATTGGATTACTTGAAGGCTTTGTCATAGTTATTACGCATTTTCAAATGTTGTCACAATATAGTAAGTTGAGCTACCTTAACGTGGATGTTGGATTCGTGTCATTTTGAAAACTAAATCAAAACTTACAGACAATTTAGTACGTAAATGTCAAGTAGTCAGCTAGTTAAAATGATCATTCTAAATTGATCATTGGTGCTCATTGAGTAAATACTTATAAATGAAGTGTAATGCATTGCATCACGCAGTTTGGGATACATTGGATTACTTGGAGGCTTTTTCGTAGCTCTTTCAGTCTCAAATGTTGTCACAATATGGGAAATTTAGTGTCATTTTGAGCTCAAAATAAAAAGTTAAAAACAATTTAGTGCGGACATGTTAAGTTGATCAGTTATTTAAATGATCATTCTAAACTGATTACCGGTGCTCATTGAGTGTATAAATGAGGAATAATTCATGGCATCACACATTTGGGATAGATTGTATTACTTAGAGGCTTTGTCGTAGATATTTTGGTCTAAATTTTGTCATAATATAGAATATTTAGCTAGCTCAACATTGGCGTTGGATTCGTGTCATTTTGAACTCTAAATCAAAGTTCCAGACGATTTAGTGCGTACATGTCAAGTTCATCGGCCAGTTAAATTGATCATTCTAAATTGATCATTGGTGGTCATTGAGTAATTACTTATAAATGAAGCGTAATGCATTGCATCACGTAGTTCCGGATACATTGGATTACTTTGAGGTTTTGTCGTAGCTCTTTAAGTCTCAATTGTTGTCACCATATGGAAAATTTAGCTAGATTAACGTGGCCGGTGGATTAGTGTCATTTTGAGATCTAATTCAAAAGTTAAATACGATTTAGTGCAGACATGTCAAGTTGATCAGATATTTAAATGATCATTCTAAACTGATCATTGGTGCTCAGTGATTCATGACATCACACAATTTGGGATAGATTAGATTAGTCGGAGGCTTTGTCGTAGCTATCTCGTTCTTAAATTTTGACACAATACAAAATATTGTGCTAGCTTAACGGGGTTGGGATCGTTTCATTCTGAACTTTAAATCAAAAGTTACGGACGATTTAGTGCGGACATGTCAACTTGATCGGCCAGTTAAAGTGATCATTCTAAACTGATCATTGGTGCCCCTTAAGTAAAGGCTTATAAATAAAGCATAATGCTTGGCATCACACAGTTTGGGATTTATTGCATTACTTTGAGGCTTTGTCTAGCTCTTTCAGTATGGAATGTTGTCACAATATGGAAACTTTAGCTAGCTTAACGTGGGTGATGAATTCATGTCATTTTGAGCTCTAAATCAAAATTTAAAGATGATTTAGTGTGGACATGTCAAGTTGATCAGGTAGTTAAAATGATCATTCTAAACTGATCACTGGTGCTCATTGAGAAAAGGCATATAAATGAAGCACAATGCATGGCATTACGAAGCTTAGGATAGATTCGATTACTTGGAGGCTTTGTCGTTGCTATTTCGTTCTTAATTTTTGTCACAATATAGAAATTTGAGCTAGCCTTGCTTGGGCATTGGATTCGTGTCACTCTAAACTCTAAATCAAAAGTTACGGATGATTTAGTGCGGACATGACAACTTAATTGGCCAGTTAAAATGATCATTCTAAACTGATGATTGGTGGCCATTGAGTAAAGACTTATAAATGAAGTATAACACATTGCATCACGTAGTTCTGGTTACATTGGATTACTTGAAGGCTTTGTCCTAGCTCTTTAAGTCTTAAATTTTGTTACAATATAGAAAATTGAGCTAGCTTTACGTGAGCGTTGGATTCGTGTCATTTTGAGCTCTAATTCAAAACTTAAATACGGTTTACTGTGGACATGTCAAGTTGATCAGCTAGTTAAAATGATCATCCTAAACTTATCATTGATGCCCATTGAGTTAAAGTGTATATATGAAGCATAATTTGTGGCATCATGCAATTTGGTATAGATTGGATTACTTGGAGGCTTTATCGTAGCTGTTTCGGTCTTAAATTTTTTCACAGTACAAAATTTTGAGCTTGCTTAACGTGGGCATTGGATTCATTTCATTCCGAACTGAAAATCAAAATTTACCCACAATTTAGTGTGGACATGTCAACTTAATCGGCCAGTTATAGTGATCAATCTAAATTGATCATTGGTGCCTCTTCAGTAAAGGTTTACAAATGAAGCGTAACGCATGGCATCATGCAGTTTGACATACATTTGATTACTTCGAGGCTTTGTCCTAGCTCTTTCAGTCTCAAATGTTATCACAACATGGAAAATTTAGCTAGTTTAACGTGGGCGGTGGATTAGTATCATTTTGAGCTCTAAATAAAAAGTTAAAGACGATTTAGTGCGGACATGTCAAGTTGATCAGTTATTTAAAAATGATCATTTTAAATTGATCATTTTAAATTGATCATTGGTGCTGATTGAGTAAAGGTATATAAATGAGGAATAATTCATGACATCACACAATTTGGGATAGATTGGATTACTTGGAGGCTTTTTCGTAGCTATTTGGTCTAAAATTTGTTAATAATATAGAATATTTAGCTAGCTCAACATTGGCGTTGGATTTGTGTCATTTTGAACTTTAAATCAAAAATTGCGGATGATTTAGTGTGCACATTACAAGTTGATGGGCCAGTTAAAGTGATCATTCTAAACTGATCATTAGTGCTACTTGATTAAAGGCTTATAAATGAAGTATAATGCATGACATCATATAGTTTAGGATAGATTGGATTACTTGAAGGATTTCTGGTAGCTGTTTTTGTCTAAAATGTTGTCACAATAATGAAAATTGAGCTAGCTTAACGTGGGTATTGGATTTGTGTCATTCTGAAATCTAGATCAAAAGTTACGGACAATTTAGTGTGGACATGTCAAGGTTATTGGCCAGTTAAAATGATCATTCTAAACTGATCATTGGTGCTCCTTGAGTAAAGGCTTATAAATGAAACACAGTTCTTGGCATCACGTAGTTTCGGATTCATTGGAATACGTGAAGGCTTTGTGGTAACTCTTTCACTCTCAAATGTGGTCACAATATAGAAAGTTGACCTACCTTAAAGTGTGTGTTGAATTCGTGTCATTCAGACCTCTAAATAAAAAGTTACAAACGATTTAATGCGTACATGTCAATTTCATCGGGCAGTTAAAATAATCATTCTAAATTGATCATTGGTGATCATTGAGTAATGACTTATAAATGAAGCGTAATGCATTGCATCACGTAGTTTGGGATACATTGGATTACTTGGAGGCTTTGCTATAGCTCCTTGAGTCTCAAATGTTGTTACAATATGGAAAATTAAGCTGGCTTAACGTGGGCGGTGGATTAGTGTCATTAAGAGTTCTAAATCAAAAGTTAAAGACGATTTAGTGCGGAAATGTCAAGGTTCTCAGCTATTTAAATGATCATTCTAAACTGATCATTGGTGCTCATTGATTCATGGCATCACGAAATTTGGGATAGATTAATTTAGTTGGAGGATTTGTCATAGCTATCTCGGTCCTAATTTTTTCACAATACAAAACATTGAGCTAGCTGAACGTGGGGGTTGGGTTCGTTTCATTCTGAAATCTAAATCAAAAGTTATAGACGATTTAGTGCGGACATGTAAACTTGATCGGTCAGTTAAAGTGATCATTCTAAATTGATCATTGGTGCCCATTCAGTAACCGCTTATAAATGAAACATAATGCTTGGCATCACGTAGTTTGGGATTGATTGCATTACTTTGAGGCTTTGTCTAGCTCTTTCATTCTGAAATGTTGTCACACTATGGAAAATGAGCTAGCTTAACGTGCGTGTTGGATTAATGTCATTTTAAGCACTAAATTAAAATTTAAAAACAATTTAGTGTGGACATGTCAAGTTGATAAGATAGTTGAAATGATCATTCTAAACTGATCATTGCTGCTCATGGAGCAAAGCCATATAAATGAAGTATAATGCATGTCATCACGCAGTTTGGGATACATTGGATTACTCGGAGGCTTTGTTGTAGCTCTTTCAGTATCAAATGGTTTTACAATATGGAAAATTGTGTTAGCTTAACCTGGGCTTTGGATTCATGTCATCAAAATTTAAAGATGATTTTGTGCGGACATGTCAAGTTGGTCAGCTAGTTAAATTGATCTTTCTAAACTGGTCTTTGGTGCTCATTGAGTAAAGGTGTATAAATGAAGCATAATACATGGATCACGCACTTTGGGATAGATTGGATTACTTGGAAGCTTTCTCATAGCTATTTTGATCTTAAATATTGTCACAATATAGAAAATGGAGCTAGCTTGACGTGGGCATTGTATTCGTGTAATTTTGAACTCTAAATCAAAAGTTACAGACATTTTAATGCGGACATGTCAAGTTAATCGGTCAGTTAAAATGATCATTCTAAATTTATCATGGGTGCCACTTGAGTAAAGGCTTATAAATGAAACATAATGCTTGGCATCACACAGTTTGGGATACATTGGATTACTTGAAAGCTTTGTGGTAGCTCTTTCAGTCTCAAATGTTGTCACAATATAGAAAATGCAGTTAGGTTTACGTGGGCGTTAGATTTGTGTCATTCTGAAGTCTAAATCAAAAGTTACGAACAATTTAGTGCGGACATGTCAATTTTTATCGGCTAGTTAAATTGATCATTTTAAACAGATCATTGGTGCTCATTGAGCAAAGGTTTAAAAGTTAAACATAATGCATGGCATCACTCATTTTGGGATATATTGGATTACTTGGAAGCTTTTCTGTAGCTATTTCGGTATTGAATTTTGTCACAATATAGAAAATTGATCTAGCTTAACGTGGGCGTTGGAATCTTGTCATTCTGAACTCTAAATAAAATTTATGGATAATTTAGTGCGGACTTGTCAAGTTGATCGGCCAGTTAAAAGTATCATTCTAAATTCATCATTTGTGCTCCCTGAGTAAAGACATATAAATGAAATATAATGCATGGCATTACACGGTTTGGGATACATTGTATTACTTGAAGGCTTTTTGATATCTCTTCCTGTCTCAAATGTTGTCACAATATAGAAGATTGATATAGCTTATCGTGGGGGTGGGGATTCGTGTCATTCTAAACTCTAAATAAAAATTTAGCACCATGAAAATATGGAAAATGTTGTGACAATATGGAAAATGCAGCTAGCTTAACGTGGGCTTTGCATTTATGTCATTTTTAGCTCTAAATCAAAAGTTAAAGAAGATTTAGTGCGGACATGTCAAGTTGATCAGTTGGTTAAAATAATCATTCTAAACTTACCATTGTTGCTCATTGAGTAAAGGCATATAAATGAAGTATAATGCATGGAATCGCACAGTTTGGGATAGATAGGATTACTTGGAAGCATTTTCAGCGCTTTTTCGATCTTATATTTTATAATTATATAAAAACTTGATCTAGCGTAATGTGGGCGTTGGATTAGTGTTATTATGAACTCTAAATTAAAAGTTACATATGATTTAGTGCGGAAATGTCAAGTTGATCGGCAAATTAAAATGATCATTTTACTAATCATTGGTGCTCCTTGAGTAAAGGCTTATAAATGAAGCATAATGCATGACATTACTCAGTTTGGGATGCATTGGATTACTTGAAGGCTTTGTGCTATCTCTTTCAGTCTCAAATGATGTCACAATATAGAAAATTGAGCTAGATTAATGTGGGCGTTGGATTCCTGTCATTCTGAACTCTAAATCAAAAGTTATGGACGATTTATTGCAAACATGTCAAGTTGATCGGCCAGTTAAAACGATAATTCTAAACTGATCATTGGTGCTCTTTCAGTAAAGACTTATAAATGAATCATAATGCATGGTATTACATAGTTTGTGATACATTGGATTAGTTGGAGGCCTTTTCATAGCTCTATCAGTCTCAATTGTTGTCCCAATATGGAAAATTGTGCTAGTTTAACGTGGGCATTGGATTCATGTCATTTTGAGCTCTAAGTCAAAAGTTAAAGACGATTTAGTGCGGAAATGTCAAGTTGATTAGGTACTTAAAATGATCATTCAAAACGGGTCATTGGTGCCCATTGAGTAAAGGCGTATAAATGAAGCATAATGCATGTCATCACACAGTTTGTGATACATTGGATTACTAGGAAGCTTTGTCGTAACTCCTTCAGTATCAAATGTTGTCAAAATATGGAAACTTCTGCTAGCTTAACGTGGGTGTTGGATTCATGTCATTTTTTTAGCTCTAAATCAAAAGTTAAAGATGATTTATTACAGATATGTCAAGTTGATCAGCTAGTTAAAATAATATTTTTAAACTGATCATTAGTGCTCATTGAGTAATGGCGTATAAATGAAACATAATTCATGGCATCACACACTTTGGGATAGATTGGATTACTTGGAAGCTTTTTCATAGCTATTTTGATCTTAAATATTGTCACAACATAGAAAATTGAGCTAGCTTAACGTGGACGTTGGATTCGTGTCATTTTGAACTCTAAATCAATAGTTACGGATGATTTTGTGCGGACATGTCAAGTTGATCGGCAAGTTAAAATTATCATTCTAAACTTATCATGGGTGCTCCTTGAGTAAAGGCTTATAAATGAAGCATAATGCATTGTATCACGCAGTTTGGTAGCTCTTTCAGTCTCAAATGTTGTCACAATATAGAAAATTGAGGCAGTTTAACATGGGCATTGGATTCCTGTCATTCTGAACTCTAAATCAAAAGTTAAAGACGATTTAGTGCGGACATGACAATTTTATCGGCTAGTTAAATTGATTATTATAAACAGATCATTCGTGCTCATTGTGCAAAGGTTTACAAATGAAGCATAATGCATGGCATCACACATTTTGGGATGTATTGGTTTTCTTGGACACTTTGTCGTAGCTATTTCGGTGTTAAATTTTGTAACAATATCAAAATTGAGCTAGCTTAACTTGGGCGTTGGATTCTTGTCATTCATAACTCTAAATAAAAAATTATGGCCGATTTAGTGCGGACATGTCAAGTTGATCAGCCAATGAAATTGATCATTCTGAACTCATCATTTGTGCTCCTTGAGTAAAGGTTTATAAACGAAGCATGATGCATGGCATCACACAGTTTGGGATACATTGGATTACTTGAAGGCGTTTTCGTATCTCTTTCAGTCTCAAATGTTGTCAAAATATAGAAAATTGAGCTAGCATATCATGGGGGTGGGGATTCGTGTCATTCTGAACTCTAAATAAAAACACACAATTTGGGATATATAGGATTACTTGGAAGCTTTTTCATCACTTTTTTGATCATAAATTTTATCATTATATAAAAAATTGAACTAGGTTAACGTGGGCGTTGGATTAGTGTTATTATGAACTCTAAATTAAAAGTTATAGACGATTTAGTGTGGACACGTCAAGTTGATCGGCCAATTAAAATGATCATTCTAAACTGAGCATTGGTGCTCCTTGAGTAAAGGCCTATAAATGAAGCATAATGCATGACATCACACAGTTTGAGATACATTGGATTACTTGAAGGCTTTGTGCTAGCTCTTTCAGTCTTAAATGTTGTCACTGTATAGAAAATTGAGCTACCTTAACGTGAGCGTTGGATTCGTGTCATTCGGACCTCTAAATTAAAGTTATGGACGATTTAGAGCAAACATGTCAAGTTGATCGGCCAGTTAAAATGATAATTCTAAACTGATCATTGCTGCTCCTTCAGTAAAGACTTATAAATGAAGCATAATGCATGGCATCACGGAATTTGGGATACATTGGATTAGTTAGAGGCTTTTTCGTATAACTTTCAGTCTCAAATGTTGTTACAATACAAAAAATTGTGCTAGCTTAAGGTGGGCGTTGGATTCGCGTCATTCTGAACTCTAAATCAAAAGTAACGGACGATTTATTACGGACATGTCAAGTTGATCGGCCATTTAAAATGATCATTCTAAACTCATCATTTGTGCTCCTTGATTAAAGGCTTATAAATGAAGCATCATGAATGGCATCACACAATTTGGGATACATTGGATTACTTGATGACTTTGTGGTATCTCTTTCAATCTCAAATGTTGTCAAAATATAGAAAATTGAGCTAGCTTGACATGGGGATGGGGATTCGTGTCATTTTGAACTCTAAATAAAAATTTACGGATGGTTTAGTGCGTACATGTCTAGTTGAACGGCCAGTTGAAACAATCATTCTAAAATGATCATTGGCGGTCCTTTAGTAACGACATATAAAAGAAGCATAATGGATGACATCACACAGTTCGGGATACATTGGATTACTAGCTTAACGTGGGCATTGGTTTCATGTCATTTTGAGATCTAAAACAAAAGTTAAAGTACATTTAGTGCGTACATGTCAAGTTGATCAGTTAGTTAAAATAATCATTCTAAACTGATCACTGGTGCTCCTTTAGTAAATGCTTACAAATGAAGCATAATACATGACATCACGCATTTTGGGATATATTGAATTACTTGGACGCTTTTTCGTAGCTATTTCGGTCTTAATTTTTTACAATATAGAAAATTGAACTAGTTTAATGTGGGCATTGGATTCGTATCATTCAGAACTCTAAATGAAAAGTTACGGACGATTTAGTGCAGAATGTCAATTTTATTGGCTAGTTAAATTGATCATTTTAACCAGATCATTGGTGCTCAGTGAGTAAAGGCATATAAATGAAGCATTATGCATGGCATCACGCAATGTGGGATAGATTGGATTACTTGAAAGCTTTGTCATAGCTTTTTTATCTTAAATTTCATCACAATATATATAATTGAGCTAGATTAACATGGGTGTTGGATTCGTGTAATTTTGAACTGTAAATCAAAAGTTACAAACGATTTAGTGCCGACATGTGAAGTTGAGCGGCTAGTTAAAATGATCATTCTAAACTGATCATTGGTGCTCCTTGAGTAAAATCTTATAAATGAAGTATAATGCATGGCATCAAGAAGTTTGGGATACATTGGGTTACTTAAAGGCTTTTTGGTAGCACTTTTAGTCTCAAATGTTGTCACAATATAGAAAATTGAGGTAGCTTAACGTGGACATTGGATTCATGTCATTTTGAACTCTAAATCACAAGTTACGGATGATTAAGCGTACATGTCAAGTTGAATGGCCAGTTGAAATTATCATTCTAAACTGATCACTGGTGCTCCTTGAGTAAAGTCTTATAAAAGAAGCATAATGCATGATATCACGCAGTTTGGGATACATTGGATTACTTTGAGGCTTTGTCATAGCTCTTTTAGTCTTAAATTTTGTCACAATATAGAAAATTGGGCTAGATTAACTTGGGTGTTGGATTCATGTGGGAGCTCTAAATCAAAAGTTACAGACGATTTAGTGTGGACATGTTAAGTTGATTGGCCAGCTAAAATGATCATTATAAACTGTTCATTGGTGCTCCTTGAGTAAAAGCTTATAAATGAAGTATAATGCATGGCATCAAGCAGTTTGGGATACATTGGGTTACTTGGAATCTTTTTCTTAGGTCTTTCAGTCTCATATGATGTCAGAATACGGAAAATTGAGCTACCTTAACGTGGGCGTTAGATTCATGTCGTTCTGAACTCTAAATCAAAATTTACGGATGATTAAGAGCATACATTTCATGTTGAACAGGCAGTTGAAATGATCATTCTAAACTGATCACTGGTGCTCCTTGACTAAAGACTTATAAAAGAAGCATAATGCATGGCATCACACAGTTTGGGATACATTGGATTACTTGGAGGATTTGTCGTAACTCTTTCAGTTTCAAATGTTGTCAAAATATGGAAAATTGAGTTAGCCTAACGTGGGCGTTGGATTCAAGTCATTTTGAGCTCTAAATCAAAAGTAAATGACGATTTAGTTCGAACTTGTCAAGTTCATCATCTAATTAAAATGATCATTCTAAACTGATCATTGGTTCTCATTGAGTAAAGTCGTATAAATCAAGCATAATCCATGGCATCACGCAATTTGCGATAGATTGGACTACTTCGAAGCTTTGTCATATCTATATCGATCTTAAATTTTGTAACAATATAGAAAATTGAGCTTGTTTAACATGGACGTTGGATTCATGTCATTCTGAACTCTAAATCAAAAGTTACGAACGATTTAGTGCGGACATGTCAAGTTGATCGGCCAGTTGAAATGATCATTCTAAGTTGATCGTTGGTGCTCGTTTAGTAAATGCTTATAAATGAAGCATAATGCATGGCATCATCGAGGTTGAGATACATTGGATTACTTGGAGGCTTTGTCATAGCTCTTTTAGACTCAAATGTCGCCACAATGTGGAAAATTGAGCTAGCTTAACGTGGGCATTGGATTCATGTCATTTTGAGCTCGAAAACAAAAGTTAAAGACAATTTAGTGCGGATATGTGAAGTCGATCAGCTAGTTAAAATTATCTTTCTAAACTGATCATTGGTGCTCGTTGAGTAAAGGCGTATAAATGAAGTATAATGCATGGCATCACGGAATTTGGAATAGAATGGATTACTTGGAAGATTTTTCGTGATTATTTAGGTCTTAAATTTTGTCACAATATTAAATATTGAGCTAGCTAAATGTGGGTGTTGGACTGGTGTCATTCTAAGCTCTAAATAGAGAGTTACGGACGATTTTGTTGGTATATGTCAAGTTGATCCGCCAGTTAACGTGATCGTTCTAATATGATCTTTCTAATTTGATCACTAGTGCTCCTTGAGTAAAGCCTTATAAATGAAGCATAAAGCATGGCATCACGCAACTTAGGATAGATTGGATTACTTGAACGCTTTATGGTGGCTGTTTCAGTCTCAAATGTTGTCACAATATAGAAAATTGAGCTAGCTTAACGTGGGCATTTGATTTGTCTCATTCTAAACTCTAAACCAAGAGTTACGGACGATTTAGTGCATATATTTCAAGTTGATCGGCCAGTTAAATTGATCTTTCTAAGATGATCATTGGTTCTAATTGAGCAAAGGTTTACAAATGAAGCCTAATGCTTGGCATCACAAAGTTTGAGATAGATTCGATTACATGGAGGCTTTTTATTAGCTATATCGGTGTTATATTTTGTCACAATATAGATAATTGAGCTAGTTTAACGTCGCAGTGGATTCGTGTCATTCTAAACTCTAAATCAAAAGTTACAGACGATTTAGTGCAAACATGTCAAGTTGATCGGCTAGTTAAAAGTATCATTCTAAACTAATCATTGGTGCTCCTTTAGTAAAAGCTTATGAATGAAACATAATGCATAGCATCACTCAGTTTGGGATACATTGGATTAGTTGAAGGCTCTGTGGTAGCTCTTTCACTCTCAAATGTTGTGAAAATATAAAACTGAGTTAGTTTAACGTGGGCACTGGATTCGTGTCATTCTGAACTCTAAATCGATAGTTACAGATGATTTACAGCATACATGTCAAGTTGATATGCTAGTTAAAACGATCACTCTAAACTGATCATTGGTGCCTAAATGAAGCGTAATGTGTTGCATCACGCAGTTTAGCATACATTAGATTACTTGAAGGCTTTGTAGTATAAAATGTTGTCACAATATGGAAAATTTGCTAGATAAACGTAGGCGTTGGATTCGTGTAATTCTGAACTCTAAATCAAAATTTAGGGACGATTTAGTGCATCTATGTCTAGTTGATCGGCTAGTGAAATGATCATTCTAAACTGATAATTGGTGCTACTTGAGTAAAGACTTATGAACGAAGCATAATGCAGGGCATCACGTAGTTTCAGATACATTGGATTACTTGATGGTTTTAGGTAGCTCTTTCAGTCACAAATGTTGTCACAATATAGAAAGTTGAGCTAGCTTACCGTGGGCATTGGATTCGTGTCATTCTAAACTCTACATCAAAAGTAACAGACGATTTATTACGTACATGTCAAGTTGTTTGGCCAGTTAAAATGATCATTCAATACTGATCATTGGTGCTCATTGAGTGAAGACTTATAAATGAAGCATATGCATGCTTTCATACATTTTGAGATATACTGGATTATTTGTATGCTTTATCGTTGCTATTTCAGACTTAAATTTTTTTACAATATAGAAATTGAGCTAGCTTAATGTGGGTGTTGGATTAGTGTCATTCTGAACTCTAAAAAAAAAAGTTATGAACGATTTAGTACGTACATGTCAAGTTTATCGGCTAGTTAAGTTAAAATTTCTAAGATGATCATTGGTGTACATTGAGCAAAAGTTACAGACGATTTAGTGCAAACATGTCAAGTTGATCGGCTAGTTAAAAGTATCATTCTAAACTAATCATTGGTGCTCCTTTAGTAAAAGCTTATGAATGAAACATAATGCATAGCATCACTCAGTTTGGGATACATTGGATTAGTTGAAGGCTCTGTGGTAGCTCTTTCACTCTCAAATGTTGTGAAAATATAAAACTGAGTTAGTTTAACGTGGCCATTGGATTCGTGTCATTCTGAACTCTAAATCGATAGTTACAGATGATTTACAGCATACATGTCAAGTTGATATGCTAGTTAAAACGATCACTCTAAACTGATCATTGGTGCCTAAATGAAGCGTAATGTGTTGCATCACGCAGTTTAGCATACATTAGATTACTTGAAGGCTTTGCAGTATAAAATGTTGTCACAATATGGAAAATTTGCTAGATAAACGTAGGCGTTGGATTCGTGTAATTCTGAACTCTAAATCAAAATTTAGGGACGATTTAGTGCGTCTATGTCTAGTTGATTGGCTAGTGAAATGATCATTCTAAACTGATAATTGGTGCTACTTGAGTAAAGGCTTATGAACGAAGCATAATGCATGGCATCACGTAGTTTCAGATACATTGGATTACTTGATGGTTTTAGGTAGCTCTTTCAGTCACAAATGTTGTCACAATATAGAAAGTTGAGCTAGCTTACCGTGGGCATTGGATTCGTGTCATTCTAAACTCTACATCAAAAGTTACAGACGATTTATTACGTACATGTCAAGTTGTTTGGCCAGTTAAAATGATCATTCGATACTGATCATTGGTGCTCATTGAGTGAAGACTTATAAATGAAGCATATGCATGCTTTCATACATTTTGAGATATACTGGATTATTTGTATGCTTTATCGTTGCTATTTCAGACTTAAATTTTTTTACAATATAGAAATTGAGCTAGCTTAATGTGGGTGTTGGATTAGTGTCATTCTGAACTCTAAAAAAAAGTTATGAACGATTTAGTACGTACATGTCAAGTTTATCGGCAAGTTAAGTTAAAATTTCTAAGATGATCATTGGTGTACATTGAGCAAAAGTTACAGACGATTTAGTGTAAACATGTCAAGTTGATCGGCTAGTTAAAAGTATCATTCTAAACTAATCATTGGTGCTCCTTTAGTAAAAGCTTATGAATGAAACATAATGCATAGCATCACTCAGTTTGGGATACATTGGATTAGTTGAAGGCTCTGTTGTAGCTCTTTCACTCTCAAATGTTGTGAAAATATAAAACTGAGTTAGTTTAACGTGGCCATTGGATTCGTGTCATTCTGAACTCTAAATCGATAGTTACAGATGATTTACAGCATACATGTCAAGTTGATATGCTAGTTAAAACGATCACTCTAAACTGATCATTGGTGCCAAAATGAAGTGTAATGTGTTGCATCACGCAGTTTAGCATACATTAGATTACTTGAAGGCTTTGTAGTATAAAATGTTGTCACAATATGGAAAATTTGCTAGATAAACGTAGGCGTTGGATTCGTGTAATTCTGAACTCTAAATCAAAATTTAGGGACGATTTAGTGCATCTATGTCTAGTTGATCGGCTAGTAAAATGATCATTCTAAACTGATAATTGGTGCTACTTGAGTAAAGGCTTATGAACGAAGCATAATGCATGGCATCACGTAGTTTCAGATACATTGGATTACTTGATGGTTTTAGGTAGCTCATTCAGTCACAAATGTTGTCACAATATAGAAAGTTGAGCTAGCTTACCGTGGGCGTTGGATTCGTGTCATTCTAAACTCTACATCAAAAGTTACAGACGATTTATTACGTACATGTCAAGTTGTTTGGCCAGTTAAAATGATCATTCGATACTGATCATTGGTGCTCATTGAGTGAAGACTTATAAATGAAGCATATGCATGCTTTCATACATTTTGAGATATACTGGATTATTTGTATGCTTTATCGTTGCTATTTCAGACTTAAATTTTTTTACAATATAGAAATTGAGCTAGCTTAATGTGGGTGTTGGATTAGTGTCATTCTGAACTCTAAAAAAAAGTTATGAACGATTTAGTACGTACATGTCAAGTTTATCGGCTAGTTAAGTTAAAATTTCTAAGATGATCATTGGTGTACATTGAGCAAAAGTTACAGACGATTTAGTGTAAACATGTCAAGTTGATCGGCTAGTTAAAAGTATCATTCTAAACTAATCATTGGTGCTCCTTTAGTAAAAGCTTATGAATGAAACATAATGCATAGCATCACTCAGTTTGGGATACATTGGATTAGTTGAAGGCTCTGTTGTAGCTCTTTCACTCTCAAATGTTGTGAAAATATAAAACTGAGTTAGTTTAACGTGGCCATTGGATTCGTGTCATTCTGAACTCTAAATCGATAGTTACAGATGATTTACAGCATACATGTCAAGTTGATATGCTAGTTAAAACGATCACTCTAAACTGATCATTGGTGCCTAAATGAAGCGTAATGTGTTGCATCACGCACTTTAGCATACATTAGATTACTTGAAGGCTTTGTAGTATAAAATGTTGTCACAATATGGAAAATTTGCTAGATAAACGTAGGCGTTGGATTCGTGTAATTCTGAACTCTAAATCAAAATTTAGGGACGATTTAGTGCATCTATGTCTAGTTGATCGGCTAGTGAAATGATCATTCTAAACTGATAATTGGTGCTACTTGAGTAAAGACTTATGAACGAAGCATAATGCAGGGCATCACGTAGTTTCAGATACATTGGATTACTTGATGGTTTTAGGTAGCTCTTTCAGTCACAAATGTTGTCACAATATAGAAAGTTGAGCTAGCTTACCGTGGGCGTTGGATTCGTGTCATTCTAAACTCTACATCAAAAGTTACAAACGATTTATTATGTACATGTCAAGTTGTTTGGCCAGTTAAAATGATCATTCGATACTGATCATTGGTGCTCATTGAGTGAAGACTTATAAATGAACCATATGCATGCTTTCATACAGTTTGAGATATACTGGATTATTTGTATGCTTTATCGTTGCTATTTCAGACTTAAATTTTTTTACAATATAGAAATTGAGCTAGCTTAATGTGGGTGTTGGATTAGTGTCATTCTGAACTCTAAAAAAAAGTTATGAACGATTTAGTACGTACATGTCAAGTTTATCGGCTAGTTAAGTTAAAATTTCTAAGATGATCATTGGTGTACATTGAGCAAAGGTTTACATACGAAGCATGATGTATGGCATCACGCAGTTTGGGATAGATTTGATTACTTGGAGGCTTTTTCATAGCCATTTTGGTCTTCAATTTTGTCACAATATAAAAAATTGACCTAGATTAACGTGGCCATTGGATTCGTGTCATTCTGAATTCTAAATCAATAGTTACATAGGATTTAGTGTGGAATTGTCAAGTTGATCGGCCAGTTAATATGATAATTCTAAATTGATCGCATTGGTGCTCATTGAGTAAAGACTTATAAATGAAGTGTAATGCATTGCATCGCGCAGTTTCGGATACATTGGATTAGTTGGAGGCTTTTTTGTAGCTCTTTCAGTCTCAAATGATGTCACAATATGAAAAATTGAGCTAGTTTAACGTGGGCATTGGATTAGTGTCATTTTGAGCTCTAAATCAAAACTTAAAGATGATTTAATGCGGACATGTCAAGTTGATCAGCTATTTAAATGATCATTCTAATCTGATCATTGGTGCTTATTGAGTAACGGAGTATAAATCAGGAATAATTCATGGCATCACACAATTTGTGATAGATTGGAATACTTGGACGTAGCTCTTTCAGTTTCAAATGTTGTCACAATATCAAAAATTGAGCTAGCTTAACGTGAGCATTGGATTCGTGTCATTCTTAACTTTAAATCAAAGGTTACGGACAATTTAGTGCGGACATGACAATTTCATCGGCTAGCTAAATTAATCATTCTAAACTGATCATTCTAAACTGATCATTCTAAACTGATCATTTTAAACTGATCATTCTAAACTGATCATTCTAAACTGAACAATAGTGCTACTTGATTAGAGGCTAATAAATGAAGAATAATGCATGGTATCACGCAGTTTAGGATAGACTGGATTACTTGAAGACTTTGTGGTAGCTGTTTCACAATATAGAAAATTGAGCTAGCTTAACGTGGTCGTTGGTTTCGTGTCATTGCGAACTCTAAATAAACAGTTACGGACGATTTAGTGCAGATATGTTAAGTTGATCGGGTAGTTAAATTAATCTTTCTAAGATGATCATTGGTGCTCAATGAGTAAAGGCTTACAAATGAAGCATAATGCATGACATCACGCAGTTTGGGATAGACTGGATTACTTGAAAGCTTTGTGGTAGTTGTTTCAATTTCCAATACAAGAAAACAAGGTCTTTGCGACCACTTTACGATTGTGTTTGTGACTACTTTGCGACTGGATTTTTGTAACAAATTTTGCGACTACTTTGCCTCTACATATATGGTTGCAAAAACCTTAGTCGCAAAATTTTGTGAATGAGTTGCGACCACTGTGGAAGACGTGCTCGCTAATCAGTAACAACTATTTGCGACTTATTTGCGACCATGTTATATCTTCAATCCCAAATCAGTCGCAGTTATTTGTGACTAATTAGCGACTACATGTAAATTTTACAAAAAAAATAGTCACAAAAATGTGGGACTGATATGTGATTAGTTTGCGACTTCACCCGAATTAGTTAAAAACAATAATAATTAATTAAAATATTTTGAAATTAAATATAAAAATTCTTATTTTTTATTAATTAAAATTGAATATAATTTCTAATCTTATTTTTAAAATATTTTGTTTAAATAAAATGTTTTGTAATTATAAATATTAATATAATTAAATAATAAAAATTTTATTAATTAATTATTTTAAAAAATAGAAGGAAACTTTAAAAAAATAATAAATGTTATTAAAAAATTTTAAATTACAAAAAGATGAAAAAAAATCTAATTGTTCGGCGGCGGAAATTAAAATCAGATGGCAAAAATGCTGGTACATCGATCGACGGTTCACCTGCGCCATCGTTATCACGCATAAAAGAGGCGAAAGCGGGATCCGTTCGTTGGAAATATCCGACGAGCATTTTGTTTTCTTTTTAATCTCCAAGTTTTTAATTTTCTTTTAGTTTTCTTTTTGGACTTCCTGCATCCTCCGATTCGCTTCCAACATGTGCGCATTTTGTTCTTCAATACGCATGTTGATTGCGTTTTGTTCTTTGATTCGTCGCTACGCGGGTAAGAGTTGATCCTAAATCGGAACAAAGTCGGAGGTAGTGGATTGGAAGCCTTTACGCCTACCCGACCCGTGCATGTGGTTCATGCTACCGAGTCCGTAAAGATGGCCTCGGTCATCAGCAACGGAAGACTACAAAAAATTAATAAAACAATTAGAATAATTATATTTAACTTAGTGTACATTAAAAAATTATTTAAAAATTTTTTTTACCTGAATGAGGATCTCATTCTTCTCATCTTGGAAAACTCAATTCGCCGGGAAGTACCGTCGGACGTTTCGATTGCATTGACCTCCACGATCGCCATCTTTTCTTGGATGTTTCGTTCGTATACTTCACAGATTTTTTTAGCTTTCAAATCCACATACGAACCAACCTGCCGAGTGTGAGTCTTTATAGCAACCTCACCAATTGAGACCAGTTGTTACAAATTATTTTTCTAAACATAATTTGAATTAAATTATTAATAAATAACAATTAAATTTTTATTTTAATTTAAGTATTTTAAAGTACTTACTATTTCCTGTTGGATCTGGATGTAGGATTTCTGGCCCGACAAATGCTTGTACTGACCAAGGCCATCCTGAGAGGAGTTGTGGTTATTAGAGGATTTGCTATTCCTCTCGTTTGACGTTTCTATATTCCATTAGTTTGTCATTGTTTTGTACAGACTCGGGAAAATCCACCTGGGATGTTTTCCGGCTCTATGAATCGTGCTCACCATCCCTTTCATCCGTCTTACACTGACGGAATCAAACTCCTTTCGTACCATTGGGGTGATCATAGGATCCCAGGTATACGATTGCTTGGAATTTTAAAATATATTATTACATTTAGTAATTATTAAATGAGTTAATTAACTGTATATACAAAATTGAGACCGAAATTTGTAATCTATTCATAACTTTCAAAAACTCGTTTCACTGTAGCAAAGTCACATGTATTTTACAAAACACTCCTTCATTTTGGACACGTCATCGCTAACAACAGGAGAAACAGTACAAGAAATGATTACCTATAGATATCGTAGCACATTGTAGAGGATATCATCTACAGATTACGGTATCCTTAGGCGGGCGCATTAAATGCAAGATCTATGAAGATATTTCGGGATATATATAGCACATGTATATGGTGTACATATAGGTTATTTATATTGTTAGCCGATTATATAAAGGTGCATCAGCTTTTCCAAATCACCATTGTTAACTCTACAAAGCGCAGTGTAAAAAAAAGGAGCACGATTGGAAGAAGAGCAACAATCATTCATACCTAGGTCAACGGTACTGATGATTGTTAATATTTTAGCAGTTATTGGGGTCGTTATACTCTATTAACTACTCCTGTTAAGATGCATCCATTAATGTATTTGTTTCCATAAATGTGTCGACTTCTTAGCGTTTACTAAACATTTATTCATGATTTCCAAATAGTTTTAGCTGTGTACGAGATTTTTTTAACCGAAAACAGTTGTGAGTATTGTTTTCTACAGTACATGCTGGAAATGATGCCACTAGTATGTCTAATCCGAGGGGTTTTGGAAAAGGGAGAAAATGGCGTATGGGTGTTCATTGTCGAGGGCGATAATCAAAGCTGCGGTGTAATGTTTCATGAAAATCACACTTTTGCGAGTCTGGTGGAATTACTTCGTGATACAAGCCTCGATTCAAGGCTTGGATGCGTGTAGGCTGTTTGTAGAAGATTAGGTGAGAAACTCAAGCTTAGGCTTCTGGATGGGGGTTTTCTGGTTGGTAAAAGATGGAAGGGTGAAGTGAACCACACGAGGGGTGATGAACCTCATGATAAATCACAAACTTAGAGCTAGGAGGGCTGGTCTCAAATAGATTCTAAGCGCAGAAGATTCTTGAGAGAAAACTTGTTGGGGAAAAAGTTCTGTCTTTATTAATATCAAAAAGGTTGTCGAACTACAATGCTGGAAGGAGCCTTATTAATATGCTCGACAGCTTGACCTTCTAGGGTCGACTCAAACAAAGAAAAGGAAAGTTTACAAAAGTGCACAAAAGAAAAAGTGCATAACCGAAAAAGGACATATTCGTAAAATGTTCTTGACTCAAAAATGTAAAGCATCTAGATCCTACCCTGCAAAACAGAAAGAGGCATATATTCGAATTGAAACTTACCTTAACTTACCTAACGGTCAAGAAATGGAAGGTGGCCGTCGTTGTGGCATACGCGCGCCTTGCTCCTAGTCTTCGACTCGGAGTAGGGTTAAAAATCTTTGGGCCCTGACCTCTCTTGCCACTAAAGCCCAAGTCTCTGATGTCCCTTGTGTTGTTGAGAAGCCTTTGGACTCTACTTTGCTCTTCTGGCCCATTGTCCTCAGCTGATCTTCCTCTAGTAGCTTGTCCACCCATAAGCTGAATTTGTGGAAGAGTGCCCTTGATCTGCTTCTTGTCATTTCTCCTGGTGGCACTACTGGTGTGGATACTTCCTCTAGATGCATGTCCTGAAGCTGGTAGCTTATCTGGTCCGAGTTTCCTTGTGTGGAAGTTGAATTGCTCGTGCACTCGGCTGGATCGGCTGTACCGGCTGGACTGTGCGAGGTACTGGCCGGAATGCCTTCAGGACCGGCCAAGTTGATCCCGGAGTTGGTGGCATCACCAAGGGGACCGGCGGTGTCATCCACGTCCCCACCAAGTGTGCCGGAAGCTTGGGCCTCTCCGCCGGCAATGCTGGTTGCTCTGGTCCTATTGGTCGAGGGTCCGGCGGTACTGCTTGGACCGGCAGGCGCCAGATGGCCCGGCTGTCTTGGGCAAGCTTCCTGGTCTCCTGGCTTGATGTATGACCTGATGTCCTCATCATCCCCTCCCTCTTCAGTAGGTTTTGTCCTCAAAACTGGTTCATCTGCATGGAAAGGGGCCAAGTCAGTAACATTAAATGTATTGGACACATTAAACTCACCTGGTAGCTCGATCCGGTAGGCGTTGTTGTTGATCCTCTCGAGCACTCTGAATGGTCCATCTCCTCTTGGTGCTAGCTTGGAACTCCTTAGGTTTGGGAACCTATTCTGCCGTAGGTGTAGCCACACCAAATCGCCTGGTTGAAAGATCACCTCCTTTCTTCCTTTGTTGGCATGAGTCACGTACTGTCCGGTCCTCTTCTCCAAGTTTTCTGCTACCTTCTGGTGTAACCTCCTTATGAACTCTGCTTTGGATGCTCCGTTGAGGTTGGTCATCTCAGCTGGTGGCAGTGGTGTTTGCTCCAATGGGGTGAGAGGGTTGAAACCGTATACCACTTCAAATGGTATCTTCTTGGTTGCTGAGTGCATGGCTCGGTTGTAGGCGAACTCAATGAATGGCAGGCACTCCACCCAAGTCTTTAGGTTCTTCCCTAGTGTAGTTCTGAGAAGGGTTGATAGTGTTCTGTTGACAACTTCAGTTTGGCCATCGGTTTGAGGATGGCAAGTGGTTGAGAAGAGTAGCTTCGTGCCTAGCTTTCTCCAAAGGGTCCTCCAGAAATGACTGAGGAATTTGGTGTCTCTGTCTGATACGATGGTCCTTGGCACTCCATGAAGCCGTACTATCTCCCTGAAGAACAGCTTGGCTGTTTGCGTGGCATCATTGACATTGGCACACGGAATGAAGTGTGCCATCTTGGAGAATCTGTCCACCACTACAAAGATTGCATCTTTGTGGTTGATCTTGGGCAGACCTAGAACAAAGTCCATTGAGATGTCCACCCATGGATGTGTGGGTATGGGCAGTGGGAGATACAACCCGTGAGGTTGCACTCTGGACTTTGCCTTCTTGCAAGTGATGCATCTTGCACAATGAGCTTCTACTGTCCTCTTGATGTGTGGCCAGTAGAAGTGCTCCTTGACCACTGCTAGAGTCTTGTCGACACCAAAGTGGCCCATGAGTCCTCCTCCATGAGCTTCTCGGATGATAAGCTCCCTTAATGATCCTTGTGGTATGCACAGCCTTCTTTCTCAGAACAAGAATCCCTCGTGGATGTAGAACTTGCCATGACTCCCTGTGCCACACTCCTTGTAGCTCTCAGCAAAGTCAGGATCATCCTTGTATAGGTCCTTCATGTGCTCGAATCCTAGGACCGTTGCCTCCATGGTTGATATCAAGGCAAACCTCCTTGATAGTGCATCGGCTACCACATTGTCTTTGCCCTTATTGTACTTGATGACGTATGGGAAGGTCTCTATGAAATCCATCCACCTGGCATGTCTTCTCTTGAGATTGGTTTGCCCTCTGAGGTGTTTGAGAGTCTCATGATAAGTGTGGATCACAAACTCCTTGGACAGCAAGTAATGCTGCCAAGTCTCCAATGCTCGGACAAGGGCATAAAGCTCCTTGTCATAAGTGGGGTAGTTCAGTGAGGCACCACCTAGCTTCTCACTGAAGTATGCCACTGGTCTCCCTCCTTGAGTTAGCACTGCTCCTATGCCTATTCCAGAGGCATCACACTCCACTTCAAACGTCTTTTTGAAGTCAGGCAGGACTAGCACTGGTGCATGTGTAAGGCTGTCCTTCAAGGCCTTGAATGCCTTCTCCTGAGCTTCTCCCCAGCTGAATCCCACGTTCTTCTTCACTACTGCCCTCAGTGGTGAGGCAATACTGCTGAAGGTTGGCACGAATCTCCTATAGAAGCTGGCCAGTCCGTGGAAGCTCCTTACTTGGCTGATGTTGCCTGGTGTTGGCCATTCTTGTATGGCTCGAATCTTCTCTTCATCAACCTGTAGGCCCTGTGAACTTACAACAAAACCTAAAAAGACAAGCTTATCAGTACAAAAGGTGCACTTCTTGAGATTGGCATAAAGCTCTTCTTGTCGAAGGGTTTTAAGTACCATCTCAAGATGTGTGAGGTGTTCCCGTAGGCACTTACTATAAACCAAGATGTCATCAAAGTGAACTACTACAAACTTACTGATGTACGCCCTAAGAACTTGGTTCATAAGGCGCATGAAGGTGCTTGGGGCATTAGTCAAGCCAAATGGCATGAGTGTCCACTCGTAGAGCCCTTGCTTTGTCTTGAAAGCAGTCTTCCATTCATCACCTTCTTT
Source organism: Pugionium cornutum (assembly GCA_018901935.1). Classification (NCBI taxonomy): domain Eukaryota; kingdom Viridiplantae; phylum Streptophyta; class Magnoliopsida; order Brassicales; family Brassicaceae; genus Pugionium; species Pugionium cornutum. The sequence goes on from CM032159.1 coordinate 23,829,715, forward strand.
CATCTTGACCTGGTGGTATCCACTCTTGAGGTCTATCTTAGAGAAGACCGTGGCTCCACTCAGCTCATCTAGCATGTTATCCAGCCGTGGTATTGGATGCCGGTACTTGACTGTGATGTTGTTGATTGCTCGGCAGTCCACGCACATGCGCCAAGTCCCATCCTTCTTGGGCACTAGTAGCACTGGTACGACACATGGACTGAGGCTCTCTCGAACATATCCTTTCTCCAGGAGCTCCTTGACTTGCTTCTCAAGCTCCTTGGACTCCTCTGGACTCATCCGGTAGGCTGGCCGGTTGGGCAGGGCAGCTCCGGGCACTAGATCAATCTGGTGTTCTATGCCATGTAAAGGAGGCAAGCCTGCTGGTATCTCCTCTGGAAATACATCTTGGAACTTGTTGAGGAGAGTTGCTACTTCAGGAGGTAGCTCTACCTGTCCTTTTTCCACACTCAACACTTCCTTGAAAACCATTAGTAACATTAAATCCTTCGAGGCTAAAGCTCTCCGGACATGGCTTGGTTGAATAAGAAAATTAGACTTGATAAGTTTCTTTTCCTTACTCATTTGGAGTTGTAGCTCATGTACCTGGGCAGGTGTAAGAGGAGCCAAGCTGACCTTTCTTTTGTCATGCACAAAAGTGTAGAGATTGGTTCGGCCATCATGCCTGGTCTCTTTGTCAAACTGCCATGGTCTTCCTAGTAGAAGATGGCCAGCTTGCATGGGCACCACGTCGCACACGACTTGGTCTTGGTACTTGCCAACACGGAATGGCACAGTGACTTGCTCATAGATCTTGAGCTCCACTTTGTCATCCAGCCATCTCAGTCTATATGGTCGAGGATGCCTTGTCTTCTCTAGACCTAGCTTATCAACCATATATGCACTAGCAACGTTAGTGCAAGAACCACCATCTATGATGAGGTTACATACCTTGCCCTTGATAGTGCAACGGCTGTGGAAGATGTTCTCACTTTGGATTGTCTCTGAAGGATCCACCATTGCACTGAGGATGCGTCTAGTGACCAGCACTTCCCCCACATCAGGGTACTCAATGTCACCATACTCATATTCTCCGGCCTCCGTAATCAACATGACCCGGTTGTTTGGGCACTCCCTTGAGATGTGTCCACGACCCCTACACTTGAAACAAGTAATGTCACGTGATCTTTGAGGGTTAGAAGACTTACCAGGCTCTCTCTGGTCACGGGTGGGTTCAGGAGGCTTGCTCTTGAACCTTGACTCGATCTCTATGCTCTTGCCTTTGTCTACGGGCTTGGGCATGTTGCTTGGTGCCCAAGGTGTCTTAGGCTTGCTGCGGATGTCTTGGCTCTTACGTTTAATGTGCTGCTCAGCCTGGACAGATAGGTGGAATAAGTCTTTGAAGTCATTGTAGATTTGCCTTTCCACCTTGCGGCTGATTCTTTCATAGTCCATCCAAGAATTGTGCCATCAACGCTTCTTCATCATCAATGAGCTCCAATCTGTTCCTTAGCTTCTCGAACTCTTCATAGTACTCCTCTACTGATCTAGTACCCTGCTTAAGAGTACGAAAACGATGTTGCAAGTCTCTATGAAAGTAAGGTGGAACAAACCTTTGTCGCATGAGGTCTTTCATGTCGACCCATGAGTCTATGGGCCTCATTCTCTTCCCCCTTCTGTCAGATACCTCACGATCCCACCAGATGAGGGCATTGTCCGTGAGTTGTGCTACTGCCATTGAGACTCTCCTAGGTGCTGGTTGGTTGTAATGGTCAAAGATATGATCCATTCTTCTCTCCCAATCTAGGTAAGCCTCGGGGTCTACTTTTCCTGCAAAACTTGGAGGAGTTAGCTTAACATCAGGATGAGTTACCCGGTTATAGGCGTGTTCATCTCCATCCTCATGATGTCTAGGAGGCATTCTTGGTCTCTGGTGAAGACCATATGGCTCAAAGCCATCATCTTCTGCCTCTGGTTGCCGTGGAGGTCCTCTTGGCCTATGGTGATAGTTATGAGGTTGTGTGTCCTCATCTCCATCTGGCTGAGGTTCCTCCTGTTCATGCCGTGTCCTAAGGTGCTCAGGACCCTCAGGACGGTCTTGCTCAGCTCTCACGTGCCTTATGGCCTGGAATCTCACTGGTCTTTCCACGCGCTCCAACCTCTCGCCTATGGATGCGAGTTGTGTTTGGAGTGTGGTGAACATGGCCATCATGGCTTCGGTTGCTTCTCTATTTTCTTCTGCCATTGTGTGCTACAAAGAAAGAAGACAACTTAGGATGCTCCTAAATTATTAGGAGGGTTTTCTTTTTATAAAGATTCGAAAATTTTGCAAAAAGGAAAAAAATCTGAGAATTGGAAATTCAAAGATATGAAGATTTGAGAAAAAGGAAACTTTCTTGACAACTTGTGCTAGCTGTCCAATTCGAATTCTTTTAGTATTCTTTCTATTTTCTTTTTCTTTTCTTTTTAATTTAACTTAAAAATAAAGGAAATATGATTTAAACAAAAAGGAAAACGTGAATGGTAATGCAAAAGTGAATCTAAACCCCAGTGATACACGTAGAAGGCTAGATGCACTCGGTTTGGAGTTTGATGTTATTTTTTGATTTTTCTTGAATGCGACTTAAACAAATGCAAGAACTAGAAACAAGACAAGCTAAAGGATAGAAACAATCTGGTTTAGGAGCTTTAAGCTCTGATACCAAAATGATACAAGCCTCGATTCAAGGCTTGGATGCGCGTGGGCTGTTTGTAGAAGATTAGGTGAGAAACTCAACCTTAGGCTTCTGGATGGGGGTTTTCTGGTTGGTAAAAGATGGAAGGGTGAAGTGAACCACACGAGGGGTGATGAACCTCGTGATAAATCACAAACTTAGAGCTAGGAGGGCTGGTCTCAACTAGATTCTAAGCGCACAAGATTCTTGAGAGAAAACTTGTTGGGGAAAAAGTTCTATCTTTATTAATATCAAAAGGTTGTCGAACTACAATGCTGGAAGGAGCCTTATTAATATGCTCGACAGCTTGACCTTCTAGGGTCGACTCAAACAAAGAAAGGGAAAGTTTACAAAAGTGCACAAAAGGAAAAGATACAAAAGTGCATAACCGAAAAAGGACATATTCCTAAAATGTTCTTGACTCAAAAATGTAAAGCATCTAGATCCTACCCTGCAAAACAGAAAGAGGCATATATTCGAATTGAAACTTACCTTAACTTACCTAACGGTCAAGAAATGGAAGGTGGCCATCCTTGTGGCATACGCGCGCCTTGCTCCTAGTCTTCGACTCGGAGTAGGGTTAAAAATCTTTGGGCCCTGACCTCTCTTGCCACTAAAGCCCAAGTTACTGATGTCCCTTTTGTTGTTTAGAAGCCTTTGGACTCTACTTTGCTCTTCTGGCCCATTGTCCTTAGCTGATCTTCCTCTAGGAGCTTGTCCATCCATAAGCTGAATTTGTGGAAGAGTGCCCTTGATCTGCTTCTTGTCATTTCTCCTGGTGGCACTACTGGTGTGGATACTTCCTCTAGATGCATGTCCTGAAGCTGGTAGCTTATCTGGTCCGAGTTTCCTTGTGTGGAAGTTGAATTGCTCGTGCACTCGGTTGGATCGGCTGTACCGGCTGGACTGTGCGAGGTACTGGCCGGAATGCCTTCAGGACTGGCAAAGTTCATCCCGGAGTTGGTGGCATCACCAAGGGAACCGGCGGTGTCATCCACATCCCCACCAAGTGTGCCGGAAGCTTGGGCCTCTCCGCCGGCAATGCTGGTTGCTCTGGTCCTATTGGTCGAGGGTCCGGCGGTACTGCTTGGACCGGCAGGCGTGCCAGATGGCCCGGCTGTCTCGGGCAAGCTTCCTGGTCGGCCAGTCTGGTCTCCTGGCTGGATGTACGACCTGATGTCCTCATCACTTCGGAACCGTTTTAACATCGACATCCACACGCCGATGATATTGACTTACCAATACCCGGAATGGATGTTGGTACCAAGCGGGTCAAGCACAGCTCCTACGGATATCACCTCTGATGAAGATGTAACACTGTTCATGGCAGTCCGCATGGAGTACGAGGAGTTAGCTATCTGTGTTTCCGTAGGTTTGTTTCTAGTTGAGCGATACAAATTTCAAAAATGAGGTAACTTTTTCACTGGGGGTAACTCGCAAAAGTTACAAGAGTTAGAGAAGGCTTTGGATGACCAAACAATAAGTTACCGCGGTAAACATTTTATTAACTGTGCTTAATTCAAGATTTCATAGAAGTGTGTTGTTAACGTTGTTTTATTTTATGGAATTTAGGTTTTCTGGCTGACGGCATTATACATTGCAGTTAGAGGGTACTAGAAGAGATATACACTGAAGAAGAAATGAAGTTCTTAATAAGGTACATGTGGCATTATCCGGTTTGGACGGCATTGACCCTGGGTTTAAAGCAACCGAGAATATTCAATCCTCTTCAAGCTCTTCCGAGGTTTTCGTACAAGAAGAAGAGGAGGACGAAATACGTGGTGATGAATTAGTACTGTTGGAATGTGAGGAAGATATCGAACCATGACGCAAGATGTTTAAACGTCTCTGGAAACATTATATCACACCGATATTATTATATAGGGCTGTGTAATATAATTTACTACCACTTAAATAATTATTATCGGTAATTTTACGTGAGCAACTGTAGACTAACAAGTTCTGTTATCATTAGTGGCGACTACTGCTGTAGCAAGCAATTGTTCAACAAAACATGCAAAGACATTTATGCCATCAACCGATATATCAACACAAAATAAAGAGAACGCAAAAATTAGAGAGGTTGTGGAAGAGGGTTACTTAAATATAAAATTCGGAGCTCCAAGTGGATTAACCAAATTCCCTTTTCCAGATGACGAACCTTGCGATGATTCAGCTTCCAAAGGTTAAATTTACTATTACAATTGCTGTATAGTATTTTAGACACTATAGTAAACATTTTTTATACCACTATTGACAATACTTTACGTTACTGTAGACAATACAATTTTTGCTTACTGCAAATAATAATATTAACCGGATTTTCAATGTGCAGATGAAAACGTTAACAATGTAGAGGATGAAATTTATGTGGGCATGGTTTTCCGGGACCAAGAAACATTCAAGTTACATATGGCACTTTACGCTCTTAATCAAAGTTCCATTACCGTACTACGCGTTCAAGTCCGGAGATGGTCACACTTGAGTGCAGTGGGAGAGGGTGTCCTTGGCGTGTGTATGCGATAAGAATTTCAGGATCGGGATGGTTTCAAGTTTGTAAAGCTACTTTAGATCATCTATGTACAGTGGACGACAGAGGTGGATACCATCGGTTAGCAACTTCATCAGCTATAGGCGGTATGATGAGGTCGAGGTATACGAGACGGGGTTCCGGACCAAAACCAAATAAATTACAAGAGATGATGAGAAAAGATCATGAGTTCCTATACCATATTGGAAAGCTTGGAGGTCACAGGAAGTAGCAATGGATTTTTCTAAAGGATCAATAGGTGCATCGTACCGATTGTTACCGTCGTATCTACAACAAATGGTTCATGCAAACCTAGAGACATCATACGATGAGGGTGTTGGGCAAGGATTCAAGTACCTGTTCTCCACAGTAGGAGCTAGTATGTCGGGATACCGTTACATGCGTAAGGTGATAATCATCGACGGCACTCACCTGAAAGGTAAGTACGCAGGCTGTTTATTAACACAGCTAGTGCTCAAGACGGAAATTATTAAATTTATCCGTTAGATTTCGGAATTGTTGATTGAGAGAAAGGAAAATCTTGGGAATGGTTCTTCCGTAAATTAGAAAGTGTTATTCCGGATGAGCAGGAGACAGTTTTCGTATGTGATCGACACAATTCAATCTTAACAGGTTTACACAAAGTAATATATTTTTACTTCTTTGCTAGTTTGCTTGTTTAATTTACAGCCATATTGAAATTTGCAACGGTGTAATATAAATCTTAAACATAACTTAAAATATTAGCGTGAAACAAAATTTGTTATCTGTAAAACATAGGTGAAATTACACATTTGTTAGCTTGATAATTAGTTTATTTCACAGAAATAGAGAAAAATTCCTATCTGCTAATATAAATTGTTACCGTATCAAAATATGTTACCGTGAATCTAACCGAGTTACCTGTTACTTATAGGTGTATCACAACAGTAGCCACTACACTTGTATTATGCATCTCCAATGAAATGTCCATACCGCATTCAAAAAAACACCTTGCCTATATACTGTCCAGAGCCGCACGGCCGTAAAATTTACCAGAGTTCTATTCTCATTTCAATGAGATAAAAGAACTCGACATTAATTGTGCGGGTTATCTCTTGGATGTCAGGTTAGATCATTGGGCGCGTTCACATTTCAGGGGATCAAGGTAAAATATAATGGCGAGCAACGTAACACAATCTTTGAATGAAGTATTAAGTGAAGCCCGATGATTTCCCACTATCCCTTTGATGGAATGCATAAGATCAACCTTAACCTGTTGGTTTTCAAAAAGACGAGATGCTTCTAGCGGGATTACAAGTCCTCTCATGCCAGAAGTGCAGGAAATAGTCACCAAGATTTTTGAGAAGTCAACTACTTTCGATGTTTGTTGAATAAACACACACGAATTTGAGATTCGGAGGAAAGATGGTTGATCGCACCATATCGACCTACAAGAAATAATTTTTTCTTAAGGTGAGTTTCAAATTCATAAGAGTCCTTGTGCACATGCAGTGGCTGCAGTAGTGCGAACCACGGTGAGGGTGCACTCACTAGTTTGCCAGGAATTATCATCTGCAAATTGGAAGCTGGCATATGCAAGAAGTGTTTACCCCGTACTGGGTGTTGTGAACACTCATCAGCTCGGTGATCCACTTTCTAAATTGAACTTGTTCCCACCAGCAACAAGGCGCCCCCGGGACGACCACGTAAACAGCGTATCTTCTCGAGTGGGGAGTTCAAGGTAAAAATGTTCACAGTAAAACAATTTGTTATTGTCTAACAAAATTGTTAAATAATTTCATATCATCCACCATTATTGTTAAATAATTTCTATCATAACAAAACTTTCCATATGGTTTTATATTAATCTACTTTAATCCTAGAAGACTGAACTGTATCGATCGTTTGTACGCCTTGTTAAAAAAATAAGTTTGCCCTTTCAAAGTAATTTTTACACGTTAAATAGCTACTAAATATGGTTGTAATTCAAAAATCTAGTTTTAACTTGGATTTATTTTGAAATTAAAACCAGATTTTCGAAGTAAAACAAGGTTTAATAACAATTTAACGTGTAAACATTAACGGAATTTCTGTAATTGAAATAATTTATGAAATTTATGTAGTTTACGGAAGAAAAACATAGTTTATGTAACTTATGAAAGAACCAAAACAGTACGGGTGGAAATAGGTTTATTCGCATAAATTCGTGTAGTTGACGGAAGTAAACCCTATATATTATACACGATATTCAGCACAAAAATTTAATTAATTACCCTTAAAAATAAAATAATTAATTAATAAACACAATAATTTATGGTACTTGTTTTTGGTGCGTATGTGGGTAGCAAAGTAATGCTCGGAGAAGTAAGATATCTCATCATTCACATATGATTCAACAATCGATCCTGTAGTATATCGTTTGTTCTTCGCCTTGCTTTTCAGTTTTAAAAAAAAATTTCAAATGGGTACATCACCTATATTGCACAGGTACACCTAGTTTAGCTTCGTATGACAGATGTACAGGTAGGTGTTCCATGATGTCGAAAAATACAGGTGGAAAGATCTTCTCCAAATTTCATAAAATTATGACTATGTTTTCCTACAGAATTCGGACACGGCTTTGTTGTAATGATCTGGAGCATTGATCTCAGAAAAATCCTCTAGTCCCTATATTACCATCTAGTATTAATTAGTACATGCAATTGTTATTATTTTACGTACTTAAAATATATAATATGTTTATTAGTATATACCTGATAATGCTAGATGAACGTTTGTGGTAAAAGTTCTGCAAATATAAATGGGAGAAAGATTTCCATAAAAAATGGCAGTCATGGCTTTTCATGCCCAAGAACTTTAGTCCATCCATATCCACACAATTTGTTAAATCTGCCGCGTAGCCATCCAAAAATTTGACATCATTTTTGATATATTGCAATAAGCGTACTTTTGGTTTTTGTGTCAATCAAAATATTGGGAATGGAACATTACCTCGACCATCCATGTGCAACTCTTTTCGAGAACAAAACTTTGCAATATCCAACCTTGAATTAATTGTATCTTTTGATTTATCTTTGACATTCATAACAGTATTAATGATGTTATTGAAGAAATTCTTCTCTATATGCATCACATCAAGATTATGTTGAAGGTTAAGATCCGTCCTGTACGGCAACTCCCAAAATATGCTTTCTTTGTGCCAATTATGCGAGCTGCCATAAGCTTCTTCTTTACTTTCATGACTGTTTCTACCGCAGTCAGATGTTCTTTGATGATTGACAATTTTATTCGCTCGTATAAAACTTGTTCGCCTGTCACTGATTGTGGAAGATAGTCATTCAAAGCGTGCTTCCCCTTTCAAAAATTTGTTTATTTTTCCGTAACGGATGACCCTTAGGAAGAAACCTTCTGTGACACTAACCAACACGTCTTTCTACCATTTGGTATTTGAAATGGCTTCGTATCATCCATTGAAATTGGACAAGACAGTCTACCATGCGTTGTCCATCCTGACAACCTTGCATAAGTAGGGAAATCGCTTATCGTCCACAATAACACGTCTTTTAGATTGAAATTTTGATACAACGATAGATCATATGCATCAACTCCCGTAAACTACAATTCTTTCATCTCATCAATCAAAGCTCGAAGGAATTTGTCCAGACTAGCACACGGAGGAGTTGGCCCCGAATTCAGAATTGTTAGAAACAAGTACTCTTTCTTCATACACATATCCACTGGCAAGTTATATGGAGTGATAATAACCGGCCATAGTGAATGATTACCAGACATCCCAAATGGATTGAGCCCATCAGTACATAATCCATGATAAACGTTTCGAGATTCAGCAGCAAATCTAGGATGTAGATATTTAAAATTTTTCCACTCTGCAGCATCAGATGGATGACTCATTTCTCTGTCTTCTGCTTCATGCTCTGTGGGCCACCTCAATGCCTCTGTGGTTTTCTCGCTTTGATACATTCTCTTAAGTCTGTCGCATATAAGTAAATATCACATATGACTTAATGATATTCTCGTCCTACCCTCGGTTGGCTTATATCCGGGGGGTGGGGGATCGCAAAATTTGCATTATCCCATTTCTCATTTTCTTTCCAGAAGATCATACAATTGTGAACACACACGTTAATTGTATAAAACGAGAGCCCTAAATTTCGCATCAGTTTTTTGGTTTCATAATATGAACCCCTTTCCTGATTCTCCTTGGGAAAATATTCTCTAAACAGCTCCGCCCAAGAATCCATCCATTTTTCTAGTAGATTAAAATCAGACTTAATGTTCATGAACCGAGCAGCTAAAGACAATTGTGAATGCCCTTCATGATAACCATCATACAATATATTTTTCGCAGCTTTAAACATGTTGTAAAATTTTGTGCTTCTATATTTGGTTCTTCTACATTATTATATTCTTTCTTGTTCTTATTATAGTACTCATCAGTCGTAGTCTCACGACCATTTCAATATATCTATTACCGGATGTACCAACTGTTTGTTCACTAGTACCACACGTACCTCCCTAGTTTCTTTGGACATCACCCTGACTACTCGTCCCTAACTGAACATTCAGCTCTTCTCCATATTTATACCAAATATAATAATTTGTTATAAATCCTACACTATATAGATGATTCCATATTTTCCGTCCCGCAATAAATTTATCGTTTTTGCAATTAATACAAGGACAGAAAAACTTACCTCCGCTACTTTGAGGTATTGGTTGACTACTCGCAAAATTCATGAACTGCTCCATGCCTTGTGCGAAATCTGCCGATATATGTCTTGTTTGATTATCAATCCTTCCACATGTTTGAAGTTTTTTTCCCTTTCGATTTTACAAATGAGAGAATGGATGGGGTATATATATATATAAGATTTTGCCACTACTTTGCCACTACTTTCTGACCACAACAGTGTAGTCGCTTAAAAGTCGGTATACCTACCATGCACATGTTTTTTATGTTGTCACTTTGCCACCACTTTGTGACTAGAGAGCCACTCCTACTGTGGTCGCAAATTGGTCGCATATTTTGCGACTAATATGCGACCAACATGTGATTCTTCCACATGCAGTCGCTATTCAGTAGCAAAGTGGCGACTGATTACCAACCCCACCATCAATCGCAAATTAGACGCATATTAGTCGCATAATGGTTGTGTATTGTGACCAATATGGGACAACAACTTTTAGTCACATTTTGCGACCAATTTGCGACTACAGCTCTATAGCCGGAAATTGGTCGCAAAACATTTGCAAACACAGTCGCAAATTTTGCGACCACATATGTAGTCGCAAAATGCAGTGGCATTTTGGCAGTTTTCATGAAGTGTTCAAATATTGTCACAATATATAAGATTGAGCTAGCTTAACGTTGTCGTGGATTTGTGTCATTCTGAACTCTAAATCAAAAGTTACGAATGATGTAGTGCATACATGTCAAATTTATCAGCCAAATAAATTTACCTTTCTAAGATGATCATTGGTTCTCATTGAACAAAATTTTACAAATGAAGCATAATGCATGGCATCACGTAGTTGGGAATAGATTGATTACTTGGACGCTTTTTCATAGCTATTTTGATCTTAAATTTTCTCACAATATGGAAAATTGAGCTAGATTAATGTGGGCATTGGATTCATGTCATTTTGAACTCTAAATCAAAAGTTACGGACGATTTAGTGTTGACATGTCAAGTAGATTGGCCAATTAAAATGATCATTCTAAACTGATCACTAGTGATCCTTGAGTAAGGGCTTATAAATGAAGCATAATGCATGATGTCACGCTTTTTCAGTCTCAAATATTGTCACAATATAGAAAGTTGAGCTACCTTAATGCGGGCATTAGATTCGTGTCATTCTGAACTCTAAATCAAAAGTTACAGATGATTAAGTGCGTACATATCAAGTAGTCAGCCAGCTAAAGTGATCATTCTAAATTGATCATTGGTTCTCATTGAGTAAAGACTTATAAATGAAGCGTAACGCATTGCATGACGCAGTTTGGGATACATTGGATTACTTGGAGGCATTGTCGTAGCTCTTTAAGTCTTAAATGTTGTCATGATGTGGAATATTGAGCTAGCTTAGCATGGGTGGTGGTTTAGTGTCATTTTGAGCTCTAAATAAAAAGTTAAAGAAGATTAAGTGCGGACATGTAAAGTTGATCAGCTATTTAAATGATCATTGGTGCTTATTGAGTAAAGGCATATAAATGAGGCATAATTCAGGGCATCACACAATTTGGGATAGAATGGATTACTTGGAGGCTTTGCCGTGGCTCTTTTAGTCTTAAATGTTGTCACATTATGGAATATTGAGCTAGTTTAACGTGGGCGTTGGATTCGTGTCATTCTTAACTCTAAATCAACGGTTACGTACAGAAGATTTAATGCAGACATGTCAATTTTATCGGCTAGTTAAATTGATCATTCTAAACTGATCACTAGTGCTACTTGATTAAAGGATAATAAATGAAGCATAATGCATGGCATCACCCAGTTTATGACAGATTGGATTACTTGAAGGCTTAGTGGTAGCTGTTGTAGCCTAAAATGTTGTCACAATATAGAAAATTGAGCTAGCTTAACGTGGGCGTTAGATTCATGTCATTCCAAACTCTAAATCAAAAGTTACGGACAATTTAGTTTGGACATGTTAAGTTGATCGGGTAGTTAAATTAATCTATCTAAGATGATCATTGGTGCTCCATGAGCAAAGGTTTACAAATGAAGCATAATGCATGGCATCTCGCAGTTTATGATAGATTGGATTACTTGAAAGTTTTATGGTAGTTGTTTCAATCTCAAATATTGTCACAATATATAAAATTGAACTAGCTTAACGTTGGCGTTGGATTCTGAACTCTAAATCAAAAGTTATGGATGATGTAGCGCATACTGGTCCAATTGATTGGCCAAATAAATTGATATTTCTAAGATGATCATTGGTGCTCATTGAGCAAATGTTTACAAACGAAGCATAATGAATGGCATCACACAGTTTGGGATAGATTCGATTACTTGGAGGCTTTTTCATAGCTATTTTGGTCTTAAATTTTTTCACGATATATAAAATTTAGCTAGCTTAACGTGGGCGTTGGATTCGTGTCATTATGAACTCTAAATCAAAAGTTACTGATGATTTAGTGTGGACATGTAAAGTAGATCGGCCAATTAAAATGAACATTCTAAACTGATCATTGGTGCTCCTTGAGTAAGGGATTATAAATGAAGCATAATGCATGACGTCATGCTTTTTCGTATACATTGGATTACTTGAAGGCTTTGTGTTAACTCTTTCAGTCTCAAATATTGTCACAATATAGAAAGTTGAGCTGTTGAGCTACCTTAACGTGGGCATTAGATTCCTGTCATTCTGAACTCTAAATCAAAAGTTACAGGCGATTAAGTGCGTATATATCAAGTAGTCAGCCAGCTAAAGTGATCATTCTAAATTGATCATTGGTGCTCATTGAGTAAGGACTTATAAATGAAGTGTAATGCATTGCGTCACGCAGTTTGGGATACATTGGATTACTTGGAGGCGTTGTCATAGCTCTTTCAGTCATAAATGTTGTCACAGTGTGGAATATTGAGCTAGCTTAACGTGGAGAGTGGATTAGTGTCATTTTGAGCTCAAAAATCAAAAGTTAAAGACGATTAAGTGTGGGCATGTAAAGTTGATCAGCTATTTAAATGAGCATTGGTGCTTATTGAGTAAAGGCATATAAATGAGGCATAATTCATGGCATCACACAATTTGGTAAACAATGGATTACTTGGAGGCTTTGTCGTAGTTCTTTTAGACTTAAATGTTGTCACAATATGGAATATTGAGCTAGCTTATAAATGAAGCATAACGCATGGCATCACTTAGTTTTGGATACATTGGATTACTTGGTGGCTTTGATGTAGCTCTTTCAGTCTCAAATGTTGTCACAATATGGAAACTTGAGCTAGATTAATGTGGGTGTTGGATTCGTTTCATTCTGAACTCTAAATCAAAAGTTACGGACGATTTAGTGTAGACATGTCATGTTGATCGGCCGGTTAAAATGATCATTCTAAATTGATCATTGGTGCTCCTTGAGTAAAGCCTTATAAATGAAGCATAATGCATGGCATCAAGCAGTTTGGGATACATTAAATTATTTCTTGGTTTTGTCGTAGCTCTTTCGGCCTCAAACGTTGTCACAATATAAAACATTGAGCTAGCTTAACGTGGACGTTGAATTCTTGTCATTCTAAAATCTAAATCAAAAGTTACGAACGATTTGGTACGGTCATGTCAAGTTGATCAGCCAGTTAAAATGATCATTCTAAACTGATCATTGGTGCTCTTTGAGTAAAGGGATAAAAATGAAGCATAATACATGGCATCAGGCAGTTCGGGATAAATTGGATTACTTGGATGCTTTTTCATAGCTCTTTCAGTGTCAAATGTTGTCACAATATGGAAAATTGAACTAGCTTTGTGTGGGCATTGGATTCATGTAATTCAGAATTCTAAATAAAAAGTTATGGACAATTTAGTGCGGGCATGTAAGGTTGATCGGCCCGTTAAATTTGTCGTTATAAACTGATCATTGGTGTTTCTTAAGTAAAGGCTTATAAATGAAACATAATGCATGACATCATGCAGTTTGGAATATATTACATTACTTCGAGGCTTTTTCGTAGCTCTTTCAGTCTCAAATATTGTCACAATATGGAAAATTGAGTAAGCTTAACGTGGGTGTTGGATTCGTGTAATTCTGAATTCTAAATAAAAAGTTACGGATGATTTAGTGTGGACATGTCAAATTGATTGGCCAGTTAAAATGATTATTGTAAACTGATCATTGTCACAATATGGAAAATTGAGCTAGCTTAACGTGGGCATTGGACTCATGTCATTTTGAGCTCTAAATCAAAGTTAAAGATTATTTAGTGCGGACATGTAAAGTTCATCAGCTAGTAAAAATGATCACTCTAAACTTATCATTGGTTCTCCTTGAGTAAAGGCTTATAAATGAAGCATAATGCATGACAACACGCAGTTTGGGATTCATCAGATTAATTGAAGGCTTTCTAGTAGCACTTTCAGTCGCAATATGAAAATGGAGCTAGTTTAATGTGGGCATTGGACTCATGTAAGTTTGAGCTCTAAATCTAAAGTTAAAGACGATAAGTTGATCAGCTAGTTGAAATGATCATTCTAAACTTATCATTGTTGCTCCTTTAGTAAAGGCTTATAAATGAAGCATAATGCATTGCATCACGCAGTATGGAATAGATTGGATTACTTGGAGGCTTCTATTTCGGAACGAAATTTTGTCACAATACAGAAAATCGAGCTGTTTAACGTGGGCGTTGGATTCGTGTCATTCTGAAATCAAAATTTTAAAGTTTCATATGATTTAGTGCGGACATATCAAATTGATCGGCCAGTTAAAATGATTATTCTAATCTAAGCATTAGTGCTGCTTGGGATCACACATTATTCTGAAAAGCTTATAAATGAAGCATAATGCATGGCATCAAGCATTATTCCAAAAAGCTTATAAATGAAGCATAATGCATGGTATCACTCATTTTGGAATACATTGGATTACTTGGACGCTTTTTAGTAGCTCTTTCAGCCTCAAATGATGTCACAATATGGAAACTTGAGCTTGCTTAACATGGGTGTTGGACTCATGTCATTTTGAACTCTAAATCCAAAGTTATAAACCGTTTAGTGTGGACATGTCAAGTCGATCAGCTAGTTAATATGATCATTCTAAACTTATCATTGGTTCTCCTTGAGTAAAGGCTTATAAATAAAGCATAATGCATTCCATCACGTAGTTTGGGATACATTTGATTACTTAGAGGCTTTTTCGTAGTTCTTTTAGTCTCAAATATTGTCACAACATGGAAAATTTATCTAGCTTAACGTGGGTGTTGGATTCTGGTCATTCTGAACTCTAAATCAAATGTTACAGATGATTTACTGCGGGCTTGTCAAGTTCATATGCCTGTTAAATTGATCATTCTAAATTGGTCATTGATGCTCCTTAAGAAAAAGGCTTATAAATGAAGCATAATGCATGGAATCACACAGTTTGGGATAGATTGGATTACTTGGAAACTTCTATTTTGGTATGAAATTTTGTCACAATATAGAAAATCGAGCTATATCAACGTGGGCGTTGGATTAGTGTCATTCTGAAATCTAAATCTAAAGTTATAGACGATTTAGTGCGGACATATCAAATTGATCGGCCAGTTAAAACGATTATTCTAAACTAAGCATTGGTGCTGCTTTGGTAAAAACTTATAAATGAAGCATAATGCATGGCATCACACATTTTGCGATGCATTGGATTACTTGGATGCTTTTAAGTAGCTCTTTCAGTCTCAAATGATGTCACAATATGGAAAATTGAGGTTTCCGAACATGGGTGTTGGAGTCATGTCATTTTGAACTCAAAATCAAAAGTTAGAAACGATTTAGTGCGGACATGTCAAGTTAATCGGCCAGTTAAAATGATCATTCTAAACTTATCATTAGTGCTCCTTGAGTAAAGGCTTACAAATAAAGCATAATGCATGGCATCATGCAGTTTGGGATACATTGGATTACTTGGAGGCTTTGACGTATCTCTTTCAGTCTCAAATATTGTCACAATATGGAAACTTTAGCTAGATTAACGTGGTCGTTGGATTCGTGTCATTCTTAACTCTAAATCAAAAGTTACGGACGATTTAGTGCGGACATGTCATGTTGATCAGCAAGTTAAAATGATCATTCTAAATGGATCATTGTTGCTCCTTAAGTAAAGACGTATAAATGAAGCATAATTCATGGCATCACGCAGTTTGGGATACATTACCTTACTTCGAGGCTTTTTGTAGCTCTTTCAGTCTCAAATGTTGTCACAATATGGAAAATTGTGCTAGCTTAATGTGTGCGTTGGATTCGTGTAATTCTGAATTCTAAATAAAAAGTTATGGACGATTTAGTGCAGACATGTCAAATTGATTGGCCAGTTAAAATGATCATTCTAAACTGATCATTGGTGCTCCATAAGTAAAAGCTTATAAATGAAGCATAATGCATGGTATCACACAATTTGGCATCATGCAGTTTGGGCTCATGTCATTTTGAGATCTAAATCAAAAGTTAAAGATGATTTAGAGTGGACATGTCAAGTTGATCAGCTAGTTAAGATGTTCATTCTAAACTGATCATTGGTGCGACTTTAAGTAAAGGCCAATAAATGAAGCATAATGCATGGCATCACGCAGTTTGGGATTGTTTGGATTAGTTGGAGGCTTTGTCGTTGCTATTTCAATCTCAAATGTTTTTACAATATAGAAATTTGAGCTAGCTTACCGTGGGCGTTGGATTCGTGTCATTCTGAACTCTAAATAAAAAGTTACAGACGATTTAGTGTGGATATGTCATGTTGATCGGCCAATTATAATGATCATTTTAAACTGATCATTGGTGCTCCTTGAGTAATGGCTTATAAATGAAGCATAATGCATGGCATCATGATGTTTGGGATAGATTGGATTACCTGGAGACTTTGTCCTAGCTATTTCAGACTTAAATTTTGTCACAATATTGAAAATTGAGCTAGCTTAACGTGGGCGTTGGATTCGTGTCATTTTGAACTCTACTCAAAACTAACGGACGATTTAGTGCGGACATGTCAAGTTGTTCAGCTAGTTAAAATTATCATTCTAAACTTATCATTGGTGCTCCTTGGGTAAAGGCTTATAAATGAAGCATAATGCATGACATCACGCAGTTTGGAATAGATTGGATTACTTGGAGGCTTTTTCGTAGCTCTTTCATTCTTAAATGTTGTCACAATATTAGAAAATTGACCTATCTTAATATGGGCGTTGGATTCGTGTCATTCTGAACTATAAATCAAAATTTATGGACGATTTAGTGCGGACATGTCAAGTTTATCCCAGTTAAAATGATTGTTATATACTGATAATTGGTGCTCCATGAGTAAAGGGTTATAAATGAAGCATA
Source organism: Pugionium cornutum (assembly GCA_018901935.1). NCBI lineage: Eukaryota > Viridiplantae > Streptophyta > Magnoliopsida > Brassicales > Brassicaceae > Pugionium > Pugionium cornutum. The sequence continues at coordinate 23,846,956 of CM032159.1, forward strand.
ATGCATAGCGTCACGCAGTTTGGGATTTATTGGATTACATGTAGCCTTTCTTGTAGCTATTTCGAACTTAAATTTTGTCAGTACATCGAAAATTGAGCTACCTTAACGTGAGCATTGGATTTGTGTCATTGGACCTCTAAATTAAAAATTAGGAATGATTTAGGACAGACATGTCAAGTTGATTGGCCAATTAAAATTATCATTCTAAACTAATCATTGGTGCTTCTTGAGTTAAGGGTTATAAATGATGCATAATGCATGACATCACGCAGTTTGGGATACATTGGATTACTTGGATGTTCTATCATAGCTCTTTTAGTGGCATATGTTATCACAATATAGAAAACTAGGCTAGCTTACTGTGGTCATGTGATTCGTGTCATTTTGAACTCTAATTCAAAATTTACGTACGATTTAGTGCGCGCATGTCAATTTGATCAGCCAGTTAAATTGATCATTCTAAACTGAGCATTGGTGCTCCTTTAGTAAAGTGATATAAATGAAACATAATACATGGCATCACACAGTTTGGTATAAATTGGAATAATTGGAGGCTTTATCATATCTCTTTCTGTCTCAAATGATGTCCAATATATAGAAATTTAAGCTGGCTTAACGTGGGCATTAGATTCGTGTCATTCTGAACTCTAAATCAAAAATTTTAGACAATGTAATGCGGGTATGTCAAGTTGATCAGCCAGTTAAAATGATAGTTCTAAATTAATCATAGGTGCTCCGTGATTAAAGGCTTATAAATGAAACATAACGCATCGCCTAATGCAGTTTGCGATACATTGGAGTACTTGGAGGCTTTTTCATAGCTCTTTCAGTCTCAAATGTTGTCACAATATGGAAAATTGAGCTGGCTTAACATGGGCGATGGATTCATGTAATTTTGAGCTATAAATCAAAAGTTAAAGACAATTTAGTGCGGATATGTCAAGTCGAACAGCTAGTTAAAATGATCATTCTATACTTATCATTGGTGCTCCTTGAATAAAGGCTTATAAATGAAGCATAATGCATGACATCACGCAGTTTGAGATAGATTGAATTACTTAGAGCTTTTCCATAGCTATTTCTTTGTTAAATTTTGTTACAACATAGAAAATATAGCAAGTTCAACGTGGGCCTTGGATTCATATCATTCTGAAATTTAAATCAAAATTTACGAATGATTTATTGCCAACATATCAAGTTGATCGGCGATTAAAATGATCATTATAAACTGATCATTGGTGATCCTTCAGTAAAAGATTATAAATGAAGCATAATGCATGGCATCACACTGTTCGGGATACATTAGATTACTTTGACGCTTTTTCGTAGCTCTTTCAGTCTCAAATGTTGTTACAATATGGATAGTTGAGCTAGATTAACGTGGGCGTTATATTCTTGTCATTCTCAATTCTAAATCAAAAGTTACGTACGATTTAGTGTGTACATGTCAAATTGATTGGGCATTTAAAGTGATCATTCTAAACTGACGACCAGTTAAAATGATCATTCCAAACTGAGCATTGGTGCTCCTTGAGTAAAGGCTTATAATTGAAGAATAATTCATGGCATCACGCAGTTTGGGAGACATTGGATTACTTGGAGACTTTTTCGTAGCTCTTTAAGTATCAAATGTTGTCACAATATGGAAAATTGAGCTAGCTTAACGTGGGCGTTGGATTTGTGTCATTCTGAACACTAAATCAAAATTTATGGACGATTTAGTGGTGGCATGTCAAGTTGATCGACAAGTTATAATGATAATTCCAAAAGATCATTGGTGCTCATTGAGTTAAGGCTTATAAATGAAGCATAATGCATAGCATCACGCAATTTGGGATATATTGAATTACTTGGAGGCTTTTTCGTATCTATTTTGGTGTTAAATTTCATTACAATATAGAAAATATAGCTAGCTTAACGTGGGCGTTGACATCTCGTCATTCTGAACTCTAAATCAAAAGCTGCAAACGATTTAGTACGGATATGTGAAGTTGATCGGCGAGTTAAAATTATCATTCTAAACTGATCATGGGTGATCCTTGAGTAAAGACTTATAAATGAAGCATAACGCATTGCATTACGCAGTTTGGGATACATTGGATTACTTAGAGGATTTTTCGTAGCGCTATGAGTCTCAAATATTATGACAATATTGAAAATTGAGGTAGCTTAACTTCGGCGTTGGACTCATGTCATTTTGAGCTCCAAATCAAAACTTAAAAACAATTTAGTGCAGATATGTCAAGTTGACCAGCTAGTTAAAATGATCATTCTAAACTGATAATTGGTTCTTCTTTAGTAAAGGCTTATAAATGAAGCATAATGCATGGCATCTCGCAGTTTGGGATTGATTGGATTACTTGGAGGCTATTTCGTTGCTATTTTAGTCTTCAATTTTGTCACAATATAGAAAATTGAGCTAGCTTAACATGGGCGTTGGACATTTCGAACTCTAAATCAAAATTTATGTACGATTTAATGTGGGCATGTCAATTTCATTGGCCAGTTAAATTGATCATTCTAAACTGATCAGTGGTGCTCCTTTAGTAAAGGGTTATAAATGAAGCATAATGCATGACATCACAAAGTTTGGGATACATTGGATTACCTAGAGGCTTTTCGGTAGCTCTTTCATTCTCAAATATTGTCACAATATTTTTGGAATATTGAGCTAGCTTAACATGGGCGTTGGATTCATGTCATTCTGAACTCTAAATCAAATGTTATGGATGATTTCGTGCGGCCATGTCAAATTGATCGGCCAGTTAAAATGATTATTTTAAACTAATCATTGGGGCTTCTTAAATAAAGGTTTATAAATGAAGCATAATACATGACGTAAATTCGATTACTTCGAACATTATTAATGAAGCATAATGCATGGCTTCACGCATATTTCGATAGATTCGATTACTCGGAGGCTTTGTTGTAGCTATTTTAGTCCTAAATTTTGTAACAATATAGAATGTTGAGCTAGCTTAACGTAAGCGTTGGATTCGTGGTTTTAAGAGCTCTTAATCAAAAGTTACGGACAATTTTTTTGGACAAGTCAAGTTGAGAGGCGAGTTAAAATGATCATTCTAAATTGATCATTGGTGCTCATTGAGTAAAAGCTTATTGATGAAGCATAATGCATTGCATCAAGCAATTTGCGATAGATTGGAGTATTTGGAGGTTTTGTCGTAGCTATTTTAGTCTAAATTTTTTTCACAATATAGAAAATTCAACTAGCTTAACATGGGCATTGGATTCGTGTCATTCAGAGCTCTGAATCAAAAGTTACAACCTATTTAGTGCGGACAACTCAAGTTCGTCGGCTAGTTAAAATGATCTTTCTAAACTGATCATTGGTGCTCATTTAGTAAAGGCTTATTAATGAAAATATTGCATAGCATCACGCAGTTTGCGATAGATTCAATAACTTGGAGGATTTTTCATAGCTATTTAAGTTCTAAAGTTTGTCACAATATAGAAAATTGAGCTAGCTTAACGTGGGCATTTGATTCGTATCATTTTGAGCTCCGAATCAGAAGGTACGGACGATTTTGTACAGACATGTCAAGTTGATCGGCCAGTTAAAATGATCATTCTAAACTTATCATTGGTGCTCACTGAGTAAAGACTTAGTAATGAAGCATAATGCATGGCATCAACCATTTTGCGATAGATTGGATTACTTGGAGGCTTTGTTGTAGCTATTTCAGTCTTAAATTTCTCCACGGTTGAGAAAATTGAGCAAGCTTAACATGGGCGTTGGATGCCTGTCATTCGAAGCTTTGATTCAAAAGTTGTAGACTATTTAATGTTGACAAGTCAAGTTGATTGGCAAGTTAAAATGATAATTCTAAACGGATCATTGCTGCTCATTGAGTAAATGCTTATTAATGAAGCATAATGCATGGCATTACGCAGTTTGCAATAGATTCGATTACTTGGAGGCTTTGTTGTATCTATTTCAGTTCTTAATTTTGTCACAATATAGAAAATTGAGCTTGCTTAACGTGGGAGTTGGATTCGTGTCATTCCGAGCTCTGAATCAGAAGTTACGGATGATTTTGTGTGGAAATGTCAAGTTTATTGGCCAGTTAAAATGATCATTCTTAACTTACCATTGGTGTTCCTTGAGTAAAGGCTTATTAATGAAGCATAATGTGTGGCATCACGCAGTTAGCGATTGATTCGATTACTTCTAGGCTTTGTCGTATCTATTTTAGTATTAAAATTTGTAACAATTGAGAAAATTGAGCTAGCTTAACGTGCATATTGGATTCATGGCATTATGATCTCTTAATCAAAAGTTACGGATGATTTTTTGGACATGTCAAGTTGAGCGGTGAGTTAAAATGATCATTTTAAATTGATCCCTGGTACTCATTGAGTAAAAGCTTATTGATGAAACATAATGCATGGCATCAAACATTTTGCAATATATTGGTTACTTGGAGGTTTTGTCGTAGCTATATCAGTCTTTAATTTTTTCACAATATAGAAAATTGTGTTAGCTTAACATGGGTGTTGGATTCGTGTCATTCTGAGCTCTGAATCAAAAGTGATAGACTATTTTGTGCAAAGAAGACAAGTTGATCAGCCAGTTAAAATGATCATTCTAAACTGATCATTGGTGCTAATTGACTAAAGGCTTATTATTGAAGCATAATGCATGGCATCACACAGTTTGCGATAGATTCGAGACTTGGAGGCTTTGTCGTAACTATTTCAGTTCTAAATTTTGTCACAATATTGAATATTGAGCTAGCTTAATGGTGAGGACACCAGATCAAATGGCCGGCCACATCGTGAAGCTGGCCAACTAGATCGTGAAGAAGGCCTGCCCGACACAGCCAGACCGATAGAAAGCTAGGCCGGGCCAAGTGGAACCGCCAGCTGATTAGGGCCACCACTCGCAGCCCAAATGTATGGCCCAACAGGCGGCGATGTGGCCACCACCGCTGGCTCCGCTGATGACACGGCCAGCTCAACACGCAGCACAGCCGGGTCATGCGATAACACGGCCAGGTCAAGCTCCAAACAAGGAGACTCGGACCAAATCAACAGCCAGGTTCAGGGCATGGACCTAGAGGAAATTTCTGCCCCAGTGGTACCATCAGGAGCCATGACAAGAAGTAGAACAAGGGCACTCTTCCACAAGTTCAGCTTGTGGGTGGAAAAGCTAAGGGCCAAGAGTGCAACAATGAAGGCAAGGGCTTCTCAACTTATCAAGGTGCTCCAGAAGCTTGGCCTCTCGTGGCAAAGGAGGTCAAGGCCCAGCAATACATTACTCTACTTCAAGTCCAAGACTAGGCGCGTGCAAGCAAGGTCGGCCACTTTCCATTTCTTGGCCGAAAGGTAAGAAGGTAAGTTTTCAAATTATAAATTGCTTTTTCTGTTTTGCAGGATAGGAACTAGTAGTTTTCCTTTCTGTTGAGTCAAGAACAATTAACTAGTTGTCCTTTTTTGGTTGTTTCCATTTTGTAATTTTCCTTTATGCACTTTTGTATACAGCCGTGACACTCTCGTACAGGTTGCAAGAAACTTAGGCGAGAAACTCGGCCTTAGGCTTCTGAGGTGGGTTTTCTGGTGTGTGTAATGGGTGGTGAGTTGAGGTGAACCACACGAGGTATGAAGGGCCTCGTGATAAATCACAAACTTAGAGCAAGGGGGCTGGTATCGACTAGGTCTAAGCGACAAGAGTTTTGCGGAGAAAACTCTTAGCGAAAATAAGCTCTCTATTAATTATCAATAAGGTTGTCAAACTAAAATGGTGAAAGGAACCTTATTAATATGCTCGGCTACTTGACCTTCTATGGTCAACTCAAAAGAAAAAATGGAAAAATTACAAAAGTGCATAAATGAAACTTACAAAATGGGAACAACCGAAAAAAGACAACTACTTAATTGTTCTTGATTCAACAAAAAGGAAAACTACTAGTTCCTACCCTGGAAAACAGAAAAGGCAATTTATAATTTGAAAACTTACCTTCTTACCTCTCGGCCAAGAAATTGAAGATGGCCGACCTTGCTTGCACATGCCTAGTCTTGGACTTGAAGTAGGGTAATGTATTGTTGGGCCTTGACCTCATTTGCCACGAGAGTCCAAGCTTCTGGAGCACTTTGACGAGTTGAGAAGCACTTGACTTGATCATTGCACTCTTGGCTCATTGTTCCTTGTCTTTGTTCTTCTAGGAACTTTTCCACCCCCGATCTGAACTTGTGGAAGCGTGCCCTTGTTTTGCTTCTTTTCCTAGCTCCTGTTGATACCATTGGTGCAGAACTTTCCCCTAGATCCATGCCCTAAAGTTGGCTGGAGATTTGGTCCGAGTCACCTTGTGTGGAGATTGAGCTGGCCGCGTCATCGTGTGAGCCGGCGGTGCGGCGGGTTGAGCTGGCTGAAATGTTGTCGGACCCAGCCGGAATGCTAGAGAGCCGGCGGTGTCATCATCCGAGCCAGCGGTGTTTTTCACATTGCCGCCAGTTGGGCCGTGGGCCTCTTCCCCAGCGGAGTTGGTCCGCCCGGCCCTATTGCTCATCGGGCCAGCGGTACCACTTGGCCCGGCCAAGTCGACTATCTGCCCAGCTGTCTCAGGCAAGCCTTCTTCACAATCTGGTCGGCCATAATCACGATCTTGCCGGCCATTTGATCTGGTTTCCTCATCATCCCCTCCCTCTTCAGTAGGTTTTGTCCTCAAAACTGGATCATCTGTAAGGAAGGGAGCTAAATCAGTCACATTGAATGTGTTAGACACATTAAACTCACCTGGAAGTTCAAGTCAGTAGTCGTTGTTGTTGATTCTCTCCAGGATTCTGAATGGTCCATCTCCTCTAGGGGTTAGCTTGGAACTCCTTCGGTGGGGGAATCTTTCCTTCCGTAGGTGTAGCCACACCCAATCGCCTGGTTGGAAGATCATCTCCTTTCTTCCCTTGTTGGCATGAGTCATGTACTGTCCGGTCCTCTTTTCTAGGTTCTCCAAGACCTTCTGGTGCAACTTCTTGATGAACTCTGCTTTAAATTTTCCATTGTGGTGTGTCATCTCTGCTGGTAGCAGTGGTGTTTGCTCCAAGGGTGTTTGAGGGTTGAAGCCATAGACAACTTAGGGTCTTCTTGGTGGCTGAGTGCACTGCTCGGCAGTAGGAAAACTCTATGAATGGCAGGCACTCCACCCATGTCTTGAAGTTCTTCCCAACGATGGTCCTGAGAAGAGTAGATAGAGTCCGGTTGACCACCTTAGTTTGGCCATTTATCTTAGGTTGGCACGTGGTGGAGAACAGAAGCTTCGTGCCTACCTTTTTTCAAAGGGTCCTCCAGAAGTGGCTCAGGAACTTGGTGTCTCTGTATGATATGATGGTCCTTAGCACTCCATGAAGGCGCACTATCTCCTTGAAAAATAGCTCTGCCGTTTGTGTGGCATCATTAACGTTTGCACACGGTATGAAGTGGGCCATCTTAGAGAAATGGTCTACCACTACAAAGATGGCATCTTTGTGGTTGATCTTAGGCAGGCATAGAACAAAGTCCATTGAGATGTCTAACCATGGATGAGTGGGTTTAGGCAGAGGAAGATACAACCCATGAAGGTGTACTCGGGACTTTGCCTGTTTGCAAGTGATACACCTTGCACAGTGCGTTTCTACTCTCCTCTTGATGTGTGGCCAGTAGAAGTGTTCTATGACCATGGCCAGTGTCTTGTCAACACCAAAGTGGCCCATAAGACCTCCTCCATGAGCTTCTCGGGTGATAAGCTCTCGTAGAGATCCCTGAGGTATGCACAGCCTTCTTTCTCGAGACAAGAATCCATCATAAAGATAGAACTTGCCATGACTTTCCGTGACTCCCTGTACCACACTCCTTGTAACTCTCAGAAAAGTTAGGATCATCCTTGTCTAAGGCCTTGATGTTCTCAAATCCTAGGATATCAATGCATACCTCCTTGATAGTGTATCGGCTACGACATTGTCCTTGCCCTTCTTGTACTTGATGATGTAAGGGAAGGTCTCGATGTACTCATTCCACCTAGCATGTCTTCTCTGGAGGTTGGTTTGCCCTCAGAGGCATTTGAGAGTCTCGTGATCAGTGTGAATCACAAACTCCTTGGACAACAAATAGTGTTGCCAAGTCTCCAATGCTCGGACTAGGGTGTAGAGCTCCTTGTCATAGGTGGGGTAGTTTAGTGAGTCCCACCTAACTTCTTACTGAATTATGCAACTAACCTTCCACCTTGTGTTAGAACCACGCCTATGCCTATGCCTGAGACATCACACTCCACTTCAAATGTTCTGTTGTAATCGGACAGGACTAACACCGGGGCGTGAGTGAGGCTGTACTTCAAGGCCTAGAATGCCTTCAATTGGACTTCTCCTCAGCTTAACCCCATGTTCTTCTTTACTACTGCCATCAAAAGAGAGGCAATGCTATTGAAGTTGGGCACGAATCTCCGGTAGAAGCTGGTCAGGCCGTGAAAGCTCCTTTCTTGGCTGATGTTACTTGGTGTTGGCCACTCCTGTATGGCTCGAATCTTCTCCTCATCAACCTGTAAGTCCTGTGAACTCACAACAAAGCCTAGGAAAACAAGCTTATCAGTACAAAAGGTGCACTTCTTGAGATTGGCATAAAGCTCTTCTTGTCGAAGGATCTTTAGTACCATCTCAAGATGTGTGATATGGTCCTTAAGATACTTACTGTAAGCTATAATATCATCAAAGTAGACAACAATAAACTTACTGATGTACGTCCTAAGAACTTGGTTCATAAGACGCATGAAGGTGCTTGGGGCATTGGTCAAGCCAAAAGGCATGACTGTCCACTCGTACAATGCTTGCTTTGGCTTGAAGGTGGTTTTCCATTTATCGCCTTCTTTCATCCTGACCTGGTGGTACCCACTCTTGAGGTCTATCTTTAAGAAGACCGTGGCACCAGTCAGTTCATATAGCATATCATCCAACCGGAGTATGGGATACCGGTACTTGACCGTGATGTTGTTAATGGCCTGGCAATCAACACACATGCACCAAGTCCCTTCCTTCTTTGGAACCAATAACACTGGCTCTACACATGGGCTGAAGCTCTCTCGTACATAGCCTTTCTCCAGGAGCTCCTTGACTTGCCTCTTAAGCTCCTTTGACTCCTCTGGGCTCATCTGGTATGCTGGCCGGTTGGGCAAGGCTGCTCCGGGCACGAGATCAATATGGTGCTCAATGCTGCTTCAGGGAGGCATGCCTGCCGGTATCTCCTCAGGAAACACATCCTGGAATTGATTGAGGAGGACTGCTACTTCAGGAGGTAATTCTATCTCTTCCTTTCTTACACTCAAAGCCTCCTTAAAGACCATTAGAAGCATCAAGTCCTTAGCGTCCAAAGATTTTCGGACATGACTTGGTTGAATGAGAAAGTTTGATTTAATTAAACTTTGCTCCATACTCATTTGAAGCTGTAGTCCATGTACCTGGGCAGAAGTTAGAGGGGCTAGGCTGACCTTTCTTTTGTCGTGTACAAAGGTGTACAAGTTGGTCCGGCCATCATGCCTTGTCTCCTTGTCAAATTGCCATGGCCTTCCTAGAATAAGGTGGCCGGCTTGCATTGGTACCACGTCACAAATGACCTGGTCTTCCCACAATGAATAGTAATGTTACTTGCTCATGAATGTTGAGGTCTACCTTGTCATCTAGCCATCTCAGCCGGTGATGAGGGTATCAGATCGTCTGGCCGACCAGAAGACCAGAATGGCCGACCAGAATGCTTGCCCGAAACAGCAGGACCATTTGGCGTGTCTGCCGGTCCAAGTGGTACCGCCGGCCCTATGATCAGCCGCGCCGGGCCGGCCAACTTTTCCGGCGAAGAGGCCCAAACCTCCGGCCCAACTGGCGGCAACGTGAACAACACCGCCGGCCCAAGTGATGACGCCGCCGGCTCAGAAATCAATCTGGCAGGCTCCGATGACAACTCGGCCAGCTCCTCGCACAGTCCAGACGATTCAGCTGATTGCACTACCATTTCCATATCTACACAAGGAGAATCGGATCAGCTAAGCTACCAGTTTCAAGGCATGAGCCTGGATGAAGTCTCTACACCAGTGGTGCCACCAGGAGCCATGACAAGGAGTAGAACAAGGGCACTCTTCCACAAGTTCAGTTTGTGGGTACACAAGCTCCTAGAAGATCATCAACAAGGAGCATTGGGACAAGAGTACAAGGAAGAGTCCAAAGGCTTCTCAAAATTGCAAAGGACTCCAAAGACTTGGGCTTTCATGGCAAAAGAGGTCAGGGCCCAACAATTCATAACCCTACTCCAAGTCAAAGACTAGGAGCTAGGCGCGTGCATGCCACAAGGTCGGCCACCTTCCATTTCTTGGCCGAAAGGTAAGAATGGTAAGTTTTCAATTATATACTTGCCTTTTCTATTTTTCAGGGTAGGAATTAGAAGTTTTACATTTTTGAGTCAAGAACAATTTAGGTAGTTGTCCTTTTTCGATTATTTCCTTTTTGTAATTTTCCTTGCTCACTTTTTGTAACTTTTCCATTTTTCTAGTTTGGGTCGACCCTAGAAGGTCAAGCTGCCGAGCATATTAATAAGGCTCTTTCCGCATTGTAGTTCGACAACTTTTTGATATTAATAAATATAGAACTTTCTTCCTAAGAGTTTTCTCCTAAAGCTCTAGCGCTTAGAACCCTAGTTGAGACCAGCCCACCTAGCTTCTAAGATGTGATTTATCACGAGGTTTATCACCCCTCGTGTGGTTCACTTCACCTCTCCATCCAATACCCACCAGAAAACCCCCATCCAGAAGCCTAATGGTTTCTCTCCTAATCTTCTCCAAGCAGCCCACGCGTGTTACAACCTTGATTCAAGGCTTGTATCATTTTGGTATCAGAGCTTAAGCTCCTAAACCCAGGGTGTTTCTATCCTTTACTTCAGTCTTAATTCCAATTCGTGCATTAGTTTAAGTCTCATTCAAAAAAAAATCAAACAAATACCATCTATAGTTCAAACCGAGTGCATCTAGCTCTTATGTGCATCACTAGGGTTTAAATTCATTCTTTGCATTACAACTTCAGTTTTTCCTTTTTGTTAAGCATAATTTCCATTCTTAATTAAGTTAAATCAAAATAAAAGAAAAGAAAAATACCAAGAAAATTGACCAAAAAAGATATCGGAGATTTGCGCATTAATTGCTAGAAAGTTTCCTTTTTCTACTATTTCCTTTTTCTCAAATTTTCCTTTTGTTCTATTTGCAACTTCTACTATAAAAGAAAGCTCTCCTAATAAGTTCTTAAGAGTAAACTAACTTGTTTTTCTTGTAGCACACGATGGCTGAAGGAAACCAAGAAGCAACCGAGGCCATGATGGCCATGTTCACCACCCTCCAAACACAACTCGCATCAATCGGCGAGAGGTTGGAGTGCGTGGAGAGGCCGGTGAGAGTCCAGGCCATAAGGCACGTGAGGGCTGACCAAGACCCTGCTGAAAGGTCCTGATCAGCCTAGGACAAGGCCAGAGCAGGAGGAGCCCCAGCCAGATGGAGATGAGGACGCACAGCCTCACGGCTATCACCGTAGACCGAGAGGACCTCCAGGGCAACCAGAAGCAGATGGCAATGGCTACGAGCCCTATGGTCATAACCAGAGACCAAGGATGCCGCCTAGACATCATGAGGATGGAGATGACTACGCCTACAATCGGGTAAACAGTCATAATGTTAAGCTAACACCTCCTAGTTTTGCAGGAAAAGTAGACCCCGAGGCCTATCTAGATTGGGAGAGGAGGATGGATCACATCTTCGACCACTACAACCAACCAGGCCCTAGGAGAGTCTCTGATGAGGACATCAGGTCGTACATCCAGCCAGGAGACCAGACGGGCCGACCAGGAAGCTTGCCCGAGACAGGCGGACCATCTGGCACGCCTGCCGGCCCAAGCAGTACCGCCGGACCCTCGACCACAAGGACCAGAGCAACCAGCATTGCCGGCGGAGAGGCCCAAGCTTCCGGCACACTTGGTGGCGACGTGGATAACATCGCTGGTCCCTCTGGTGATGCCAACTCTGGGATCAACTTGGCCGGTCCTAAAGGCATTCCGGCCAGTACCTCGCACAATCCAGCCGGTACAGCCGATCCAGCCGATTACACGCGCATTTCCACTTCTACACAAGAGGACTCGGACCAAATGAGCTACCAGCTCCAGGACATGCACCTAGAGGAAGTATCTACACCAGTGGTACCTCAAGGAGCAATGACAAGAAGCAGATCAAGGGCACTCTTCCACAAATTCAGCTTATGGGTCGACAAGCTCCTAGAGGAAGATCGACTAAGAACAATGGGCCAAAAATGCAAGGAAGAGTCCAATGGCTTCTCAACAACACAAGGGACATCAGAGACTTGGGTTTTAGTGGCAAGAGAGGTCAGGGCCCAAAGATTCTTAACCCTACTCCAAGTCGAAGACTAGGAGCAAGGCGCGTGCATGCCACAAGGACGGCCACCTTCCATTTATTAGCCATGAGGTAAGTTAAGGTAAGTTTCAATTCGAATATATACCTCTTTCTGTTTTGCAGGGTAGGATCTAGAATATTTACTTTATTGAGTCAAAGACATTTTAGAAATACGTCCTTTTTTCGATTATACACTTTTGTATCTTTTCCTTTTTGCACTTTTGTAAGTTTTCCTTTTCTTATTTGGGTCGACCCTAGAAGGTCAAGCTGTCGAGCATATTAATATGGCTCCTTCCAGCATTGTAGTTCGACAACCTTTTTGATATTAATAAAGATAGAACTTTTTCCCCAACAAGTTATTCTCTCAAGAGACTTGTACCCTTAGAACCTAGTTGAGACCAGCCCTCCTAGCTCTAAGTTTGTGATTTATCACGAGGTTCATCACCCCTCGTGTGGTTCACTTCACCTTTCCATCGAATACCAACCCAAAAACCCCTATCCAGGAAGTCTAAGGTCGAGTTTCTCACCTACACTTCTCCAAACAGCCCATGCGCATACATCCTTGAATCAAGGCTTGTATCATTTTGGTATCAGAGCTTAAAGCTCCTAAACCAGGTTGTTTCTATCCTTTTGCTTGTTTTGTTTTTAGTTCTTGCATTAGTTTAAGTCGCATTCAAGAAAAATAAAAAAAATAACATCAAACTCCAAACCGAGTGCATCTAGCCTTCTACGTGTATCACTAGGGTTTAGATTCACTTTTGCATTGCCATTCACGTTTTCCTTTTTTTTTTAATTCATATTTCCATTAATTTTAAGTTAAATTAAAAAGAAAACAAAAAGAAAAGAAAAGAAAATAGGAAAATACCCAAAAGATTTCGAATTGGACACCTAGCACAAGTTGTCAAGAAAGTTTCCTTTTTCCTTTTATTCGAATTTCCATTCCTTAGGATTTTTCCTTTTTGCATTTTTTTCGAACCCCTTATAAAAAGAAAACCCTCCTAATAATTTAGGAGCATCCTAACTTGTCTTATTTCTTTGTAGAACACCATGGGAGAAGAAAATAGAGAAGCAACCGAAGCCATGATGGCCATGTTCACCACACTCCAAACACAACTCGCATCCATAGGCGAGAGGTTGGAGCGCGTGGAAAGACCGGTGAAATTCCAGGCCATAAGGCACGTGAGAGCTGAGAAACACCGTCCTGAGGGTCCTGAGCACCTTAGGACACGGCACGAACAGGAGGAACCCCAGGCAGATGGAGATGAGGACACACAACCTCATAACTATCACCATAGGCCGAGAGGACCTCCACGGCAACCAGAGGCAGAAGATGATGGCTTTGGGCCATATGGTCTTCACCAGAGACCAAGAATGCCTCCTAGACATCATGAGGATGGAGATGAACATGCCTATAACCGGGTAACTCATCCTGATGTTAAGCTAACTCCTCCAAGTTTTGCAGGAAAAGTAGACCCCGAGGCTTACCTAGATTGGGAGAGAAGAATGGATCATATCTTTGATCATTACAACCAACCAGGACCTAGGAGAGTCTCAATGGCAGTAGCACAACTCACGGACAATACCCTCATCTGGTGGGATCGTGAGGTATCTGACAGAAGGAGGAAGAGAATGAGGCCCATAGACTCATGGGTCGACTTGTTCCACTTATCTGTCCAGGCTGAGCAGCACATCAAACGTAAGAGCCAAGACATCCGCAGCAAGACTAAGACACCTTGGGCACCAAGCAACATGCCCAAGCCCGTAGACAAAGGCAAGAGCATAGAGATCGAGTCAAGGTTCAAGATCAAGCCTCCTGAACCCACCCGTGACCAGAGAGAGCCTGGTAAGTCTTCTAACCCTCAAAGATCACGTGACATCACTTGTTTCAAGTGCAGGGGACGTGGACACATCTCAAGGGAGTTCCCAAACAACGGAGTCATGCTGATTACGGAGGCAGGAGAGTATGAGTCCCAAGATGAAGAGGACTATGAACCAGAAGGAGAGTATGGTGACATTGAGTACCCTGATGTGGGGAAAGTGCTGGTCACTAGACGTATCCTCAGTGCAATGGTGGATCCTTCAGAGACCATCCAAAGGGAGAACATCTTCCACAGCCGTTGCACCATCAAGGGCAAGGTATGTAACCTCATCATAGATGGTGGTTCTTGCACTAACGTTGCTAGTGCATATATGGTTGATAAGCTAGGTCTAGAGAAGACAAGGCATCCTCGACCATATAGACTGAGATGGCTCGATGACAAAGTGGAGCTCAAGATCCATGAACAAGTCACTGTGCCATTCAGTGTGGGCAAGTACCAAGACCAAATCGTGTGCGACGTGGTGCCCATGCAAGCTGGCCATCTACTAGGAAGGCCATGGCAGTTTGACAAGGAGACCAGGCATGATGGCCGAACTAATCTCTACACTTTCGTGCATGACAAGAGAAAGGTCAGCCTAGCTCCTCTTACACCTGCCCAGGTACACGAGCTACAACTCCAAATGAGTAAGGAAAAGAAACTTATCAAGTCTAATTTTCTTATTCAACCAAGCCATGTCCGGAGAGCTTTAGCCTCGAAGGATTTAATGTTACTAATGGTCTTCAAAGAAGTTTTGAATATAGAACAGGGACAGATAGAGCTACCTCCTGAAGTAGCAACTCTCCTCAACAACTTCCAGGATGTATTTCCAGAGGAGATACCAGCAGGCTTGCCTCCTTTACGTGGCATAGAACACCAGATTGATCTAGTGCCCGGAGCAGCCCTGCCCAACCGGCCAGCCTACCGGATGAGTCTAGAGGAGTCCAAGGAGCTTGAGAAGCAAGTCAAGGAGCTCCTGGAGAAAGGATATGTTTGAGAGAGCCTCAGTCCATGTGCCGTACCAGTGCTACTAGTGCCCAAGAAGGATGGTCCTTGGCGAATGTGCGTGGACTGCCGAGCAATCAACAATATCACTGTCAAGTACCGGCATCCAATACCACGGCTGGATGACATGCTAGATGAGCTGAGTGGAGCCACGGTCTTCTCCAAGATAGACCTCAAGAGTGGATACTACGAGGTCAGGATGAAAGAATGTGATGAATGGAAGACTGCTTTCAAGACAAAGCAAGGGCTCTACAAGTGGACAATCATGCCATTTGGCTTGACTAATGCCCCAAGCACCTTCATGCGCCTTATGAACCAAGTTCTTAGGGCGTACATCAGTAAGTTTGTAGTAGTTTACTTTGATGACATCTTGGTTTATAGTAAGTGCCTACGGGAACACCTCACACATCTTGAGATGGTACTTAAAACCCTTTCGATAAGAAGAACTTTATGCCAATCTCAAGAAGTGCACCTTTTGTACTGATAAGCTCGTCTTTTTAGGTTTTGTTGTAAGTTCACAGGGCCTACAGGTTGATGAAGAGAAGATTCGAGCCATACAAGAATGGCCAACACCAGGCAACATCAGCCAAGTAAGGAGCTTCCACGGACTGGCCAACACCAGGCAACATCAGCCAAGTAAGGAGCTTCCACGGACTGGCCAGCTTCAATAGGAGATTCGTGCCCAACTTCAGCAGTATTGCCTCACCACTGACGGCAGTAGTAAAGAAGAACGTGGGATTCAGCTGGGGAGAAGCTCAGGAGAAGGCATTCAAGGCCTTGAAGGACAGCCTTACACACGCACCAGTGCTAGTCCTGCCCGACTTCAACAAGAGGTTTGAAGTGGAGTGTGATGCCTCTGGAATAGGCATAGGAGCAGTTCTAACTCAAGGAGGGAGACCAGTGGCATACTTCAGTGAGAAGCTAGGTGGTGCCTCACTGAACTACCCCACTTATGACAAGGAGCTTTATGCCCTTGTCTGAGCATTGGAGACTAGGCACCATTACTTGCTGTCCAAGGAGTTTGTGATCCACACTGATACAAGCCTTGATTCAAGGATGTATGCGCGTGGGCTGTTTGGAGAAGTGTAGGTGAGAAACTCGACCTTAGACTTCCTGGATAGGGGTTTTTGGGTTGGTATTCGATGGAAAGGTGAAGTGAACTACACAAGGGGTGATGAACCTCGTGATAAATCACAAACTTAGAGCTAGGAGGGCTGGTCTCAACTATGTTCTAAGGGCACAAGTCTCTTGAGAGAATAACTTGTTGGGGAAAAAGTTCTATCTTTATTAATATCAAAAATGTTGTCGAACTACAATGCTGGAAGGAGCCTTATTAATATGCTCGACAGCTTGACCTTCTAGGGTCGACCCAAATAAGAAAAGGAAAACTTACAAAAGTGCACAAAGGAAAAGATACAAAAGTGTATAATCGAAAAAAAGGACCTATTGCTAAAATGTCTTTGACTCAATAAAGTAAATATTCTAGATCCTACCCTGCAAAACAGAAAGAGGGATATATTCGAATTGAAACTTACCTTAACTTACCTCATGGCCAAGAAATGGAAGGTGGCCGTCCTTGTGGCATGCACGCGCCCTGCTCCTAGTCTTCGACTTGGAGTAGGGTTAAGAATCTTTGGGCCCTGACCTCTCTTGCCACTAAAGCCCAAGTCTCTGATGTCCCTTGTGTTGTTGAGAAGCCATTGGACTCTTCCTTGCATTTTTGACCCATTGTTCTTAGTCGATCTTCCTCTGGGAGCTTGTCGACCCATAAGCTGAATTTGTGGAAGAGTGCCTTTGATCTGCTTCTTGTCATTGCTCCTTGAGGTACCACTGGTGCAGATACTTCCTCTAGGTGCATGTCCTGGAGCTGGTAGCTCATTTGGTCCGAGTCCTCTTATGTAGAAGTGGAAATGCGCGTGTAATCGGCTGGATCCGGCTGTACCGGCTGGATTGTGCGGTACTGGCGAATGCCTTCAGGACCGGCCAAGTTGATCCAGTGGTGGCATCACCAGAGGGACCGGCGGTGTCATCCACGCCACCAAGTGTGCGGAAGCTTGGGCCTCTCCCGGCAATGCTGTTGGTCTGGTCCTATGGTCGAGGTCCGGCGGTACTGCTTGGGCCGCGTGCCAGATGGTCCCGCTGTCTCGGGCAAGCTTCCTGGTCGGCCAGTCTGGTCTCCTGGCTGGCGACCTGATGTCCTCATCATCCCTCCCTCTTCAGTAGGTTTTGTCCTCAAAACTGGTTCATCTGCATGGAAAGGGGCTAAGTCAGTAACATTGAACGTATTGGACACATTAAACTCACCTGGGAGCTCGATCCGGTAGGCGTTGTTGTTGATCCTCTCGAGCACTCTGAATGGTCCATCTCCTCTTGGTGCTAGCTTGGAACTCCTTAGGTTTGGGAACCTCTCTGCCGTGGGTGTAGCCACACCCAATCGCCTGGTTGAAAGATCACCTCCTTTCTTCCTTGTTGGCATGAGTCACGTACTGTCCGGTCCTCTTCTCCAAGTTTTCTGCTACCTTCTGGTGTAACTCCTTATGAACTCTGCCTTGGATGCTCCGTTGAGGTTGGTCATCTCAGCTGGTGGCAGTGGTGTTTGCTCAATGGGGTGAGAGGGTTGAAGCCGTATACACTTCAAATGGTGTCTTCTTGGTTGCTGAGTGCACGGCTCGGTTGTAAGCGAACTCTATGAATGGCAGGCACTCCACCCAAGTCTTAGGTTCTTCCTAGTGTAGTTCTGAGAAGAGTTGATAGTGTCCTGTTGACAACTTCAGTTTGGCCATCGGTTTGAGGATGGCAGGTGGTGAGAAGAGTAGCTTCGTGCCTAGCTTTCTCCAAAGGGTCCTCCAGAAATGGCTGAGGAACTTGGTGTCCCTGTCTGATACGATGGTCCTTGGCACTCCATGAAGCCGTACTATCTCCCTGAAGAACAGCTCAGCTGTTTGTGTGGCATCATTGACATTGGCACATGGATGAAGTGTGCCATCTTGGAGAATCTGTCCACCACTACAAAGATTGCATCTTTGTGGTTGATCTTGGCAGACCTAGAACAAAGTCCATTGAGATGTCCACCCATGGATGTGTTGGTATGGGCAGTGGGAGATACAACCCGTGAGGTTGCACTCGGGACTTTGCCTTCTTGCAAGTGATGCATCTTGCACAATGAGCTTCTACTGTCCTCTTGATGTGTGGCCAGTAGAAGTGCTCCTTGACCACTGCTAGAGTCTTGTCGACACCAAAGTGGCCCATGAGTCCTCCTCCATGAGCTTCTCGGATGATAAGCTCCCTTAATGATCCTTGTGGTATGCACAGCCTTCTCTCGAACAAGAATCCTCATGGATGTAGAACTTGCCATGACTCCTGTGCCACACTCCTTGTAGCTCTCAGCAAAGTCAGGATCATCCTTGTATAGGTCCTTGATGTGCTCGAATCCTAGGACCTTTGCCTCCATGGTTGATATCAAGGCAAACCTCCTTGATAGTGCATCGGCTACCACATTATCTTTGCCCTTCTTGTACTTGATGATGTCGGAAGGTCTCTATGAACTCCATCCACCTGGCATGTCTCCTCTTGAGATTGGTTTGCCCTCTGAGGTGTTTGAGAGTCTCGTGATCAGTGTGGATCACAAACTCCTTGGACAGCAAGTAATGCTGCCAAGTCTCCAATGCTCGGACAAGGGCATAAAGCTCCTTGTCATAAGTGGGGTAGTTCAGTGAGGCACCACCTAGCTTCTCACTGAAGTATGCCACTGGTCTCCCTCCTTGGGTTAGCACTGCTCCTATGCCTATTCAGAGGCATCACACTCCACTTCAAACGTCTTGTTGAAGTCGGGCAGGACTAGCACTGGTGCATGTGTAAGGCTGTCCTTCAAGGCCTGGAATGCCTTCTCCTGAGCTTCTCCCCAGCTGAATCCCACGTTCTTCTTCACTACTGCCGTCAATGGTGAGGCAATACTGCTGAAGTTGGGCACGAATCTCCTATAGAAGCTGGCCAGTCCGTGGAAGCTCCTCACTTGGCTGATGTTCCTGGTGTTGGCCATTCTTGTATGGCTCGAATCTTCTCTTCATCAACCTGTAGGCCCTGTGAACTTACAACAAAACCTAAAAGACAAGTTTATCAGTAAAAGATGCACTTCTTGAGATTGGCATAAAGCTCTTCTTGTCGAAGGGTTTTAAGTACCATCTCAAGATGTGTGAGGTGTTCCGTAGGCACTTACTATAAACAAAATGTCATCAAAGTAAACTACAAACTTACTGATGTACGCCCTAAGAACTTGGTTCATAAGGCATGAAGGTGCTTGGGGCATTAGTCAAGCCAAATGGCATGACTGTCCACTCAGAGCCCTTGCTTTGTCTTGAAAGCAGTCTTCCACTCATCACCTTCCTTCATTCCTGACCTGGTGGTATCCACTTGAGGTCTATCTTGAGAAGACCGTGGCTCCACTCAGCTCATCTAGCATGTCATCCAGCCGTGGTATTGGATGCCTACTTGACTGTGATGTTGTTGATTGCTCGGCAGTCCACGCACATCGCCAAGTCCCATCCTTCTTGGGCACTAGTAGCACTGGTACGGCACATGGACTGAGGCTCTCGAACATATCCTTTCTCCAGGAGCTCCTTGACTTGCTTCTCAAGCTCCTTGGACTCCTCTGGACTCATCCGGTAGGCTGGCGGTTGGGCAGGGCTGCTCCGGGCACTAGATCAATCTGGTGTTCTATGCCACGTAAGGAGGCAAGCCTGCTGGTATCTCCTCTGGAAATACATCCTGGAATTTGTTGAGGAGAGTTGCTACTTCAGGAGGTAGCTCTACCTGTCCCTGTTCTATACTCAACACTTCCTTGAAAACCATTAGTAACATTAAGTCCTTGAGGCTAAAGCTCTCCGGACATGACTAGGTTGAATAAGAAAGTTAGACTTGACAAGTTTCTTTTCCTTACTCATTTGGAGTTGTAGCTCATGTACCTGGGCAGGTGTAAGAGGAGCTAGGCTGACCTTTCTCTTGTCATGCACGAAGGTGTAGAGATTGGTTGCCATCATGCCTGGTCTCTTTGTCAAACTGCCATGGTCTTCCTAGTAGAAGATGGCCAGCTTGCATGGGCACCACGTCGACCTGGTCTTGTACTTGCCCACACTGAATGGCACAGTGACTTGCTCATGGATCTTGAGCTCCACTTTGTCATCGAGCCATCTCAGTCTATATGGTCGAGGATGCCTTGTCTCTCTAGACCTAGCTTATCAACCATGCACTAGCAACGTTAGTGCAAGAACCACCATCTATGATGAGGTTACATACCTTGCCCTTGATGGTGCAGCGGCTGTGGAAGATGTTCTCCCTTTGGATGGTCTCTGAAGGATCCACCATTGCACTGAGGATCGTCTAGTGACCAGCACTTCCCACATCAGGGTACTCAATGTCACCATATTCTCCTTCTGGTTCATAGTCCTCTTCATCTTGGGACTCATATTCTCCAGCCTCCGTAATCAGCATGACGGTTGTTTGGGCACTCCTTGAGATGTGTCCACGTCCCTACACTTGAAACAAGTTATGTCACGTGATCTTTGAGGGTTAGAAGACTTACCAGGCTCTCTCTGGTCACGGGTGGGTTCAGGAGGCTTGCTCTTGAACCTTGACTCGATCTCTAGCTTTTGCCTTTGTCCACTGTCTTGGGCATGTTGCTTGGTGCCCAAGGTGTCTTAGGCTTGCTGCGGATGTCTTGGCTCTTACGTTTGATGTGCTGTTCAGCTTGCACAGATAGGTGGAACAAGTCCTTGAAGTCGTTGTAGATTTGCCTTTCCACCTTGCAGCTGATCCTTTCTTGGAGTCCATCCAAGAATTGTGCCATCAATGCTTCTTCATCATCATTGAGCTCCAATCTGTTCCTTACCTCTGAACTCTTCATAGTACTCCTCTACTGATCTGGTACCCTGCTTAAGAGTGAAACGTTGCAAATCCTATGAAATAAGGTGGAACAAACCTTTGTCATGAGGTCTTTCATGTCGACCCATGAGTCTCTGGGCCTCATTCTCTTCCTCCTTCTGTCAGATACCTCACGATCCCACCAGATGAGGGCATTGTCCGTGAGTTGTGCTACTGCCATTGAGACTCTCCTAGGTCCTGGTTGGTTGTAATGATCAAAGATATGATCCATTCTTCTCTCCCAATCTAGGTAAGCCTCGGGGTCTACTTTTCCTGCAAAAGTTGGAGGAGTTAGTTTAACATCAGGATGAATTACCCGGTTATAGGTGTGTTCATCTCCATCCTCATGATGTCTAGGAGGCATTCTTGGTCTCTGGTGAAGACCATATGGCTCAAAGCCATCATCTCTGCCTCTGGTTGCCGTGGAGGTCCTCTCGGCCTATGGTGATAGTTATGAGGTTGCGTGTCCTCATCTCCATCTGGCTGGGGTTCCTCCTGTTCGTGCCGTGTCCTAAGGTGCTCAGGACCCTCAGGACGGTCTTGGCTCAGCTCTCACGTGCCTTATGGCCTGGAATCTCACGGCCTCTCCACGCGCTCCAACCTCTCGCCTATGGATGCGAGTTGTGTTTGGAGTGTGGTGAACATGGCCATCATGGCTTCCTTGCATCTCTATTTCTTCTCCCATGTGTGCTACAAAGAAAAAGACAAGTTAGGGTGCTCCTAAATTATTAGGAGGGTTTTCTTTTTATAGGGAAAAATGCAAAAAAAAAGGAAAGGAAATTCAAAAAATGGAAATTTGAAAAGGAAACTTCTTGACAACTTTGTAGCTGTCCAATTCGAATCTTTTAGTATTTTCTTTTTTTTCTTTTCTTTTAATTTAACTTAAAAATAATGGAAATATGATTTAAACAAAAGGAAAACGTGAATGCAATGCAAAAAGTGAATCTAAACCCTAGTGATACGTAGGAAGCTAGATGCACTCGGTTTGAGTTTGATGTTATTTTTTGATTTTTCTTGAATGCGACTTAAACTAATGCAAGAACAAAACAAAACAAGCAAAAGGATAGAAACAACCTGGTTTAGGAGCTTTAAGCTCTGATACCAAAATGATACAAGCCTTGATTCAAGGATGTATTGCGTGGGCTGTTTGGAGAAGATTAGGTGAGAAACTCAACCTTAGGCTTCTGGATAGGGGTTTTCTGGTTGGTAAACGATGGAAGGGTGAAGTGAACCACACGAGGGTGATGAACCTCGTGATAAATCACAAACTTAGAGCTAGGAGGGCTGGTCTCAACTAGGTTCTAAGCGCACAAGATTCTTAGAGAAAACTTGTAAGAAAATTCTATCTTTATTAATATCAAAAGGTTGTCGAACTACAATGCTGGAAGGAGCCTTATTAATATGCTCGACAGCTTGACCTTCTAGGGTCGACTCAAATAAAGAAAAGGAAAGTTTACAAAAGTGCACAAAGGAAAAATACAAAAGTGTATAACCGAAAAGGACCTACCTAAAATTGACTCCTGACCCTCTTGACCTCAAGAAATGGAAGGTAATGGAACTATTCCTTCTGCAAACTCATGGGAGCACTCGAATCCTACCCTTAAAACACTTAAAGAGCATATATGGTGCAACTAGGCACCTGACAGGCCTTGCTCCTAAGACTTGGAGTAGGGTTAAATATCTTTGGGCCTGACCTCTCTTGCCACTAAAGCCCAAGTCTCTGATGTTCCTTGTGTTGTTGAGAAGCCTTTGGACTCTAATTTGCTCTTCTGGCCCATTGTCCTTAGCTGCTCTTCCTCTAGAAGCTTGTCGACCCATAAGCTGAATTTGTGGAAGAGTGCTCTTGATCTGCTTCTTGTCACTGGAGGTACCCTCTAAGTGCATGTCCTGGAGCTGGTAGCTCATTTGGTCCGAGTCCTCTTGTGTAGAAGTGGAAGTGTGCGTGTACTCGGCTCTACCGGCTGCATTGTCGGTACTGGCGGAATGACTTCAGGACCGCCAAGTTGATCCCGGAGTCGGCGGTGTCATCAGGGGGTGGTGTCATTCACGTCCCACCAAGTGTGCGGAAGCTTGGGCCTCTCCGCCCGATGTTGACCGGTCTGGTCCTATAGGTCGAGGTCGGCGGTACTCTGGTCGGCAGCGCGCCAGATGGTCCTGCTGTCTCGGGCAAGCTTCCTGGTCGGCCAGTCTGGTCTCCTGGCTGGATACGACCTGATGTCCTCAAAAAAGGACCTATTCCTAAATGTCTTTGACTAAAAAGTAAATATTCCAGATCTCCTGCAAAACAGAAAGAGGCATATATTCAAATTGAAACTTACCTTAACTCACCTCAAGGCCAAGAAATGGAAGGTGGTCATTCTTGTGGCATGCACGCTTTGCTCCAAGTCTTCACTTGGAGGTTAAGAACTTTGGGCCCTGACTCTCTTGCCACTAAAGCCCAAGTCTCTGATGTCCTGTTGTTGAGAAGCCTTGACTCTACTTTGCTCTTCTGGCCCATTGTCCTAGCTGATCTTCTCTAGGAGCTTACCCATAAGCTGAATTTGTGGAAGACTGATCTGCTTCTTGTCATTGCTCCTGGTGGCACCATGTGGATACTTCTCTAGATGCATGTCCTGAAGCTGGTAGCTTCATCCTTTCCTGTGGAAGTTGAAGCTGCACTGGCTGGATGGCTGTACCGCTGGATTGTGCAGGTACTGGCCAATGCCTTCAGGACCGCCAAGTTGATCCTGGAGTTGGTGGCATCACCAGACCGGTCATCCACGCCCCATCAAGTGTGCAAAGAGCTCCGTCAATGCTGGTTCTGGTCCTATGGTCGAGGGTCCGCGGTACTGCTTGGACCGCAGTGCCAGATGGCCCACTGTCTGGCAAGCTTCCTGTCGGCCAGTCTGGTCTCCTGGCTGATGTATCACGATGTCCTCATCAGAGAAGCCAGGAGAAGGCATTCCATGCCTTGAAGGACATTTTACATCAGCACCAGTGTTAGTCGGAACTTCAACAAGACGTTGAAGGGAGTGTGATGCCCTGAATAGGCATAGCAGTGCAACTCTGAGGGAGACCAGATACTTCAGTGAAGCTAGGTGGTGCTCATTGAACTCTCCCACTTATGACAAGGAGCATGCCCTTGTCCAGCAGAGACTTGGCAATTACTTGCTGTCCAAGGAGTTTGTGATCCACACTTATCAGAGACTCTCAACACCTCAGAGGCAAATATCTCGAGGAGACCTGGATGGAGTTCATAGAGACATTCCATAGCTTCAAGTACAAGAAGGGCAAACTGTGGTAGCCGTGCACTATCAAGGAGGTTTGCCTTGATATCCACATGAGGCAGAGGTCAGGATCGAGCACATCAAGGACCTATACAAGATGACCCTGACTTTGCTGAGAGCACAAGGAGTGTGGTACAGAGTCATGGCAAGTTTTAATCCATGAATTGTTGTTCAGAAAGAGGCTATACCACAAGGATCTAGAGCTTATCATCCGAGAAGCTCATGGAGGAGGACTCATGGGCCACTTTTGTGACAAGAATCAGCAGTGGTAGGAGCACTTCTACTGGCCACACACCAAGAGGACAGTTTTCATTGTGAAGATGCATCACTTGAAGAAGGCAAAGTCCTGAGTGCAACTCACTTGTATCTACTGAAACCTACACTTATGGGTGGCATCTCATGACTGTTCTAGGTCTGAAGATCAACCACAAGATGCAATGTAGTGGTGGAAGATTCTCCAAGATGGCACACTTCATTCTGTGCCAATGTCAATGATGCTCCAAACAGCTGAGCTGTTCTTCAGAGAGATAGTACTCATGGAGTGTGATACAAGCCTTGATTCAAGGATGTATGCGCTGGGCTGTTTGTAGAAGATTAGGTGAGAAACTCAACCTTAGGCTTCTGGATAGGGGTTTTCTGGTTGGTAAACGATGGAAGGGTGAAGTGAACCACACGAGGGTGATGAACCTCGTGATAAATCACAAACTTAGAGCTAGGAGGGCTGGTCTCAACTAGGTTCTAAGCGCAAGTTTCTTGAGAGAAACTGAGGGAAAAGTTCTACTTTATTAATAATCAAAAGGTTGTCGAACTACAATGGAAGGAGCCTTATTAATATGCTGACAGCTTGACCTTCTAGGGTCGACACAAATAAAGAAAAGGAAAGTTTACAAAAGTACAAAAGGAAAAGATACAAAAGTGCATAAATCAAAAGGACCTATTCCTAAAATGTTCTTGACTCAAAATGTAAAGCAACTAGATCCTACCCTGCAAAACAGAAAGAGGCATATATTCAATGTAAACTTACCTTAACTCACCTCACGGCCAAGAAATGGAAGGTGGCACTTGTGGCATGACGCTTTGCTCCTAGTCTTCGACTTGGAGTAGGGTTAAAATCTGGGCCTGACCTCTCTTGCCACTAAAGCCCAAGTCTCTGATGTCCTTGTGTTGTTGAGAAGCCTTTGGACTCCTTGTATTTTTGGCCCATTGTCCTTAGCTGATCTCTTCAGAAGCTTGTCACCCATAAGCTGAATTTGTGGAAGAGTGCCTTGATCTGCTTCTTGTCATTGCTCCTTGAGGTACCACTGGTGTAGACTTCTAAGTGCATGTCCTGGAGCTGGTAGCTCATTTGGTCCGAGTCCTCTTGTAGAAGTGAAGTGCGTGTACTCGGCTGGATGGCCTGTACCGGCTGGATTGCGCGTACTGGCCGGAATGACTTCAGGACCGCCAAGTTGATCCCGAGTCGGGCATCAGGGGACCGGTGTCATTCACGCCCCACCAAGTGTGCCGGAAGCTTGGGCCTCCCGCGGCGAATGTCTGGTCCTATAGGTCGAGGGTCCGCGGTACTGTCTGGTCCGCAGGCGCGCCAGATGGTCCTGCTGTCTCGGCAAGCTTCCTGGTCGGCCAGTCTGGTCTCCTGGCTGGATGTACGACCTGATGTCCTCATCATTCCCTCCCTTCAGTAGGTTTTGTCCTCAAACTGATCATCTGCATGGAAAGGGGCCAAGTCAGTAACATTGAACGTATTGGACACATTAAACTCACCCAAGCTCGATCCGTAGGCATTGTTGTTGATCCTCTCGAGCACTCTGAATGGTCCATCTCCTCTGGTGCTAGCTTGAACTTAGGTTTGGGAACCTCTCCCAGTAGGTGTAGCCACACCCACGCCTGGTTGAAAGATCACCTCCTTTCTTCCTTTGTTGGCATGAGTCACGATTGTCCGTCCTCTTCTCCAAGTTCTCTGCTACCTTCTGGTGTAATTCCTTATGAACTCTGCTTTGGATGCTGCTGAGGTTGGTCATCTCAGCTGGTGGCAGTGGTGTTTGCTCAATGGGGTGAGAGGGTTGAAACCGTATACCACTTCAAATGGAGTCTTGGTTGCTGAGTGCACGCTCTTGTAGGCAACTCAATGAATGGCAGGCACTCCACCCAAGTCTTAGGTTCTTCCCTAGTGTTGTTCTGAGAAGAGTTGATGTGGGTCCTGTTGACAACTTCAGTTTGGCCATCGGTTTGAGGATGGCAAGTGGTTGAGAAGAGTAGCTCGCCTAGCTTTCTCCAAAGGGTCCTCCAGAAATGGCTGAGGAACTTGGTGTCCATCTGATACGATGGTCCTTGGCACTCCATGAAGTCAGATTATCTCTGAAGAACAGCTCAGCTGTTTATGGTATCATTGACATTGGCACATGGGATGAAGTGTGCTTGAGAATCTGTTCACCACTACAAAGATTGCATCTTGTGGTTGATCTTGGCAGACAGAACAAAATCCATCGAGATGTCCACCCATGGATGTGTTGGGCATGTGGGAGATACAACCGTGAGGTTGCACTGGACTTTGCCTTCTGCAAGTGATGCATCTTGTACAATGTGCTTCTACTGTCCTCTTGATGTGGCCAGTAGAAGTGCTCCTTGACCACTGCTAGAGTCTTGTCGACACCAAAGTGGCCCATGAGTCCTCCTCCATGAGCTTCGGATGATAAGCTCTTAGTGATCCTTGTGGTATGCACAGCCTTCTTTCTCGAACAAGAATCCTCATGGATGTAGAATTTGCCATGACTCGACACTCCTTGTAGCTCTCAGCAAGGTCAGGATCATCCTTGTATAGATCCTTGATGTGCTCAAATCCTAGGACCTTTGCCTCCATGGTTGATATCAAGGCAAACCTCCTTGATAGTGCATCGCTACACATTATCTTTGCCCTTCTTGTACTTGATGATGTACGGAAGGTCTCTATGAACTCCATCCACCTGGCATGTCTCCTCTGAGATTGGTTTGCCCTCTGAGGTGTTTGAGAGCTGATCAGTGTGGATCACAACTTGGACAGCAAGTAATGCTGCCAAGTCTCCAATGCTCGGACAAGGGCATAGAGCTCCTTGTCATAGTGGGGTAGTTCAGTGAGGCACCACCTAGCTTCTCACTGAAGTATGCCACTGGTCTCCTCCTGGGTTAGCACTGCTCCTGCCTATTCCAGAGGCATCACATCAAACGCCTTGTTGAAGTCAAGGACGCATCTTGAAGTGTAAGTGAGTAGCTGACGCACTACTGTCAGTGGTCAGCTGTCTGAAGCTGCCTCCGTAATCCTTCTCTGACTCTTCAGCTAATCCCCACGTTCTTTCACTACTGCCGTCAGTGGTGAGGCAATACTGAAGTTGGGCACGAATCTCCTATAGAAGCTGGCCAGTCCGTGGAAGCTCTACTTGGCTGATGTTTCCTGGTGTTGGCCATTCTTATGGCTCAATCTTCTCATCAACCTGTAGGCCCTGTGAACTCACAACAAAACCTAAAAACAAGTTTATCAGTATAAAAGGTGCACTTCTTGAGATTGGCAAAGCTCTTCTTGTCAAGGGTTTTAAGGACCATCTCAAGATGTGTGAGGTGTTCAGGGCACTTACTATAAACAAGTATGTCAAAAATAAACTACCACAACTTACTGATGTACGCCTAAGAACTTGGTTCATAAGGCATGAAGGTGTTGCATTAGTCAAGCCAAATGGCATGACTGTCCACTCAGAGCCCTTGCTTTGTCTTGAAAGCAGTCTTCCACTCATCACCTTCCTTCATTCTTACCTGGTGGTATCCACTTTGAGGTCTATCTTGAGAAGACCGTGGCTCCACTCAGCTCATCTAGCATGTCATCCAGTCGTGGTATTGGATGCCTACTTGACTGTGATGTTGTTGATTGCTCGGCAGTCCACACATCCAAGTCCCATCCTTCTTGGGCACTAGTAGCACTGGTACAGCACATGGACTGAGGCTCTAACATATCCTTTCTCCAGGAGCTCCTTGACTTGCTTCTCAAGCTCCTTGGACTCTCGACTCATCCGTAGCTGGCTGTTGGCAGGGCTGCTCCGGGCACTAGATCAATCTGGTGTTCTATGCCACGTAAAGGAGGCAAGCCTGCTGGTATCTCTGAAATACATCCTGAATGTTGCTACTGGAGGTAGCTCTACCTGTCCCTGTTCTATACTCAACACTTCCTTGAAAACCATTAGTATTATTAAGTCCTTCGAGGCTAAAGCCTCCGACATGACTAGGTTGAATAAGAAAGTTAGACTTGACAAGTTTCTTTTCCTTACTCATTTGGAGTTGTAGCTCGTACTTGGGCAGGTGTAAGAGGAGCTAGGCTGACCTTTCTCCATGCACGAAGGTGTAGATTGGTTCTGCCATCATGCCTGGTCTCTTTGTCAAACTGCATCTTCTCCTAGCAGAAGATGGCCAGCTTGCATGGGCACCACGTCGCATAATACTTGGTCTTGACTTTGCCCACACTGAATGGCACAGTGACTTGCTCATGAATCTTGAGCTCCACTTTGTCATCAAGCCATCTCATCTATATGGTGGGATGCCGTGTCCTCTAGACCTAGCTTATCAACCATAATGCACTAGCAACATTAGTGCAAGAACCACCATCTATGATGAGGTTACATACCTTTCTTGATGGTGCAACTGTGGAAGATGTTCTCCTTTGGATGGTCTCTGAAGGATCCACCATTGCACTGAGGATACGTCTAGTGACCAGCACTTCCCCACATCAGAAAATGTCACCATACTCCTTCTGATAGTCCTCTTCATCTTGGGACTCATATTCTCCTGCCTCCAGAATCAGCATGACTCGTGGGCACTTGAGATGTCCACGTCCCCTGCACTTGAAACAAGTTATGTCACGTGATCTTTGAGGGTTAGAAGACTTACCAGGCTCTCTCTGGTCACGGGTTCAGGAGGCTTGTTTGAACCTTGACTCATCTCTACGCTTTTGCCTTTGTCCACTGCCTTAGATGTTGCCCAAGGTGTAGGCTTGCGGATGTCTTGGTTTGTTTTGATGCTGTTCAGCTTGCACAGATAGGTGGAACAAGTCCTTGAAGTTTTGTAGATTTGCCTTTCCACCTTGCAGATCCTTTCTTGAGTCCATCCAAGAATTGCGCCATCAATGCTTCTTCATCATCATTGAGCTCAATCTGTTCCAACCTCGAACTCTTCATAGTACTCTACTGATCTGGTACCTGCTTAAGAGCACGAAAACGTGCTGTAAATCTTGAAAGTAAGGTGGAACTACCTTTGTCGATGAGGTCTTCATGTCAACCCAGTCTCTTCTCATTCTCTTCCTCCTTCTGTCAGACCTCAGACCCACCAGATGAGGGCATTGTCCGTGAGTCTACTGCCATTGAGACTTCCTAGGTCCTTGGTTGTAGTGATCAAAGATATGATCCATTCGCTTCTCCCAATCTTTTCGGTCTATTTTTCCTGCAAAACTGGAGGAGTTAACATCAGGATGAATTACCCGAGGTGTTTCATCTCCATCCTCATGACGTCTAGGAGGCATTCGGTCTCTGGTGAAGACCATATGGCTCAAAGCCATCATCTTCTCCCTGTTGCCGTGGAGGTCCTCTCGCCTATGGTGATAGATGAGGTCATGGTCCTCATCTCCATCTGGCTGGGTCCTCCTGTTCGTGCTGGTGGTCCTAAGGTACTCAGGACCTCAGGACGGTCTTGCTCACCTCACGTGCCTTATGGCCTGAATCTTACTGGTCTCTCCACGCTCAACCTCTCGCCTATGGATGCGAGTTGTGTTTGGAGGTGGTGAATATCCATCATTTCAGCTCTTCTATTCTTCTCCCAGCTAAAGAAAAAAGACAATTAGGTGATCTAAATTATTAGGAGAGTTTTTATATGGTTTGAAAAAATGCAAAAGGAAAATTCTAAAGAAAGGAAATTCAATGAGAAAAAAAAACTTCAGACAACTGTGCTAGCTGTCCAATTCGAATTCTTTTTACATCTTCTTTTTCTTTTTTATTTTTAATTAAACTTAAAATAAAGGAAATATGACTTAAACAAAAAGGAAAACGTGAATGATAATGCAAAAGTGAACCTAAACCCTAGTGATACACGAGAGGCTAGATGCACTTTGTTTGATGTTTTTTTTTTCTTGAATGACTTAAACTAATGCAAGAACTAGAAATAAGAAGCGGATAGAAACAACCTGGTTTAGGAGCTAAGCTCTGATACCAAATGATACAGCCTTGATTCAAGGATGTATGGGCGTTAGAAGATGAGAAACTCAACCTTAGGCTTCTGGATAGGGGTTTTCTGGTTGGTAAACGATGGTGAAGTGAACATAGGGTGATGAACCTCGTGATAAATCACAAACTTAGAGCTAGGAGGGCTGGTCTCAACTAGGTTCTAAGCAGTCTCTTGAGAGCTTGGAAAAGTTCTACTATTAATCAAAAGGTTGTCAACTACAATGCTGGAAGGAGCCTTATTAATATGCTCAACAGCTTGACCTTCTAGGGTCGACAATAAAGAAAAAGGAAAGTTTACAAAAGTGAAAGATATAAAAAGTGTATAATCAAAAGGACCTATTCCTAAAATGTTTTGACTCAAAACAAAAAGCAACTAGATCCTACCCTGCAAAACAGAAAGAGGCATATATTGAATGTAAACTTATTAACTCACACGGCCATGGAAGGCCTTCATGCACCTTCTAGTCTTCTTGGAGTAGTTAAAATCTTGGGCCTGACCTCTTGCCACTAAAGCCCAAGTCTCTGATTTCTTGTTGTTGAGAAGCTGACTCTTTTTGGCCCATTGTCCTTAGCTCTTCTCTGGTTTGTCACCCATAAGCTGAATTTGTGAAGAGCTGATCTCTGTCATTGCTTGAGGTACCACTGGTGAGACTTCCTCTAAGGTCCTGATAGCTCAGGTCCCGAAGTGGAAGAGCTGGATGGCATGCCACAAGGCTGGATTCCATTTGGCCAATGAGGTGGACCGAAGTGAATATATGCCTCTTTCTGTTTTGCAGGGTAGGATCTAGTATTTACTATTGAGTCAAAGACTTGGGAATAGGTCCTTTTATACACTTTGTATCTTTTCTCTTTGTCTCCTTTCCTGCTTCAAGACCAAAGGTCAAGATGAGCATATTAATAAAGCCTTCCAGCATTGTAAGCTCAATTTTTGATATTAATTTTCCCAACAAGTTTTCTCTCCAAGAATGTGCGCTTAAGCTAGGAATACCAACCCAGCTATTCTAAGGTGAGTTTTCTCACCAATCCTTCAAAGTGATTCAAGGCTACTCCTTAATAAAGGCTGGTATCAATTCTTGGTCTCTACACTAAAGCTCCTCAAGACTGGAGTGCCTGCCTTCATGAGTGTATAATGCAAGCAACAAAGACACATCAACACCAAGTATTGGCTTCAACTCCACCCCATGGTGATCGGTCCCATTGGTGCCACGGTAGCAGAGATGCCACCTCGGCAAGGAGTCATCCTCTGACATACAACCTGATGTCCTCAGAGTTCATAAGGAATTACCAAGGAAAGCCAAGAAAACTTGAGAAGAGGACCTAATTCATCATGCCAAGCAAGGAGAAAGGATTCTTTCACCAGGCGAATTGGTGGCTACAACGGCAGGAGAGTTCCCAAACCTCCTTAGGAGTTCCATAGGTGTGTAGCACAATCGCCTGGAGAAAGATGGACCTCCTTTCAGAGGCATGAGGATCAACAACAACCTCTTCTCCGAGCTCCCAGTGAGTTTAAACTTCCTATGAACACGCTCAATGCTCCGCTGACAGCCCCTTCATGCAGATGAACCAAGTTTTCAGGACAAAACCTCAAAGGATGTTGCTGAGGACGGCTCAGGTGAACTCCATGGCAGGAGACCAAGAGGTTCTTGACCAGAAGCTTGACGGGCAGTTTGGCACGTCTTTGAGGGGCAGGTGGTAATTAAAGAGTAGCAGACTGACCCAAAGGAGAGCCCAAGCTCCAAATGAGGATCCTCCTTGGTGATGATCAACTGATCAACTTGGTCAAAGATGGCAGTACTGACCACATGAAGGATTTATCAGCCAGAGCTCATTATCTACACAAGGATAAACCAGGATAAATGACCAGCTTCAGGACATGCATCTTGAGAAAGTTCCACACCAGTTACAAAAGAGCAGAAAGCAGATCAACCTAGAACTCTTCCAAGTTCAGTTTATCGACAAGCTCCAAGAGGGGAAGATCAAGGGTGAGGGACTTTGCAATGGGCCAGATGCACCTGCAAGAAGAGTGAAAGTGGCCTAGAACTCCAAGGACCATCAGAGACTTGAGTGGCCATGAGTCCTCCTCCCTTCAAGATTCTTAATGATAACCTTCCTCCCTCATGGATGTAAAACAACTCCTGTGTCACACTTATTCTGGAGTCCTTGATGCTTGAATCCTACATGCCACTTGATAGTGCATCGGCTACCACATTGTCTTTGCCCTTCTTGGATGACAAGGAAGGTCACCTCCATTACTTGTTTGCCAAAACTCCTGGACAGCAAGATGCTGAAGAAGGCATAAAGAGTTTCAAGAATTCAGTGAGGCTCTTTTCACTGGTCTCCTTGTTAGCACTGCTATTTTTCATATGTCTTGGAATCGGGACCAGCACTGGCATGTGTAGTCCTTCAAGCTTCTTTAGCTGAATTTATTGAGAAGTTCAGAATCACAGCTGGCCAGTAGGAACTTCCTCACTTGGCTGAAATGGCTCAATCTTCTCTGACCTGTAGGCCTGTGATACTTACAAAACCATGACCTTCTTGAGATGGCATAAAAGCTCTGTAAATCTCAAGATGTGAAGGTGTTCATGTAACTTGAAACTACCCTTGGTTCATAAGGCCATGAAGGTTTTCATCAATGGAAAGGTGAAGTGAACCTGATACAAGCCTTGATTCAAGGATGTATGCGTGGGCTGTTTGTAGAAGATTAGGTGAGAAACTCAACCTTAGGCTTCTGGATAGGGGTTTTCTGGTTGGTAAACGATGGAAGGGTGAAGTGAACCACACGAGGGTGATGAACCTCGTGATAAATCACAAACTTAGAGCTAGGAGGGCTGGTCTCAACTAGGTTCTAAGCGCACAAGATTCTTGAGAGAAAACTTGTAAAAAGGGTTCTATCTTTATTAATATCAAAAAGGTTGTCGAACTACAATGCTGGAAGGAGCCTTATTAATATGCTCGACAGCTTGACCTTCTAGGGTCGACCCAAATAAAGAAAAGGAAAGTTTACAAAAGTGCACAAAAGGAAAAGATACAAAAGTGTATAACCGAAAAAGGACCTATTCCTAAAATGTTTTGACTCAAAATGTAAAGCAACTAGATCCTACCCTGCAAAACAGAAAGAGGCATATATTCGAATGTAAACTTACCTTAACTCACCTCACGGCCAAGAAATGGAAGGTGGCCGTCCTTGTGGCATGCACGCTTGCTCCTAGTCTTCGACTTGGAGTAGGGTTAAAATCTTTGGGCCCTGACCTCTCTTGCCACTAAAGCCCAAGTCTCTGATGTTCCTTGTGTTGTTGAGAAGCCTTTGGACTCTAATTTGCTCTTCTGGCCCATTGTCCTTAGCTGATCTTCCTCTAGAAGCTTGTCGACCCATAAGCTGAATTTGTGGAAGAGTGCTCTTGATCTGCTTCTTGTCATTGCTCCTGAGGTACCACTGGTGTAGATACTTCCTCTAGGTGCATGTCCTGGAGCTGGTAGCTCATTTGGTCCGAGTCCTCTTGTGTGGAAGTGGAAATGCGCGTGTACTCGGCTGGATTGGCTGTACCGGCTGGATTGTGCGCGGTACTGGCCGGGATGCCTTCAGGACCGACCAAGTTGATCCCAGAGTTGGCGGCATCACCAGAGGGACCGGCGGTGTCATCCACGTCCCCACCAAGTGTGCCGGAAGCTTGGGCCTCCCCGCCGGCGATGCTGACCGGTCTGGTCCTATAGGTCGAGGGTCCGGCGGTACTGCCTGGTCCGGCAGACGTGCCAGATGGTCCTGCTGTCTCAGGCAAGCTTCCTGGTCGGCCAGTCTGGTCTCCTGGCTGGATGTACGACCTGATGTCCTCATCATTCCCTCCCTCTTCAGTAGGTTTTGTCCTCAAAACTGGTTCATCTGCATGGAAAGGGGCTAAGTCAGTAACATTGAACGTATTGGACACATTAAACTCACCTGGCAGCTCGATCCGGTAGGCGTTGTTGTTGATCCTCTCGAGCACTCTGAATGGTCCATCTCCTCTTGGTGCTAGCTTGGAACTCCTTAGGTTTGGGAACCTCTCCTGCCGTAGGTGTAGCCACACCCAATCGCCTGGTTGAAAGATCACCTCCTTTCTTCCTTTGTTGGCATGAGTCACGTACTGTCCGGTCCTCTTCTCCAAGTTCTTCTGCTACCTTCTGGTGTAACCTCCTTATGAACTCTGCTTTGGATGCTCCGTTGAGGTTGGTCATCTCAGCTGGTGGCAGTGGTGTTTGCTCCAATGGGGTGAGAGGGTTGAAGCCGTATACCACTTCAAATGGTGTCTTCTTGGTTGCTGAGTGCACGGCTCGGTTGTAGGCGAACTCAATGAATGGCAGGCACTCCACCCAAGTCTTTAGGTTCTTCCCTAGTGTTGTTCTGAGAAGAGTTGATAGGTCCTGTTGACAACTTCAGTTTGGCCATCGGTTTGAGGATGGCAAGTGGTTGAGAAGAGTAGCTTCGTGCCTAGCTTTCTCCAAAGGGTCCTCCAGAAATGGCTGAGGAACTTGGTGTCCCTGTCTGATACGATGGTCCTTGGCACTCCATGAAGCCGCATTATCTCCCTGAAGAACAGCTCAGCTGTTTGTGTGGCATCATTGACATTGGCACATGGGATGAAATGTGCCATCTTGGAGAATCTGTCCACCACTACAAAGATTGCATCTTTGTGGTTGATCTTGGGCAGACCTAGAACAAAATCCATCGAGATGTCCACCCATGGATGTGTTGGTATGGGCAGTGGGAGATACAACCCGTGAGGTTGCACTCTGGACTTTGCCTTCTTGCAAGTGGTGCATCTTGCACAATGTGCTTCTACTGTCCTCTTGATGTGTGGCCAGTAGAAGTGCTCCTTGACCACTGCTACAGTCTTGTCGACACCAAAGTGGCCCATGAGTCCTCCTCCATGAGCTTCTCGGATGATAAGCTTCCTTAGTGATCCTTGTGGTATGCACAGCCTTCTTTCTCGGAACAAGAATCCTCATGGATGTAGGATTTGCCATGACTCCCTGTGCTACACTCCTTGTAGCTCTCAGCAAGGTCAGGATCATCCTTGTATAGATCCTTGATGTGCTCGAATCCTAGGACCTTTGCCTCCATGGTTGATATCAAGGCAAACCTCCTTGATAGTGCATCGGCTACCACATTGTCTTTGCCCTTCTTGTACTTGATGATGTACGGAAGGTCTCTATGAACTCCATCCACCTGGCATGTCTCCTCTTGAGATTGGTTTGCCCTCTGAGGTGTTTGAGAGTCTCGTGATCAGTGTGGATCACAAACTCCTTGGACAGCAAGTAATGCTGCCAAGTCTCCAATGCTCGGACAAGGGCATAGAGCTCCTTGTCATAAGTGGGGTAGTTCAGTGAGGCACCACCTAGCTTCTCACTGAAGTATGCCACTGGTCTCCCTCCTTGGGTTAGCACTGCTCCTATGCCTATTCCAGAGGCATCACACTCCACTTCAAACGTCTTGTTGAAGTCGGGAAGGACTAGCACTGGTGCGTGTGTAAGGCTGTCCTTCAAGGCCTGGAATGCCTTCTCCTGAGCTTCTCCCCAGCTGAATCCCACGTTCTTCTTCACTACTGCCGTCAGTGGTGAGGCAATACTGCTGAAGTTGGGCACGAATCTCCTATAGAAGCTGGCCAGTCCGTGGAAGCTCCTTACTTGGCTGATGTTTCCTGGTGTTGGCCATTCTTGTATGGCTCGAATCTTCTCTCATCAACCTGTAGGCCCTGTGAACTCACAACAAAACCTAAAAAGACAAGCTTATCAGTACAAAAGGTGCACTTCTTGAGATTGGCATAAAGCTCTTCTTGTCGAAGGGTTTTAAGGACCATCTCAAGATGTGTGAGGTGTTCCGTAGGCACTTACTATAAACAAGTATGTCATCAAAGTAAACTACTACAAACTTACTGATGTACGCCCTAAGAACTTGGTTCATAAGGCGCATGAAGGTGCTTGGGGCATTAGTCAAGCCAAATGGCATGACTGTCCACTCGTAGAGCCCTTGCTTTGTCTTGAAAGCAGTCTTCCACTCATCACCTTCCTTCATTCTTACCTGGTGGTATCCACTTTTGAGGTCTATCTTGGAGAATACCGTGGCTCCACTCAGCTCATCTAGCATGTCATCCAGTCGTGGTATTGGATGCCTATACTTGACTGTGATGTTGTTGATTGCTCGGCAGTCCACGCACATGTGCCCAGTCCCATCCTTCTTGGGCACTAGTAGCACTGGTACAGCACATGGACTGAGGCTCTCTCGAACATATCCCTTCTCCAGGAGCTCCTTGACTTGCTTCTCAAGCTCCTTGGACTCCTCTGGACTCATCCGGTAGGCTGGCCGGTTGGGCAGGGCTGCTCCGGGCACTAGATCAATCTGGTGTTCTATGCCACGTAAAGGAGGCAAGCCTGCTGGTATCTCCTCTGGAAATACATCCTGGAATTTGTTGAGGAGTGTTGCTACTTCATGAGGTAGCTCTACCTGTCCCTGTTCTATACTCAACACTTCCTTGAAAACCATTAGTAACATTAAGTCCTTCGAGGCTAAAGCTCTCCGGACATGACTAGGTTGAATAAGAAAGTTAGACTTGACAAGTTTCTTTTCCTTACTCATTTGGAGTTGTAGCTCATGTACTTGGGCAGGTGTAAGAGGAGCTAGGCTGACCTTTCTCTTGTCATGCACGAAGGTGTAGAGATTGGTTCGGCCATCATGCCTGGTCTCTTTGTCAAACTGCCATGGTCTTCCTAGTAGAAGATGGCCAGCTTGCATGGGCACCACGTCGCACGACCTGGTCTTGGTACTTGCCCACACTGAATGGCACAGTGACTTGCTCATGAATCTTGAGCTCCACTTTGTCATCAAGCCATCTCAGTCTATATGGTCGAGGATGCCGTGTCCTCTCTAGACCTAGCTTATCAACCATATACGCACTAGCAACGTTAGTGCAAGAACCACCATCTATGATGAGGTTACATACCTTCCCTTGATGGTGCAACGGCTGTGGAAGATGTTCTCCTTTGGATGGTCTCTGAAGGATCCACCATTGCACTGAGGATACGCCTAGTGACCAGCACTTCCCCACATCAGGGTACTCAATGTCACCATATTCTCCTTCTGGTTCATAGTCCTCTTCATCTTGGGACTCATATTCTCCTGCCTCCGTAATCAGCATGACTCGGTTGTTTGGGCACTCCTTGAGATGTGTCCACGTCCCCTGCACTTGAAACAAGTTATGTCACGTGATCTTTGAGGGTTAGAAGACTTACCAGGCTCTCTCTGGTCACGGGTGGGTTCAGGAGGCTTGCTCTTGAACCTTGACTCGATCTCACGCTTTTGCCTTTGTCCACTGTCTTAGGCATGTTGCTTGGTGCCCAAGGTGTCTTAGGCTTGCTGCGGATGTCTTGGCTCTTACGTTTGATGTGCTGTTCAGCTTGCACAGATAGGTGGAACAAGTCCTTGAAGTCGTTGTAGATTTGCCTTTCCACCTTGCAGCTGATCCTTTCTTGGAGTCCATCCAAGAATTGTGCCATCAATGCTTCTTCATCATCATTGAGCTCCAATCTGTTCCTTAACCTCTCGAACTCTTCATAGTACTCCTCTACTGATCTGGTACCCTGCTTAAGAGTACGAAAACGTCGTTGCAAATCCCTATGAAAGTAAGGTGGAACATACCTTTGTCGCATGAGGTCTTTCATGTCGACCCATGAGTCTACGGGCCTCATTCTCTTCCTCCTTCTGTCAGATACCTCACGATCCCACCAGATGAGGGCATTGTCCGTGAGTTGTGCTACTGCCATTGAGACTCTCCTAGGTCCTGGTTGGTTGTAGTGATCAAAGATATGATCCATTCGCTTCTCCCAATCTAGGTAAGCCTCGGGGTCTACTTTTCCTGCAAAAGTTGGAGGAGTTAGTTTAACATCAGGATGAATTACCCGGTTATAGGTGTGTTCATCTCCATCCTCATGACGTCTAGGAGGCATTCTTGGTCTCTGGTGAAGACCATATGGCTCAAAGCCATCATCTTCTGCCTCTGGTTGCCGTGGAGGTCCTCTCGGCCTATGGTGATAGTTATGAGGTTGTGTCCTCATCTCCATCTGGCTGGGGTTCCTCCTGTTCGTGCCGTGTCCTAAGGTACTCAGGACCCTCAGGACGGTCTTGCTCAGCTCTCACGTGCCTTATGGCCTGGAATCTTACTGGTCTCCCACGCGCTCCAACCTCTCGCCTATGGATGCGAGTTGTGTTTGGAGTGTGGTGAACATGGCCATCATGGCTTCAGCTGCTCTCTATTCTCTTCTCCCATGTGTGCTACAAAGAAAGAAGACAATTAGGTGCTCCTAAATTATTAGGAGAGTTTTCTTTTATATGGGTTTGAAAAAATGCAAAAGGAAAATCTAAGGAAAGGAAATTCAAAAAGGAAACTTCCTAGACAACTTGTGCTAGCTGTCCAATTCAATTCTTTTAGTATCTTTTCTATTTTCTTTTTCTTTTCTTTTAATTTAACTTAAAATAAAGGAAATATGATTTAAACAAAAGGAAAACGTGAATGCAATGCAAAAGTGAATCTAAACCCTAGTGATACACGTAGGAGGCTAGATGCACTCGGTTTGGAGTTTGAGGTTATTTTTTGATTTTTCTTGAATGCGACTTAAACTAATGCAAGAACAAAACAAAACAAGCAAAAGGATAGAAACAACCTGGTTTAGGAGCTTTAAGCTCTGATACCAAAATGATACAAGCCTTGATTCAAGGATGTATGCGTGGGCTGTTTGTAGAAGATTAGGTGAGAAACTCAACCTTAGGCTTCTGGATAGGGGTTTTCTGGTTGGTAAACGATGGAAGGGTGAAGTGAACCACACGAGGGTGATGAACCTCGTGATAAATCACAAACTTAGAGCTAGGAGGGCTGGTCTCAACTAGGTTCTAAGCGCAAGATTCTTGAGAGAAAACTTGTAGGAAAAAGTTCTACTTTATTAATAATCAAAAGGTTGTCGAACTACAATGCTGGAAGGAGCCTTATTAATATGCTCGACAGCTTGACCTTCTAGGGTCGACTCAAATAAGAAAAGGAAAGTTTACAAAAGTGCACAAAAGGAAAAGATACAAAAGTGCATAACGAAAAAGGACCTATTCCTAAAATGTTCTTGACTCAAAATGTAAAGCAACTAGATCCTACCCTGCAAAACAGAAAGAGGCATATATTCGAATGTAAACTTACCTTAACTCACCTCACGGCCAAGAAATGGAAGGTGGCCGTCCTTGTGGCATGCATCGCCTTGCTCCTAGTCTTCGACTTGGAGTAGGGTTAAATATCTTTGGGCCCTGACCTCTCTTGCCACTAAAGCCCAAGTCTCTGATGTTCCTTGTGTTGTTGAGAAGCCTTTGGACTCTAATTTGCTCTTCTGGCCCATTGTCCTTAGCTGCTCTTCCTCTAGAAGCTTGTCGACCCATAAGCTGAATTTGTGGAAGAGTGCTCTTGATCTGCTTCTTGTCATTGCTCCTGGAGGTACCACTGGTGTAGATACTTCCTCTAAGTGCATGTCCTGGAGCTGGTAGCTCATTTGGTCCGAGTCCTCTTGTGTAGAAGTGGAAGTGTGCGTGTACTGGCTGGATGGCCTGTACCGGCTGGATTGTGCGCGTACTGGCGGAATGACTTCAGGACCGCCAAGTTGATCCCGAGTCGGCGGTGTCATCAGGGGACGGCGGTGTCATTCACGTCCCCACCAAGTGTGCGGAAGCTTGGGCCTCTCCGCGGCGATGTTGACCGGTCTGGTCCTATAGGTCGAGGGTCCGGCGGTACTGTCTGGTCCTGCTGTCTCGGGCAAGCTTCCTGGTCGGCCAGTCTGGTCTCCTGGCTGGATGTACGACCTGATGTCCTCATCAGTCTTGTATGGTACCTGGCAGCTGAGTTTTCACAAACTTCTGGACATCATGCACCTAACATTGCGTACCCTGAGTACGTCATGATGAGAGCTCTCTGGCCAGACTGTTCCATAGGCTGAAGTGGTAAAGTGTGGTGCAAAAGTGACATAGAGTGGATCAATGGACTATGGCTTGGCATGCACTTGGAGAAGTTTCCTCACAGGGTGGACATTGGCTAGTAGAAAATGCCACAATCTTGAGCTCCTCCTTCAAGGATTTCCTCCTGAGTGCGGAATGATGTCACCTCTGCTTCCTTGATCATGCAAGAGACATGTGCATATCAAAGAGTTGCCATTGAGCATAGGTACAGTTGCACATGCTTTTGAAAAGCGAGATCATTGTCCGCACCTCTTTTGGTGATGTATAATTTGAGGCGACCAACTCAATAGGCATTCTGGTCGACATCTATGGAGGGTAAACTCATGATCTGGCCAAGGATTTGCTTGAACAAGCAGATCAAGGTGTAACACACTTGGACAGGTTAGAAAGGGAAACTTCACCAGGAAGATATTTTTGATTATTTTTAATAACAGGAGAAATTTGATAAATCACAACTTAGAAGCTAGGACTGGTCTCAACTAGATGCAAAGTTTTGGAGAAAATCTGAGGAAAAAAGGACTTCTTTATTAATAACTAAAAAGTTATCCTCATCATCCCTATTCAGGATTTTGACTCAAAACTGGCTATCTGCAAGGAAACAAATCAGTCCTGAATGTGTTAGACATCTCACCTGGAAGTTCAAAGAAAGGACTTTTGATCTTCTCTAGCACTCTGAATGTCAATCTCTTCTGAGCTTGAACCCTTAGGTTGAAACCTCTCTTGATGTGCCACCAATCATGGTTGAAAAGCCTTTCTTCTCCCTTGTTGGTGAGTCCTTGTCCTCTTTCTCCTTCTCTGACCTTCTGAGAATTTTCCTTGGATGCTCCATTGAGGTTTGTCATTTCTGCTGGTGAGAGTGTTTGCTCCAAAAGCTTTGTGAAGCCTGCTTTCAGTCTTGTTGTGCTGAATGCACAGGTTGTCCAAACTCAATGAATGGCAAGCACTACCCATGTCTTGAGGTT
This sequence comes from Pugionium cornutum, assembly GCA_018901935.1. Taxonomy (NCBI): domain Eukaryota; kingdom Viridiplantae; phylum Streptophyta; class Magnoliopsida; order Brassicales; family Brassicaceae; genus Pugionium; species Pugionium cornutum. The sequence goes on from CM032159.1 coordinate 23,888,619, forward strand.
CTTCCTTTAGATCAAGCCTCTTCATGGCAACTGGGCTGTTTGGAAAATGAAACTTCAGCTTGGATGATGGGTTGTGATGAGGACATCAGTACATCCAGCCAGGAGACCAGACTGGCCGACCAGGAAGCTTGCCGAGACAGGACCATCTGCGCGCCTGCGGACCAGACAACCGCCCGGACCCTCGACCTGAGACCAACCTTGCGGCGGAGGCCCAAGCTTCCGCACACTTGGTGGGATGTGAATGACGCCGGTCTGGTGACAGCCGACTCGGATCAACAGTCTGAAGTCATTCCGGCCAGTGCCAATCCAGCAAGCAGCCGATAGGGGTTCACTTCTACACAAGAGGACTCGGACCAAATGAGCTACCAGCTCCAGGACATACAGAAAGTCCCACCAGTGGTACCTCAGAATGTGACAGATCAACTCTTCCACAAATTCAGCTATGGGTCAACAAGCTCTAGAGGAAGATGACTAAGGACAATGGGCCAAAAATAGAGTCAAAGCTTCTCAACAACACAAGGACATCAGAGACTTGGGCTTTGGTGGCAAGTCAGGCATTCTTTTCTCCAAGTCGAAGACTAGGAGCAAGCGCGTGCATGCCACAAGGGCCACCTTCCATTTCTTGGCCGTGAGGTGAGTTAAGGTAAGTTTACATTAATATATGCCTCTTTCTGTTTTGCAGGGTAGGATCTAGTTGCTTACATTTTGAGTCAAGAACATTTTAGGAATAGGTCCTTTTTGTTATATTTTGTCTTTTCCTTTGTGCACTTTTGTAAACTTTCCTTTTCTTATTTGACCCTAGAAGGTCAAGCTGTCGAGCATAATAAGGCTCCTTCCAGCATTGTAGTTCAACAACCTTTTGATTATTAATAAAGTAGAACTTTTTCCCTGTTTTCTCTCTAAGAATCTTGTCTTAGAACCTAGTTGAGACCACCTAGCTCTAAGTTTGTGATTTATCACGGTTCATCACCCTCGTAGTTCACTTCACCTTCCATCGTTACCAAACCCTATCCAGAAGCCTAAGGTTGAGTTTCTCACCTAATCTTCTACAGCCCACACTAGCCTTGAATCAGGCTTGTATCATTTTGGTATCAGAGCTTAAAGCTCCTAAACCAGGTTGTTCTATCCTTTGCTTGTCTTGTTCTAGTTCTTGCATTAGTTTAAGTCATTCGAAAAATAAAAAAAAACAACATCAAACTCCAAAGTGCATAGCCTCCTAGGTGTATCACTAGGGTTTAGATTCACTTTGCATTGCCTTTCACGTTTTCCTTTTGTTTAATTCATATTTCCATTATTTTAAGTTAAATTAAAAGAAAAGAAAAAAAGAAAGAAAAAGGAAAGAAGAATAGGAAAATAAAGATATTTCAAATTGGACAGCTAGCACAAGTTGTCTAGGAAGTTTCCTTTTCTTTTGAATTTCCTTTCTTTAGATTTTCCTTTTTGCATTTTTCAACCCCATATAAAAGAAAACCTCCTAATAATTTAGGAGCACCCTAATTCTTCTTTCTTTGCACCATGGGAGAAAGAATAGAGGCAGCTGAAGCCATGATGGCCATGTTCACCACTCCAAACACAGCATCCATAGGCAGAGGTTGGAGCGCGTGGAGAGACCAGTGGATTCCAGGCCATAAGGCACGTGAGGAGCAAGACCGTCCTGAGGGTCCTGTTAGGACCGCACGAACAGGAGGAACCCCAGCCAGATGGAGATGAGGACACAACCTCATAACTATCACCATAGGCGAGAGGACCTCCCGGCAACCAGAGGCAGAAGATGATGGCTTTGAGCCATATGGTCTTCACCAGAGACCAAGAATGCCTCCTAGACGTCATGAGGATGGAGATGAACACACCTACAACCGGGTAATTCATCCTGATGTTAACTAACTCCTCCAAGTTTTGCAGGAAAAGTAGACCCAGGCTTACCTAGATTGGGAAGCGAATGGATCATATCTTTGATCACTACAACCAACCAGGACCTAGGAGAGTCTCAATGGCAGTAGCACAACTCACGGACAATGCCCTCATCTGGTGGGATCGTGAGGTATCTGACAGAAGGAGGAAGAGAATGAGACCGTAGACTCATGGGTCGACATGAAAGACCTCATGCGACAAGGTTTGTTCCTTACTTTCATAGGGATTTGCGTCGTTTATACTCTTAAGCAGGGTACCAGATCAGAAGAGTACTATGAAGAGTTCGAGAGTTAAGGAACAGATTGGAGCTCAATGATGATGAAGAAGCATTGATGGCACAATTCTTGGATGGACTCAAGAAAGGATCAGCAAGGTGGAAAGGCAAATCTACAATGACTTCAAAGACTTGTTCCACCTATCTGTGCAAGCTGAACAGCACATCAAACGTAAGAGCCAAGACATCCAGCAAGCCTAAGACACCTTGGGCACCAAGCAACATGCCTAAGACAGTGGACAAAACAAAAGCGTGAGATAAGTCAAGGTTCAAAAGCCTCCTGAACCCACCCGTGACCAGAGAGAGCCTGGTAAGTCTTCTAACCCTCAAAGATCACGTGACATAACTTGTTTCAAGTGCAGGGACGTGGACATCTCAAGGAGTGCCCAAACAAGGTCATGCTGATTACGGAGGCAGGAATATGAGTCCCAAGATGAAGAGGACTATGAGCCAGAAGGAGAATGACATTGAGTACCCTGATGTGGGGAAGTGCTGGTCACTAGGGTATCCTCAGTGCAATGGTGGATCCTTCAGAGACCATCCAAAGGAGAACATCTTCCACAGCCGTTGCACCATCAAGGGAAAGGTATGTAACCTCATCATAGATGGTGGTTCTTGCACTAACGTTGCTAGTGCATATATGGTTGATAAGCTAGGTCTAGAGAAGACACGGCATCCTCGACCATATAGACTGAGATGGCTTGATGACAAAGTGGAGCTCAAGATTCATGAGCAAGTCACTGTGCCATTCAGTGTGGGCAAGTACCAAGACCAGGTCGTGTGCGACGTGGTGCCCATGCAAGCTGGCCATCTTCTGCTAGGAAGACCATGGCAGTTTGACAAAGAGACCAGGCATGATGGCAGACCAATCTCTACACCTTCGTGCATGACAAGAGAAAGGTCAGCCTAGCTCCTCTTACACCTGCCCAAGTACATGAGCTACAACTCCAAATGAGTAAGGAAAAGAAACTTGTCAAGTCTAACTTTCTTATTCAACCTAGTCATGTCCGGAGAGCTTTAGCCTCGAAGGATTTAATGTTACTAATGGTTTTCAAGAAGTGTTGAGTATAGAACAGGGACAGGTAGAGCTACCTCCTGAAGTAGCAACTCTCCTCAACAAATTCCAGGATGTATTTCCAGAGGAGATACCAGCAGGCTTGCCTCCTTTACGTGGCATAGAACACCAGATTGATCTAGTGCCCCGAGCAGCCCTGCCCAACCGGCCAGCCTACCGGATGAGTCCAGAGGAGTCCAAGGAGCTTGAGAAGCAAGTCAAGGAGCTCCTGGAGAAGGGATATGTTCGAGAGAGCCTCAGTCCATGTGCTGTACCAGTGCTACTAGTGCCCAAGAAGGATGGGACTGGGCACATGTGCGTGGACTGCCGAGCAATCAACAACATCACAGTCAAGTATAGGCATCCAATACCACGACTGGATGACATGCTAGATGAGCTGAGTGGAGCCACGGTATTCTCCAAGATAGACCTCAAAAGTGGATACCACCAGGTAAGAATGAAGGAAGGTGATGAGTGGAAGACTGCTTTCAAGACAAAGCAAGGGCTTTACGAGTGGACAGTCATGCCATTTGGCTTGACTAATGCCCCAAGCACCTTCATGCGCCTTATGAACCAAGTTCTTAGGGCGTATATCAGTAAGTTTGTAGTAGTTTACTTTGATGACATCTTGGTTTATAGTAAGTGCCTACGGGAACACCTCACACATCTTGAGATGGTACTTAAAACCCTTCGACAAGAAGAGCTTTATGCCAATCTCAAGCAGTGCATCTTTTGTACTCATAAACTTGTCTTCTTAGGTTTTGTTGTAAGTTCACAGGGCCTACAGGTTGATGGAGAGAAGATTCGAGCCGTACAAGAATGGCCAACACCAAGCAACATCAGCCAAGTGAGGAGCTTCCATGGACTGGCGAGCTTCTACAGGAGATTCATGCCCAACTTCAGCAGTATTGCCTCACCATTGACGGCGGTAGTGAAGAAGAACGTGGATTCAGCTGGGGAGAAGCCCAGGAGAACGCATTCCAGGCCTTGAAGGACAGCCTTACACATGCACCAGTGCTAGTCCTGCCCGACTTCAACAAGACATTTGAAGTGGAGTGTGATGCCTCTGGAATAGGCATAGGAGCAGTGCTAACTCAAGGAGGGAGACCAGTGGCATACTTCAGTGAGAAGCTAGGTGGTGCCTCACTGAACTACCCCACTTATGACAAGGAGCTCTATGCCCTTGTCCGAGCACTGGAAACTTGGCAGCATTACTTGCTGTCCAAGGAGTTTGTGATCCACACTGATCACGAGACTCTCAAACACCTCAGAGGGCAAACCAATCTCAAGAGGAGACATGCCAGGTGGATGGAGTTCATAGAAACCTTCCCGGACATCATCAAGTACAAGAAGGGCAAAGATAATGTGGTAGATGCACTATCAAGGAGGTTTGCCTTGATATCAACCATGGAGGCAAAGGTCCTAGGATTCGAGCACATCAAGGATCTATACAAGGATGATCCTGACTTGCTGAGAGCTACAAGGAGGTAGCACAGAGTCAAAATTGTCCATGAGGGATTCTTGTTCCGAGAAAGAAGGCTGTGCATACAGGATCACTAAGGAGCTTATCATCCGAGAAGCTCATGGAGGAGGACTCGGGCCACTTTGGTGTCGACAAGACTCTAGCAGTGGTCAAGGAGCACTTACTGGCCACACATCAAGAGGACAGTAGAAGCACATTGTGCAAGATGCATTACTAAGAAGGCAAAGTCCCGAGTGCAACCTCACGGGTTGTATCTCCCACTGCCCATACCAACACATCCATGGGTGGACATCTCGATGGATTTTGTTCTAGGTCTGCAAGATCAACCACAAAGATGCAATCTTTGTAGTGGTGGACAGATTCTCCAAGATGGCACATTTCATCCCATGTGCCAATGTCAATGATGCCACACAAACAGCTGAGCTGTTCTTCAGGGAGATAGTGGCTTCATGGAGTGCCAAGGACCATCGTATCAGGGGACACCAAGTTCCTCAGCCATTTCTGGAGGACCCTTTGAGAAAGTGAAGCTACTCTTTCAACCACTTGCCATCCTCAAACCGATGGCCAAACTGAAGTTGTCAACAGGACCCTATCAACTCTTCTCAGAACAACACTAGGGAAGAACCTAAAGACTTGGGTGGAGTGCCTGCCATTCATTGAGTTCGCCACAACCGAGCCGCACTCAGCAACCAAGAAGACCCCATTTGAAGTGGTATACCAACCCTCTCACCCCATTTGAGCAAACACCACTGCCACCAGCTGAGATGACCAACCTCAACGGAGCATCCAAAGCAGAATTCATAAGGAGGTTACACCACAAAGTAACAGAGAACTTGGAGAAGAGGACCAGACAGTACGTGACTCATGCCAACAAAGGAAGAAAGGAGGTGATCTTTCAACCAGGCGATTGGGTGTGGCTACACCTACGGCAGGAGAGGTTCCCAAACCTAAGGAGTTCCAAGCTAGCACCAAGAGGAGATGGACCATTCAGTGTGCTCGAGAAGATCAACAACAACGCCCACCGGATCGAGCTCCCAGGTGAGTTTAATGTGTCCAATACGTTCAATGTTACTGACTTAGCCCCTTTCCATGCAGATGAACCAGTTTTGAGGACAAACCTACTGAAGAGGGAGGGAATGATGAGGACATCAGGTCGTACATCCAGCCAGGAGACCAGACTGGCCGACCAGGAAGCTTGCCCGAGACAGCCGGACCATCTGGCACGCCTACCGGCCCAAGCAGTACCATCGGACCCTCGACCACAAGGACCAGAGCAACCAGCATTGCCGGTGGAGAGGCCCAAGCTTCCGCACACTTGGTGGACGTGACAACACGTCCCTGATGACAGCCGACTGGGATCAACTTGGCGGTCCTGAAGTCATTCCGCCAGTACCAAGCACAATCCAGCTGCACAGGCCATCCAGCCGAGTACACGCACTTCCACTTCTACACAAGAGGACTCGGACCAAATGAGCTACCAGCTCCAGGACATGCACTTAGAGGAAGTATCTACACCAGTGGTACCGGAGCAATGACAAGAAGCAGATCAAGAGCACTCTTCCACAAATTCAGCTTATGGGTCGACAAGCTTCTAGAGGAAGAGCAGCTAAGGACAATGGGCCAGAAGAGCAAAGAGTCCAAAGGCTTCAACAACACAAGGAACATCAGAGACTTGGGCTTTAGTGGTAAGAGAGGTCAGGCCCAAAGATATTTAACCCTACTCCAAGTCAAGACTAGGAGCAAGGCGCTGCATGCCACAAGGACGGCCACCTTCCATTTCTTGGCCGTGAGGTAAGTTAAGGTAAGTTTCAATTCAAATATATGCCTCTTTCTGTTTTGCAGGGTAGGATCTAGATGCTTTACATTTTTGAGTCAAGAACATTTTAGAATAGGTCCTTTTTTGGTTATACACTTTTGTATCTTTTTCCTTTTGTGCACTTTTGTAAACTTTCCTTTTCTTTGTTTGAGTCGACCCTAGAAGGTCAAGCTGTCGAGCATATTAATAAGGCTCCTTCCAGCATTGTAGTTCGACAACCTTTTTGATATTAATAAAGATAGAACTTTTTCCCCAACAAGTTTCTCTCAAGAATCTTGTGCGCTTAGAATCTAGTTGAGACCAGCCCTCCTAGCTCTAAGTTTGTGATTTATCACGAGGTTCATCACCCCTCGTGTGGTTCACTTCACCTTTCCATCGAATACCAACCAGAAAACCCCTATCCAGCCAAGGTGAGTTTCACCTAATCTTCTACAAACAGCCCACACGCATCCAAGCCTTGAATCGAGGCTTGTATCACTCATGGGCCACTTTGGTGTCGACAAGACTCTAGCAGTGGTCAAGGAGCACTTCTACTGGCCACACATCAAGAGGACAGTAGAAGCTCATTGTGCAAGATGCATCGCTTGCAAGAAGGCAAAGTCCTGAGTGCAACCTCACGGGTTGTATCTCCCACTGCCCATACCTACACATCCATGGGTGGACATCTCAATGGACTTTGTTCTAGGTCTGCCTAAGATCAACCACAAGGACGCAATCTTTGTAGTGGTGGACAGATTCTCCAAGATGGCACACTTCATCCCGTGTGCCAATGTCAATGATGCCACGCAAACAGTTGAACTGTTCTTCAAGGAGATAGTACGGCTTCATGGAGTGCCAAGGACCATCGTATCAGACAGGGACACCAAGTTCCTAAGCCATTTCTGGAGGACCCTTTGGAGGAAGCTAGGCACGAAGCTACTCTTCTCTACCACCTGCCATCCTCAAACCGATGGCCAAACTGAAGTTGTCAACAGGACACTATCAACTCTTCTCAGGACTACACTAGGGAAGAACCTCAAGACTTGGCTGGAGTGCCTGCCAGTCATAGAGTTTGCTTACAACCGAGCCGTGCAATCAGCAACAAAGAAGACACCATTTGAAGTAGTATACGGCTTCAATCCTCTCACCCCCAATGGAGCAAACGCCACTGCCACCAGCAGAGATGACCAACCTCAACAGAACTTACACCAGAAGGTGGCAGAAAACTTGGAGAAGAGGACCGGGCAGTACGTGACTCATGCCAACAAGGGAAGAAAGGAGGTGATCTTTCAACCAGGCGATTGGGTGTGGCTACACCTACGGCAGGAGAGGTTCCCCAACCTAAGGAGTTCCAAGCTAGCACCAAGAGGATATGGACCATTCAGAGTGCTGGAAAGGATCAACAACAACGCCTACCAGATCGAGCTCCCAGGTGAGTTTAATGTGTCCAACACGTTCAACGTAACTGACTTAGCCCCTTTCCATGCAGATGAACCAGTTTTGAGGACAAAACCTACTGAAGAGGGAGGGGATGATGAGGAAATCACGTCGTATGTCCAGCCAGGAGACCAGACTGGCCGACCAGGAAGCTTTCCCAAGACAGCCGGGCCATCTGGCATGTCTGTCGGCCCAAACAGTACCGCCAGACCCTTGACCAATAGGACCAGACCGACCAGCATTGCCGGCGGAGAGGCCCAAGCTTCCGGCATACTTGGTGGCAACGTGGATGACACCGCCGGTCCCCTTGGTGATGCCACCGACCCAGGATCAACTTGGCCGGTCCTGAAGGCATTCCGGCCAGTACCTAACACATTCCAGCCAGTACAGCCGATCAAGCCGAGTGCACGAGCATTTCTACTTCTACACAAGGAAACTCGGACCAGATAAGCTACCAGCTTCAGGACATGCATCTAGAGGAAGTCTCCACACCAGTAGTGCCACCAGGAGCAATGACAAGGAGCAGATCAAGAGCACTCTTCTACAAGTTCAGCTTATGGGTCGACAATCTCCTAGAGGAAGATCAACTAAAGGACAATGGGCCAGAAGAGCAAATTAGAGTCCAAAGGCTTCTCAACAACACAAGGAACATCAGAGACTTGGGCTTTAGTGGCAAGAGAGGTCAGGGCCCAAAGATTTTAACCCTACTCCAAGTCGAAGACTAGGAGCAAGCGTGCATGCCACAAGGACGGCCACCTTCCATTTCTTGGCCGTGAGGTGAGTTAAGGTAAGTTTACATTCGAATATATGCCTCTTTCTGTTTTGCAGGGTAGGATCTAGTTGCTTTACATTTTGAGTCAAGAACATTTTAGGAATAGGTCCTTTTTCGGTTATGCACTTTTGTATCTTTTCCTTTTGTGCACTTTTGTAAACTTTCCTTTTTTATTTGAGTCGACCCTAGAAGGTCAAGCTGTCGAGCATATTAATAAGGCTCCTTCCAGCATTGTAGTTCGACAACCTTTTGATTATTAATAAAGTAGAACTTTTTCCCTACAAGTTTCTCTCAAGAATCTTGTGCGCTTAGAACCTAGTTGAGACCAGCCCTCCTAGCTCTAAGTTTGTGATTTATCACGAGGTTCATCACCCTCGTGTGGTTCACTTCACCCTTCCATCGTTTACCAACCAGAAAACCCCTATCCAGAAGCCTAAGGTTGAGTTTCTCACCTAATCTTCTACAAACAGCCCACGCATACATCCTTGAATCAAGGCTTGTATCAGAGTCTATCTCATCACCAGTGGTACCTTCAGGAGCAATGACAAGCTCCTAAAGCAGATCCTTTACTTCATATAACAGAGCATCTCTCTAGGGTTCTTCTACAAGAAGAACAAATGTTCAGCTTTATGAATGGGCCCTGATTATGAGGGTCGACTCAAGCTGAGGTCTAGAGGAAGGAACACAAAGGCAGCTAAGTGTATCTTCAAGCAACCAAGAAGGCCAAAGAGCAAATTATGGAGCTTCCAAGGCCAGGATCATTCATCAACCAACACACCAGGGAACTTCTAGAGCTCCTTCAACTTCTAGAGACTTGGACCAGGTGGGTCCATCCGTGCTTCAAATGAACCGTTGGAGTTTTATGGCAAGTGAGATGGCCAACTGGTTTAATCACTTGCAAACCAAAACATGGCGTCCAGGAGATATTATTAAGGCTCTAAGGAACAAAATAAACCTACATGCACCAGCCACCAGAGGATCAGGTAATCCCTTTCCTCCAAGACTATATGGACGAAGTGCACTTAATGTGTTCAGATTGCAATATCTCTATTCCTTGCAACTTGGGCACGTATTGAAGACTTTCCAAAGCATCCAGGATGTACCTAGACACATTTAAGCTCTCAAGATTCAAGCATATACACTTTCCTTGTTGGCCACTAGACATTAATGGCCAACAGCCGATTTCCTTTTCTCTTTTAGGTTTAGGACCGTGCTAGGAGCACTATATAAGCTCAGCACGACCTCATTGTAAAGATAGAACCATTGAAATTAAATTTGAATACAAAGTATTTTCTTCAAAGCCTTGTCTTTGAGTCTTGTTCTTGTTCTTTAGAAATAAAGTGTGATTCACTTCCTTTCTATTGAAGCCACGGCCAGGTTAGTTTGAGAGATTCAAACTCCTTGGTTCACCTTTGATCGTGATTAAAAAACCCCTCCTTTAGTTCCTTGCCCGCTTAAGCCAAGAGATTCTGGTCTTGAGTCACGCAGCTTGAGATTGATATTCAATCTTACATCATTTGGTATCAGAGTAGCTCCTATCCAGGTTGTGTTAATCAACCTTTATCCTTTATTTTTATGATTTTTTTCATTTGTTATTTACATCTTATCGAAAACCAAAAAAAATATTTTTCTTATTCTTCATTTGCATTGTTTTTGTTGATTTTTTGTTTGCTCATATAAATCTAAAACCAACTCAAAAATTGTATTTCATGTTTACTTAATTTTCATCATCAAAAAAAAACCAAAATCATTTTGTTATTTTAATTTAGTTACTAGTAAAGTGAAAGATTCTTAATATTGTTTTTCGTCCTAATTAATTTAAATATCAAAAAAAAAATATTGTCTTTTAGTTTGCTTTAAAGTTAGTTTCAAAACAAAACAAAACCTCAAAATATTTCTTGTATCGATTTTTTTACTACTACTTATGTGTAATATCATATATTCACTAGGTGTAGTTTCATATTTGTTGATTTAATCTCTTCTTATGTTGTGCAAAAAAAATTTAATGATGGAGCACTATATGAAGAAGACACCATGAGCATACCACAAATGATTGTAGTCTAGACAACGACTATGATCAATGCCTAGCACCAGCAGTGACTATGCAGAAGAGTCATGGAATCAATACTATTTGGAGACGAAGAATCAGATGGAGAAACCTTGAACCAGAACCACTGGACTATGACCAAGACTTGTAGATGATTCTATGGATATGAGACTGGCATGAAGACTATTCAGAATATCATTTTGACAATGAAACAGAGTTGAAAACTGAACCAGAGCCAGACTACTATTCCACTGACAGAAGCTGGCCAAAGAAAATTGCCACTTCGTTGTGTCAAGTACTAGATCAAGAATAAAGTAGGATATTTACAATTCCAAATCTCTAACCTTCAGGGTATAACAAGGACCCAGATGAATACCTCCGATGGGAAACCAACATGAAACAATGGCTGCGCAAACAACATCCCCAAAGAGAAGCTCTCATATGCCGTTGATATGTTGGAGATGCCTACATTTGGTTGAAGGAAAATGACGGACCTTCTACAACAAACCAGTCCTTGATTGGGAGACCTTAAGGCAATGTATAGGGAGTTTGTAAAGAAGTACCAAACACAGAAACATCACCACACAACCTATGCCCAACAACATCAAGAGTGAGATGTCACACCAAACATGCAGCCCTTTATAAGCCCAAGCTTGCCTACTGCTCTCTGCAACTTTCAAACACTTAGAAGGAAAAAACTAAGCCGATGGTCAAACCAAAATTGACCAGCAAGTTCAAAACCTCAAGCCATAGCACACATGAAACCATCAAAGCCATTGCTTGGAATACGTTCAGTCTAACAATTAAAACAGATGAAATTATATGTATAGATGTCAAGAAAGAGGACACTTTGCTAAGACATGCCCAACTAGACAACAATAACAAGCTTACAAAGAACGCGAAAATGTTAAGCCTAAAGTGTTCGCAATAAAGGAGCTTCAATTTGAAATTTCCAGTTAGCATAATGCACTTGTCTTTGCCAAAGGTTGTTGAAAAGGTCTAATAAAGCAAGGATTCAACAAAGATCAAGAAGACCCACCTCCTACATTAAACCGATGTTCCAAGAGAGACCATGGAGAACCCACCTTGGAGGCAAAGCAAAGGCTGCAATGGAAAGGAGTAGTTCTTCCTTTCTTATCAGCAACGCCAGATGCAGGGCCACATCCGAACCATATAAGGGCAAACCAGGTAATGCCCTAAACCCACAAGTAAATCAGGTATTAACACTTCATATCAGGCCAAATGTTTTGAGGCAAAACATTTCAAGGGAGTATGATGAGGTCATGGCACAACCTCCTTGAACACAAAATCAAAAGGATACATGGGTGTATCTTCATGAATCAAGCTTAACCAAGAAGCGGACCAAACCTGGCCTATAATCCTGACTCACAGAGGACACGTGACATGGAGCTCACCCCAAACAAGGCCAGATGTTCATAAAGAAACTTACCATATTTGGAACTTTCCTTATGAAAGTCTAAACGTTTCTTTGGCGACCAGGAGACTTTTGTACTTCTAGAGCTCCTTCACTCTAGAGATGCCTTGTCCATCTTTTCAAATGAACCGTTGGAGCCGTTTATGCAGTGAGATAACTGGTTTAATCTTGCAAACCAAACATGGCGTCCAGGAGATATTATTAAGGGCCCAAAATAAACCTCATGCACCAGCCACAAGGATCAGAATCTTTCCTCAAGACTTCCATGGAAAGTGCACTTAATGTGTTCAGATTGCAATATCTCTATTCCTTGCAACTTCGTATTGAACACTTTCAAAGCATCCAGGATGTACCTAGACACCTTACATTCATCTCAAGAAAGCATATACACTTTCTTGTTGGCCAAACTAGACATTTCAACAGCCATATATTTAATATATGATTTCATTTTCTCTTTTTAGGTTTCTAGGAGCACTATAAGCTCAGCGACCTCATTGTAAAGATAGACCACCATTGAAATAAATTTGAATATAAAGTATTTTCTTCAAAGCCTTGTCTTTGAGTCTTGTTCTTGTTCTTTGCTAAAGTGTGTGTTCATTGAAGCCACGGCCAGGTTAGTTTGAGAGATTCAAACTCCCTTGGACTTTGATGTGGATCAAAACCCCCTCCTTTAGTTCCCTTGCCAGCCAGAGAGATGTCTTGAGGCTCGAGATTGATATTCAATCTTACATCATTAGATGAAGTGTACAATGCAGGAAAAGTAGACCCATAGGAAAGGAGGTTCTTGGACTCATGGATAATGAAACCAGCCCGTGACTCTTGGGTGACATGAAGGACCTCATGAGGCAAAGTTTTGTCCCACCTTATTTTCATTTGTAACAATGTTTTTGTACTCTTAAACAGGGTACAAGATCAGTAGAGGAGTTTGAAGGCTGTGAGCTCAAGATGAGGAGGCATTATGGCTCAATTCTTGGATTGCAAGAGGATCAGTCAAAAAGTGGACAAATACAATGATTCAATCCACCTGATGGTGTAAGAGCCAAGACAGCCTAAGACTTGGGCTTCAAATCTGACAAGGGCAAGTCTTCAAGAGCAAGACCAGAGAGCCTGGTATTCTAACCCTTTAACTTGCTTTAGTGTAGAGCTAGGACTTTGAACCAGAAGTAGGAGTGCAACTGGATCCTCCCAGACCATTCAAAGGGTTCAAAGGGCAAGTAACCTCATCATGATGGTGGTTCTTGCACTAATGTGGTGATGGTTGACAGATAGAGAAGGGCTGTTGATGATGAAGAAGTGTTTGTACCTATGCAAGCAGTTTGACAAGGAGACAAGGCATGATGGCCTAACCAATCTCTACACTTTTGTGCCCGATAAGAGAAAGGTCATTCAAATGAGTTAGATGGAGCTTTAGCCTCTCCAAAGAGGTTTTGAAGACCTCATGAAGTAGCAGCCCTCCTCAGCAAAATCTTGAAAAGCACCAGATCGACAAATCTGAGAAGATGTTAGAGAGCCTCAGTCCATGTGGCGTACTTCATCAACAACATCACAGTCAAGTACCACCCTATACCAAAATAGATGAACTGAGTGGAGCCACGGTCTTCTCCAAGATAGACCTCAAGAGTGGATACCACCTGGTCAGAATATGATTACAAAGCAGGGCTCTACTTGGAAAAGCTTACTAATGCTCAAGCACCTTCATGCTACAAGACATTAGTACATGGCAAGTCTATTTTGATGACTTTAATGCCTACGTTGACACCTAAACATCTTGAGCGACCAAGAGCTTTATGCCAATCTCTAAGAATGAATGGACAGGGCTACAGGTTGATGAGGAAAAGAGCCATACAAGAATGGCCTACCATCTCAGCCATAGCCTCTGAAGCCACAGAAGATTCGTACTTCAGCAGCATGACCAGAGACTGGATTCAGCTCTAGAGGCATTCCCTCTCATGCACCATGACTAGTCCTGCCCGACTTAAGTGGAGTGTGGAAGCAGTGCTCACCCAAGTTTTTCATAGTGAGAACACCTCACTGCGTACATCATGATGATACTTTGGATACTGGGCAACACTTGTTGTCCAAGGAGTTTTGATCAAGGACGAATGAACCTTAGAAGCAAATGAACCTCAAGAGAAGGCATGGACTACCTTCCCTTACCAAGATAATGTGGATGCTCTTACATTGTGATATATTCAATGGAAACCCTGAGATTCTTAGGAGTGCACTATCAAGGAGCCTTATAATTCAAGGATGTACTTTTCTCTTCTGTGGCTGTGGAGTAGAAGAGTTCTAACTCAACCTTGGACTGTCTGGGAAAGGGTTTTCTGGTTGGTAAGCGATGGAAGGTGAATGAACCCCACCTTATCACCCGAGAACCTCTCATGGATAAACAAACTTAGAGCTAGGAGTGCTGAAACGTGATGAGGACATCAGGTCGTCCGGCCAGGAGACCAGACTGGCCGACCAGGAAGCTTGCCGAGACAGCCAGGCCAGCGTCTGTCGGCCCAGCAGTACCGCCGGACCCTCGACCAATAGGACCAGACCGAGCATTGCGAGAGGCCCAAGAACATGGATGACACCGCCTTGTGCCGCCGACTCGGTCAACTTGGCTGGCCTATTTACAGATCCAGCCAGTACACGAGCATTTCAACTTCTACAAAACTCGGACCAGATAAGCTACCAGCCCAGGACATGCATCTGTATCTACACCAGTAGTGCCCAGGAGCAATGAAAGGAGCAGATGAGCACTCTTCCACAAGTTCAGGGACAAGCTCTAGAGGAAGATCGACTCAATGGCCAGAAGTGCAAAGAGAGTCCAAAGGCTTCTCAACATTGCAAGGACTTCAGGACTTGGGCTTTAGTGGCAGAGAGGTCAGGGCCCAAAGATTCTAACCCTACTCCAAGTCAAGACTAGGAGCAAGGCGGCATGCCACAAGGACGCCACCTTCCATTTCTTGGCGTGAGGTAAGTAAGTTTCAATTCAATAATGCCTCTTTCTGTTTTGCAGGGTAGGATCTAGATTGTTTACATTTTTGAGTCAAGAACATTTTAGGAATAGGTCCTTTTGTGCACTTTTGTATCATTTGTGCACTTTTGTAAACTTTCCTTTTCTTTATTTGAGTCGACCCTAGAAGGTCAAGCTGTCATATTAATAAGGCTCCTTCCAGCATTGTAGTTCGACAACCTTTTGAATTAATAAAGAAACAAGTTTTCTCGAATCTTGTGCTTAGAACCTAGTTGAGACCAGCCCTCCTAGCTCTAAGTTTTGATTTATCACGAGGTTCATCATGGTTCACTTCACCTTCCATCAAATACCAACCAAAACCCCTATCCAAGAAGTCTAAGGTCGAGTTTTCACCTAACCTTTCCAAACACTATCCTTGAATCGAGGCTTGTATCCAGAGCTGCAAAACAGAGAAGGAAAAATATATCACTGAATAAGCCATATCACTAGGTTCTATTCACCTATACGGTATTTCCCAGATTTTGGCAAAGTTTCATGGAACTTTTGTCAGTTTCCAAATTTCTTCTTCAGACACTTTGCTGAGACCATAGGCTTGGAGCTCCTGTCGATTTGAGAGCTGAGACTTGGGGTCCTCCTACGTACAGCACGGCACCAGAGAAATGATGACCTCTCGAATTCATTTCATAAGCCCAAGAATGCAACCATGAGTCTGACACCTATGGCATGTGGGAGAGCTGGACCGGAGGAGATGGAATTTTTCTCTATTAGCCCTCAATGTGACTATCTTGGAGCCTCTACTGAAGGGGAGAAGATCGATGGAGCAGACCACATCTGAATCCAGTGGGTGAGAGGATCATTCATATCTTGCCCTTATTCATTCTAGTCAAAGATCAAACTGTGGAACCAAATGGCTAAGCCTGCACCACCATTTCCATCTACACTGGAGTGAGTAGAAACTCAGAATTCTACACCAGTGGTGTACCAGACTCCATGACAAGGAGCAGAGTGAAAAGATTCTGCAAACAAGTTCAGTTTGTGGGTAGAGAATCCTATTGAAGACATACAAAACAGCTTGGGCCAAGAGAACACCAGTAGAGTCCAAAGGTTGACAACATTCAAAGGAGCGGAGATGATACAAGCCTTGATTCAAGGATGTATGCGGCTGTTTGTAGAAGATTAGGTGAGAAACTCAACCTTAGGCTTCTGGATAGGGGTTTTCTGGTTGGTAAACGATGGAAGGGTGAAGTGAACCACACGAGGGTGATGAACCTCGTGATAAATCACAAACTTAGAGCTAGGAGGGCTGGTCTCAACTAGGTTCTAAGCGCACAATTCTTGAGAGAAAACTTGTGAAAAAGTTCTACTTTATTAATAATCAAAAGGTTGTCGAACTACAATGCTGGAAGGAGCCTTATTAATATGCTCGACAGCTTGACCTTCTAGGGTCGACAAAAAGAAAAGGAAAGTTTACAAAAGTGCACAAAAGGAAAAGATACAAAAGTGCATAACCGAAAAAGGACCTATTCCTAAAATGTTCTTGACTCAAAATGTAAAGCAACTAGATCCTACCCTGCAAAACAGAAAGAGGCATATATTCGAATGTAAACTTACCTTAACTCACCTCACGGCCAAGAAATGGAAGGTGGCGTCCTTGTGGCATGCACGCTTGCTCCTAGTCTTCGACTTGGAGTAGGGTTAAAATCTTTGGGCCCTGACCTCTCTTGCCACTAAAGCCCAAGTCTCTGATGTTCCTTGTGTTGTTGAGAAGCCTTTGGACTCTAATTTGCTCTTCTGGCCCATTGTCCTTAGCTCTTCCTCTAGAAGCTTGTCGACCCATAAGCTGAATTTGTGGAAGAGTGCTCTTGATCTGCTTCTTGTCATTGCTCCTGGAGGTACCACTGGTGTAGATACTTCCTCTAAGTGCATGTCCTGGAGCTGGTAGCTCATTTGGTCCGAGTCCTCTTGTGTAGAAGTGGAAGTGTGTGTACTCGGCTGGATGGCCTGTACCGGCTGGATTGTGGTACTGGCCGGAATGACTTCAGGACCGGCCAAGTTGATCCCGAGTCGGCGGTGTCATCAGGGGACCGGCGGTGTCATTCACGTCCCCACCAAGTGTGCGGAAGCTTGGGCCTCCGCCGGCGATGTTGACCGGTCTGGTCCTATAGGTCGAGGGTCCGCGGTACTGTCTGGTCCGCAGGTCTGGTCTCCTGGCTGGATGTACGACCTGATGTCCTCATCATTCCCTCCCTCTTCAGTAGGTTTTGTCCTCAAACTGGATCATCTGCATGGAAAGGGGCCAAGTCAGTAACATTGAACGTATTGGACACATTAAACTCACCTGGCAGCTCGATCCGGTAGGCGTTGTTGTTGATCCTCTCGAGCACTCTGAATGGTCCATCTCCTCTTGGTGCTAGCTTGGAACTCCTTAGGTTTGGGAACCTCTCCTGCCGAGGTGTAGCCACACCCAATCGCCTGGTTGAAAGATCACCTCCTTTCTTCCTTTGTTGGCATGAGTCACGTACTGTCCGGTCCTCTTCTCCAAGTTTCTGCTACCTTCTGGTGTAACCTCCTTATGAACTCTGCTTTGGATGCTCCGTTGAGGTTGGTCATCTCAGCTGGTGGCAGTGGTGTTTGCTCCAATGGGGTGAGAGGGTTGAAGCCGTATACCACTTCAAATGGGTCTTCTTGGTTGCTGAGTGCACGGCTGTGGCGAACTCAATGAATGGCAGGCACTCCACCCAAGTCTTTAGGTTCTTCCCTAGTGTTGTTCTGAGAAGAGTTGATAGGTCCTGTTGACAACTTCAGTTTGGCCATCGGTTTGAGGATGGCAAGTGGTTGAGAAGAGTAGCTTCGTGCCTAGCTTTCTCCAAAGGGTCCTCCAGAAATGGCTGAGGAACTTGGTGTCCCTATCTGATACGATGGTCCTTGGCACTCCATGAAGCCGTATATCTCCCTGAAGAACAGCTCAGCTGTTTGTGGCATCATTGACATTGGCACATGGGATGAAATGTGCCATCTTGGAGAATCTGTCCACCACTACAAAGATTGCATCTTTGTGGTTGATCTTGGGCAGACCTAG
This sequence comes from Pugionium cornutum, assembly GCA_018901935.1. NCBI lineage: Eukaryota > Viridiplantae > Streptophyta > Magnoliopsida > Brassicales > Brassicaceae > Pugionium > Pugionium cornutum. The sequence continues at coordinate 23,906,871 of CM032159.1, forward strand.
AACAAAATCCATCGAGATGTCCACCCATGGATGTGTTGGTATGGGCAGTGGGAGATACAACCCGTGAGGTTGCACTCGGACTTTGCCTTCTTGCAAGTGATGCATCTTGCACAATGTGCTTCTACTGTCCTCTTGATGTGTGGCCAGTAGAAGTGCTCCTTGACCACTGCTAGAGTCTTGTCGACACCAAAGTGGCCCATGAGTCCTCCTCCATGAGCTTCTCGGATGATAAGCTCCCTTAGTGATCCTTGTGGTATGCACAGCCTTCTTTCTCGGAACAAGAATCCCTCATGGATGTAGAATTTGCCATGACTCCTGTGCTACACTCCTTGTAGCTCTCAGCAAGTCAGGATCATCCTTGTATAGATCCTTGATGTGCTCGAATCCTAGGACCTTTGCCTCCATGGTTGATATCAAGGCAAACCTCCTTGATAGTGCATCGGCTACCACATTGTCTTTGCCCTTCTTGTACTTGATGATGTACGGAAGGTCTCTATGAACTCCATCCACCTGGCATGTCTCCTCTTGAGATTGGTTTGCCCTCTGAGGTGTTTGAGAGTCTCGTGATCAGTGTGGATCACAAACTCCTTGGACAGCAAGTAATGCTGCCAAGTCTCCAATGCTCGGACAAGGGCATAGAGCTCCTTGTCATAAGTGGGGTAGTTCAGTGAGGCACCACCTAGCTTCTCACTGAAGTATGCCACTGGTCTCCCTCCTTGGGTTAGCACTGCTCCTATGCCTATTCCAGAGGCATCACACTCCACTTCAAACGTCTTGTTGAAGTCGGGAAGGACTAGCACTGGTGCGTGTGTAAGGCTGTCCTTCAAGGCCTGGAATGCCTTCTCCTGAGCTTCTCCCCAGCTGAATCCACGTTCTTCTTCACTACTGCCGTCAGTGGTGAGGCAATACTGCTGAAGTTGGGCACGAATCTCCTATAGAAGCTGGCCAGTCCGTGGAAGCTCCTTACTTGGCTGATGTTTCCTGGTGTTGGCCATTCTTGTATGGCTCGAATCTTCTCTCATCAACCTGTAGGCCCTGTGAACTCACAACAAAACCTAAAAAGACAAGCTTATCAGTAAAAGGTGCACTTCTTGAGATTGGCATAAAGCTCTTCTTGTCGAAGGGTTTTAAGGACCATCTCAAGATGTGTGAGGTGTTCCGTAGGCACTTACTATAAACAAGTATGTCATCAAAATAAACTACAAACTTACTGATGTACGCCCTAAGAACTTGGTTCATAAGGCATGAAGGTGCTTGGGGCATTAGTCAAGCCAAATGGCATGACTGTCCACTCGAGAGCCCTTGCTTTGTCTTGAAAGCAGTCTTCCACTCATCACCTTCCTTCATTCTTACCTGGTGGTATCCACTTTGAGGTCTATCTTGAGAAGACCGTGGCTCCACTCAGCTCATCTAGCATGTCATCCAGTCGTGGTATTGGATGCCTATACTTGACTGTGATGTTGTTGATTGCTCGGCAGTCCACACACATGCGCCAAGTCCCATCCTTCTTGGGCACTAGTAGCACTGGTACAGCACATGGACTGAGGCTCTCTCGAACATATCCTTTCTCCAGGAGCTCCTTGACTTGCTTCTCAAGCTCCTTGGACTCCTCTGGACTCATCCGGTAGGCTGGCCGGTTGGGCAGGGCTGCTCCGGGCACTAGATCAATCTGGTGTTCTATGCCACGTAAAGGAGGCAAGCCTGCTGGTATCTCCTCTGGAAATACATCCTGGAATTTGTTGAGGAGTGTTGCTACTTCATGAGGTAGCTCTACCTGTCCCTGTTCTATACTCAACACTTCCTTGAAAACCATTAGTAACATTAAGTCCTTCGAGGCTAAAGCTCTCCGGACATGACTAGGTTGAATAAGAAAGTTAGACTTGACAAGTTTCTTTTCCTTACTCATTTGGAGTTGTAGCTCATGTACTTGGGCAGGTGTAAGAGGAGCTAGGCTGACCTTTCTCTTGTCATGCACGAAGGTGTAGAGATTGGTTCTGCCATCATGCCTGGTCTCTTTGTCAAACTGCCATGGTCTTCCTAGTAGAAGATGGCCAGCTTGCATGGGCACCACGTCGCACGACCTGGTCTTGGTACTTGCCCACACTGAATGGCACAGTGACTTGCTCATGAATCTTGAGCTCCACTTTGTCATCAAGCCATCTCAGTCTATATGGTCGAGGATGCCGTGTCCTCTCTAGACCTAGCTTATCAACCATATATGCACTAGCAACGTTAGTGCAAGAACCACCATCTATGATGAGGTTACATACCTTTCCCTTGATGGTGCAACGGCTGTGGAAGATGTTCTCCTTTGGATGGTCTCTGAAGGATCCACCATTGCACTGAGGATACGTCTAGTGACCAGCACTTCCCCACATCAGGGTACTCAATGTCACCATATTCTCCTTCTGGTTCATAGTCCTCTTCATCTTGGGACTCATATTCTCCTGCCTCCGTAATCAGCATGACTCGGTTGTTTGGGCACTCCTTGAGATGTGTCCACGTCCCTACACTTGAAACAAGTTATGTCACGTGATCTTTGAGGGTTAGAAGACTTACCAGGCTCTCTCTGGTCACGGGTGGGTTCAGGAGGCTTGCTCTTGAACCTTGACTCGATCTCTACGCTTTTGCCTTTGTCCACTGTCTTAGGCATGTTGCTTGGTGCCCAAGGTGTCTTAGGCTTGCTGCGGATGTCTTGGCTCTTACGTTTGATGTGCTGTTCAGCTTGCACAGATAGGTGGAACAAGTCCTTGAAGTCGTTGTAGATTTGCCTTTCCACCTTGCAGCTGATCCTTTCTTGGAGTCCATCCAAGAATTGTGCCATCAATGCTTCTTCATCATCATTGAGCTCCAATCTGTTCCTTAACCTCTCGAACTCTTCATAGTACTCCTCTACTGATCTGGTACCCTGCTTAAGAGTACGAAAACGTTGCAAATCCCTATGAAAGTAAGGTGGAACATACCTTTGTCGCATGAGGTCTTTCATGTCGACCCATGAGTCTACGGGCCTCATTCTCTTCCTCCTTCTGTCAGATACCTCACGATCCCACCAGATGAGGGCATTGTCCGTGAGTTGTGCTACTGCCATTGAGACTCTCCTAGGTCCTGGTTGGTTGTAGTGATCAAAGATATGATCCATTCGCTTCTCCCAATCTAGGTAAGCCTCGGGGTCTACTTTTCCTGCAAAAGTTGGAGGAGTTAGTTTAACATCAGGATGAATTACCCGGTTATAGGTGTGTTCATCTCCATCCTCATGACGTCTAGGAGGCATTCTTGGTCTCTGGTGAAGACCATATGGCTCAAAGCCATCATCTTCTGCCTCTGGTTGCCGTGGAGGTCCTCTCGGCCTATGGTGATAGTTATGAGGTTGCGTGTCCTCATCTCCATCTGGCTGGGGTTCCTCCTGTTCGTGCCGTGTCCTAAGGTACTCAGGACCCTCAGGACGATCTTGCTCAGCTCTCACGTGCCTTATGGCCTGGAATCTTACTGGTCTCTCCACGCGCTCCAACCTCTCGCCTATGGATGCGAGTTGTGTTTGGAGTGTGGTGAACATGGCCATCATGGCTTCAGCTGCCTCTATTCTCTTCTCCCATGTGTGCTACAAAGAAAGAAGACAATTAGGGTGCTCCTAAATTATTAGGAGAGTTTTTTTTATAGGTTTGAAAAAATGCAAAAGGAAAATTCTAAGAAAGGAAATTGAAAAAAGGAAACTTCCTAGACAACTTGTGCTAGCTGTCCAATTCAATTCTTTTTATCTTTTCTATTTTCTTTTTCTTTTTCTTTTCTTTTAATTAACTTAAAATAAGGAAATATGAATTAAACAAAAGGAAAACGTGAATGCAATGCAAAAGTGAATCTAAACCCTAGTGATACAGGAGGCTAGATGCACTCGGTTTGGAGTTTGAGGTTATTTTTTTGATTTTTCTTGAATGCGACTTAAACTAATGCAAGAACACAAACAAAACAAGCAAAAGGATAGAAACAACCTGGTTTAGGAGCTTTAAGCTCTGATACCAAAATGATACAAGCCTTGATTCAAGGATGTATGCGGGCTGTTTGTAGAAGATTAGGTGAGAAACTCAACCTTAGGCTTCTGGATAGGGGTTTTCTGGTTGGTAAACGATGGAAGGGTGAAGTGAACCACACGAGGGTGATGAACCTCGTGATAAATCACAAACTTAGAGCTAGGAGGGCTGGTCTCAACTAGGTTCTAAGCACAAGATTCTTGAGAGAAAACTTGTAGGGAAAAAGTTCTACTTTATTAATAATCAAAAGGTTGTCGAACTACAATGCTGGAAGGAGCCTTATTAATATGCTCGACAGCTTGACCTTCTAGGGTCGACAAAAAAAGAAAAGGAAAGTTTACAAAAGTGCACAAAAGGAAAAGATACAAAAGTGCATAACCGAAAAAGGACCTATTCCTAAAATGTTCTTGACTCAAAAATGTAAAGCAACTAGATCCTACCTTGCAAAACAGAAAGAGGCATATATTCGAATGTAAACTTACCTTAACTCACCTCACGGCCAAGAAATGGAAGTGGGTCCTTGTGGCATGCACGCTTGCTCCTAGTCTTCGACTTGGAGTAGGGTTAAATATCTTTGGGCCTTGACCTCTCTTGCCACTAAAGCCCAAGTCTCTGATGTTCCTTGTGTTGTTGAGAAGCCTTTGGACTCTAATTTGCTCTTCTGGCCCATTGTCCTTAGCTGCTCTTCCTTCTAGAAGCTTGTGACCCATAAGCTGAATTTGTGGAAGAGTGCTCTTGATCTGCTTCTTGTCATTGCTCCTGAGGTACCACTGGTGTGAGACTTCCTCTAAGTGCATGTCCTGGAGCTGGTAGCTCATTTGGTCCGAGTCCTCTTGTGTAGAAGTGGAAATGCGTGTACTGCTGGATGGCCTGCTGGCTTGTGTGCGGTACTGGCGGAATGACTTCAGGACCGGCCAAGTTGATCCCGGAGTCGGCGGTGTCAGCGGTGTCATTCACGTCCCCACCAAGTGTGCGGAAGCTTGGGCCTCTCCGGCGATGTTGACCGGTCTGGTCCTAGGTCGAGGGTCCGGCGGTACTGTCTGGTCCGGCAGGCGCAGCGTGGTCCTGCTGTGTCCGGCAAGCAGTCCTAGGCATCCAATACCACGACTGGATGACATGCTAGATGAGCTGAGTGGAGCCACGGTCTCTCCAAGATAGACCTCAAAAGTGGATACCACCAGGTAAGAATGAAGGAAGGTGATGAGTGGAAGACTGCTTTCAAGACAAAGCAAGGGCTCTCTGAGTGGACAGTCATGCCATTTGGACTAATGCCCCAAGCACCTTCATGCCTTATGAACCAAGTTCTTAGGGCGTACATCAGTAAGTTTGTGGTAGTTTATTTTGATGACATACTTGGTTTATAGTAAGTGCCTACGGAACACCTCACACATCTTGAGATGGTCTTAAAACCCTTCGACAAGAAAGCTTTATGCCAATCTCAAGAAGTGCACCTTTGTACTGATAAGCTTGTCTTTTAGGTTTTGTGAGTTCACAGGGCCTACAGGTTGATGAAGAAGATTCGAGCCATACAAGAATGGCCAACACCAGGAAACATCAGCCAAGTAAGGAGCTTCCACGGACTGGCCAGCTTCTATAGGAGATTCGTGCCCAACTTCAGCAGTATTGCCTCACCACTGAAGGCAGTAGTGAAGAAGAACGTGGGATTCAGCTGGGGAGAAGCTCAGGAGAAGGCATTCAAGGCCTTGAAGGACAGCCTTACGCACCAGTGCTAGTCCTTCCGACTTCAACAAGCGTTTGAAGTGGAGTGTGATGCCTCTGGAATAGGCATAGGAGCAGTGCTAACCAAGGAGGGAGACCAGTGGCATACTTCAGTGAGAAGCTAGGTGGTGCCTCACTGAACTACCCCACTTATGACAAGGAGCTATGCCCTTGTCCGAGCATTGAGACTTGGCAGCATTACTTGCTGTCCAAGGAGTTTGTGATCCACACTGATCACGAGACTCTCAAACACCTCAGAGGGCAAACCAATCTCAAGAGGAGACATGCCAGGTGGATGGAGTTCATAGAGACCTTCCGACATCATCAAGTACAAGAAGGGCAAAGACAATGTGGTAGCCGATGCACTATCAAGGAGGTTTGCCTTGATATCAACCATGGAGGCAAAGGTCCTAGGATTCGAGCACATCAAGGATCTATACAAGGATGATCCTGAGCTGAGAGCTACAAGGAGTGTAGCACAGGAGTCATGGCAAATTCTACATCCATGAGGATTCTTGTTCCGAGAAAGAAGGCTGTGCATACCACAGGATCACTAAAGCTTATCATCCGAGAAGCTCATGGAGGAGGACATGGGCCACTTTGGTGTCGACAAGACTCTAGCAGTGGTCAAGGAGCACTTCTACTGGCCACACATCAAGAGGACAGTAGAAGCACATTGTGCAAGATGCATCACTTGCAAGAAGGCAAAGTCCAGTGCAACCTCACGGGTTGTATCTCCCACTGCCCATACCAACACATCCATGGGTGGACATCTCGATGGATTTTGTTCTAGGTCTGCCCAAGATCAACCACAAAGATGCAATCTTTGTAGTGGTGGACAGATTCTCCAAGATGGCACACTTCATCCCATGTGCCAATGTCAATGATGCCACAAACAGCTGAGCTGTTCTTCAGGGAGATAGCGGCTTCATGGAGTGCCAAGGACCATCGTATCAGACAGGGACACCAAGTTCCTCAGCCATTTCTGGAGGACCCTTTGCTAGGCACGAAGCTACTCTTCTCAACCACTTGCCATCCTCAAACCGATGGCCAAACTGAAGTTGTCAACAGGACACTATCAACTCTTCTCAGAACACACTAGGAAGAACCTAAAGACTTGGGTGGAGTGCCTGCCATTCATTGAGTTCAACCGAGCGTGCACTCAGCAACCAAGAAGACCCATTTGAAGTGGTATCAACCCTCTCACCCCATTGGAGCAAACACCAGACCAGCTGAGATGACCAACCTCAGCGGAGCATCCAAAGCAGAGTTCATAAGGAGGTTACACCAGAAGGTAGCAGAAACTTGGAGAAGAGGACCGACCCGTGACTCATGCCAACAAAGGAAGAAAGGAGGTGATCTTTCAACCAGGCGATTGGGTGTGGCTACAAAGGAGAGGTTCCCAAACCTAAGGAGTTCCAAGCTAGCACCAAGAGGAGATGGACCATTCAGAGTGCTCGAGAGGATCAACAACGCCTACGGATCGAGCTCCAGGTGAGTTTAATGTGTCCAATCGTTCAATGTTATGACTTGGCCTTTCCATGCAGATGATCCAGTTTTGAGGACAAAACCTACTGAAGAGGGAGGAATGATGAGGACATCAGGTCGTACATCCAGCCAGGAGACCAGACTGGCCGACCAGGAAGCTTGCCGAGACAGCAGGACCATCTGGCGCGCCTGCCGGACCAACAGACCCGGACCTCGACCTATAGGACCAGACCGGTCAACATCGCGGAGAGGCCCAAGCTTCCGCACACTTGGTGGGGACGTAATGACACCGCCGGTCCCCTGATGACACGCCGACTGGGATCAACTTGGCGGTCCTGAAGTCATTCCGCCAGTACCGCACAATCCAGCCGGTACAGCCGATCCAGCCAGTACACGCGCACTTCCACTTCTACACAAGAGGACTCGGACCAAATGAGCTACCAGCTCCAGGACATGCACTAGAGGAAGTATCTACACCAGTGGTACCTCAAGGAGCAATGACAAGAAGCAGATCAAGGCACTCTTCCACAAATTCAGCTTATGGGTGACAAGCTCCTAGAGGAAGAGCAGCTAAGGACAATGGGCCAGAAGAGCAAATTAGAGTCCAAAGGCTTCTCAACAACACAAGGACATCAGAGACTTGGGCTTTAGTGGCAAGAGAGGTCAGGGCCCAAAGATATTTAACCCTACTCCAAGTCGAAGACTAGGAGCAAGGCGCGTGCATGCCACAAGGACGGCCACCTTCCATTTCTTGGCCGTGAGGTGAGTTAAGGTAAGTTTACATTCGAATATATGCCTCTTTCTGTTTTGCAGGGTAGGATCTAGTTGCTTTACATTTTTGAGTCAAGAACATTTTAGGAATAGGTCCTTTTTCGGTTATACACTTTTGTATCTTTTCCTTTGTGCACTTTTGTAAGCTTTCCTTTTCTTATTTGGTCGACCCTAGAAGGTCAAGCTGTCGAGCATATTAATAAGGCTCCTTCCAGCATTGTAGTTCGACAACCTTTTGATTATTAATAAAGTAGAACTTTTTCCCAAGTTTCTCTCAAGAAGCTTGTGCGCTTAGAACCTAGTTGAGACCAGCCCTCCTAGCTCTAAGTTTGTGATTTATCACGAGGTTCATCACCCCTCGTGTGGTTCACTTCACCCTTCCATCGTTTACCAACCAGAAAACCCCTATCCAGAAGCCTAAGGTTGAGTTTCTCACCTAATCTTCTACAAACAGCCCACGCGATACATCCTTGAATCAAGGCTTGTATCATTTTGGTATCAGAGCTTAAAGCTCCTAAACCAGGTTGTTTCTATCCTTTTGCTTTTTTTGTTTTGTGTTCTTGCATTAGTTTAAGCTTCAAGAAAATTAACCTGAAATCAAAAGTGCATTTCTGACCTTTTAGATTCACTTTTGCATTCTTCATTTTCTTTTGAATTCATATTAAGTTAAATTAAAAGCAAAAAGAAAAGTGGATCAAAGAATTCATGCAAATGAAGAATAGGAGTTTCCTTTTTATTTCTGGATTTTCCTGCACAAACAAAAAAGAAATTCAATAATTTGGAGCACTAATTACTTCTTTCAATGATGTAAGATTGAATATCAATCTCACAAGCGGTACGGCCGTGACTCGGAAGACCGAGAATCTCTCTTGGCTTAAGCGGGCAAGGGAACTAAAAGAAGGGGGTTTGATCGAATCACACGATCAAAGGTGAACCAAGGGAGTTTGAATCTCTCAAACTAACCTGGCCGTGGCTTCAATAGAAAGGAAGTGAATCACACACTTAGTTTCTAAAGAATAAGAACAAGTTCAAAGACAAGGCTTTGAAGAAAATACTCTGTATTCAACTTTTATTTCAATGGTGGTCTATCTTTACAATGAGGTCGTGCTGAGCTTATATAGTGCTCTTAGCAACGGTCCTAAACCTAAAAAGAGAAAAGGAAATCATATATTTAAAATATATGGCTGTTGGCCATTAATGTCTAGTTTGGCCAACAAGGAAAGTGTATATGCTTGAATCTTGAGAGCTTTGGGGCGAATTTAAGGTGTCTAGGTACATCCTGGATGCTTTGGAAAGTCTTCAATACGTGCCCAATTTGCAAGGAATAGAGATATTGCAATCTGAACACATTAAGTGCACTTCGGTCCATATATGGCAAGTCTTGGAGGAAAGGGATTCGCCTGATCCTCTGGTGGCTGGTGCATGGTAGGTTTATTTTGGGCTTCCTTAGGGCCTTAATAATATCTCCTGGACGCCATGTTTTGGTTTGCAAGTGATTAAACCAGTTGGCCATCTCACTTGCCATAAACGGCTCAATCGGTTCATTTGAAGGCACGGATGGACCCGTCTGGTCCAAGGCGTGTTTGAGCTTCTAGAAGTGCTTAAGGGAGCTCCTAGAAGTACCAAAAAGTCTCCTGGTCGCCAAAGAAACGTTTGGAGACTTTCATATAAGGAAAGTTCCAAATATGGTAAGTTTCGAAAACTCCAATTTGATGTATGGTGCATGACTTGATCTGGCCTTGTTTTGGGTGAGCTGCATGTCTCCGCGTGTCCTCTGTGAGTCAGGATTATAGGCCAGGTTTGGTCTTGGCTGGCCGCTTCTTGGTTAAGCTTGGATTCATGAAGATACACCCATGTATCCTTTTGCGCGTATTTGGCCGCCTTTGTGTTCCTTGGGCCGGCCGGGCCGGGCAGTTGGCCGGGGTTTGGGCTGATGACCTCATCATACCCTCCTTCTTCGAAATGTTTTGTCCTCAAAACAGTTTGGCCTGCACATAGAGAAGGCAAGTTAATACCTTGATTTACTTGTGGGTTTAGGGCATTACCTTGGTTTATGGCCCTTATATGGTTCGGATGTGGCCATGGTGCATCTGGCGGTTGCTCCCTGATAAGAAAGGAAGAAATTACTCCTTTCCATTGCAGCTGGTTGCTTTGCTTTGCCTCCAAGGTGTTGGGTTCTCCATGGTCTCCTCTTGATTCCGAACATCGGTTTAATGTAGGAGGTGGGTCTTCTTGATCTTTGTTGAATCCTTGCTTTGTTACACCTGTTTCAACAACTTTTGGCAAAGACAAGTGCATTATGCTAGTACTGGAAATTTCAAATTGAAGCTCCTTCATTGCCTTAACACTTTTAGGCTTAATATTTTCGAGTTCTACTTGTAAGCTTGTTATTAGTTGTCTAGTTGGGCATGTCTTAGCAAAGTGTCCTCTTTCTTGACATCTATAGCATATAATTTCATCTGTTTTCACATTGTTAGAGGACTTACCTGGCGTTTCCTTGACGTGTATTCCAAGCAATGGCTTTGATGGTTTCATGTGTGCTATGGCTTGAGGCTTTTGAACTTGCTGGTCAATTTTTGGTTTGACCATCGGCTTAGCTACCTTTTGTCCTTCTAAGGTGTTTGAAAACACGTTGTTCTGCTCAGAGCAGTAGGCAAGCTTGGGCTTATGAAAGGGCTGCATGTTTGGTGTAGACATCTCACTCCTTGATGCTGTTGGGTGCATAAGTTGTGTGGTGATGTTTCTGCGTGTTTGGTACTTCTTCACAAACTCCCTATACATTCGTGCCTTAAGGTCTCCCCAATCAAGGACTGGTTTGTTGTAGAAGGTCCGTGCATTTTCCTTCAACCACCAATTGTAGGCATCTCCAACGAGCATATCAACGGCATATGAGAGCTTCTCTTCTTTGGGGATGTTGTTTGAGCGCAGCCATTGTTTCATGTTGGTTTCCCATCGGAGGTATTCATCTGGGTCCTTGTTATACCCTGAAAAGGTTAGAGATTTGGAATTGTAAATATATACCTTACTGGTCTGATTTCTTGATCTAGTTGGAGTGGTGTAGGTTGGTACTCGGCTTGACACAACAAAGTGGCGAGGTGTAATTTTCTTTGGCCAGCTTCTGTCAGTGGAATAGTAGTCTGGTGGCTCTGGTTTGAGTTCTTCAACTTCTGTTTCATTGTCAAAATGATATTCTGAATAGTCCTCATGCCATGTCTCATATCCATTAGAATCATCTACGTCGGACAAGTCTTGGTCATAGTCCAGTGGTTCTGGTTCAAGGTTTTCTCCATCTGATTCTTCCCTAAAATCAGTCTCCAAATAGTATTGATTCCATGACTCTTCTGCATAGTCACACTGGCTGGTGCTTAGGCATTGATCATAGTCGTTGTCTAGACTACAATCAGTTTGTGGTATGCTCATGGTGTCTTCTTCTTCATCATAGTGCTCCATCATTAAATTTTGTACCTTGCACAACAATAAGAAGAGATATCAATCCCAAATCAACAAATAAGGAAACTACACTCTAGTGAATATATGATATTAACACATAAGTAGTAGTAAAAGGAAAATCGATACAAGTAAATATTTTGAGGTTTTTGTTTTTGTTTCTTTTGGAAACTAACTTTAATGCAAATAAAAGACAATATTTTTTTGGTTTTTGATATTTAAATTAATTTAGGACGAAAAAACAATATTCAATGAATCTTTTTTTTTTTTTAACTTTACTAATAACTAAATTCGAAAATAACAAAATGAGTGATGCTTATGTTTTTGGTTTTTTTTTGCTTATGATGAATGAAATTAAGTAAACATGAAATACAATTTTTTTGAGTTGGTTTTAGATTTATATGAAGAGCAAACAAAAAAAACAACAAGAAACAATGCAAATGAAGAATAAGAACAAATATTTTTATTTGGTTTTTTGATAAGATGTAAATAAGAAAAATGCAAAACAAAAGCATAAAAAATAAAGGATAAAGGTTGGATTAACACAACCTGAGATAGGAGCTTTTAGCTCTGATACCAAATGATGTAAGATTGAATATCAATCTCACAAGCGGTACGGCCGTGACTCGCAAGACCGAGAATCTCTCTTGGCTTAAGCGGGCAAGGGAACTAAAAGGAGGGGGTTTTGATCGAATCACACGATCAAAGGTGAACCAAGGGAGTTTGAATCTCTCAAACTAACCTGGCCGTGGCTTCAATAGAAAGGAAGTGAATCACACACTTAGTTTCTAAAGAATAAGAACAAGTTCAAAGACAAGGCTTTGAAGAAAATACTTTGTATTCAACTTTTATTTCAATGGTGGTCTATCTTTACAATGAGGTCGTGCTGAGCTTATATAGTGCTCTTAGCAACGGTCCTAAACCTAAAAAGAGAAAAGGAAATCATATATTTAAAATATATGGCTGTTGGCCATTAATGTCTAGTTTGGCCAACAAGGAAAGTGTATATGCTTGAATCTTGAGAGCTTTGGGGCGAATGTAAGGTGTCTAGGTACATCCTGGATGCTTTGGAAAGTCTTCAATACGTGCCCAATTTGCAAGGAATAGAGATATTGCAATCTGAACACATTAAGTGCACTTCGGTCCATATATGGCAAGTCTTGGAGGAAAGGGATTCGCCTGATCCTCTGGTGGCTGGTGCATGGTAGGTTTATTTTGGGCTTCCTTAGGGCCTTAATAATATCTCCTGGACGCCATGTTTTGGTTTGCAAGTGATTAAACCAGTTGGCCATCTCACTTGCCATAAACGGCTCCAATCGGTTCATTTGAAGGCACGGATGGACCCGCCTGGTCCAAGGCGTGTTTGAGCTTCTAGAAGTGCTTAAGGGAGCTCCTAGAAGTACCAAAAAGTCTCCTGGTCGCCAAAGAAACGTTTGGAGACTTTCATATAAGGAAAGTTCCAAATATGGTAAGTTTCGAAAACTCCAATTTGATGTATGGTGCATGACTTGATCTGGCCTTGTTTTGGGTGAGCTGCATGTCTCCGCGTTTCCTCTGTGAGTCAGGATTATAGGTCAGGTTTGGTCTTGGCTGGCCGCTTCTTGGTTAAGCTTGGATTCATGAAGATACACCCATGTATCCTTTTGCGCGTATTTGGCCGCCTTTGTGTTCCTTGGGCCGGCCGGGCCGGGCAGTTGGCCGGGGTTTGGGCTGATGACCTCATCACCTAGCTTATCAACCATATACGCACTAGCCACATTGGTGCAAGAACCACCATCTATGATGAGGTTACATACCTTGCCCTTGATGGTGCACCGGCTGTAGAAGATGTTCTCCATTTGAATGGTCTCGGAGGGGTCTACCATTGCACTTAGGATACGTCTAGTGACCAGCACTTCCCCCACATCAGGGTACTCAATGTCACCGTATTCTCCTTGTGTTTCAAAGTTCTCCTCATCTTGAAACTCATACTCTCCAGCTTCCATGATCAGCATGACTTGGTGGTTTGGGCACTCCCTTGAGATGTGACCGCGTCCCATACACTTAAAACAAGTGATGTCACGTGATCTCTGAGGGTTAGAAGACTTACTAGGCTCTATCTAGTCACGGGTTTTCTCAGGAGGCTTGCTCTTGAACCGTGATTCAATTTCTACACTCTTGCCCTTGTCTACGGGCTTGGTGCCAATGCTTGGTGCCCAAGGTGTCTTAGGTAGCTGCGTAGGTCTTGGCTCTTATGCCTGATGTGCTGCTCAGCCTAGACAGAGATGTGGAACAAGTCTTTGAAATCATTGTAGATTTGTCTCTCCATTTTTCGGCTGATCCTCTCTTGCAATCCATCAAAGAATTGAGCCATCAATGCTTCCTCATCGTCATTGAGCTCCAGCCTGTTCCTTAGCCTTTCAAACTCCTCGTAGTACTCTTCTACTGATCTTGTGCCCTATTTAAGAGTATGAAAATATCGTTGCAAATCCCTATGGAAATAAGGTGGGACAAACCTTTGCTTCATGAGCTCCTTCATGTCGACCCAAGAGTCTACGAGCCTCAATCTTCTTCTCCTACGGTTAGAAGCCTCACGATCCCACCAGATGAGGGCATTAGCCATGAGTTGTGCTACTGCCATGGATACTCTCCTTGGGCCTGGTTGGTTGTAGTGGTCCAAGATGTGATGCATCCTCCTCTCCTAATCTAGATAGGCCTCGGGGTCTACTTTTCCTGCAAAACTAGGAGGTGTTAGCTTAACATCATGACTGTTTACCCGATTGTAGGCATAGTCATCTCCATCCTCACGATGTATAGGGGGCATCCTTGGTCTCTGGTGATGACCATAGGGCTTGTAGCCATTGCCCTCTGCTTCTGGTTGCCGTGGAGGTCCTCTCGATCTAGGGTGATAGCCGTGAGGCTGTGCGTCCTCATCTCCATCCGGCTGGGGCTCCTCCTATCCTACCAGTGTCCTAGGGTGATCAGGACCTTCAGCAGGGTCTTGTTCAGCCCTCACGTGCCTTATGGCCTGGAATCTCACCGGTCTCTCCACGCGCTCCAACCTCTCGCCGACTGATGCAAGTTGTGTTTAGAGGGTGGTGAACATGGCTATCATGGCCTCGGTTGCATCTTGATTTCCTTCAGCCATCGTGTGCTACAAGAAGAAAAACAAGTTAATTTGCTGCTAAGAATTCGTTAGCAGAGTTTTCTTTTATAGTAGAGAAGATTCAAATAGAAAAGAAAAAATTTCAAAGAAGGAAAAATTTGAAAAAAGAAAGATTATACAATTAATGTTGCAAATCCTAGTAATTAATGCAAATCTCCTAGATTTTTTTTTTGGTCAAATTTTCTTGATTTTCTTTCTTTTTTTTATTTAACTTAATTAATAATAGAAAATATGATGTTAACAAAAAGAAAACAAAGTTGCAATGAAAAGAATGATTCTAGCTAGACTCCAGTGATGCACTTAGCAGCTAGATGCACTCGGTTTGAATTTTAGATGTTATTTTTTTTTAATAAACTTAAACTAATGCACGAATTAGAACTAAGAGTAAAGTAAAGCATAGAAACAACCTGGTTTTAGGAGCTTAAGCTCTGATACCAAAATGATACAAGCCTTGAATGAAGGCCGTAACACGCGTGGGCTGCTTGGAGAAGATTAGATGAGAAACTCGACCTTAGGCTTCTGGATAGGAGTTTTCTGGTGGGTATTGGTTGAAGAGGTAAAGTGAACCACACGAGGGGTGATGAACTTCGTGATAAATCACAACTTAGAAGCTATGAGGGCTGGTCTCTACTAGGGTTCTAAGCGCACAAGTTTTTAGAGAAAACTCGTAGGAAGAAAGTTCTATCTTTATTAATATCAAAAAGTTGTCGAACTACAAAGCTGAAGGAGCCTTATTAATATGCTCGGCAGCCTTGACATTTTAGGGTCGACTAAAAAAGAAAAATAGAAAAGTTACAAAAGTGCACAACGAAAATTACAAAAAGGAAATAACCGAAAAAGTACTACTACCTAAATTGTTCTGGATTCAAAAATGTAAAACTTCTAATTCCTACCCTGCAAAACAGAAAAGGCCAGTATATAAATGAAAACTTACCATTTTTACCTTTCGGCCAAGAAATGGAAGGTGGCCGACCTTGTGGCATGCGTGCGCCTAACTCCTACTCTTCGACTTGTAATAGGGTTATGAATTGTTGGGCCCTGACCTCTTTTGACACGAAAGCCCAAGTCTTTGGAGTCCTTTGCAATGTTGAGAAGCCTTTGGACTCTTCATTGTACTCTTGGCCCAATGCTCCTTGTCGATCATCTTCTACGAGCTTGTCTACCCACAAACTGAAATTGTGGAAGAGTGCACGTATTCTGCTCTTTGTCATGGCTCCTGTTGGCACCACTGGTGTAGAGACTTCATCCACGTTCATGCCTTGAAGCTGGTAGCTTATCTGATCCGAGTCTCCTTGTGTAGATGTGGCAATGGTGGTGCAATCGGCTGGATCGGCTGGACTGTGCGAGGAGCTGGCCGAGTTGTCATCAAAGTCGGCCAGATTGATTCCTGAGCCGGCAGCATCACCAGTTGGGCCGGTGGTGTCATCCACGTCACCGCCAGTTGGGCCAGAGGTTTGGGCCTCTCCGCCAGAAATGTTGATCGGTCCGGCCCGACTGGTCATAGGGCCGGCGCTAACGTTTGGGCCGGCAGACGTGCCAAATGGCCCGGCTGTCTCCGGCAAGCATTCTGGTCGGCCATTCTGGTCTTCTGGCCGGCCATACGACCTGATTCCCTCATCATCCCCTCCCCATTCTTGAGTCGATCCTAGAAGGTCAAGCTGTCAAGCATATTAATAAGGTTCCTTCCAGCATTGTAGTTCGGCAACCTTTTTGCTAGTTAATAAACATCGAATTTTCTTTTTACAAGTTATTCTCTCAAGCGACTTGTGCGTTTAGAACCTAGTTGAGACCAGCTCTCCTAGTTCTAAGTTTGTGATTTATCACGAGGTTCATCACCCCTCGTGTGGTTCACTTCACCCCTCCATCCATTACCAATCATAAAACCCCTATCCAGAAGCCTAAGGTCGAGTTTCTCACCTAAACTTCTCCAAACAGCCCACACGAGTACATCCTTGAATCGAGGCTTGTATCATTTTGGTATTAGAGCTTAAAGCTCCTAAACCAGGTTGTTTCTATCCTTTAACTAGTTTTGTTTTTAGTTCTTGCATTAGTTTAAGTCGCATTCAAGAAAAATAAAAAAACAACATCAAACTCCAAACCGAGTGCATCTAGCTTCTACGTGTATCACTAGGGCTTAGATTCACTCTTGCATTGCAATTTACGTTTTTCTTTTTGCTTAAATCATATTTCCATTATTTTTAAGTTAAATTAAAAAGAAACAAAAAAAGAAAATAAGAAAAATACCAAAAGAATTCGACCAAGACAGCTAGCACTAGTTGTTAAGAAAGTTTCCATTTTTTCAAATCTTCCATTTTTTTTCGAATTTTCCATTTCCTAGTTTTTCCTTTGCATATTTTTTGAATTCTCTATATAAGAAACCCTCGAAATCGATTCTAGGAGCAGAATAACTTGTTCTTTGTTTTGTAGTATGCAATGGCAGAAGAAAATAGAGATGCAGCCGAGGCCATGATGGCCATGTTCACCACCCTCCAAACACAACTCGCATCAATCGGCGAGAGGTTGGAGCGCGTGGAGAGGCCTGTGAGATTCTAGGCCATAAGGCACGTGAGGGCTGAGCAAGACCGTGCTGAGGGTCCTGAGCACCTTAGGACACGGCACAAACAGGACGAGCCCCAGCCAGATGGAGATGAGGACGGCACCACCTCATAACTATCACCCTAGGCCGAGAGGACCTCCACGGCAACCAGAGGCAGAAGGTGATGGCTTCGAGCCATATGGTCATCACCAGAGACCAAGGATGCCTCCTAGACATCATGAGGATGGAGATGAACACGCCTACAACCGGGTAACTCATCCTGATGTCAAGTTAACACCTCCTAGTTTTGTAGGAAATGTAGACCCCAAAGCCTATCTTGATTGGGAGAGGAGGATGGACCACATCTTCGATCACTACAACCAACCAGGCCCTAGGAGAGTCTCCATGGCAGTAGCACAACTCACGGACAATGCCCTCATCTAGTGGGATCGTGAGGTGTCTGACCGAAGGAGGAAAAGATTGAGGTCCGTAGACTCATGGGTCGACATGAAAGATCTCATGAGACAAAGGTTTGTTCCACCTTATTTTCATAGAGATTTACAACGATGTTTTCGTACTCTTAAGCAGGGCACCAGATCAGTAGAGGAGTACTATGAAGAGGTTGAGAGACTAAGGAAAAGGTTGGAGCTTAATGACGATGAGGAGGCTTTGATGGCACAGTTCTTGGATGGACTACAACAAAGAATCAGCCGCCAGGTGGAAAGACAAATCTACAATGACTTCAAGGACTTGTTCCACCTATCTGTCCAGGCTGAGCAGCACATCAAACTTAAGAGCCAAGACATTCGCAGCAAGCCTAAGACACCTTGGGCACCAAGCAACGTTCCCAAGCCCGTAGACAAAAGGAAAAGCATAGTGATCGAGTCACGGTTCAAGAGGAAGCCTCCTGAGCCAACATGTGACCAGAGAGAGCCTAGTAAGTCCTCTAAACCTCAAAGATCATGTGACATCACTTGTTTCAAGTGTAGGGGTCACGGACACATCTCAAGTGTACTTTCCTTTTCATTGTTTGAGTCGACCCTAGAAGGTCAAGCTGTTGAGCATATTAATAAGGCTCCTTCCAGCATTGTAGTTCGACAACCTTTTTGATATTAATAAAGTAGAACTTTTTCCAACAAGTTTTCTCTCTAAGAATCTTGTGCGTTTAGAACCTAGTTGAGACCAGCCCTCCTAGCTCTAAGTTTGTGATTTATCACGAGGTTCATCACCCCTCGTGTGGTTCACTTCACCCCTCCATCGAATACCAAGTCAAAAACCCCTATCCAAGAAGTCTAAGGTCGAGTTTCTCACCTAACCTTCTCCAAACAGCCCACGCGCATATAAGCCTTGAATCGAGGCTTGTATCATTTTGGTATCAGAGCTTAAAGCTCCTAAACCAGGTTGTTTCTATCTTTTTGCTTGTTTTGTTTTTAGTTCTTGCATTAGTTTAAGTCGCATTAAAAAAAAATCAAAAAATAACATCAAACTCCAAACCGAGTGCATCTAGCCTTCTACGTGTATCACTAGGGTTTAGATTCACTTTTGCATTACCATTCACGTTTTCCTTTTTTGTTTAAGTCACATTTCCTTTATTTTTAAGTTAAATTAAAAAGAAAAGAAAAAGAAAATAGGAAAAATACCAAAGGAATTCGAATTGGACAGCTAGCACAAGTTGTCAAGAAAGTTTCCTTTTTCAAATCTTCACATTTTTGAATTTCCAATTCTCAGATTTTATTCCTTTTTGCAAATTTTCGAATCCTTATAAAAATAAAACCCCCCTAATAATTTAGGAGCATCCTAACTTGTCTTCTTTCTTTGTAGCACAATGGCAGAAGAAAATAGAGAGGCAACTGAAGCCATGATGGCCATGTTCACCACCTTCCAAACGCAACTCGCATCCATAGGCGAGAGATTGGAGCGCGTGGAGAGGCCTGTGAGATTCCAGGCCGTATGGCACGTGAGAGCTGAGCAAGACCGTGCTG
The DNA here is from genome assembly GCA_018901935.1 of Pugionium cornutum. Classification (NCBI taxonomy): domain Eukaryota; kingdom Viridiplantae; phylum Streptophyta; class Magnoliopsida; order Brassicales; family Brassicaceae; genus Pugionium; species Pugionium cornutum. The sequence continues at coordinate 23,925,984 of CM032159.1, forward strand.
AAGGTCCTGAGCACCTTAGGACACGGCACGAACAGGAGGAGCCCCAGCCAGATGGAGATGAGGACACTCAACCTCATAACTTTCACCATAGGGCGAGAGGACCTCCACGGCAACCAGAGGC